>CM053026.1:183027569-183770069 GCA_028564925.1 Lithobates sylvaticus
AGACAGTGGCTCATCAGGCTGGGCAGCAGACACGGCACATCAGCAGCAGGCATGGGCACTTTAGACTGGGCAGCAGGCACATCAAGCTGGGCAGCAGACACATCAAGTTGAGCATCAGGCACGGGCACATAGAGCTGGGCAGCAGGCATGGGCACATCAAGCTGGGCAGCAGGCATGGGCACATCAAGCTGGGCAGCAGGCACATCGGGCTGGGCGGCAGGCACGGGCACATCAGCAGCAGGCATGGGCACTTTAGACTGGGCAGCAGGCACATCAAGCTGGGCAGCAGACACATCAAGTTGGGCAGCAGGCACATCGGGCTGGGCAGCAGGCACATCGGGCTGGGCAGCCAGCATGGGCACATCAAGCTGGGCAGCAGGCACATCGAGCTGGGCAGCAGGCACATCGGGCTGGGCAGCGAACACATCAAGCTGGGCAGAAGGCATGGGCACATCAAGCTGGGCAGCAGGCACATCGGGCTGGGTGGCAGGCACGGGCACATCAGCAGCAGGCATGGGCACTTTAGACTGGGCAGCAGGCACATCAAGCTGGGCAGCAGACACATCAAGTTGGGCAGCAGGCACATCGGGCTGGGCAGCCGGCATGGGTACATCAAGCTGGGCAGCAGGCACATCGAGCTGGGCAGCAGGCACATCGGGCTGGGCAGCGAACACATCAAGCTGGGCAGAAGGCATGGGCACATCAAGCTGGGCAGCAGGCACGAACACATCGGGCTGGGCAGCAGGCACGAACACATCGGGCTGGGCAGCAGACAGGAACACATCAGACTGGAAGGCTGGCAGCGGGCCATCGGACTGGAAGGCTGGCAGCGGGTCATCGGACTGGAAGGCTGGCAGCGGGTCATCGGACTGGAAGGCTGGCAGCGGGTCATCGGACTGGAAGGCTGGCAGCGTGTCATCGGACTGGAAAGCTGGCAGCGGGTCATCAGACTGGAAAGCTGGCAGCGGGTCATCAGACTGGAAAGCTGGCAGCGGGTCATCAGACTGGAAGGCTGGCAGCGGGTCATCAGACTGGAAAGCTGGCAGCGGGTCATCAGACTGGAAAGCTGGCAGCGGGTCATCAGACTGGAAAGCTGGCAGCGGGTCATCAGACTGGAAGGCTGGGACGTCAGGCTGGAGGGCTAGGACATCAGACTGGAAAGCTAGGACATCAGGCTGGAAGGCTGGCACCAGGACATCAGACTGGAAGGTTGGGATGTCAAGCTGGAAGGCTGGAACGTCAGGCTGGAGGGCTGGCACTTGCTATTCAGGCTGGAACGCTGGCACCTCCGGCTGGAACTCTGGCACTTCAGGCTGGGACAGATTGGTGGGTGTGGAAGCAGGTTGGTTTAATGGCAGGATCGTTTTGGTTGGGAAAAACTTTTGTTTTTTCTTTGACTTGGTCGCTGAAGCTTTGTAGGTGGGGGGTGCAGCAGACAGGAAAGGAGGATTGGGATATGGTAGAGAAGAGGTAACAGTAGCTGGGGGAAGTTCTTGTGGATTTGTAGGCAGCTGAGAAGAGGCAGGGGGGTTAAATACAGGATAGGTACAGGGAGTAGAGACTGGATATGAGTATTTGGTTGGGAGCAGTGTATACTGGGTGGAAACTGGGTTTGGTATGGGTGATGGGGAAACATACATTCGGGTAGGCTGGTGTCTGATGGCAGAAGTGGTTTGTTTGGCTGGGGCTAATTGCATCATGCCAGACCATGCTGAAAGTATGGGTTGTACAAACTTTGGTCTTAAATTTCCCTGTTCAACAAAAGACTGAGCAGACAAAATGCACTCAGCAATCACCCGTGGGGAACAGCCAGAGTAGTGCTCACAAAAGTCGGCAGGATCATCTTCAAAAAGCCATACTAAGGATACAACCTAATTCATATTAAAAGGGGGAGTGCAATCATCATGGCCCTCAGGGATACAGGGCAGGGCCAGCTCTGTACAAATCTTGATCAGAGGCTGCACGTCCTCAAAAAGAAAACTGCCCTGATCAATGAAAACATGGGCTATACGGATGCACTCCAGTAGTTGCTCCCTAGTATAGTCACCCAAAGTCTGATAACAAAAATCTCTGTCATCTGTTGCCAGGAGCGAGAGATACAAAATATCTTCCAGATGCATTTTTCCTGGCAATAGCAAGTGTCCAGACCCAATTCCCAAGTGCAGCCGATCTGTTTGTATGGCTTCAGAATTCTGTCATGAGAGAGATGCCTAACACAGGCATCCGGCACAAGTGAACAGATCAATGGGCTGCACTAAAGGAATCAGGCTCCAAGGTAAGTGATAAAATATATTTATTAAAGGATAAAGACACACGTGAAAACCAAACACAGCAAACCACAAACAAGCAAGAACGCAAATAATACACAGCAAACCCCAAACCCTAATCTAACTAACTATAAATACACACAAGGAAATAGAACACATATATACAAGGCAGGGAGAATAGAACAAGGGGAACAGGAGGCCAGGTGGAGGAAGCAGACGCAAGGGGAAGCCAAGGCAGGAATCAGGGGACAGGTCTCAGGAACCAGGTAAGGGAACAATGTCCAGGGCAGGGCAGGAAGCGGATCAGGAACAGGTTTCAGGCACAGGATCAGAACAGGCAGGGACAAGGCTTGCAGGAAGGAATTCTGAAGCACTGAGCTTCCACATCAGGTGCAGCTTGATCACTAGCATGTCCATCTGCTGGGAGACCCCCGCTGGTGGCCACCAGAACTGCACCCTTTGATGCGGAAGGAAATAGTGACACCAGCAGGCGATCCAGGTAATAACACCGTTCCTGACAATGTCCATCGGCTGGGAGACCCCTGCTGGTGGCCACCAGAACTGCACCCTTTGATGCCCAAGGAAACAGTGACACCAGCAGGCGATCCAGGTAATAACACCATTCCTGACAGGTACATTTGGTTGAGCAACAATACCTTCTGCAAAAATTAAGATCAACGAGTAAAAATTTACAAACATGTTTACATGTAGGTATGAAAAAAAAAGAAATGTTCATGTTTTAAATGGTGCCGACTGTATACGTGTATATATTTTTCTTTCTTAGAACTTGGAGGAAATTCGCAAGGACATTGGTAACTCAAGGATCTGGCTCAGCGTAGACGAAGCAACGGACTCACTTTGATGATACATCGCCAACATCGTTGTGGGAAAATTGGATCCTGACAATGCCCAAAAAGGTCATCCTATCCACGTGGCTCAGTTGGAAAAAAACAATGCTTCAACCATCGTCCAAACTGTCCAGGAAGCCCTGAGTAAGTGCCTTTTTTTCCTACACTACTACTACTACTTAACCAGCACCCTTCAGGCTATAATTCTAGCTTTTGTCTGTCATGATGCCGATTTTAGTGCTTATATACAGCATGCTAATATTTCATTTATTTATTTGTTTCAGGACAGCTGTGGCAAGGAGCCCCCAACACGGCAGGACGCTTGCGACTACTTGTCACAGATAGTGTACATATATGCTGAGCGCGGGGAGGACCCTTAAGGCTATCTACCCAAAAATTATCCACGAGACGTGTCTGGCGCATGGACTACATCCTGTTGTGGAGGCCATACGGGAAGAGCACCCCAAAGTCAATAAACTCATCTCGGCATGGAAAGAGGGTCGACGTATTCAGGAAACATTTGCCTGGCGTGCCACTACCTCCCGAGCCTGTTGTCACTATGTGGGGCACCTGGTTGTCTGCAGTATCGTGGTATGTGAAGCATTTTGAAGGTTTCAAAACCGTGGTGAAGGAGCTGGAAGACAATTCTGGTGTGGTGAAAAAGGCAAAAGACCTCATATACGACCCGGCCCTCTTCCCGCAGCTTCTCTTTTTGGAGGCCAATTTCAAGTAAATTCCAGAAGTCATCAAGCAGCTTCAGTCTCAGAAGATTCTCCTGACGACCTCTGTGGCGAAGATGGAGGAAATTGCCAACACAGATTACCCAGGAGCCATTGGAAAGAGGATTAGGCCAAAGTACAGGCCGTCCTGACCAGGAATTGTGGCTGGGGGGAAGTCAGGAGCGTGGCCGCGAACCTCGAAGGAAAGGAATCCCCGCTGAAAGAAGATTGGGATGCTGCAGACGTGCTGGCAATGAAATACGTGCCTGCAACATCAGCCGACGTAGAGAGGACTTTTTCAAAATTAAAGTACATCCTCAGTGACTGTTGCCTCAATTTTTCTATGGAGAGCATAGTCGCTCACGTAAAATTATACTATAATTAAAACTAAAATTATTATAAATACCTGTAAATAGTAATAAAGTAGTTAATATGATTCAAGTTGCACAATTTAATATCCCTTTTACGATGGGAAGGGGGTGGAAAGTTGAAAAATAAATGCCACATTTGGCCAAAATAAATGCCACATTTGGCCAAAATAAGTGCCATATTACCACATTCTTTAGTGCCACATTTTGTAAAAATAAATGCCACATTTTGAAGGTCTCTGGTTGTAATACATTCCTGTTTCTCTGTACTGGGACTCTGAGTGTTTTCTTCCTCTGCACCACACTACACCTACTTACATACCTCCCAACTGTCCCTCATTTGGAGGAACCATCCCTCTTTGGAGCTAGATCCCTTTTCCCCCTCCTTGATCTTTTATTGTCCCTCTTTTAGTTCTGATGTTTAGATCTCTATAAAATAGTTTACTATTTTACTAACTGCTAAAAACAATGACCACTATTCCCTACTTATACTGCTAGACCTATCTGCTGCCTTTGATACCATTGACCACCTGCTCCTTCTCAAAAAAAAAACTCCATCCCCTTGGCCACCAAGACTCTGCTCTTTCCTGATTCTTCCCTGCCTATCACAGTGTTCCTTTGGTGTTGCCTACAACTCTCCTCAGACCCCTTTTCTTCTCTATCTACATATCCTCTCTTGGTTCCTTGGAACTTCCACAGCTCAATACCATCTCTATCTGATGTGCAGAATGAAAAAATGTGTTTAGTTTAGATTTGTTCTGTTACTAATTTTGTTTTGTTGCATTCGTTACATTCGGATGATTTGTTTTTTGGAATCCATTTACTTTAGTTTAGTTTCATTTTGTTTATTCGTCTTCTAACGGATTCAAAGTTTTTGGAAGTATGAGCATTCACATCAATTTGAAAATATCGATCTGAATTCTGTGTGAAGAACAGATGGTTGTTAAGGAGCGGGCCGGCAAGTCTTCTGCCACATCCTTAACAATCATAATAACTCATCTGCTGTCAGCGGGATTCCCGCTGTCAGCACAATACAAACAAAACAAATGCTAATTTAAAAAAAAGTGTGCAGGTGATCCACTCTTTTGTTTATTTACCATTTGCACTGAGAACTGTCAGTCGGCGGGTGCCTAGCGACGCTAAATAAACAAAGGGGTGAGGTCACCCTCTGTCACCGAAGGGCCTGGTATGGATTAGGGGGGCCATAGTTTTTTTATTTGAATGCCCGCAATTGTTTTTTTTTACATTCTGCTGTCAGTGGAGAATCCCAATCTGATCAACATCCCATCCGATCCTGTCCACTAGAAATAGACAGATCATATTGGATGACGGTTGGATGGAGACAGGCAGTCCGTTTCCATCTGACAGCAAATAGAGGACAGCAGGCTGTGTCCGTGTCCGCTCTGTATCAGCGGAGCGGACACGGACCTGTCAACCGCCTGTTTAGCGGGGACTCTGCCAGTGTGAAAGGGGCTTTAAGGTCTGTTCCTGGGGAAGTACTGCCAAAATGTAGCTGTTACTCTACTGGAGTGGATCACACAAGTTCCTCTGCTGGAAGGTGACACAAGTGTTCACTAATCCAAAGCAATAGTGCACCCAGTAAAGTCTTCTTACAGGGCTGAACTGACAGCCTATTCATCCTGCGCTCATCTGCAGCCTCTTACACATGGTGCTGTGCTCCCTGCAATGAAGGGGAAGCAGAGAGGGGACTCCCTACTTTGGTAATAATCTCCCTTACTGCGGTCCCTGATAATTAAAGTCTTACCTTTTCTATATCAATCCTGCCTCTTCTATATCAGTCTTCTGGACTTTAAAGTGGAATTAAACCCAAAACCAAAAATGTAAGATATTGTAGTTTACCAATCATTAGATGTGGTGGCTGCATTCATTTTATTTTTTTAGTCTTTTTTCCTTCTGTTTTCACCTGGTGATCTGGCCAGAAACACACCTCCTGTATTAAGCCCCATACACACGGTCGGACAATCCGCGGACCAGGTCCGTCGGACCATGTCCGTCATACTTTGTCCGATGTTGGTTTTGCGTACACACGGTCGGACAAAGTTGTCGGAAAATCCGATCATTCTGAACGTGGTGACGTTTGTTGCCTACGACGGGACTACGTAGAGGCTAGTAGCCAATAGCTTTGGTCTTGTAATGTGATCTGAGCATGCGTAGCACTTTGTCCGGTCGGACAACCGTACACACGATCGGATTTGGTGTGATCGGACCGGGTTGACGGCAAATCTTTCCAGCAGGAGATAAGACTTTGTCCGACGGACAAACCGACGAACACTGTCCGATGGTGCATACACACGGTCTGATTTTTCAACAACCTTGTCCGATCGGACCAAATTGATGAAAAAGTCCGACCGTGTGTATGGGGCTTTAGAGTGCCTCTACTCTGGATGAAGGAGCAACAGATACACCTTTGGACAGTGACATTGTTAATCTGGAGGAAGGGGAGTGTTAGATACACTAACAAATTGAAGGCAAACTCCAGCTCACACTCACACCACATGTGTGACTCTCCCAGCAAACCAAGCAGCCCCGATCCTCCACTTCTGTGGTCCCATGCCAATGCTCTTTACTCCTCCTCCCTTCCAAATGCCCCAGTAGTAAGCCACTTGCCATGGGGGGCACTCATGCAGGCTTGATCCCAAGTCAGGTTGTGTGCATTTATTGACACACACAGTGCGACTCTGTCCCACTCCCCATTCCCTCCTCACACGATTTGATTGACAGCAGTAGGAGCCAATGGCTACAACTGCTGCATCAGAGTCCAGGCACAGTGCTGGATTGAGATTGAGCTCAGGTAAATATTTTGTGGAGGGCTGGGGGAGATCTGAACATGAAAGGTTTTCTACCTTAATGCAGAGAATGCATTAAGATAAGAAAAACCTTCAGCCTTTACAACCACTTTAACCTGTCCTTCCAACCACAAGATCAAAAGGTGGTACATACAAAACCCAAACATATATATATAATATATCACATTACCCCTTACAGATTTGTAATGGGAAATTGCAGTGATTGGTTGACGCGTTTCGCTTAGAGCTTCTTCAGAACCAGAGCATTGGGTTGGAAAGGTAGGAACCGGTATATGTCTATAGTAGCCAGTAGGGCAGTGATTGGGTTGTAGAAATGGGTTACAGGCAAGGAGAGGGTTTACAATATATAAATCATATATTAGCTAAACATGAATACATACAATTGTCAAGACTATAAAACATGGTCAGCAGATATTTAATCAAAATTCTTTTTGCTTTATTGGAAATATTTACAATGCATAAAAAAGTGTGATTTGCATGCAGGGACAGGGATGGGCAAAATTAACAATCTATAGAGAAAACAAAGCAATACTATAATAGATAAATGATCTGTGGATTAATATGTTTAAAGTTAGAGTAGTATTTACCATGTTTGACACTTTTTTAAGTATATATGCTGCAATCTTACAATTCTGAATTAGAGAGAGTCGGTGAAAACTGGGCCTTAGCCTTATTTTTAGTCTTACAGACTTGAGATTCGATTGCTTTACTTTGTATGTTTGCTTGGATAAATGTCAGAATTACCAAGATTATATGTTTTGAAAAAAAATTCTGCTATCCAGTGGTAAATTTCATAGAGGTCTTATTGTATAGCTGACAACGATGATATATATGATAATGTAAATATATATAAACCATAGGTCATTCAGTGTTGCTGGTGAAAAATAAGGAAGATAACAAGTAGTGTTGTATTCTTTGACTATGACTAATGTATTATTCAGCCTTGCAGTGGTCATCTATGTGGAGGTGCACTCTGGACTCTATGGGATGGCGAAGAAGCCAGTCTTGTCTGGAGCCAAGCTGTGTAATCCTCTAATGGCATCTGCACCAGATGCTCCCTTACAAACTGCAAAAAAAGAAAGCACATTGGGTAAATAATAAGTAATGTTAGGATACTGAACTATGCCTGTCTAACATAGTGTCAAAATCCTATGTTGAGATATCTAATACATTTTACTTGTTTTAGTAATTTCATTTAGCAGCAATATTTATTCACAATACATGAATTTGCAATGCATTTAATTCTTCCCATCTGCACATTTTCCATCCAAGTTGTCCAAATATCATGTTATGAATACTCCCTTTAATTAGGTAAATTAGTTGGTTGCCTAAGGCCTCGCAATCACAGGGCCTTGTGGCCGCCTATTTTGCCTGTGATCAACCACCAGGGTGGCATTCCACTATCTCCGGCACTGCCCTGTGCTTTCTGATCATCGCTGCTACTTCTGATTACTGAAGCCCGGCTTGTACAGAAGTGACAGCACAACTCTCCAGCTGGTGTAATGTACGGGAGGCGGGGAGGGGTTTGACATCGCTAGTGCCAGGCTTCCATCCGGACACTGCACTTGCAAGTTGCCTGGTGCCCGCAGCATCTCCCATGCCACACCAGTTGTCGGCTGCCAGCCCAGAGTTACAGAGCCGAGGACGCTTTTCCCAGGCTCCTCCTCGGCTCTGACGTGTCTTATGACAGACCACACGAGGAGGAGCCTGGGAGAAAGAACATGTCCCTCCCGCATGGAGCCTGAGTCCATGCTGTATCCGAGGTCTGTGTTGGGACATTTATGGGGGGAGGAGAAACAAGAGGCTTTATGGCTGAGAAAGACAGTGGGAGGAAGTGCAGTCTTGGACTGTGCCTTCTGTACATAACATGCACCATAACTCTGCACACTGAATGTAGCACACTTCTGACACTGGTCATAGCGCTCTCCTTTCTCTACACACTACGCACTCCTAAATCCTGGACTCTGTACACTGTGTTCTTTCTTTTTCTCTCTCTCTCTTTCTTTCTCCCTCCATCCCTCTTTTTCTTTCTTTCTTTCTCCCTATTTCTTTCTCCCTCCCCCTTCCATCCCTCTTTCTTTTTTTCTTTCTTTCGCCCTCTTTCTTTCTTTCTAACTTTATTTCTCACTTTCTCCCTCCATCCATCCCTCTTTCTTTATCTCTATTTCTTTTTTCTCCCTCTCCATCCATCTTTCTTTCTCTTTCTTTTTTTGTTTCTTACTCCATCCCTCTCTCTTTTTTACTTTATTCTCCCTCCCTCCATCCCTTTCTCTTTTTTCTTTCTCCCTCAATCCTTCCTTCTTTCATTTACTTCTCTCTTTCTCTCTCTCTCTCTTCCCCTCTCTCTCCCCTCTCTCTCTCCCCCTCTCTCTCCCCTCTCTCTCTCTTCTCTCTCTCTCTCTCTCCCCATCCATCTATTTATAAAGACCAGGATCCCCCAGTTTCACTCCAGATTTCCTCTACCCATTCCCCTTCTCCCCTACCCCATGGTTCCCACCCCCCCCCCCATTCCCCATCCCCTTTTTTCAGGGGCTAAGGATGAACCCTTATTGCTGGTTGTGTGGGTGGGATGTATAATGCGCCAATCCCTGTTGACCCTCCTCTCCTATTCATCCCATGAGATTGGTGCAGTACACATCACACCCACACAAGCAGTAGCAGTAATAGGACACTCCGCTTCAGGGTTCTTCTTTAACCCCTGCAAAGTTCGTGAGTGGGGCCTCACAAAGCCTAGAGCCGCCTCTGCTCCCAAGACAATAACATTGTTTTTCTATGGGATAGTCGGATTTTGTGCTTAAAGTAGATGTCAACCTGATTCATGAAATTTGACTTAAAGTGGGGTTGCACATTAAAAATTAAAAAAAATTAAAAAAAAATAATTGGAAAAAAAAAAATTTTTTACTCACCTCTAAATGCCTGTTGCTAGGGGGTCCCTCGAAGTCTGCCACCTTCATTGCCCGGGCTAAAAGTCACTCCTGTAGGCAACGCACAGTCATCTGGGACATGTCATGTGTCCCAGATGAGTGAGCGTCGAATCACGGCGCACGGCGCCGCTCGCGCATGCGCAGTGGGTGCCCGGCTGTGAAGCCCAGCCGGGTTCCCACATTAAGAATGCCGGCGTCGTGAGCGGAGCGGGGAACGAGGGGGGGTCTCGTTCCCCCGCATCGCTGGACCCCGGGACAGGTAAGTGTCCGATTATTAAAAGTCAGCAGCTTCTGACTTTTAATTTTTTTTTTTTGCCCGGCCCTCCTCTTTAAGCACATATTTTTGTAGTGTTTTCTTATCTCTCTCCAAAGCCCTAAGTCCTGTGTCTTTCTGCTGCTCTGTTCTTATGTTATCTGCAGGATAACTTCTGACAAGTTCTCCGACAACTGAGATAAAACCAGCCTGAAATTTGTGTCGGGGTGGGTGCTATGAATAGATTAGAGAGCTGGTTTTGTCACAGCACAGCTCTGCACATTTACTCCTTCCTCTGCCTATGTGGAGGGGGGGTGCCTTTCCTCCAATCAGCTGCCACACAGTGTATGCCAAGACTACACTCCCAGTGCTGAACAGCAAGAGAAAATCTCTAACACATGTGCACTTTCTAAAGAATATAGCAAGATGAAGACAGCAGATATGCATGTAAAACTTATGTAGGGAGATTTGTTTCTTATCTGTCTATCACTCTGTTCACTTCACTGGTTATATGTGAGGGTTTACATCCACTTTAATTTTTGCCAAGTGAATTTTCACTTTGTTTCAACCCATTCACTAATATAAGTGGAAGTTCTCTTTTAAAGTGTACATGCTGAACTCCCAAAATGATCTACAGTTTGGTAGAGTCTTCCCTTCTCTTCTTCTGTGCAATATGCCAGTATAGAAACACATAGAGCTGAAGCTCTAAATGTAGATGTTTCACTGGATCTCAAACACCTAAAGTGACTGGCCATGGTACTGGTTGTCCTTATTGAGAGACATATATGCATTGTTAAGGGATCTGCAGGTACTTGACTCCAAGTAAATAGCAAGGAAAGCCAGGATGAATTACTGCGCTGGACCTGAAGAGGAAGCCTATAATCAAATCATTGTCTGCCTTAAAGATTCAAAAACAGAACATATATATATATATATATATATATATATATATATATATATATATATATACATATATATATATATACACACACATTTTTATTTTTTGGGGGGAGATATTCACTTTCCATAACCCTGTAATGTTTTCATATAGTTAATAAATGGATTAAAAAAAAAAAACACATAGCACTTTTCAATGTAATTGGCATATAAGAAAACCATGTATTTAGCTTGTCTGCCATTCAAAGTTAGGTAGTAAAGAACAAATAAGGGTAACGTGTGTGAATGTAAACTTTGAGCAGAAGTATATTAAAGGAAAACTGTACTAGGAGAAATATGCTGCCTTTGCAGACCATTATTTCTGGAGATACAATGCTAATTCAAAGGCTTTCATACAAATATGCATATATGGCTTTCTGCCTTCACTCAGTCTTCTCTGTAAAGGTATGTCTGCTCCGGGTCAGTGATTTAGAGGGTGTTAAAACCAAAGACACCCAGACCATTATCTTTCTGAGAATAAGGTTAGCAATAGCAGCCCGCATGCACGGCTTTCAGATGCGCAGTACGCGCCTGGCTGTGAAGCCACAACCGGGTGCCCGCAGTTAGAAAGGAGGGGGAGAGGAGCGAGGCTTCCTGCACCCGCATCGCTGGACCGTGGGACAGGTGAGTGTCCAATTATTAAAAGTCAGCAGCTACACTTTTTGTAGCTGCTGACTTTTAAATGGGTGGAACTCCGCTTTAAGCTTTGACAAAAAAAAAAAACTTGGAAGCTGATTGTTTTCTATAAAGAGCTCCACCAGATTTTGCACTCCCCAGTTTTAGTACATCAACCCCACATACAGTAATTACTGTATTTTCTATCACTTGCCATTTAGATTGTAAGTTTTTCAAGCAGGGAATCCCTAACCTTCTTGTCTTCAGTTGTATTACAAAACTTAATGCTTTCCTTTATTTTGCAAAGCGCTGTGCAAACTATTGGTGTTATATAAATTCTGTATATTAATTATACATCTGCCAAAACAGGATTAGTTTAAAGCCAAAATTTGACCTGCAAAACAGTAAAACAATTGAGTACTTGAAGCAGCTTGTTCAACAGAAGATGTTTGTATTTTTCTTGTTGCCATTTATCCCCTGTGGAGAATTAAAGGGGTTGTAAACCTACTTGTGTTTTTTCACCTTAACGCATCCTATGCATTAAGGTGAAAAAACACCTGCCAGTGACCGGCCCCCCAGCCCCCCCCCCCCATTTTACTTACCTGAGCCCAAGAACTTGACCCACAGGGATGCGCCGTCTCTTTGCCCAGGGTTCCCAGCTCTTAATTGGATAGATTGATAGCAGCACAGCCATTGGCTCCCACTGCTGTCAATCAAATCCAATGACGTGGGCGCCGAGGGGTGGGCCTATGGACGGCGAATGCTGGACCAGGAAGTGCACCCGCAAGGTAACCCCCTGGGAGAGCGCTTCTCATAGGGGGTTATCAGATGTGGAGAGGAGCCGCAAAAGCCACTGAGGGACCCCAGAAGATGAGGTTCAGGTCCACTCTGTGCAAAACGAGTTACACAGTGGAGGTAAGTATGATATGTTTGTTATTTAAAAAAATAAAATAAATTAATCTTTAGTGTCACTTTAACAAATGTTCTTGCCCCATTATAATGGCACAAGAAATTGGTGTTTGTGGTATGGCTACATTAACTAAGCAGATATATCTGTTTAGGATCTCTCTGAGCCACCCATATCAGTTTCCTTTTTAGAGTAAAATAGAAGCTTGCACAGGGCCTGTTTATAATTATAAAAAGGGATTGTGGCCGTTTTCAGTAGAGGAAGCAGCTGCCGTTGCCCACCTAATCAATTTGGGCCAACAGCATGTGAGCTTTCTGCAGAGAGCTCATATGACTCTCTGTATATGCAGTGATTATACTGCACAAACACAGACTGCAGGGTTAAGGACCTTCTCTCTTCCCTCCAGGATTCAGCAGAGTGGGGAGGAGAGGGGGATTGGAGCAAGCATCTCCAAGTATACTGGTTTGAGCCCCTTTTGTTAATTAGGAGCAGAATTTGCTCTATTTTCTCAGCTTAGAAGAGTGCAGGCACCACTCTTTAATTCTCCCACCTATGTCTACTAGAGATACATTTTACTAGGAAACTATCCTTGGCCGTTTATATTTTTCTAGTATTACTAATGACCAGACACATTTTTGATCATTTTGATTTTTTAACAATATGAAAGCCTGGCATTGATATAAAGGAATTGCTCACAAAACTGGTTTATGGATCTGCCTTATATACAATATTTGGATGAACACTACAATTGTACATTAAAGCAAACACGTTGTGTCATAATATAAAGCAGAAGGACAATGGAAAGCATATTGGGGACTCTTATTAGTCAAACATTTTAGTTGCTCTGGTACGGCAACCTAAACCACCACCAGGGTTGCACATTAACCACCAGTTTACAGTACATCCTTCTTGCCGTTCATTTTGCAGTGTTCTAATCTCAATGGGATTTCATAATGAGGTTGGGGGTAGCCCTTTGCAAATTAGTGTTAGGAAAAGTATATATTTGTATGTCAATACACAAAAATTACCTGCTAATATGTATACAGTATGATGCCTGTACTAACTCTGTGTATTAAACTCTAAACTAAATCTATTCTTTAGTATGTTTGGCATCATGCCTCTGTATACAAGGAAATATATTTTTGTGAATTTGTTGCAAAGATCGTGGAGACCCTGCCAGTAATTTCTGTAACAAGGTGACAACACTAAACCATTGCCTCACAAATGGTAGCATTGTCAGCCATGCTAATTAACCATTGAGCTTCCTATCAGGTCTATCATAGGCAACTCAATGGTCGCCTGAAGAAGCACACATCAGGCTGAAAATTCTTCTGCGAACTGCAAGGCAGTAGCTTAGAATTATTTTAACTGATCAAGCAGCTAAGGGTGGAATGGGGAAACTCAAAGATAGGTTTGCTTTCAATAACTTAATGCTTTGATACGTTATGTCCCATTGTTTGTACTCTTCCTGTTAGGAGTAGGAACCCATGTTATAGACAAGCCTAAGTGTGGCTGTGCAGCTTCCACTTAATAGACAAGCCTGTATATAACCTATAGCAAAAAATAACTTACCATTGAAAAATATAACCAGAATAAACCTAACGTCAAGAGCACCATTGTAGAGAAACTCCTGTTCCCCGCTCCAAAACCTCTCCCCTTTACAGGGACTGTACAAACTATACTCACATGCAAGCCACTAATGATGCACACCGTCTCACTCCATCTCACATGGTTTTTACCATTTTCTCTCCCTCGCTTCCCCTGTTTTTTTCATCTATTCTTGGTTTTCCACTCACTACACACACTCACCATATTAAAACCTCCTTTTTCTTATTACCCCCTTTCCCCCCCCCTTCCCCCCCTTTCTCCCCCCCCCTTCCTTTCTGTCTCTCTTTCCTTTTCTCCTTTCTTATGTGACGGCTGACAACTCCTTCGCCCTCAAGCTGATTGATTTAAATATAGTGACCTTACTGGAACCGTATTGTTATTACCTGAGCATATGTACATATGTACATATCAGCTTGCCAAACATTTCTATATTATGTTAGATTGTTCCTCTAAACAATCTGTTTTAGATTTATTATTTACTCTTTTCATTTATGCTTTTAATAAAAAAACTTTTTTATATATACTTTACGCCTAAAAAGTCCATCATTCTCCAACATTAATTTGTTGAAAAAACTCTAGCATTTAGACTTATACTTTCGGGACGAGGCAATTACTTTGCATACTCTGTACCGTATCCACAACACCATTACGTGATGATACGGGGATAAATTTAATTTTTCAAAAGACTATATTAGGGTGGAAGCACCCATTTTTCTGTATGGCATATACTCAGTTAGGCAATTAATGCCACCTTGTTTTTCTCTAAAAAACAAAATCCTTTAGCTATTTCCATCCCCTGGTCTAAAACAATTAGGAACCATCGGATTGAAATATGGGTATAGGAACCCGATTTGACTAATTATCAAACCTATACGAATTTCTATCTTCCTTTTTCTCTTTTTTTCGTTTTTTACCTGTCTGCGTTTTATTCAGCAGATAAGATAATAATTATATATACAATTTTCCCTCATCCTATTTATCCATAAACCCCCCCCCCCCCCTCTCCTCCCCTGCCTTCTCCAAACCCTTTCCCCTCCCCGTTGTTTCCCTTCAATTTTTTTTTTTTTTTATTTTTTCCGTTTAACATCATTTTTTATCTTGGTTTTAATACTTCGTTGTGGAGTATTATATTTGGTACAGCCTGACGGGCTCATGATTGAGATTCAAACCAATGTGGTCCAAAATTAAAACAACCAATAACATGAATCAAATGAAACAGGCTTCATAAAAATGAAGTCAAAAACTTATTGTCACTTGAACTTTCTGCAACAGTATATCCTTGAAAACTTAGTCAAATCAGTCTTCGGAACACATTGTATTTTAAAAAATCCTGGAAAAAGTTCCTTACGACAATGCAGTGTGGAACTTATGAAAACACAATACCAATCGGAACTTCTAAGTCTCATCTATACTGATGTTGCAATAACCAACGAATCAATTAGAGATCACGCACATACACAAAACGATGGCAGTAAGTCAAAGATACATCACAAAAATAACTAAAGGATATTATTTTCAAAAACAAACCAAATCCCAAAGACAAATTTGGCCTTCATGGAGGGCTTGCTATATAAATGTCAAGCTCCCACAAGGAAGAGGACTAGAAACTTACACTCGGGTAGACAATTGGGTATAGAATTTTGTCCCAAACTGAAGATGATTGAAATCTGACTCTCTATGTCTACCATTCTTTACAGCCTACTACCAACGAGAAACCTCCAACAATCCACAGCACAAAATCAGGATCACGTAAAGATGGCCATGGTGGTTGGCACTAACACCCTATCCCGCAAAGACAAGCACTAATTAGGCTCACACCCAGCCGACACTGTAGTTAATCATGGTGGTGGTGCTAGATCACAAAATAAATATATGGGCAACATAGCCCAACAAGCAGCCCAAATTTTGAATACACATTCACAAACCTCTAGAGGTCCCCCCTTAGCAAACTCTCTCCCAGCACGCATCGCTCCTAACCTACCCACCATCACTGGATCACAAATAGCCAACCCACCATTAATGAATCACCTAGCTATACCTGGCCCCGCTCCTACTACACAAATGATCCCCAATAATCCTAACTTAACAACCACTAGACAAACCACATTAGATTCACACCTGGCCTCAACAGCTACAACACAATCAAATTTTCAGATGGCAGAGCCCCACTCGAACCCAACATAGAATTGGATATAGTTAATCTAACTACATACCAATTCACCAACATTGAACTGGAAGTCTTAAAATTGGGATTAAGCTTCTGCCCTTCAACAGATTTAGACAAATATGAGTTAATCAAGGACTTATACATGTTTGCAAGGAATCTGACATACAAGTATATGTTCGACCAATCCACTATTAGAACCAGACAGGAACGCGAATTGGCTGAAAGTATCAAACACTATACTATGGCAGACTTTAGAGCACTCTGGGATCTTATGATACTCCTGGAAGAAAACAATGATGACGTAATTAACATCACTCCAAATGATACCGCTCAAACACAAAATGCTTCTATACCCATAGTTGAATACGCTAATGTAACTACCATGCCTAAAAAGTTCAAACCTAAATCTGATTTGTCAACCCAAATGCCCATATCTGGACTTTTATTTAACTGAGTGTAAATTATGACATTAACCCATATCCCACCAACCATCACCCTGTGTCAAGAAATGCCATCACCAAACTCAACAACCATCCCGATGTCATCAAGGCATCGGATAAGGGAGTTAAACGTTGTCTTATGACCAGATACAATCTATGAAACAATGTGCTATGCTATTCTACATAACAAAGACTGGTAAAGAACCTACCTTCTACACACCTCTCCGTGTATCAGAACCAATACACTAATGATCTAAACCAAGGCTATCACACAAACATGTTACACAAAAATTACTTTAGTATGTTTGGCATGCATGCTAACTCTGTATTAAGAAAACTAAATTTTTGTGAATTTGGAGTTGCCTCTGTAACAAGTGTGGCTGTGCAGCTTCCACTTATATGTTTTAGACTGGTAGGGTAGGTGCTGGGATATTTGTTTGCTAATTAGACAGATATCTATGTTCAGCCCAGGATGGAGGTTGCTGGCAATATGAATTACACCAGAGCAGGAAATTTGCAGGATGCGGCTGTTTTAATAATTTGGGATTCTTTCTGAATGCAGACTAATGCCCCGTACACACGGTCGGAAATTCCGACCACAAAATCTGTCGGATTTTTTACGACGGATTTTGTCCGACACTGGTGTTGCATACACACGGTCGGACAAAGTTGTCGGAAAATCCAATCATCCTGAACGTGGTGACGTCCGTTGCGTATGACGGGACTACGTAGAGGCTAGTAGCCAATAGCTTTGGTCTTGTAATGTGATCTGAGCATACGTGGCACTTTGTCCGTCGGAATTCGCTACACGCTCATTTGAGAGCAGGATCTCAAACTTTTTCCGTCGGAAATTCCGATGGAAAAAGTCAGATGGAGCCCACACACGGTCGGAATTTCCGACAACATGGTCCGATAGGACATTTTCCGTCGGAAAATCCGACCATGTGTACGGGGCATAACTGTAAATCGCAGCAAGCGAACACATGGCTTTTTTGCTTAGTGTTCTGGCAGGGAGACAGAGCAGTGGCAGAACATAAGTATGGTAAGTATCAGCACCAGAGAGGTACACTACAAATGGAACCTGCTACTTTATCCTCAATGCACAAAGTGACAGGTTCACTTTAAATACTGTACTGCTCTTTGTCTGGATAGATGAAGAGCACCGCAATAGCATAACATAGTATTTGTGGAGATTCTAGCACAGCTTCTTATATCTGTTCCTTTTTTCTCTTGCTTTATGGGATCTATCAGCACGTAATGCATTGTTGGGTATAGAAGAGTTATATCAACTTAATGGAGCAGTTTACTTTTTATAATGCTTTCTTGTCAAGGTGTGTAAAGTGAATGGTATACTGTTTATTATGAAGATGTAAGACCCTAAATAATAGGCCCTAAATCTAGCTGTGTGGGGGAAACACATTTTGGAATTTTTCCTAATTTAAGAGCTTATTTTGTGGCTCTGTTTGCTAATATATCAACAAGCTTGAAGAAAAACAAAAAAAAAAAAACAGTTCATACATGCTTGAGTGACTTTGCAAAGCTATTTAAGTAGAGAGGATCTGGATTTAAATGTAAGATATGAATCACACTTTTATGGCTGCTCCATGGTGCCAAAAAACAATCAGTGGTCTATAATTAAAACTGTAAATAAACATAAGGCTATGTGAGCGTAACGGATCTTTTTTTTTTTCACAGTAGGTTTCAGTGTGTGCTTGCAATGTGATATCCTATTATTGCAGCCTTCACTTATAAAGTGCTCATATTCAGTACAGGTTTTAGGTGTGTTTCCTTTGAGAAAACTTTTTTGGCTGCTGGTGGGAAGCTAAACAGTTGGGACCTTGAGTGGAGTGTGAACAAGTCCTGCTTGTTGACTGCTGGTGATTGCTGGGTTGCATTTTAGGTTCTTTTTGGGCCTTTTCCTTGTAGAATTTTAACACCTTTTTCTGACACTTTTTAAACAGTTTTTTTTTTCTTTGCTTCCTTCAGCCTACTAAGGGGAGTGGTTAATTGGTCACAGGTGCTTGAGGCCTATATAACCTTGTGTAGAACTCATTGTGAGCCTGCTCATCTTTGAGTCTGCTGGAACTCTGTCCAAGTGGAACTGGTTTAAGTGGTGAGTTAAAAACCAGAGTTAGTGGAACTGGTTTAAGTGGTGAGTTAAAAACCAGAGTTAGTGGAACTGGTCTAAGTGGTGAGTTAAAAACCAGAGTTAGTGGAACTGGTCTAAGTGGTGAGTTAAAAACCAGAGTTAGTGGAACTGGTCTAAGTGGTGAGTTAAAAAACAGAGTTTAAAAGAGGAGGTTAGAACAGGGGTCGTAGTACCTGTGTAGTGTGAGTACCTGAGTGTTGTCTAAATAGTGTGTGTGGATCGTTAGTACTTGTGTATTGTGTACTGCATACTTGTGTATTGTGAGTGCACCTAGTTCTGCGAGTGCCTGTGTATTGTCTTGTTGAGTACCTGTGTATTGTCTTGAGTATTAGTGTCAGGAAGCTAGTTGTTAGGTAATTTGGACAGGGTATAATCCCCAATCCTCATTACATTTAATAGGTACTATGCCCAGCGGGTGTGGAGAGGTGACTCTTTGTACATCTTGCGGCATGTATGCATTCCTTGATCATCCGATCGAGGGTGAATACTGCTGTGCAAAATGTAAGCACATTGTTTCCCTGGAAGCCCAAGTTCTGAATCTGGGGAAGCAACTGTCAGCACTGAGAAGTCCCTCCATACTAAAGGAGAGCCAGGAATGTAAACGGTAGGTGCCGGCAGGGGCCAGCACAGAAGCGGGTGGAGACAACGAGGTGCAGGCACTAGCAAAGAGTAGATGGGTGACAGTCAGGAAGGGTAGAGGGGGAAGTGCCAGGGAGGCCGATCCAGGGCTGGAGCATCCCAATAAGTATGCTCCATTGAGTGACATTGGTGAAGCCAGTCAGGGACCAGCACTGCTGGAGCTGAGGGACTCTCCTAGCTGTCGGGGGAAGAACTCCTCCAGTGAGAGTGGGGGGGGGGGGGGAGCAAAGGGAAAGGAAAGACAGATTCTGGTGGTAGGGGACTCAATTCTTAGAAGAACAGAGAGGCCAATCTGTAACAAAGATCTGAAGCACCGAACAGTATGTTGTCTACTGGGCGCTCGGGTTCGGCACATCACGGATCTGGTGGACAGATTACTGGGAGGGGCTGGGGAAGACCCAGCTGTCATGGTGCACGTTGGCACCAATGACAAAGTCAGAGGCAGATGGAGTGTCCTAAAGAATGATTTTAGGGACTTAGGAGCTAAATTGAGGAAAAGGACCTCCAAGGTAGTATTCTCACGAATACTACCGATACATCGAGCCACTCCAGAAAGGCAGAGGGAGATTAGGGAAGTAAACAAGTGGCTGAAGAGCTGGTGTATTAAGGAGGAGTTTGGGTTCCTGGAGGACTGGGCCGACTTCTCAGTCGATAACCGGTACTGTAGAAGGGACGGACTGCACCTAAATGAGGAGGGTGCAGATCAGTTGGGAATAAGGATGGCCAAAAAGTTAGAGGGGTTTTTAAACAAGGTGATGGGGGAAGGGTCCAGGGGTAGAGATAGCCAGCGTGGAACATATTCCAGGGGGGGCATTAGTGGTAGGTTGACCAAAGGACATAAACCCAAGGTAAGTATAGTAGCAAGTCCTAGTTGCAATCTCGGAACACCCAATAAGAGGATAATATGCAACCGGTCTAAACTATGTGGCATGTTCACCAATGCCAGGAGCCTGGAGGACAAGATGGGTGAACTAGAGATACTGTTGTACGAGGAGGATTTGGATTTTGTGGGAATTTCAGAGACCTGGTTCTACAGCTCTCGTGATTGGCTGGCAAACATTCAAGGGTATACCCTTTATCGCAAGGATAGAGAGGGTAAAAAAGGTGGAGGAGTATGCCTATATATCAAGAATAATGTACAAGTGAATGTGAGAGATGACATCCCTAAGGGAGCTAGGGAGGAGGTGGAATCCTTATGGGTAGAGCTCCAAAGGGATAAAGCTAAGGGGAAAATAATACTGGGAGTATGCTAGTCCCCCTAACCTGAGGGAGGAAAGGGAGACAGATCTCCTATCACAATTTGGATTAGCAGCAAGGATGGCAAGTGTTATCATAATGGGGGATTTTAATTATCCAGACATAAACTGGGTGGAGGGAACTGCGCATTCATCTAAGGCTCGCCAGTTCCTAAATGTCTTGCAGGACAATTTTATGGGTCAGATGGTAGACGCACCAACTAGAAATAAAGCATTACTGAATCTACTGATTACCAACAATACAGACCTGATCACAGATGTGGAAATACGGGGCAATTTAGGTAACAGCGATCACAGGTCAATTGGCTTCAGTATAACTCACACAAATAGGAAACATAAGGGGAATACAAAGACACTGAATTTCAAAAGTGCCAACTTCCCTAAACTACAAACCTTGTTAGAAGGCATAAATTGGGATAAAATCTTAGGAACAAAGAACACGGAGGAGAGATGGGTTTTAAATAAGGGCATTAGCCAATGCATCCCATTGGGTAATACAGTTAAAATAGCGAACACAAGTCCTGGATGGCTTAACTCCACTGTAAAAATGCATATAAAAGCAAAGGAGAAGGCCTTCAAAAAATACTAGGTTGAGGGATCATCATCAGCATTCATACTTTATAAAGAATGCAACAAGAAATGTAAGGGTGCAATAAGGACGGCTAAGATAGGACATGAAAGACACATAGGGAGAGCAAAAAAAATCCCAAGAAATTCCTTAAGTATGTAAACAGTAAAAAATGGGAGGACAGACCATATTGACCCCATAAAGAATGAGGAAGGACATCTGGTTAAAAAGGATGGGGAGATGGCGAAGGTATTGAATTTATTCTTCTCCTCAGTCTTCACGAGGGAATCAGGGGGCTTCAGTAACCAAAACTGCAGTGTTTATCCTCATGACATGACACAGGAAGCACCTCCATAGTTAACAGAGGACAGAATTAAAATTAGTAGGGCTGTGGAAATTAAAGATGAATTCCTCGATTATTCGATACATTTTTTTGATCGTTCAAAATTCTTTAGATCGTTCAAAATTCTTTTGATCGTTCAAAATTCTTTTGATCAGTACTCACCTCTCCGCCAGCTTCCGGGTCTTCAGGGAGTTCCGTCGGAGATCCGGTGACATCACAGACATCGACGTCACCGGACTCCTCCCCCTTCCCCAAGGGCCTCCTTCTGCTAAGGAGGTGAGCACTTAGATCTTTTCTTTCTACCCATGACCTGGCGTCCTTGCTGAGATCTAAGGATACGTGAAAGAAGTTTATGGTCTGTTAACCTTTTTGATACCCGCTTGCATGACCACCTGTTTGCACAGGGGTCCATGCCATAAGGTGAGAGTGATTAGTTAGACCCGAGGTGGAGGGACTGTCATGCTACTGTGGAAAAAAATTACTTACGTCAGTGCTACAGTTTGAATTTAAAACGTATTTGTGCACTGTGAAGTTAAGTCATGGATTGTGGAAACTAACTAGTGTCGGGTGATTGTATATAGTGTATACCACATTTACCACTGACTAATGCAGAGTTGCAATGCAAGGAGATCAGTTAAAATTAGTTGGATCTGTATGTGCGTTATAATTAATCGAAATGAGTAAATTAAGCGATTAAAAAAAAAGATCGATTAATCGAACACGAAAATTTTAATCAGTAACAGCCCTAAAAATTAGACTTGAGAAACTTAACATTAATAAATCACCGGGACCAGATGGCTTGCACCCGAGGGTACTTAGTCAAGTAATTGCCAATTGTTCCTAATTTTTACTGACAGTCTACTGACTGGAATGGTATCAGCTGATTGGAGAAAAGCCAATGTAGCACCAATATTTAAAAAGGGCCAAAAAAACATCCCTGGGAATTACAGACCAGTTAACCTAACATCATAGTATGTAAACTCTTGGAGGGCATGATAAGGGACTATATACAAGTTTTAGTAATGAGAACGGTATCATTTGCAGTAATTAGCACGGATTCATGAAGAATCGTTCTTGCCAAACCAATCTACTAACCTTCTATGAGGAGTTGCCATCTAGATAAAGGAAGGCCCGTAGACGTGGTGTATCTGGATTTTGCAAAAGCATTTGACACAGTTCCCCATAAACATTTACTGTACAAAATAAGGTCCGTTGGCATGGACCATAGGGTGAGTATATGGATTGAAAACTGGCTACAAGGGCGAGTTCAGAAGGTTGTGGTAAATGGGGAGTACTTGGAATGGTCAGGGGTGGGTAGTGGGGTCCCCCAGGGTTCTGTGCTGGGACCAATCCTATTTAATTTGTTCATAAACGACCTGGAGGATGGGGCAAACAGTTCAATCTCTATATTTGCGGACGATACTAAGCTAAGCAGGGCAATAACTTCTCCGCAGGATGTGGACACCTTGCAAAAAGATCTGAACAAATGAATGGGGTGGGCAACTACATGGCAAATGAGGTTCAATGTAGAAAAATTTAAAATAATGCATTTGGGTAGCAAAAAAATGAATGCAATCTATACACTGGGGGGGAGAACCTCTGGGGGAATCTAGGATGGAAAAGACCTGGGGGTCCTAGTAGATGATAGGCTCAGCAATGGCATGCAATGCCAAGCTGCTGCTAACAAAGCAAGCAGAATATTGGCATGCATTAAAAAGGGGATCAACTCCAGAGATAAAACGATAATTCTTCCGCTCTACAAGACTCTGGTCCGGCCACACCTGGAGTCCAGTTCTGGGCACCAGTCCTCAGGAAGGATGTACTGGAAATGGAGCAAGTACAAAGAAGGGCAACAAACCTAATAAAGGGTCTGGAGGATATTAGTTATGAGGAAAGGTTGCAAGCACTGAACTTATTCTCTCTGGATAAGAGACGCTAGAGAGGGGATATGATTTCAATTTACAAATACCATACTGGTGACCCCACAATAGGAATAAAACTTTTTCGCACAAGGGAGTTTAACAAGACTCGTGGCCACTCATTAAAATGAGAAGAAAATAGGTTTAACCTTAAACTACGTAGAGGGTTCTTTACTGTAAGTGCGGCAAGGATGTGGAATTCCCTTCCACAGGAGGTGGTCTCAGCAGGGGGCATTGATAGTTTCAAGAAACTATTAGATAAGCACATGAACAACCGCAACATACAGGGATATACAATGTATTACTGACATATAATCACACACATAGGTGGGACTTGGTGGACTTGTGTCTTTTTTCAACCTCGCCTACTATGTAACTATGTAACTGAGTCAATACTTTGTAGAACCACCTTTCGCTGCAATTTTTTTTGGGGATGTCTCTACCAGCTTTGCACATCTAAAGAGTGACATTTTTACCCATTCTTCTTTGTAAAATAGCTCAAGCTCTGTCAGATTGGACGGAGAGCGTCTGTGAACAGCAATTTTCAAGTCTTGCCACATATTCTCAATTGGATTTGGGTCTGGACTAACACATGAATATGCTTTGATATAAACCATTCCATTGTAGCTCCATTGTAGCTCTTGGCTGTTTAGGGTCATTGTCCTGATAGAAGGTGAACCTCCGCCCCAGTCTTAAGTCTTTTGCAGACTGTAACAGGTCTTCTTCTAATATTGCCCTATATTTGGCTCCATCCATCTTCCCATCAACTCTGACCAGCTTCCCTGATGAAAACAAAAGCATCCCCACAACATGATGCTTCCACCACCATATTTCACAGTGGGTATGGTGTGTTCAGGGTGATGTGCAGTGTTAGTTTTCCACCGCACATAGCGTTTTGCTTTTAGGCCAAAAAGTAACATTCTGACCAAAGCATCTTCTTCCGCATGTTTGCTGTGTCCCCCACATGGCTTCTCACAAACTGCAAATGGGACTTCTTTTGGCTTTCTTTCAACAATGGCTTTTTTTTTGCCACTCTTCCATAAAGGCCAGATTTGTGGAGTGCACGACTAATAGTTGTAATCGGAGTCTTCAAGTGGTAAATGCGATATTCCTAAGAACCAAGGCCTGAGGTGTGCCATGGCCTAGCTGGTCGGTATGCCTGAAAAGAGGGCATACCCTTGATGTAAGAATGAGAACTACTATGAGTAAGTATGAAAGGCTGGGGGAATGGGAGGGTGGGAACCCAGAACGCCGACGACCCTGACCCTAGCAGAGGAGGAGGCTTAAATAGTCTCTCCGACTCCTCCCACAAATACAGGCTGGCCTCCGGCCAGCCTTCACACTTGTAATCGGAGTCTTCAAGTGGTAAATGCGATATTCCTAAGAACCAAGGCCTGAGGTGTGCCATGGCCTAGCTGGTCGGTATGCCTGAAAAGAGGGCAAAAAGACACAAGATTTAGGTGAGAAGGGAAGGTAAAGATCCAACACGTAGATTAACGTGCGCCCGGATGGCAACAGTGAGTAACCGGTAAGTATCCGCTGTGACAGGAGAACCCACTGACTCCTGACTTGGTGATAAAAAGGAACCCCCTGAAGAACCTGCGAAGCTACGCAGAACCCACCTGAACGTCCTGTGAAGGATGGAATGAGCCTGATGCCCAAGACAACCCAGACATGCGAATTAACTGCTTGTGCATGAGAGGATACGTAGGGAAAAGGAAGCAAGGGGTGGCCCAAAGTAACCCCTGCAAATGATGGCCGAGAAGCATGGACACCAGCGAAGTAGCTCAGCGAAATGCCCCCGCCCCAACCCCTGGCCTACCCCTACTATGGTATGAGGACGTGAGAAAGAGAGGGCAAAAATACCCCTGACAGGAGTGCAAAAACCTGGATGCCTGATGGATGTGATGGAGTAGGCACTATGGCAATGAGCATCGTCAACATGGAGCAACCATGCCAGACACAGAACACTGGTCCCACCTGATACGAACGGGTCGTGCTGCAGCCAAGACGGCCCAACCTGAGAACACAAACTGGAGAAATGACAGACAACCAGACATGAGAACACCAACACCCCTCTGTGCCTACCTACGAGTGAGAAACATGAGCAGAAATGTTGAGACCACTGTGCGTGATGAAACTGACAATGGACCCCCCCCCTCCTCGTGTGAGTGGTGAATGAGCCCGAGTAACCTGCAGCGCAGAGACAGGTAATTGACTTAAAACTCAGGGCTAGTGTACCCACAGACCGTGGTGGGTAGTCGTATGAGTGTGGTGAATGAACATGCATCGTATGACGTGTGGTATACGGGCGAGAAGATTGAGGACAACAATCAATTTAACAAACGAAACCTCAGCCCGTATGGATCTGTAGACGTGACAGATCCTGACGTGTGAGCCCTAACTAACTGACCCAGGTACAAACATGAACACAGATACGAAGAGACATGACAATCAACGAACAAACAGCAATCGGAGTATGCCCTGAGTAAACAACGCCCCTCTGAGAAACTCTGTGGCTGAACACCAAGGGTGAAAACACCATGATAGAAATGCTGCGGCAGAAACGTTATGACAGAAATGCTGAGGCCGAAACGTTATGACAGAAATGCGGAGGCCGAAACGTTATGACAGAAATGCGGAGGCCGAAACGTTATGACAGAAATACGGAGGCCGAAACGTTATGACAGAAATACGGAGGCCGAAACGTTATGACAGAAATGCGGAGGCCGAAACGTTATGACAGAAATGCGGAGGCCGAAACGTTATGACAGAAATGAAATACGAAGCCGAAATGACAGAAACGCAATATCAGAATCCAGAGGCAGAAATCCAGAGGCAGAATTGCACTGCCAGAATTCAAGGGGGAAGAAACGCAATGCCAGAAATCCAGGGGGAAGAAACGCAATGCCAGAAATCCAGGGGGAAGAAACGCAATGCCAGAAATCCAGGGGGAAGAAACGCAATGCCAGAAATCCAGGGGGAAGAAACGCAATGCCAGAAATCCAGGGGGAAGAAACGCAATGCCAGAAATCCAGGGGGAAGAAACGCAATGCCAGAAATCCAGGGGGAAGAAACGCAATGCCAGAAATCCAGGGGGAAGAAACGCAATGCCAGAAATCCAGGGGGAAGAAACACAGTGACAGAAATCCAGGGGGCAGAGACGCAGTGACAGAAATCCAGGATGCAGAGACGCAGTGACAGAAATCCAGGGGGCAGAGACGCAGTGACAGAAATCCAGGGGGCAGAGACGCAGTGACAGAAATCCAGGGCGCAGAAACGCAATGCCAGAAATCCAGGGGGAAAAACGCAGTGACAGAAATCCAGGGGGCAGAAACGCAGTGACAGAAATCCAGGGGGCAGAAACGCAATGACAGAAATCCAGGGGGCAGAAACGCAATGACAGAAATCCAGGGGGCAGAAACGCAATGAGAGAAATCCAGGGGCAGAAACGCAATGAGAGAAATCCAGGGGCAGAAACACAATGAGAGAAATCCAGGGGCAGAAACACAATGAGAGAAATCCAGGGGCAGAAACGCAATGAGAGAAATCCAGGGGCAGAAACGCAATGAGAGAAATCCAGGGGCAGAAACGCCATGACAGAAATCCAGGGGCAGAAACGCCATGACAGAAATCCAGGGGCAGAAACGCCATGACAGAAATCCAGGGGCGGAAACGAAATGACAGAAATACAGAGGCAGAAACTATAACAGAACGTTGAGGCAGAAATGTAATGACAAACGCTGAGGCAGAAAATGCCATGACAGAAAACCTGGGGCAGGAACGCAATGACAAATGCTGAGACTGAAATGCTGAGGCAAAAAGCAACGACAGCAATCCTGGGGCAGAAATGCCATGACAGAACGCGAATAACAGAAAATACGCTGAGACTGAAAACTGAGGCAGCAACGAAAAAACAGAAATCCAGGGGCAGAGACAAAATGACAGAAGTCCAGGGGCAGAAACGCAATGACAGAAGTCCAGGGGCAGAAACGCAATGACAGAAGTCCAGGGGCAGAAACGCAATGACAGAAGTCCAGGGGCAGAAACGCAATGACAGCAATCCAGGGGCAGAAACGCAATGACAGAAGTCCAGGGGCAGAAACGCAATGACAGAAATCCAGGGGCAGAAACGCAATGACAGAAATCCAGGGGCAGAAACGCAATGACAGAAATCCAGGGGCAGAAACGCAATGACAGAAATCCAGGGGCAGAAACGCAATGACAGAAATCCAGGGGCAGAAAACGCAATGACAGAAATCCAGGGGCAGAAACGCAATGACAGAAATCCAGGGGCAGAAACGCAATGACAGAAATCCAGGGGCAGAAACGAAATGACAGAAATCCAGGGGCAGAAACGCAATGACAGAAATCCAGGGGCAGAAACGCAATGACAGAAGTCCTGGGCCGAACGCTGAGGCAGAAATGCAAGGACGGGAAACCCTGGGCAGAAACGCTGGGACTGCAATGCTGAGGCAGAAATGCAACGACAGAAATCCTGGGCAGAACGCTATGACAGAACGCTGAGGCAGAAGCCATGACAGAAAACCTGGGCAGAAACGCAAATGACGGAAACACGCTGAGACTGAACGCTGAGGCAGAAATGCAATGACAGAAATCCTGGGCGGAAACGTTGAGGCAGCAAAGCCATGACAGAGATGCTGAGACTGAACGCTGGGCCAGGATTGCTGGGCAGCACACCGCGACAGAAATGCTGGGGCAGGAAGGCTATGACAAACGCAGACTGTACGCCGAGACAAAATGCTGGGGCATGACCTGAATGCATGATGTAATTGACAGAAATGCTAGGCAAACGCTATGACAGCAACGGAGGGGCAGAACGCTATGACAGCAACGCAGGGGCAGAACGCTATGACAGAAACGCAGGGGCAGACCGCTATGACAGAAACGCAGGGGCAGACCGCTATGACAGAAACGCAGGGGCAGAACGATATGACAGAAACGCAGGGGCAGAACGCTATGACAGAAAATACCAGGGAAGAATGCGGAGACAGAAATACCGGGCAGAAAATGCTATGACAGGAATGCTGGGCAGAAAACGCTATGACAGAAAATGGCGGGCAGAAAGCGCTATGACAGAAAATGGCGGGCAGAAATGCTATGACAGAAAAATGGTGGGCAGAAACGCTATGACAGAAAAATGGTGGGCAGAAACGCTATGACAGAAAAATGGTGGGCAGAAACGCTATGACAGAAAATGGCGGGCAGAAACGCTATGACAGAAAATGGCGGGCAGAAACGCTATGACAGAAATGGCGGGTAGAAACGCTAAGACAGAAAATGGCGGGCAGAACGCTATGACAGAAATGGCGGGCAGAACGCTATGACAGAAATGGCGGGCAGAACGCTATGACAGAAATGGCGGGTAGAAACGCTCAGACAGAAAATGGCGGGCAGAAACGCTAAGACAGAAAATGGCGGGCAGAACGCTATGACAGAAATGGCGGGCAGAACCGCTATGACGGAAATGGCGGGCAGAACCGCTACGTCAGAATGCCGGGCAGAACGCTGTAATAGCTGCAAATAGAAACACCCACCAAGAAAGTGAAAACAAGTGAAAGTAGCAACCTGGCAGCCCTGACACCAAGTCTGGCCGTTGCCATGACTGCTGAGGATGGTCTGGTGGAGGAAAGGAGCGACTGGCGGGTGACTGCCCATGCCCCCCCCCCAGCACCGGGAGAAACCGGCGGCCCTTCCCCCTTCTGTGCCAGTTAACATCATGAGAGCAGGCGGGCGGCCGAACCACCCCGGCATCAAGCATGCGGCTGCCTTGTGGAGATGGCAGGGCAGGGGGAGAGGAGTCAGCGGCGGCCACTCACCCCACCCCCCCCCCCGCGCGAACACCGGGAGAATCAGTGGGCGGCCCCCCACGTGGATGGGGAGCGAGGAGCCGGCGGCGGCCGAATCAAGCCCAGGAGAAGGAGCTAGTGTGCGCCAATGCATCCCGCAACCTCCCTCCCCCAGGCAGAAGCACCGGAGAAAGCGGGCGGTCCCCACGTGGAGCCAGATCGGCCCCTGAGAAGCTGGTTCCCCCCTTTTCCCGGCGGGAACACCAGGGGAAAGCCGCCTGGCGGCCCCCACATGGAGTCAGAGGAGAAAGGAGCTGACGGGCGGCCGATTCACCCCCTCACCCCCGGCGGGAACGCCGGGAGAAAGCGGGCGGCCCCCACGTGGAGCCAGACCAGCTCCAGGAAAAAGAACTTCCAGGCGGACGAATCACCCGCCCCACCCCGGCGGAACACGGGGGGGGGGGGGGGGGCGGGGGGCGTTTGTCAGAGCGGCGAGCAGACTCCTCGGTAGTACCCCCGCTGCAACATCCTACCGCCGCCGATCCAGAGTGGGCGTAACCCAGAACGCCGACGACCCTGACCCTAGCAGAGGAGGAGGCTTAAATAGTCTCTCCGACTCCTCCCACAAATACAGGCTGGCCTCCGGCCAGCCTTCACACTTGTCCTGTGGACAGATTCTCCCACCTGAGCTGTGGATCTCTGGAGCTCCTCCAGATTTACCATGGGCCTCTTGGCTGCTTCTCTGATTAATGCTCTCCTAATGCTTGCCCAGCCTGTCAGTTTAGGCAGATGGCCATGTCTTGGTAGGTTGTGCCATACTGTTGCCATTCTCAAGTGATGGATTAAACAGTGCTCCGTGAGATGTTCAACGTTTGTTCAACGCTTGTGATATTTTTTTGTAACCTAACCCTGCTTTAAACTTCTCCAGAACTTTATCCCTGACCTGTGGTGCACTTCCACTCTGCACTTCAGGGAATTCATGAAGAGAAAATCCACAGTGAAATGCTTTGCAAAACACTAAATAGACGGCTGGTGATCTTGTTTTTCCAATCAGCTCTTTTATCTCCTACCTAGTCTTCTTCTTAATTCTTCCATTCTGCAACATGTACTCTCTACTTCTCCTTCTCACAGTTGTGTCCCCTCTCCTTAAATGTATGCACTCCTGTGGTAGTATGAAAACAATTCCTTCACCCCTTTTGTCCACCCCACAGCTTACATATATCACCCTTACTTCTTTCCCTCACTTCTTCTGTCTTTCTCGATGACTGTGAAATCCCTGTTATTAACAGGCTGCTAATAGTACCTCTCCAACAAACCTTTTCTTCTCTCTGATCACCACTTTACTAGTTTCACTCTCTCTCAGTCTTCCACCTCATCTCCCTCCAACCGCATAACAGTTAGCCCTAGAAACCTTTACCAATTTAAACCTTCTCTTCTCTGTTCTACTACTGACCACCTCTATGATAAAATCTCACCCTGTCCTGCCCCAGCCTAGCCACTTTTGCTTACAACAATTCACTCTCATCCTTCCAGGACACACTCGCTCCCCTCACTACACACAGAATCATTTCTGGTCTGGTACAACCTTGGCAAACAGATGACACTGGACCACCTTAATTTATAACTAGCCTTTGCAGTAAGGTGCACATGGAAGGGCAACATCCATCACAAACAGAAAAAAAAATTCCCAGCACACTTTTCAGCTTGCCTGCAAACAAACCAAATTGACCCAGTCTAATGCCGCGTACACACAATCGGAAATTCCGCCAGCAAAAGTCCGATGTGAGCTTTTGGTCGGAAATTCCAGCCATGTGTATGCTCCATCGGACTTTTGCTGGCGGAATTTCCACCAGCAAAAGATTGAGATGTGCAGGGCTCTCCTTTCAGCCCCACATCCAATTTCTATCCAAATCTTACCTCCTCAAGCTTCACACCATCTCCAAAATACACCCCTTATTAACCCAACCAATGACAACACAAAGCTTCTTATTTACTTATGGTTATCTCTCGCTTCGACTACTGCAACTCCCTCCTCATTGCATTACCTTTACATAGGCTATCCCCCTTCAGTCCATCATAAATTCTGCTGCCAGGCTCATCTACCTTACCAACCAGTCAGTGTCTGCTACCCATCTCTGTCAATGGCTTCTACTCACCCAACAAATAAAATTCAAAATACAACAATTTACAAAGCCATCCACAACTCTGCCCCTAGCTACATAACTAACCTGGTCTCAAAATAGCAATCAAATCATTCTCGTTGTTCCTCTCAAGAACAAAAAGAATGGGAGGAACTCACTAGCACTAGCTCACTAGCACCCTCGTCATCTCCCTTCGTGTTCACCTTTAGGACTCCTCCAAAGCCCCCCATCCTCTGGAACTCCCTACCACAATCTGTCTGACTGTCTCCTACTCTGTCCACTTTTAGGCGATTCCCTGAAAACCCTTCTTTTTACAGAAGCCTATCCTGCCTCCACCTAAAAACTGTACTTTCACGTTTTCCATCAGCTCATATCCCACATTTATTACATTTTGTATTACTTGGCCCTCCTTTTAGATTATAAGCTCTAACTAGCAGGGTCCCCTGATTCCTCCTGTATTAAATTGTATTGTAACTGTACTGTTTGCCCTCATGGTGTAAAGTGCTGAGCAAACTGTTAGCACTATATAAATCTTGAATAATGATAATAATAATGTACTAACAATGAAGAAACACAAATAGGAATTTGGATTTTTTTTCTACTATCGTGGCCCTCCAGTTTGCTAAAATTGGGGCCAGTTATCAAGGGTCTTATATGATAACAAATACAAGTATGCACATGGTGTTTACCAGAAGAAATAAAATAGGTGGAAATCCAGGGAAACAACTAAATAAACATACATATGTTTGAGTTTAGGATTTTTGTTTTTATCCAGTCATTTCACTAATTAATGATTTAGTATTACTGCTTCCGAGCTTAGATTTAGTGCTTCAAAGCCTGGTGGAAAGCGTGATGTCACCACCCTGCTTCTTCACCTCATCCAATTAGAAAACGGCGTCTGTGCCGAGCAACCGACTTCCTGTGTTCAGAGTGCAACATGGAAGCCATTTGTCATGTGACCTGGAAGCTAGTAGAGATCACTGGTGTAGCAGTGTCTACTACTAGTGGGATCCCACAGGTATGGTATATGCATAATACATTGGTCCAAGCTGTACAAAATACCATACCTGGAATTTTACTTTAGGCAGGAATGTTATTGTGTCACCCATATTGCTGTGAACTGTGGAAATGTTTGTAAATCACACAATTGAATGAACAGAATTACAAATCCTTTGGCAGATAAAGAAGTAAACATACTGTATACTATGGGGATTGGGGCTCAGAGGATTAACTAAGCATATTAAATGTTCTCTGATGGGCATACTATTTACTCATGGGGCAGATCTTGAGATAATTCTTAAAAGGTAACAATTGTGATTTCTAAACTAGCACTATTACTGTTATATGTTTTTCAGTTGTAAAACTGGGGTTGATTTACTAAAACTGGAGAGTGCAAAATCAGGTCCAGCGGTGCATGGTAGACAATCAGCTTCTAACTTGCAGTGAACTTTTTCAAAAGGCTTCCCTGGTAATTAGTAATTGATTGTAACTTGGAATGAATTTTCCTTTATGACTATCGGTGAAGTTATGATTTTGACCAGTAATGAATGGGAATACAGACAGACTGCTGCACATGGCCTACACAAATCAATCTTGTAGTTGACCTCTAGGCTTGTGTATGACCTACACAAGCCAGTCTAGCTGCTTATACATTAACAAATAAAATCGTACATCGCTCAGAGGAAGGCATATACAGTATCTCACAAAAGTGAGTACACCCCTCACATTCTTGTGAATATTTTATTATATCTTTTTATGTGACAACACTGAAGACATTACACTTTGCTACAATGTAAAGTAGTGAGTGTACAGCTTGTATAACAGTGTAAATTTGCTGTCCCCTCAAAATAACTCAACACACAGCCATTAGTGTCTAAACCGCTGCAACAAAAGTGAGTACACCCCTAAGTGAAAATATCAAAATTGGGCCCAAAGTGTCAATATTTTGTGTGGCCACAATAATTTTCCAGCATTGCTTTAACCCTCTTGGGCATGGAGTTCACAAAAGCTTCATAGGTTGCCACTGGAGTCCTCTTCCACTCCTCTGACAACATCACAAAGCTTGTGGATGTTATAGAGCTTGTGCTCCTCCTGTTTGAGGATGCCCCACAGATGCTCAATAGGGTTTAGGTTTGAAAACATGCTTGGATAGTCCAGCACCTTTACCCTCAGCTTCTTTAGCAAGGCAGTGGTCATCTTGGAGGTGTGTTTGGAGTCACTATCATGTTGGAATACTACCCTGTGGCCCAGTCTCTGAAGGGAGGGGATCATGCTCTGCTTCAGTATGTCACAGTACATGTTGGCATTCATGGTTCCTTCAATGAACTGTAGCACCCCACTGCCGGCAGCACTCATGCAGCCCCAGACCATGACCCTCCCACCACCATGCTTGACTGTAGAGAAGACACGCTTGTCTTTGTACTCCACCTGGTTGCCACCACAAACACTTTACACCATCTAAACCAAATAAGTTTATGTTGGTCTCATCAGACCACAGAAATTGGTTCCAGTAATCCATGTCCTTAGTCTGCTTGTCTTCAGCAAACTGTTTGCAGGCTTTCTTGTGCTTCATCTTTAGAAGAGGCTTCCTTCTGGAATGACAGCCATGCAGACCAATTTTATGCAGTGTGCGGCGTATGGTCTGAGCACTGACAGGCTGACCCCTCACCCTTTCAACCTCTGTGGCAATGCTGGCAGTCTATTTCCCAAAGGCAACCTCTGGATATGACGCTGAGCATGTGCACTCAACTTCTTTGGTCAACCATGGCGAGGCCTGTTCTGAGTGGAACCTGTCCTGTTAAACCACTGTATGGTCTTGGCCACCTTGCTGCAGCTCAGTTTCAGGGTCTTGGCAATCTTCTTATAGCCTAAGCCATCTTCATGTAGAGCAACAATTGTTTTTTTCAGATCCTCAGAGAGTTCTTTGCCATGAGGTGCCATGTTTAACTTCCAGTGACCAGTATGAAAGAGTGAGAGCGATAACAGCAAATGTAACACACCTGCTCCCCATTCACACCTGAGACCTTGTAACACCAACGAGTCACATGACACCGGGGAGGGAAAACGGCTAATTGGGCCCAATTTGGACATTTTTCACTTAGGGGTGTACTCACTTTTGTTGCCAGCGGTTTAGACATTAATGGCTGTATGTTGAGTTATTTTGAGGGGACAGCAAATTTACACTGTTATACAAGCTGTACACTCAATACTTTACATTGTAGCAAAGTGTAATTTCTTCAGTGTTGTCACATGAAAAGATAGAATAAAATATTTACAAAAGTGTGAGGGGTGTACTCACTTTTGTGAGATACTGTAATTAACAGAAAAACTGGTTGCCTTATAAACGTATCTACCATTCCAGTCGTCTAGTGCTTGTTGTTGATTTTTTTGTTATATTTTCTGTATATATTTTTGGTGGTGCAGAACAGAACCAACATACAATAAAGTGACACTAAACCCACATCATAAAAAACTATCAATAAATGGTGTATTACATTCTGTTCATACTCACTCAGCCGCTATGAGATTTGTTTTCTCTATTCTTCTAAAAACCTGGTTGATCCTGCTGTTCTCTATCTACACCTTCTGTTTGTGTCCCCAATGCAGCTAGGGATGTTGCAGCTGTTATGGCAACTCTGCACATTCTCAGTTTTCAGTGAGTTTCTATGCTGAGCATTTCCTCCCTATCGCATCTGAGCAGCCCATGTGACTATAGAGTCACACATGTGGGAGTATACATAGTGGTAAATGACAGCCCACTCCCTCCCTCCTCCTCCATGTCCACTAACCAGCTAGACACAATGGGAGTGGGATATTCCATGTAGATTAATGGAGGCTTCACCTCCCTCTTATTCTAAGACACAGTCTGGAGGGGTGTGGCACAGCCTGTGACTGGAAGAAATCCGCCCACACAATGTTATTTCCACAAAATAATAAAGATTTCATTTCAAATATATATTTGTATGACAATTTAAAACAGTTTATTGATATTATTTATTTATTTTTACTCTGTACTCCAAAGAGTGAACATGTGACCAGAGGCAGAAGACTAGAAGCTCCACCTGCTTATGTTTCACTGCAGACAAGCTTGGAAAGAGCTGGGTCATGTGACAGCTGTATATCGATTAGGTAAAAGGTACCTACATGTTTTTTTTAATTAAAATAATTACAGTGCCATCATCCACATACAGAAATTGAAGAGATTAAATTAAACAGAGTGTTTTTAGTATCACTTTAAAGGATAAGTTCACCTTTTGTAACATGTTACATTTATACCCATATTTAGAGTGTAACATGTAACATGTTACTTTAGAGCAGCTGACCTCTCCCCAACTCCCCCTTGGTGACAACGTGTCCATGCGGGGCTCCGCCCACACAACCGTGACATTCATTCACTGATTTCTATGGCAGATGGCTTTTAGTTCTCAATGATCTGCGAGGGCACTGGTGCGCATCCTTGCAGTTCATTGATTCTTCCTGTACTTCAGTAACTGTCTGCTTATATGGGAGGTATGGGCAAACAGCTGTATTGAGTGTCAGCAGAATCCTGGCATTGCACCTGCAAAGAACTGATTGTGGGTACAATTTTTAATGCATATTTTTTAGATGCAAAATCATTTGCATTTATTATAATTATTATTTTTTGTTTTTACATACAATGAACTTAGCCTGTAAAACAATACTAAAACATTGAGCAATTGTAATGGTTTAAAGTTAGCAAAGTTTTTAGCTAACGTTTTCAGGATTGCTGAATGCTTAGTGAAAGAGACGCTTGACGTTTAACAGCATTTAACAACATTCAGACACTGCAGCTGTAGAAATGACCGACGTGGTCTTATCAACAAATTTAATACATGCCTGCTTCTTTTGCCCCCTGTATGATTAACATTTGGTCTGTGTGACAAATGCCCGCAGATAAAATATTTGAACTTGACAAAGTCCAACCACCCATTACTTGGAAACAGTATACAGATGGCCAGCAAGTGTGATAGGGTTTTCTTGGATTTTTAGCTTAATGTCTTGGATCACTGGATAAAACTACTTCTTCATATGTGCCTATGGAAAATACACTAAAAACTGACATGAGTATCACTCAAATGGTTTGTTCACAATAAAAGGTGATAGGTATGCTCATCCCACTGAGAACTGATTGCAACATAGACCTGTCCAAGTTCCACCAAAATAGTAAATAGTTTTATTTTTTTTAGGTCTAGTTTACTGTTACAAAGTTGCCATTTTGTATTATTTTCAAAGTGATTGCCTGCTTACCTCTATAGCCACACATATATCAGGAGAACACAGTTCCCAATGACGAAGTCCAGCTAGCACCTTCAGAAAGGAATTGATGCGTATTCTGACAAACTGTTTCTCTTCCAACTTTTCAAGCTTTTCTAAAATATTTTTGATCTTCTGGTTGCTTTTCATGTCTTCTGGAATCCTGGACAGTAAAACTACAAACCTGCAGACATAGACATATACAATTGATTATAATCTAGTTGTGGAATAATGCACAGTGGCTAAGTGGCTAGCACTTTCATCTAGCAGCACTAGGGTAATTGGTTCAAATCCCAACCAAGACACTACCTGCCTGGAGTTGCATGTTCTTCCTGTGCCTGCGTGGGTTTCCTGGTACTCCAGTTTCCTCCCACACTCCAAAGACATGCTGATAGGTTCATTCGTTCCTGTCTAAATTGGCCCTAGTATATGTAAGTATGTAAGTTAGACCCCTTTCACACTGCGGATGTTTTTCAGGCACTACAGTGCTAATAATTGAGCCTGCATAGCGCCTGAAAAAAAGCAGCTCCATTCACTCCAGTGTGAAAGCCCGAGAGCTTTCACACTGGATCGGTGTGCTGGCAGGGCTTCAGAAAAGGTCCTGCCAGCAGGTTCTTTGGAGCGGTGAAGGAGCGCTGAACTCACCGCTCCTCCCCATTGAAATCAATGGGGCAGCGCTGGCAAAATGCTGCTGTGGCAGCGTTTTGCGGGCGGATTTAGCCCCTTTTCGGTCGCTAGCAGGAGTTAAAAACGGCCCGCTAGAGGCCGAAAAGTGCTGCTAAAACGACGGTAAAGCGCCGCTAAAAATAGCGGTGCTTTACCACTGATGCCCGGGGGGGGGGGCACAATGTGAAAGGGGTCTTAGGGAGCTTAGATTGTAAAGTCCTTGTGGGCAGGGACTGATGTGAATGTACAATATATATGTAAAGCGATGTGTTAATTGATGGCGCTTTATAAGTACCTGTAATAATAATAATTCCAGGTGTGAGAAGGTGAACATTTCTAATAAGGTTAAAGCTAATATCTATACCAGGTTGTACTGTATATAATATAAAAAACAAATGTTACAAGTGCACGCCTGCTACACACCAGTTTTTTGTGTCTGTGTAATCTTTTTCTTCTTTAACCTGGCAGTAAGTTTTTCTAATTTTTTCCAGATCTTGGCGAAAATTGCTGATTGTAGCCAAAGAGTGATACTTTTGGGTATTGAATTCTTGACGTCTCCTAACAAAAGGAAAAGTGATGTTAGAACCTAAAACTACCAAACTCATCACGGTATGTGCTATGGTAAGTTGATAAAGTACTGCATTTATGGCAGATTTTTATTTTTTATTTTTTTAATCAGTACATTTTTATTGATTTTCAAGAATACGTTCGATAAGCTGAATGACTGAACAACACAATTTAGAGAGTCAACAAACTTACAAAAGCCAATATTACATGGTAAAAGAAAAACATTACGCACGGTAAATGAAAGTGGGCCAGGGTTCTGGCAGATTTAAAATCAAACGTATCTATATTTGGTTTAGTAACACCAAATATTTTTCTTTAGTTTGCTAAGATCCTTTAGGATTACAAAAAACAAAAAAAAAATGCACTCAGGCAAATAGAGCATTTACCGTTCAATATGCAAAATGAAAGACTTTGGGATTTGGGTTGTATAAAATTTAAAGTTTTCCAGCAGCGGTGTTGTTGTTGTTCTCTGCACAAAGACATGCATTATTCAGTGCAGCTATATAAAAAGTACATTTTGTGACTTGCTTCTTGGAAAGCTTGGAAATGAATGCATATTCAAAAACCTCAAAAATACTAGTTGTCTGAATGAAATGCTGACCACTGGCTTTCACTTTGTGAGTCACTGACCCAGAACAAGCATACAGATGAGAAAATACACAATAAAGACAAAACTTCTAATCTGGATACTTGTTTTGGACCAGTGGCTTAGACAAAAAACACCCTTTTCTTAAAACCCCCCAAAAAAACAAAAATCTCACCTGAATTCATTGTCACCTGATCCCTCGCAGCTTCTATTTCAATAGTAGTGATCAGTGATTGGAACTTTCTTTCATCTCTGTTGCTCAGCCAACCAGTTTTGTGTCCACCACTTATCATGATGTTAAGTTAGAAAACTTCAGTTCCCTGTCAGGACACTGTGATGGACACTTGTGGTAATCAATGGGCAGTGCCCATTTCACCAGGAAGCGGCATGGGCACTGTAGACTGGAGTCTCCCACAATAGAGGCCAGAAAGAAGAGGATCTGGGACATGGCTTGTCATGTGACTAGAGTTTTATGCAAGAAATTTGAGCTTTTAGATACAGAGGGCATTAATGGAACAGGTTTTTTTCTTCCTGGAAATGAGCTATGAAGTAAGAGGCCAGCATGGCAGCCAGACAGCTACTAGCTCCTTGATATATATCATATCATTTGATGATTGTGCCATCAGTTACACTGCACCCAAAATACACTATAGTATTACATTGCATTAATATTCTTTTTTTTGTACTTGCCTCTCCATGGCCTTCACTTTATCATGTAGATACATATCTGCTTCATCAGCAACCTCAAGGAACAGCTCCCTCATCTCTGAGGGCATCTTACTTTTCTTCTTAATGAAGAGGCTTGTAGGTGAAACCACTGAAGCAGGGGAACTAAAAACACAAAACAGTAATGGCTGTCAACTTACTGGATACAGAAACATGATGTGACACTTTACATAATGAGATAAAGGTACAATCCAAATTTGCAGAGTAGAGTAACTGCACAAGTACCCATGCTCTAGCTTTCATAAACTAGCAAAACGTATGGATTTTCTCTAGCTGGCTTCTATGATATTTCTGCTTTTTGTGCAGTAGATATCAGTGGCATCACTAGGGGGGCCTGAGGGGGCCATGACCCCCAATATTGTAGTGTGGCCCCCCATTTCCCCCCAAGTGTAACTCATTAAAATGGTCGGCGCCGTGGCTATCCGATTGGCTTGTCACTTGTCTGTCAGTCTCAGACCCACTGCCTCGAGCAAGTTGGGGCTAGGTGATGTCACGTGACTGCCGCCAGCCACCGCTGTTGTTTATGGGAGTTGTAGTCCACGTCGGCAGCTGACCGCTGAAGCTCCCTGCTCCCGGTGGGTGGACTCTGGAGAGCAGTGAAGCCAGCCTGAGATACAACTCCCGGCCGCGGTGGTCAGAATTTTTGGAGCTGGACAGTGGACACACACATGGCTGGCCTGGGCACACCACTGGTGACTGCAGTACACTGTGCAGGGTGCACAGACCAGAAGTTGACCCCAGGAGACAGGCGCATCACTCACCCCCCCAGGATTGGAGGAGGGCATGCAAGGAGGAGTACCTGTCCTGCTGAGCTCTGAGCCTAAGCTGACAGCTGCCGATTTGGACCATAGCTGAGGTGAGAAACCCTGACACCCCCAGCTGACCCTCACATGATCATCCCATCTACCCCCCACCCCCATACACCTCATTTACCCTGCCCCAGTGCCCATGGCCTATGAATCCTACTGGGAGACCTGTGGGTCCTGCTGGCCAGTCATCTGTGGGTCCTGCTAGCCGCTGGCCATGGCCTACAGGCCAGCGGCCAGCAGGACCCATAGGCTATTGTCCACTCCCAGCAGGACCCAGAGGTCAGTGGCCAGCAGGACCCATAGCCGCTAGATTACACAGTTCTCCCCCTTACACGGCACGGCCGCTGTGCAGTCTATCATAGGAACTCGCCCAAGAGGCGGAACTTTGTATGACAGTGGCCGCCAGGTAAGTGGGATCCACTCTCTGTGTAATCAGGTGGCGCTCGCCCCCCCCATTTCCCCTTTCCTCTCTCTAATCACCATGCACTGGTGAGGCTGCATTGATGGGCACTTGTGAAGCTGCATTGATGGGCACTGATCAGGCTGCATTGATCTACACTGGTGAGGCTGCATTGATGGGCACTGATGGGGCTGCACTGATAGGCACTGGTGAGGCTGCATTGATGGGCACTGGTGAAGCTGCTTTGATGGGCACTGGTGAGGCTGCATTGGTGGGCATGGTGAGGCTGCATTGGTGGGCACTGGTGAGGCTGCAAAGATGGGCACTGATTAGGCTGCATTAATGGGCACCAGTGAGGCTGCAAAGATGGGCACTGGTGAGGCTGCATTGATTGGGCACTGGTGAGGCTACATTGATGACCCCTGGAGTGCATTCTAGCATTCTATTCTTGGAATATATATATATATATATATATATATATATATATATAAAATAGCGTTTTATGGTTGGCCCCCCTTCTTTTGTCCCTGTCCCCCCCCCCCCCCCTAAATATGAAAGCTGGAGACGCCACTGGTAGATATTAGAGGGCTAGGCCGCAGGCAACAACATAAGTGGCTCCCAATGCCCAGTGGTATGAGTGACAGTAGCTCAGAGTCATAGACCTTCTCTCTTCATGGAGACATACCACATAAAAAAAGGTAAATGCAGAAGGTTTAGAAGGTGTCTGACTTGACTTTTTATAGCATGTATTCTATGCAGTTGTAGCTATATTCTGCAATATAATTCCTTATTAATATATTAATTTATAGAGAATAACCATAAAGTAATGAGAGTGAGCAGTACGTTTATGAACTAAAATAAAATACCAGCCAGTGAGCTTGTCATAAAAAGCTATTTTATCTTTTGCTATTCAGGTCTGAGCAGATCACCTGGCTCTGAATTAGAATAATTGTTTCATCTCTGTTTAATCAGTATACTTCATTGGGAAAATAAACCTTATGGCTAAGGTGAATGGGGCAGTAAAGAGGGCAGGATATTGTACCATACCTGTACATGGTGTTTATAGTGAAATAAATTTCCTTAACATGATTTTGTGACCATTTTTAAACTGTCTTAATTTAACCTTTAACTTCACCTTTTTGGTCTCTGGGCGACGCTTCTGGGAATCACATGATCATCTTTAGTCAATGTTTCCTTGTTCTCAATTGAAGATAGGTCACTGTGTGAAAAGTATAAAATGTAATTCCATATTGTAAAAAAATAGCAAGGATTGATGCAATTATACTTATACTGTACTGAAAAATGAAGACAAAATATATAACAATACAAATTACATGCAATTCAGTATTTTTTCTGTGGATTTATAGTTGGTTTCATGACTTAGGACATGCTTCCATCCTCATGTTCTACAGGTGAACAATTGCTTCTGAATACAAGCCCTCAAATTGTTAAATTGTTTTACACAAACTACAACTAAGCCTGGTCTCTTTGGGGGGGGGGGGGGGGGCAGAAATGGCCTACAGGAATGTACTTAAATGCTTATTGTGTTTTAACCTACTGGGGCTACTTTTTTTTAAATTCTTTGCTTGGAGTGTCACGTTATAAACTGTTTAGATACAGAGAGTAACCAAGAAAAAATGTGGAATTTCACAAATCCAATCGCATAGCAGTTCTGTACAGTTTTGCAGAGTCCCACACAAACATAGTTCATGGAAAACACATACAGTATATTAGCTGATAAGGTCAATACAGCAAAACTGCAACACCACTTAGCTCTCCCATAATGGAAGCAACCAGCTAGGAAGAGTAGAGAGTTCCATCGATAGGCTAAAGGGAGGATTATAACAGTAACTAATATGATATGGCCAAGTTTTCGGGGTCAAGTTAGCTGAAGAAAATGAAGTGGACATCCTGTTAGGGAATAAAAGAAAAGGAAAGACAGCAATGCACCAAGAAGATCTCGGTGGGAGTAAGGGAGTGAAAGTCTTCCCAGGGAGGTGAGTAAGTGGTAAAGGAAAGAGAGGGATGGGCAGAAAGGAGGATAAGGCTACTAGACACAGGCATTAATAATATGGTCATTGCACTTGGGGGTTTGTGGTGTGTGAAAGAGTATTCAGATAAGTATACGTGAATATGAAGCTTTGCCGGGCCTCCAAGTCAGTCTGAATTTTTCCTCAGAGTTGTGTAGGGTGGTGGTAAGAACCTTTATGTTTTTATGTTTATGTTCTAAATATCGTCGACTATAAAAAAACATGAGACAAAATGAGGAGATAGTCGGTCAAAGAAGGTTTTATATTAAGACAATGTAAACCCATTTGGCCATGAGGCCTTTCTGGGCTTCAACTGTCCAATAGCAGTAGCCAGTTCCTTGATTGTGATTAGAGATTCCATCTCGTCTCTGGTCAGTTTGGATAGAGAAGCCATCCCAGAGGCTTGGATGTAGGTTAGGGCAAGGTCAAATCTGTTGCTAGTTTCGTGAGAGTCAGGGGACGAATGGACATTGCATAACTTAAGAAAAAACTCACAAACTTCAGAAGTCATGACATGTGAGGTAGACAATTCTTTCCCCAAACATTATATGTTAGATATAGATTTAGTTTGGGGTTCTGCAATGCTCTATCAATCATGGTGCCTGGTTTAATGGAGAATTCATATAGTGACTATTGGGCCCAAGCTAGTCGTTAGTTTTTCAGAATAGGAGGCTATTCAATTCCTCTCAAACTTTGATGAGTTTGTTGAGTGGGCTAAACTCTTTTTGTAGGCCCTCTCTAGTTGGTGGAGTTGGGTAAACAGGGTAACTATATGTTGTGATCTCTCCGGTGCTGATTTTAACATTAGCTAGGGTGTCTATAGCATTTCGGATTTTATTCTTTATGATGAGGAAACAATCCAGATCATCTTATTTGGTATCTATAAGAGTCCAAGGACCAGATGTCATTATCAAACACAAACGTCCTTAGATTTAGAAAGTAGTAAACAACTTCATTGCTTACAATACCTGTAACAGGATCTCTGAATGGGGGAGATTCCAATGAGTTAGAGGATTATCTCCCCCATTCAGAGATCGTGTTAAATGCTGTGAAAGCAATGAAACCACTTTTCTCAAAGGAGGAGGAGGGAGCAGGTCAGGAGAATTTTATGAAAGCAGCAGGCCTGTGTGCAAGATCCTAACTTGTACCCTTCTGCCAGAGAAAAAGAAAGTGTTGAGCATGCAGTAAAAATTGTGTGTGGTTTTCTGTGACTTTAAGTAGCACCTGCTGGTTACATAGTAAAGTAAAGATGTCCAGTGGTTGTGGAGTTAATTGCCATTAATTGCCTATTTGGCTCCAATCTGGCTCCTTCCCAACAGGATTGCAGCAGGGATAGGATGAGAGGCGGAGCAGATCCAGCCTCCTCCATCCTTCATGTAGCACACTGTGCTTGGCACTGCCGATCCTGTGTCTCACTATCTCACTCACAGGATTCATATGAGTGAGATACTGAATCACAGGATTGGCCCACCACAGTGCACCCGCCCCCAGCTCCCAGATAGAATTTCCCGGGGCCAACAGTGTTAGGAGGATAAAGCAGCAGCAGATGCAGCACTGCTGAAAAAACAGGATGGATTACTTCATGTAAGCAGTGTGTGACATGGCACAGTGCCCCCCCTTTTCTGTCAGGACTTGTGTCAGTACCTGGGTCACCTGCTGGTGGCACCGTTGTTCCCAAAGTCTTAGGGCGCAGTTCCAGTGGCCACCAGTGGGTGTTTCCCAGCAGTCAGCTTACCCGAACAATTAGGCTGCACCCGATGCTGGCTGCTGGGAGGTATTTAATCACATCCTTAACTGAAGTTCAGTGCTTCCATGTTCTTCCTGTGAGCCATGTCCCTGCCTCATCCAGATCCTCTGAATTGTTTTTGTGCCTTGTTCCTGTTCCTGCGTCCTGCTTCCAGTATCCTGCTCCCTGCATCTGGGACTCTGTACCCTGCTCTGCTCCCCTTTTTTCCAGTCTCAGTCCTGACCTTGCCCTGCTCATGTTTGCTTCCTCCATTTGTACATAGTTACCGTATTTATCGGCGTATAACACGCACCGGCGTATAACACGCACCCCAAGTTTAGGAGGGCATTTTAAGGAAAAAAAGTTTTAGGAGGGAAGTTTAGGGAAAAAAAAACTTACATTTAAGCGTCATTTGCAGCTTGCCCAGCGTCAGTGCAGCCTTGCCCAGCGTCAGTGCAGCCTTGCCCAGCGTCATTGCAGCCTTGCCCAGCGTCATTGCAGCCATGCCCAGCGTCATTGCAGCCATGCCCAGCGTCAGTGCAGCCTTGCCCAGCGTCATTGCAGCCATGCCCAGCGTCATTGCAGCCATGCCCAGCGTCATTGCAGCCATGCCCAGCGTCATTGCAGCCATGCCCAGGGTCATTGCAGCCTTGCCCAGCATCGTTGCAGCCTTGCCCAGGGACGTTGTACCTTGCACAGGGTCATTGCAGCCATCCCAGCGACATTAGAAGTCCGGTCCGGGTTTAAATTTCCCGCCGCCGAGACTCTGTCGCGTGCGCCGCCGAAAAAGTCCGAGGCGCGGCCGAAAAAGACCGAAGCGGCCCCGGAAAAGGCCGAGCCGACTGTTCAGCTCCGATCGCGGTCCCGCCTCCCTGCTGTTTCCGGAACGAGCGCAGGGAAGCGGGACTCCGAGTAGAGCCGAACAGTCTGCTCGGTCTATTGCGGCGCGGCTTCGGGTTTTTTCGGCCGCGCTTCGGTTTTTTTTCGGCGGCGCTCGCTATTTTTTGGCGGCGCTCGCCATTTTTGCCATTTTTGCCATTTTTGAATTTTTTTTTTTTTGGGGTATCGGCGTATAACACGCACCCACGACTTTCCCCCGATTTTTAGGGGGAAAAAGTGCGTGTTATACGCCGATAAATACGGTAGGTTGTTGTTTGGGTTGCTGCACTATCACGTTTATTTTGTCACTTAAAGTGTTACTAAACCCACAACAGTAAAATAATTCTGTACATGCAGTAAAGCATGCTTGTTATACACACTGTGGATCCTAAGGGGTTAATCCTGTGCATTGTGTAAAAAGCCTGTTTGATCCTGTATTCACACATCCTCCTCTTGTTCCACTGACTCCAAAACATGTCCGGATTAGGGATGGGCCCGGTGCTCGATGCGAACCCACGTTCGCATCGAGCACCGGGCGTTCGCTCGCTCGGCGAGCCCAGAACTATTTTGGCCGCTCGCATCACGTTCGTGTGATGCGAGCGGCCCCGCAATGCATTGCGGCCGGCGCGGCCGGCGCAGTGCATTGCTGGCTGATGATTGGCCAAGCATGCACTGTGACCCCGCATGCTTGGCCAATCACAGCCCCGGAAACTCGAAGAGCCATAATTGGCTACAGGCAGGACGCCTGTAGCCAATTACAGCTCAGGGGCTGTAGTACACGCCCCCCCTATAAAAGGCCGCCACGCCGTCTGCGCCGGTCACATGCTGTTCCGGCGCAGATTGAGCAGGCTGATTCTGTGACACTCTGCTGGATTTAGTTAGGTAGAGAGATTCACTTACAGAGATTGAGTTAGATAGATTCAGTTACAAAGATTGATTGAGAAAGAGGGGCTTGTAGTGTGTTCGTGGCAGGCAGGCAGAGCTCCTATATTTTGTTACCAGAAGCACCTATAGGACTTGTAGTGTGTTCGTGGCAGGCAGGCAGAGCTCCTATATTTTGTTACCAGAAGCACCTATAGGACTTGTAGTGTGTTCGTGGCAGGCAGGCAGAGCTCCTATATTTTGTTACCAGAAGCACCTATAGGACTTGTAGTGTGTTCGTGGCAGGCAGGCAGAGCTCCTATATTTTGTTACCAGAAGCACCTATAGGACTTGTAGTGTGTTCGTGGCAGGCAGGCAGAGCTCCTATATTTTGTTCCCAGAAGCACCTATAGGACTTGTAGTGTGTTCGTGGCAGGCAGGCAGAGCTCCTATATTTTGTTCCCAGAAGCACCTATAGGACTTGAAGTGTGTTAGTCCCATCACACACACAGAGCTATATTTTCTTCCCAGAAGCACCTATAGGACTTGAAGTGTGTTAGTCCCATCACACACACAGAGCTATATTTTCTTCCCAGAAGCACCTATAGGACTTGAAGTGTGTTAGTCCCATCACACACACAGAGCTATATTTTCTTCCCAGAAGCACCTATAGGACTTGAAGTGTGTTAGTCCCATCACACACACAGAGCTATATTTTCTTCCCAGAAGCACCTATAGGACTTGAAGTGTGTTAGTCCCATCACACACACAGAGCTATATTTTGTTCCCAGAAGCACCTATAGGACTTGAAGTGTGTTAGTCCCATCACACACACAGAGCTATATTTTGTTCCCAGAAGCACCTATAGGACTTGAAGTGTGTTAGTCCCATCACACACACAGAGCTATATTTTCTTCCCAGAAGCACCTATAGGACTTGAAGTGTGTTAGTCCCATCACACACACAGAGCTATATTTTGTTCCCAGAAGCACCTATAGGACTTGAAGTGTGTTAGTCCCATCACACACACAGAGCTATATTTTGTTCCCAGAAGCACCTATAGGACTTGAAGTGTGTTAGTCCCATCACACACACAGAGCTATATTTTGTTCCCAGAAGCACCTATAGGACTTGAAGTGTGTTAGTCCCATCACACACACAGAGCTATATTTTCTTCCCAGAAGCACCTATAGGACTTGAAGTGTGTTAGTCCCATCACACAGACCTTTATTTCCTTCCCAGAAGCACCTGTAGGACTTGAAGTGTGTTAGTCCCATCACACACACAGAGCTATATTTTGTTCCCAGAAGCACCTATAGACTTGAAGTGTGTTAGTCCCATCACACACACAGAGCTATATTTTGTTCCCAGAGGCACCTATAGGACTTGAAGTGTGTTAGTCCCATTACACACACAGAGCTATATTTTCTTCCCAGAAGCACCTATAGGACTTGAAGTGTGTTAGTCCCATCACACACACAGAGCTATATTTTGTTCCCAGAAGCACCTATAGGACTTGAAGTGTGTTAGTCCCATCACACACACAGAGCTATATTTTGTTCCCAGAAGCACCTATAGGACTTGAAGTGTGTTAGTCCCATCACACACACAGAGCTATATTTTGTTCCCAGAAGCACCTATAGACTTGAAGTGTGTTAGTCCCATCACACACACAGAGCTATATTTTGTTCCCAGAAGCACCTATAGGACTTGAAGTGTGTTAGTCCCATCACACACACAGAGCTATATTTTGTTCCCAGAGGCACCTATAGGACTTGAAGTGTGTTAGTCCCATTACACACACAGAGCTATATTTTCTTCCCAGAAGCACCTATAGGACTTGAAGTGTGTTAGTCCCATCACACACACAGAGCTATATTTTGTTCCCAGAAGCACCTATAGGACTTGAAGTGTGTTAGTCCCATCACACACACAGAGCTATATTTTGTTCCCAGAAGCACCTATAGCACTTGAAGTGTGTTAGTCCCATCACACACACAGAGCTATATTTTGTTCCCAGAAGCACCTATAGGACTTGAAGTGTGTTAGTCCCATCACACACACAGAGCTATATTTTCTTCCCAGAAGCACCTATAGGACTTGAAGTGTGTTAGTCCCATCACACACACAGAGCTATATTTTGTTCCCAGAAGCACCTATAGGACTTGAAGTGTGTTAGTCCCATCACACACACAGAGCTATATTTTGTTCCCAGAAGCACCTATAGGACTTGAAGTGTGTTAGTCCCATCACACACACAGAGCTATATTTTCTTCCCAGAAGCACCTATAGGACTTGAAGTGTGTTAGTCCCATCACACACACAGAGCTATATTTTCTTCCCAGAAGCACCTATAGGACTTGAAGTGTGTTAGTCCCATCACACACACAGAGCTATATTTTGTTCCCAGAAGCACCTATAGGACTTGAAGTGTGTTAGTCCCATCACACACACAGAGCTATATTTTGTTCCCAGAAGCACCTATAGGACTTGAAGTGTGTTAGTCCCATCACACACACAGAGCTATATTTTCTTCCCAGAAGCACCTATAGGACTTGAAGTGTGTTAGTCCCATCACACACACAGAGCTATATTTTCTTCCCAGAAGCACCTATAGGACTTGAAGTGTGTTAGTCCCATCACACACACAGAGCTATATTTTGTTCCCAGAAGCACCTATAGGACTTGAAGTGTGTTAGTCCCATCACACAGAGCTCCTCTATTTTCTTTGCAGAAGCACCCATAGGACTTCTAGTGTGTTAGTGGCATCACACAGAGCTCCTATATATTCTTCTCAGCAGCACCCACAGGACTTCTAGTGTGTTAGTGGCATCACACAGAGCTCCTCTATTTTCTTTGCAGAAGCACCCACAGGACTTCTAGTGTGTTAGTGGCATCACACAGAGCTCCTCTATTTTCTTTGCAGAAGCACCCATAGGACTTCTAGTGTGTTAGTGGCATCACACAGAGCTCCTATATATTCTTCTCAGCAGCACCCACAGGACTTCTAGTGTGTTAGTGGCATCACACAGAGCTCCTCTATTTTCTTTGCATAAGCACCCACAGGACTTCTAGTGTGTTAGTGGCATCACACAGAGCTCCTCTATTTTCTTTGCATAAGCACCCACAGGACTTCTAGTGTGTTAGTGGCATCACACAGAGCTCCTCTATTTTCTTTGCATAAGCACCCACAGGACTTCTAGTGTGTTAGTGGCATCACACAGAGCTCCTCTATTTTCTTTGCAGAAGCACCCATAGGACTTCTAGTGTGTTAGTGGCATCACACAGAGCTCCTATATATTCTTCTCAGCAGCACCCACAGGACTTCTAGTGTGTTAGTGGCATCACACAGAGCTCCTCTATTTTCTTTGCATAAGCACCCACAGGACTTCTAGTGTGTTAGTGGCATCACACAGAGCTCCTCTATTTTCTTTGCAGAAGCACCCATAGGACTTCTAGTGTGTTAGTGGCATCACACAGAGCTCCTATATATTCTTCTCAGCAGCACCCACAGGACTTCTAGTGTGTTAGTGGCATCACACAGAGCTCCTCTATTTTCTTTGCATAAGCACCCACAGGACTTCTAGTGTGTTAGTGGCATCACACAGAGCTCCTCTATTTTCTTTGCAGAAGCACCCATAGGACTTCTAGTGTGTTAGTGGCATCACACAGAGCTCCTATATATTCTTCTCAGCAGCACCCACAGGACTTCTAGTGTGTTAGTGGCATCACACAGAGCTCCTCTATTTTCTTTGCAGAAGCACCCATAGGACTTCTAGTGTGTTAGTGGCATCACACAGAGCTCCTATATATTCTTCTCAGCAGCACCCACAGGACTTCTAGTGTGTTAGTGGCATCACACAGAGCTCCTCTATTTTCTTTGCATAAGCACCCACAGGACTTCTAGTGTGTTAGTGGCATCACACAGAGCTCCTCTATTTTCTTTGCAGAAGCACCCATAGGACTTCTAGTGTGTTAGTGGCATCACACAGAGCTCCTATATATTCTTCTCAGCAGCACCCACAGGACTTCTAGTGTGTTAGTGGCATCACACAGAGCTCCTCTATTTTCTTTGCAGAAGCACCCATAGGACTTCTAGTGTGTTAGTGGCATCACACAGAGCTCCTATATATTCTTCTCAGCAGCACCCACAGGACTACCGACTACAATGGCTGGAAGACCGCCAAGGGGAGGCAGAGCGTGCAGAGCCAAGAACACAGGGCAGGCAGGCTCTGTTTCTAGTGGACGTGGCCGTGGACGTGGACGTGGTCGTGCATCGTCATCAGCACGTGGCCATGGGACACGCGCGTCTTTGTTTTCGGCAGCTGGACATGTGGAGCCGCATCATGCTGAAGGCTTGGTAGAATGGATGACCAAGCCCTCCTCATCCTCCTCATCCTCTCTCACCCAGGCTCAGGGTACTGACAGAGCATCATCAGCCACCCCTTCCCTAGACCCACCATGTCCTCCTGAGGAGTCCCCCGAACTCTTTGAGCACAGTGTTGGGTACATGCTCCAGGAGGATGCCCAACGATTCGAAGGCTCGGATGACGATACCCAGCTTGAGGAATCTGGCAGTACTGTTCCACCAGCTGCAGCTTACTGCCAGGTTTGCTCTAGTGGTGAAGAGGGAGGGGATGATGAGGTCACTGACTCCACGTGGGTGCCTCAAGGGAGAGAGGATGAGGAGGAGGACGAGGAGGAGGAGGATGCGGCGTCACATGTCCAACGAGGCAGGATGCCCCCTGGAGGCCAGGTAGAGGCCAGCACAGCAACTGTACAACACCGCAGAGCTCCGCCTGTGCAGGGCGCTGCCTCTGCACGTTATCAGAAAAGTTCTTTGGTGTGGGCCTTTTTTGAGACGAGTGCAGCAGATCGCACCACTGCTATTTGCAATATTTGTCTCAAGCGTATCTCGCGTGGCCAAAACATCAGCCGCTTGGGCACGACAAGCATGACCAGACATATGGCGACCTGCCATGCAGCTCGTTGGCAGGCACACATAAAAGACCCACACCAAAGAACTAAGCGGACCTCTCCTTGCTCCTCCTCAGCTGGGATCTCCATCCCCACTACACCTTCAGTCCTCTCTGAAAGCTGCTCTGAGAGGACTGAAGGTGTAGAATTAGGTGTGTCACAACCAAGTACTTGCAGTACACCGACGTCCGATTGCAGCAGGCAAATTTCCCTGCCCCAGCTGCTGGACCGTAGAAAGAAGTACACTCCCAGCCATCCACATGCCCAGCGGTTGAATGCTAGCCTTGCTAAATTGCTAGCACTTCAACTGCTGCCTTTTCAGTTGGTAGACTCGGCCCCCTTCCGTGAGTTTGTTCAATGTGCGGTTCCTCAGTGGCAGGTTCCCAAACGCCACTTTTTCTCGCGGAAGGCGATTCCGTCTCTCTACCGGCATGTGGAGGGCAATGTCCATGCCTCGCTGGACAGGGCGGCCAGCGGTAAGGTGCATATTACCGCTGACTCATGGTCCAGCAGGCATGGACAGGGACGGTACCTTTCTTTCACGGCCCATTGGGTCACTCTATTGGCAGCTGGGAGGGATGCAGGACAAGGTGCAGTAGTGTTGGAGGTTGTTCCGCCACCACGCCTCCAAAACGCGACTACTGCTACTGGTTGTGACACACCTCTCTCCTCCACCCCCTCCTCTTCTTCTTCCTCCAGTGCTCTGTCCTTGGAACCAGCGGTGCTCCGTAGGCGTACAAGGGGCTACGCAAGTACGCAGGCAAAAAGATGCCATGCCGTGCTTGCGCTGGTGTGTTTGGGGGACAGGAGCCACACTGGGCCAGAGGTTCTGGCAGCTCTGCAGGGGCAGGCCGAGAGGTGGTTGACGCCACGTCAGCTTAAGCCAGGAATGGTCGTTTCTGACAATGGCACCAACCTCCTCTCCGCCCTGCGACAGGGGCAGCTCACCCATGTGCCCTGCATGGCTCACGTCCTCAACCTGGTGGTGCAGCGGTTCTTGGGCAGGTTCCCAGGCTTACAGGATGTCCTGAGGCAGGCAGGAAAGTCTGTGTGCATTTCCGCCGATCTTATAATGCCAGTGCTCGGCTGACTGAGCTGCAAAAGGAGCTGAACCTGCCCAAGAACCGCCTAATATCTGACATGCCCACCAGGTGGAACTCAACGTTGGCCATGCTGCAGCGACTGCACACGCAGCAGAGGGCCATCAATGAGTACCTTTGCGACTACGGCACCAGGACAGGGTCAGGGGAGCTTGGTTTTTTTTTTCCCCACGTCAGTGGAGCATGATCAGGGATGCATGCACTGTCCTCTCACCATTTGAGGAGGCCACGAGGATGGTGAGCAGTGACAGTGCATGCATCAGTGACACTGTCCCTCTTGTCCACCTGTTGGAGCATACGCTGCATGGGATAATGGACAGGGCACTTGAGGCAGAACAGAGGCAGGAAGAGGAGGACTTCCTTGCCTCTCAAGGCCCCCTTTATCCGGACAGTGTTCCTTCTGTCCCACCCATCACACAGGAAGAGGATGAGGAGGAGGAGGAGGAGGAGGAGGATTGTGTGAGCATGGAGGTGGAGCCTGGCACTCAGCATCAGCAGCAGCAGTCTTTTAGGGATGATGTACAGTCCCAACAAACCAGTGGACTTGTACGTGGCTGGGAGGAGGTGGCTGGCGATCATGTCATCCTCAGTGACCCAGAAGACTCCGGACCGAATGCCTCAGCTAACCTACGCTGCATGGCCTCCCTGATCCTGCAAAGCCTGCGGAAGGATCCTCGTGTTCTTCGGATCAAGGAGAGGGACCATTACTGGCTGGCCACTCTCCTTGATCCGCGGTACAAGGGTAAGGTTGCGGACCTTATCTTGCCGTCGCAGAGGGAGCAGAGGATGAGACATCTCAGGGAGGCCTTGCAGAAAGGTCTGTGCAACGCGTTCCCAGAAACTGGGAGGCTACAAACTCCTGGTCCTGGGCGACGAGTTACTGAGGCTTCGGTCAGTGGCAGAAGGAGCGGTGGGGAAGGTGGACGTCTGACCGATGCGTTCAGACAATTTTTTAGTCCGCAGCCCCAAGGTATGATCGGTTCCAGCAACCATCGCCAGCGTCTGATATACATGGTGCAGGAATACCTTGGGGCAAGGTCAGACTTGGACACCTTTCCCACCGAAAATCCTCTGGCTTACTGGGTCCTGAGGATGGATCACTGGCCAGAGCTTGCACAGTATGCAATTGAGCTACTGGCCTGTCCTGCCTCCAGCGTTCTTTCCGAACGCACATTCAGTGCTGCTGGAGGATTTGTGACTGATCATAGGGTGCGCCTGTCCACCGCCTCGGTTGATCGACTGACATTCATCAAAATGAATCAGTCTTGGATCACCACCAGCTACCAGGCACCTGAGGCGGATATAACCGAATAATTTTTAATGTCACATCCCTTCAAGACTGCCTATGCTGATGCTGAGTGACTGTCCTCTTATGTTCACTGACTATCCTCTTCCTCCTCCTCAATGATCCATGCCACCACACCAGTGCCTAAGGCACAATTTTTCAGCCCCTGTTTAACAGGGGCGTGTACTTCCAATTTTTTAAAAAAAATGCTTCGCAACACGTGTGACTGCTGTGCTCCAAGTACAGTATCTGTGAGGGCTGGGTTGCAGTGTTGTGGCACCAGCACCAGTGCCTAAGGCACAATTTTTCAGCCCCTGTTTAACAGGGGCGGGTACTTACAATTTTTTAAAAAAATGCTTCGCAACACGTGTGACTGCTATGCTCCAAGTACAGTATCTGTGAGGGCCGGGTTGCAGTGTTGTGGCACCAGCACCAGTGCCTAAGGCACAATTTTTCAGCCCCTGTTTAACAGGGGCGTGTACTTCCAATTTTTTAAAAAAATGCTTCGCAACACGTGTGACTGCTGTGCTCCAAGTACAGTCTCTGTGAGGGGTTGCAGTGTTGTGGCACCAGCACCAGTGCCTAAGGCACAATTTTTCAGCCCCTGTTTAACAGGGGCGGGTAATTACAAATCTTGATCTAATAGTTCACAGCAGGGCCCATTCCTGCACCCACCAAGAGTAACTATGAGGGCCTGCAGTCTTGTGGCAACACCGTCCACCACCACCGCCAAAGGCCCAATTTTTCTGCCCTGTTCATCAGGTGCTTGCAATTACAAATCTTGATCTAATAACTCACAACAGGGCCCATTCCTGCGCCCACCAAGAGTAACTGTGAGGGCCTACAGTCTTGTGGCAACACCGTCCACCACCACCGCCAAAGGCCCAATTTTTCTGCCCTGTTCATCAGGTGCTTGCAATTACAAATCTTGATCTAATAACTCACAGCAGGGCCCATTCCTGCGCCCACCAAGAGTAACTATGAGGGCCTACAGTCTTGTGGCAACACCGTCCACCACCACCGCCAAAGGCCCAATTTTTCTGCCCTGTTCATCAGGTGCTTGCAATTACAAATCTTGATCTAATAACTCACAGCAGGGCCCATTCCTGCGCCCACCAAGAGTAACTGTGAGAGCTTACAGTCTTGTGGCAACACCGTCCACCACCACCACCACCCCCAATTTTTCTGCCCTGTTCAACAGGTGCATGCAATTACAAATCTTGATCTATTAACTCATAGCAGGGCCCATTCCTGAGCCCACCAGTCTTGTGGCTACACCAACATCTAATAGGGCAAATTTCTGCAGAGTATATACGCCAGGCCCCTACTTTCAAACATCCAACTTACAAACGACTCCTACTTGCAAATGGAAAGAGAAAACAGGAAGTGAGAGGAAATCTACCCCTAGGAAGGGAAATTCTATCCTGTTAGATTTAATTTGGGAAAAAGGTATCTCCTCTCTACTGATACTTTATCACCAATCCTTGTTTCAATTAAAACCCCACTTTTCCAAAAACATTTGTCATTGGGACGGAAAGTGAGGTGACATGTTCTGAACAGATGTGCAAAGACAGCAAATGTTACAGGGGTGATAACCCCTCCCTATGTTCTCCAAAAAGCTTAAAAATAGATTTTTTTGGGATGGAGCTACACTTCATAATGTACCTGTTCAGATTCTACTTAAGAACAAACCTAAAGCCGCAAGTGGTTTTAAATGGCTTCTTTTTTTCCTTTACAAATGTCATTTTGTGCAAGGACAGTTCTAAACACGGGAAACACATGCCACTTCACAGGCATACTTTAGACACCCCCCAGGTACCATATTTAAAGGAAAATTTCACTTTTTTTTTTTCACTTTATGCATCATTAAAATGACTGCTCCCGAAAAAACGTTAGTTTTTAAAAGTTCTTTTTGCATTGATATATGTCCCCTGGGGCAGGACCCGGGTCCCCAAACCTGTTTTATGACATTAACATGCATATTGGCCGTTGTAATTAGCACTTTTGATTTCGAACGTTCGCGTCCATTATAACGTATAGGGTTCGAAAATTCGCGCGAACTTTCGGTCCGTTCGAAGGTTCTGGTTCGAACCGAACCCGGGGTGTTCGGCTCATCCCTAGTCCGGATAAGATAGAGATACTGGAATCAGGCTGCACATGCTCAGTTTGGTGTGTATAGCTAGAGCGTTTTTCTTTTTTCTTGGGAGAGTGCATGTGATCAGCACCAGGCCAATCAGCAGTGTCCAGACAGAGGGTCAGGGGTCCTGCAGCCTGATAGGACAATCGTGGGAAAATAAAAAATTCCTCCTACAAGCTTTAAATAGGCACTGATGGCAATCACACGACTGCTATATACTGCTGATGAGAAAAGGTATTTAGCAGATTGCATTTCCATGTTCTGTGTACTGTGGGGGAACAGATATAGTGAATGCAGAGTCGTGGGTTTAGCAACACTTTAACATTGTTTATGGTTTACTGGTGTTGGTAGAGTTATATTTATGTTAATAAACGTAATTTAACCTTTTTTGCCTGTTTCCTGATTTCTTTAAAGTATAGCCCACTGATCTGGTTATCCTTGCTGGATACCTGCATTTGGTATCCCTTACATTCCCTAAGGCGTTTTTCAGGCGCTACATCACTAAAAATAGCGCCTGTATAGCATCTGAAAAAAAACGGCCCCATTCACTCCAGTGTGAAAGCCGGAGGGCTTTCACACTGGAGTGGTGCGCTAGCAGGACAGTAAAAAAAGTCCTGCTAGCAGCATCTTTGGAGCGTTGAAGGAGCAGTGTATTCACCACTCCTAAACCGCTCGTACCCATTGAAAACAATGGGGTAGCGTGGCTATAACGCCGGCAAAGCGCTGCTGTAGTGGTGCTTTGGGGGTGGTTTTAACCCTTCTTTGGCCGATAGCGGGGGTTAAAACTGCCCCGATAGCGGCCAAATAGCCACGCTAAAACGACGGTAAAGCAGCGCTAAATATAGACCGCCGACGCCGCTCCCGCCCCAGTGTGAAAGGGGCCTTAGGACCCATGTGCCCTGCAAACACTAGCACACATGATGATATACCACTGGGACAGGTCCTGGCACAACTTTTTAATGGCAGTGCAGCCTGTAGCCTGATGCTATTAACCCCTGTATATCACCTGAAGTTCAGAAGCAGGAAGAGGATGGGCATTCCTGTACAGAAGATTCTTACAGGATCTTTATTACTGGCAAGTAATATGACTAAGACTGCACTAAAAATAAAAAAAATAGCACACCTGGCACACCCCCTGCGCATGCCTATGCTTTGGCATATCAGGCGTAGGAAGTAGTGATAGAGATTTAGCATGGTGGTAACAATAACATGTAAAATATTATACTGTATTTACAATACACAAAAAAGATCATGCATATAAAATTTTATAGCTCTCTCCTTAAGGCATAAAAACATTTAAAATGTCATGATCCCAATCCTTGCCTTTAAACATGAAAAGTCAAAATTTCAGAAAGAACAAAATAGTATGCATATATCCCAGTGAATACAATGGGTGAACAGCACCTGCTGTGATGAAATTAGTGCCAGAAAAAAAAATCAGAGCCCTTACTACAGGCTCAGTGTATAGTGTTCCTTCTTAGGAAACCGGTCACAGACAGTGAAACTAGGAGTCTTCACTTCTGAAATCCAGTCAATTTCTTATGGAGTCCCTCAAGGATCACCCTTGTCACCAGTACTCTTCAACATTTACATCCGTCCACTCTTCAAAATCATCAGCAAATTGGATCTATGCTTCCACTCATACGCTGACGACACTCAACTGTACTTCCGGATCACTGGACAAAAAGACCAATACCTGGAACTAAAAAAATGTCTCACATTGATAGATGACAGGATGACCACTAGCTCCCTCCAACTCAATGGATCGAAAACAGAACTTCTGCTTCTCAACGCAAACCGAAGTAAAAAAACGAAGACCCCATGGACACCAACGACCATCCTTGGACAGACCATCCCTCCAAGCAACAAAGCCAAAAGCCTCGGAGTCATCTTTGACTCAGAGATGACTATGGATGCACAATTAGGATCAGTATTCAGCGAATCCCATCATCTTCTCCGCCTGCTAGGCAGACTCATCCCCTTCATTCCGGAAAAGGAGAAAGCAGTAGTAGTTGGAACAATCATCAATTCGCAACTCGACTACGCAAATTCCCTCTACATAGGACTACCTGATTACCAGATTGCACGCCTACAAGTCATCCAAAACACAGCTGCAAGACTAGTCACTAGAAAGAAACCCTGGGAATCTATCTCCCCATCCCTGAGGACCCTCCATTGGCTCACGGTAAAAGATATGATCACATTCAAGACCCTCTGCCTCACCCACAAATGTACACAAGGAAACGCTCCTCAATACCTATGTGAGAAAATAAAAAAATACATACCTAATCGCAGCCTTCGATCAACAAATCAAAACCGCCTTCTCATCCCCAAAGCCCGCTACAAATTTAAGGGAGAACGAAGATTCGCAGTCCAAGGACCTCGGCTATGGAAGGCTCTACCCAACAACATGGAAGAAAACCATCGGGCTTTCAGAAAAAAACTCAAGACACACCTCTTCTAATAAGCAGGACAACACAGGACAGACCAAGCGCCTTGAGACGATTCAGATTGCATTTGCAGCGCTATACAAATCATTCATTCATTCATTCATTCAAAAGATAAGTTGAAAAAGGTTTTAGAACACATTAAGACTTACTTAAAGTTCAAACTTACAAATGCATATTTGCGATACATGAGCCTAGGCTTACTAATTTGCGTAGAAAAAAAGTCAATATAGGTAAAACATGTTTTTCAGCTTCTACTGTATATTAAAATACGTGATTTGGGCCATAGAAAACAAATTTTACAACATTAAGCACGCATTTATCATTCAGTAGCTTTTTTAGAAAAAAGAAAATCAACAAGTATAATGAATCCTGAAGATTTCCTAGCCATACTCAGCATGCTGCTCTTTTAAAGAATAAGTAACGTGCATTTATTTTTTTCTAAGCCTGCAGAGCATTGCACCTATGATTAGTAAATTACGGATGCATTGTCAGGCTCCTTTAGACACTGCCTCTAGCTTGCCTGTCCATACCTCCATACTGGCAGACAGTTACAAAGCTATAGGAATTGTCAATTAATTAATTAGTGCCCTCACAATTTGCTGAGATCTACAAGCCATCTACCGCTGTGGAGGATGGGACTTGTAGACTTGTAGTTAATTCATTCACAGATTGCTGTGAATAAACGATGCAGCTGTGTGAGGTGTTATATACACTAACCCCCATATGATATATATACACGTACCCCATATATTATATATACACTGACTCCATATATTATGTAAACACAAACCCCCATATATTATATATACACCAACCCCCATATATATTATATATACACTAACCCCTATATATTATATATACACTGTCCCCTCCCTATTACTCCATGTATTATATATACACTGACCCCCCCATCACCCCATGTATTAAACATCGCCCCACCCCATGTATTACATTTACACTGACCCCCATGTTTTATATATACACTAACCCCATATATTATATATACACTGACACCATATATTATTATATAATACATGGGGTGATGGGGGACAGTGTATAATACATGGGGTGGGGTCAGTGTATATATATATATATATATATATATAATACATGGAGGGGTGGTCAGTGTATATATAATACATGGGGTGAAGGGGGCAGTGTGTAATACATGGGGTGATTGGGGGGGGGGGGGGGCAGTGACACAGATGCATTTTACTTTAATTACATCAGTATTTTCTTAAAATACAATACATTATTGTCAGGGATTTCACACAAAGGAAGTAACACAAAGAGAACAGGATACTTTTTAACACAAGTACATGGTACAACACACACATATCAGGAATATAAAATGTTGGGGTAACGTACACTTTAATGAAACCCTGTCTAAACCTTATTTCTAAATCTCAAACCACAAAGTCATGGCTGAAAAATCTTCTGTATCTGCCACTTCCAGGAGTGTTGGATGCCTGGCCTTCCTCTGTGTGTTGTGGTTCCTTCCTCCAGACCCCTATTTCACTACAGGACAGAATAGCGACAAATGGACTGGAGGATGGAGCTGCAATGCATTATATTTTACTTATTTCTTTGGTGTTGCAGTTTGAAGCCTAGTGCAGATTTCTCTGCTCCTTGTTTCTGTGCCATTGTTTATTAGAATTTGTGTGATAAAAAAGTGTTAACAAATTTTCTGCGGCTCCTTCACATTACTGTAATGTATTTTCAGTTTTCAGTGTTGTGAGTGTATAATACATACCTTTTAAACTTGTACTTGGATTGACTTTCTTCTTCATCTAATTCCTTGCTTACCCTTTCTCCAATCATCTTCAGCAAGGTCTGCATATCTGAAAAGCATTAAACAGTGACATTTTAAGATAGTTGACTCAACTCTAAAAAAAAAAAATCACACAACAGTGAAATATACTTTAGATTATTCAGCATGCTTACACTTGAAACAGTAGCTTTGTATTTGTAATTTTACGTACAATAAATATAAAACTGATAAATTATGAATGTGCAGATTTATTCCCTCCTTTGCAATGTGCCTATTTTATTTGCAAATAGTCACCTTGACTTGCAACCCAGGCTTATCAATAAAGTCAAATCTCAGTAACCAATATCAACAAATTAGAACTTGTCTTTCGGGAATCTGATTTCAGCTAAGGCTAATGACATAAAAAATGCACTTGAGAGCCCTTCATACCCTGAAAGCTCTAGGCCTGAAAGATGTAAAGTTTTTAAAGTACAGTTTCAGTCCAACCTCACAATCCATTTAAGTAGAAGTTTCAATAAAGTGGTATATTCCAATGAGCAGGCATTTGCAAATGGCAGGTGATTCATTCTGCTAAGGTCCATTAAATACTGAACCATCAACTTTGATATGACACATTGATCAGCATTTTCAGACTTTTCAGCCCCCGTACACACGGTCGGAAAATTCCGACCACAAAATCTGTCAGATTTTTTCAGACGGATTTTGTCCGACACTGGTGTTGCATACACACGGTCGGACAAAGTCGTTGGAAAATCCGATCATTCTGAACGTGGTGACGTTCGTTGCGTACGACAAAACTACGTAGAGGCTAGTTGCCAATAGCTTTGGTCTCGTAATTTGATCTGAGCATGTGTGGAACTTTGTCCGTCGGAATTCTCTACACATGATCGGAAAAAGTCCGATCGGATTTTGTTGTCGGAAAATTTGAGAGCAGGATCTCAAATTTTTTCCGGATGGAAAAAGTCCGATGGAGCCCACACACGGGCGGATTTTCCGACAACATGGTCCGATCGGACATTTTCCGTCGGAATTTCCGACCGTGTGTATGGGGCATTAAAGTGGAACTTTTCCCCAGAAAAAAAGGTTACAGACGGGAAGGTTTTTTTTTCTTTTATTTTTTTTATGGCATAAGAGGCATACTATATCTCATCCTATCCTGAGCTATATACAGTATCTCACAAAAGTGAGTACACCCCTCACTTTTTTGTATAATTTTTTTATATTTTGACACTTTGCTACAATGTAAAGTAGTGAGTGTACAGCTTGAATAACAATGTAAATTTCCTGTCCTTTCAAAATAACTCAACACATAGCTGTTAATGTCTAAACCACTGGCAACAAAAGTGAGTACACCCCTAAGTGAAAATGTCCAAATTGGGGCCAAAGTGTCAATATTTTGTGTAAAAAGAAACAAAATAGAACAGCGCCAATCAGCAAACAAGCTCTTTAATAACATGTAAACATATCATAGTAACACTTACATCTGGGATCAGGGAAATCTGCATACAGATAAGCTGTGGTCACAAGTGCACCGCCGGGTCGCTGTATACCCCTGTGATATTCTTTTAGCAGGATGCCGGGGGGAACTCAGCTGTTTTCTGCCTTCTAGGAGTGCGGCTCGTGGAAGCTGCTTGTGACGTAGGGCAAAGAGAGACACTACACGTTTCTGAGCATGCGCAAGGTCCGTTCTGGTCCTGCGCGCTCCTTTGTCAAGTGAAAAGATAATGGAACAGCGGGGAGAAGACGGCTCTTAAAGCGTCAGACCAGGAGATGATGAGGGTGTAGACTAATTGATGTTTAGTGAAGCAGACCAGCTGGCAGCACTAATGGCCTTACTAATAGTAAAAGGGACAATATAACATGTCTAAACTGGGAGGAGAAAAACATTTTTTCAATGGGATGTAAATATGTGGCAGTTATAGCGATTTAGTATATATAAAAGTTTAGTATATATTTTATATAAAAAAAAAGTTCTATAAACAATTTTTATGGATTGTCAAAATATATATATTATATATGCTATTTTTCTTTATATGCATATATTTTATATATATGCGCACACAATTGCCTATACATGTTACTTTTTTTATTGCGCCTCTAAGTTATCAGTATCATATACATCGTTTTTATGATAACCCCTAATCTTATTCTTTATTTTTTATAATGCATTTATATGTCTGCTTTTTGGCTTTATTTCTTTTTTTTGTATGTGTTCCTTCATATACACATATATATATATACTTTTCAACACTAATTATTGAACATTTATTAAATCGCTACATCCCATATAAACTTGTTTTTCTTCTCCCAGTTTAGACATGTTATATTGTCCCTTTTACTATTAGTAAGGCCATTAGTGCTGCCAGCTGGTCTACTTCACTAAACATCAATTAGTCTACACCCTCATCGTCTCCTGGTCTGACGCTATAAGAGCCGTCTGCTCCCCGCTGTTCCATTATCTTTTCACTTGACAAAGGAGCGCGCAGGTCCAGAACGGACCTTGCGCATGCTCAGAAATGCGTAGCGTCTCTCCTTGCCCTACGTCACACGCAGCTTCCACGAGCCGCACTCCTAGAAGGCAGGAAACAGCTGAGTTCCCCCCGGCATCCTGCTAAAAGAATATCACAGGGGTATACAGCGACCCGGCGGTGCACTTGTGACCACAGCTTATCTGTATGCAGATTTCTCTGATCCCAGATGTAAGTGCTACCATGACATGTTTACTTGTTATTAAAGAGCTTGTTTGCTGAATGGCGCTGTTCTATTTTGTTTCTTTTTCCTCTACTACTGAGTCGGCTTCGCTCTTGAAGAAAAGCAGCCTCCAGCACAGAGCCTATCTTCTACTTGATGATTCCTCCAGCAAAATAGATTGAATCTTTTATTTGGATTTTGCACTTTTTAATATTTCTTCAGAATTTTTTCTCAAAGTGGACTTGGACATTATCTACTGTACTTTAGAATATAAAGATACCCTCTCCAGCAATTATATTTATAACCCACACTTGCACACTGAGCGCCTATGTCTTTTTGTTTTATTTTCAATATTTTGTGTGGCCAGCATTATTTTCCAGCACTGCCTTAACCCACTTGGGCATGGAGTGCACCAGAGCTTCACAGGTTGCCACTGGAGTTCTCTTCCACTCCTCCATGATGACATCACGGAGCTGGTAGATGTTAGAGACCTTGCGCACTTCCACCTTTCCGTTTGAGGATGCGCCACAGATGCTCAATAGGGTTTAGGTCTGGAGACATGCTTGGCCAGTCCATCACCTTTAGCCTCAGCATCTTTAGCAAGGCAGTGGTCGACATGGAGGTGTATTTGGGGTCGTTATGTTGGAATACTGCTCTGTGGCCTAGTCTCCGAAGAGAGAGGGGATCATGCTCTGCTTCAGTATGTCACAGTACATGTTGGCATTCATGGTTCCCTCAATGAACTGTAGCTCCCCAGTGCCGGCAGCAGACATGCAGCCCCCAGACCATGACACTCCTACCACCATGCTTGACTGTAGGCAAGACACACTTGTCTTTGTACTCCTCACCTGATTTCCGCCACACACGCTTGACACCATCTGAACCAAATAAGTTTATCTTGGTCTCATCAGAACATGGTTCCAGTAATCCATGTCCTTAGTCTGCTTGTCTTGTCAAACTGTTTGCGGGCTTTCTTGTGCATCATCTTTAGAAGAGGCTCCCTTCTGAGACGACAGCCATGTAGACCAATTTGATGCAGTGTGCGGCGTATGGTCTGAGCACTGACAGGCTGACCCCCCACCCCTTCAACCTCTGCAACAATGCTGGCAGCAGTCATACGTCTATTTCCCAAGGACAACCTCTGGATATGACGCTGAGCACGTGCACTCAACTTCTTTGGTCAACCAACGGCAAGGCCTGTCCTGAGCAGAACCTGTCCGGTTAAACCGCTGTATGGTCTTGGCCACCGTGCTACAGCTCAGTTCCAGAGTCTTGGCAATCTTCTTATAGCCTAGGCCATCTTTATGTAGAGCAATAATTCTTTTTTTCACATCCTCAGAGAGTTCTTCGCCATGAGGTGCCATGTTGAACTTCCAGTGACCAGTATGAGAGAGTGAGAGCGATAAAACCAAATTCAACACACCTGCTCCCAATTCGAACCAGAGACCTTGTATCACTAACATGTCACATGACACCGGGGAGCAAAAATGGTGAATTGAGCTCAATTTGGACATTTTCACTTAGGGGTTCACTTTTGTTGCCAGCGGTTTAGACATTAATGGCTGTGTGTTGAGTTATTTTGAGGGGACAGCAAATTTACACTGTTATACAAGCTGTACACTCACTACTTTACATTGTAGCAAAGTGTAATTTCTTCTGTGTTGTCACATGAAAACATATAATAAAATATTTAAAAAAATGTGAGGGGTGTACTCACTTTTGTGAGATACTGTATATACTTTTCACATTGACACAGTCCAAACAGCCTATTCCTGCTCCATTCCCAGAGACCTTAAGCACCCAGATTGGTATTCTTCCATTGAGATAACCCATGCACACAGAGTGATCTTTCTCAAGTAAGATCGCACCTGTAGCACACAGACTGGTCTTTCTCCAGTAAGATTCCACCTCCAGACCACAGACGGGTCATTCTCCAGTGGGATCCCATCTCCAGCACACAGCCTGGTCTTTCTCGAGTGAGATCCCATCTTTAGAACACATACTGGTCTTTAGATTCCACCTGTAGCACACAGAGTGGCCTTTCTCGAGTGTGATCCCACCCCCAGCACACAGACTGGTCTTTCTCCAGTTCCAACCTATAGCACACAGATCCCACCTGTAGCACACAGACTTCTCTTTCTCAAGTGTAATCCCACCTCCAGCACACAGACTGGTCTTTCTCCAGTGAGATCCCACCTCCAGCACACAGTCTAGTCTTTCTCCAGTGAGATCCCACCTCCAGAACACATACTGCTCTTTCTCCAGTAAGATCCCACCTTCAGGGCATAGACTGGTCTTTCTCCAGCAAGATCCCACCTCCAGCACACAGACTGTTTTTTCTGCAGTGAGATCCCTTCTCCAGCACACAGACTGGTCTTTCTCTATTGGGATCCCACCTCCAGCACACAGACATGTCCTTCTGCAGTAAGATCCCTCCTTCAGCACACAGCCCGGTCTTTCTCCAGTGATGGGCTGGGAAAGAGCTGGGTCACCTAACAACTGTATATCAATTATGAAAAAATATATATTTTTTCAATTAAAATAAATACAGTGCCATCATCCATATACATAAAAATAATGGATAAATTTAAACAGTGTGTTTGGTATCACTTTAACAATTTCTCAACAATCCCATTCTGCTTTAAGGGCCAGTTCACACCACATAGAAAAGCAGTCCGGATTCGTTCCATAAGTTTTTCTGCATGCGCGTTTTTGATGCGTTCTGGTGCGTTTTTGATGCATTTTTGATGCAGCCCAGTGCTTTTTTCCCCCTCTTTTTTATTAACCTTAAATAAGGATAAGTGTGTTGCAGTGCATTTTTGGTGCATTTCGGTGCGTTCCAGTGAGTTTTTGATGCGTTTTACAGCGTTCCAGTACAGTCCAGTGCAGGAAAAATGCAGCATGTTCTACTTTTTTTTCTGGTCCATATACCCTACTTTCCATGCGTTTTTGATGCAGAAAAAATGCACTGGACTGCATGTGGTGTGAACTGGCCCTAAGAGTGGTTAAACCCAAAACCATGTAACAAATATTGATGCTTACCAATCCTTAGATGTAGTGGTTGCATTGATTTTTGTTTTTACTTTTTTCTCTCTGTTTTCTCCTGGTGATCTGGCCAGTAACACACTTCCTGCATTAGAGTGCCCCCACTCTGGATGAAGGAGTACAGGGGCACATTTGGACAGCAGCATTGTCAGTCTGGGGGGTGGGGAGTGTTAGATGTAATAGCAGATTTTGGTACACTAACAAATTGAAGCCATGGTTTCACATGAATAAATAAAAGTTGAGTATTGTAAGCAACCCTGTCAATGGTAAAAAGTTTGTCTCAACCCTCTAACTTCTACAGGAGTGCGTGTTCTGTTGAAGAACTACAGACTTGCCAGATCATCAGGTGAAAATAAGAAAAAGAAGGCCTAAAAAAAGAAAATCAATGTCACATCTAAGCATTGGTATGCTGCAATAAAATAAATGTTGGCTTTTTGGTTTAATATAATTTTAAACTGTTTTATACAGGTATGTATTTCTCTTGCCCATGTAAAGGGCCTATTGTTACACTATATGAAAATATGCATGGCTGTAGCATGTAGGCTATTGTAACATTCATACAGATAATGTAATTTTTACAACAGGGTGATATAAAACCAAATACTGCCAACAATGACATGACAAAGAAGTGCAGAGCAGGTGCAGTGATACATTTAAAAACACATATTTACATATTTTTTAGGATCACATCTTGAAGGTTTGATTTATAAATCTCTCTTCTACTCCACCAACATAAAACATGTCCCTGACTCCTTGTATGTGTGTATGGGTGTTAAAGTGGTACTAAAGCCTCCAATACTTATTCCGCTCCAGAGATGGGATGTCTGCAAGCTCCCTCCCCAGTGAGGACATTTTCATCCAGCCCTATTTTGGGCCATCTTGACTGACAGCAGAAAGGCATAATTCCCACGAATGTAGGTCTGGATGGACCGGTGTCTTTTTTTCAACCATATAAACTATGTAAAATATGAATGTGCATTTATTCCAACACAGGAAGTGTGGAAGTAGTGTTCTGCAGAGATCTTAAACACCCCCTGACAAGTCTTAGCTCCTGGTGAGGCCATGTACTTTTAAGTACAATTAAGATTTGTTTCTGGACATCTTGAAATATTGAGTTTGGCTTCATTCTTTGCATTGTGTAGTTATGGAAGATGGGAGTTAGAGCAAGCCCCCTTTAATACCATTTCTATGCTGATGACACCCAAATCTTTCCCTTCTCCCCTCAGCTAATGCCTTCAGTCTCCTCATTCATCACTAATTTACTACCTGATATCTCAATCCAAATGTCACACCAATTCCTCAAACTCAGTCTATCCAAAACCGAGCTCATAATATTTCCTGCCCCATGTGCCCTCTCCCTTGACTTTTCTGTCAAGATCAATGGCACAAATATTAACCCGTCCCTGCATGCCAGGGTGATAGGTGTGATCCTGGAAGCTGAACTCTCCTTTCAGCCCCACATCCAATCACTGCCTTGCAGCTTCAACCTCAGCAACATCTCCAAAATATGCCCCTACCTAACCCATAACACCACAAAGCTCCTAATCCACTCTCTTGTTATCTCTAGCCTTGACTATTGCAACTCCCTCCTCATTGGATTTAATTAACATAGGCTATCTCTCCTTCAGTCCATCATGAATGCTGCTGCCGGACTCAAAATAATGACCTTGCAGTGGGGCCCAGGCACTGCAAGGGTTAAATGTTTGTTATGTTTGGGGGGTAGTCTTGGCTGTAAAACTTATCTCATTCCCCTGGCAGCTGGTGATCTTCTCCACTTCAACTTCTAGACATTTAGTCCTGCATTATTTGTGATAATGTCAGCTTGTGACCTCCAGCAAGAGTGCCACAGAGAAGAGGCCGTAGGATGCAATCGCACAGGTAGGAAGTAGGCTGCTGGACTGAGGAATAGGGCAAGTATTATTTCTTTACCCCTAGACCTAACTAGCACTTAATCCTTGCAGGGCAGGAAGGTCACAGTGCCGTAAGTTTAATTGAATGATTAGAAGCCGTATGGTTACTATCCAATTATTTCACTGAATCTTTTCTTTGTATACTTTACATTGCTACGATTAGCCTATGGTAAATACAGTCTTTGTCTAAAGGCCACTGAATAACACAGAAATTATCCTTTGTTTTCTATTAATATGCAAGCTCCATCTATATTGATTACCGCAGAGAGAAATGTAGGTAATTCAAGGTAATTATTTATAAGACAGCACAATATCTGCAGAATTGGCATATGTTTGCAAATCATAAATATCCATCAGTATTATAGACAGTGAAAGAAGCTCATAAATCCAGTATTCTTCCAAAATCACAACCAGACTAAAGTACTGTGATTCTGTAAACCAGTTAAAGCACAGGATGGGTTTTAAAGCCATTTTGGCAATACATGCCTTTAGAGGTACTGTCTGTTGCAGGTACACATGCTGTGGTAAGGCTTTGGCAGACATGAAAACTATGCACATATGCCTAAGATTTTTTTCATTAGTGTCTCACCAGGGTCTCCATCAGTTATCTTTGATCTCTAAAAGGCATTATTACTTTCAAAGCTGAATTCCAGGCACATAGAGTAGAATTAAAAAGGTATTAAATATATTTTTGTTAAAGTCACTGATATAAGTTTTTTAATTTGTCTATATTATCCTGTAATCTATAGCACAGTGGGCGGGAAGAGGCAGGTCAAGCTTTAGGAACCAATCAACGTATGTTACATTGCACACAACTGTCAGTCCAGCATGTTGATGGGAACAGTCAGTCTAGATTATTAATGTAGCAATGTCTCCGGCCTCCTTCAGTCTAATCAGAACCTCCAGGGTCGGAGATAGCTAACATCCTTCTGTATGTAGTGGGTTGTGAGGCATAGTGGGTGCAAGGTGGATAAAGTTATTGGGGGCGCCAGACACTTTTTGCATGCAGAAGAGATATTTATTTCTCTTACAAACTTTTGTGGGAGAAAGAGGGTTCGGCCGAGGACACCCTTGAGTAGTTGCAAGTTCAATTAGCAGACTCCGAGACTTCAATAGGAGATCAGGGAAAGGCCTTCAGCAAGAAGCCACATCTGCACGTGCAGGAATGCTGTATCCTATGACAACAGTTCCTAACACATAGCGTAACAGTTCTTTCACCTTCACTACAACTTCTCCTTGTAGTTCTTCAGCCCACTGAGCTCCCAGTCTCTCGCTAGACCCACTGATTCACTGCCACTGAATCCCTTGAGCTCGTCCAATCTTCACTGTGTTATTTTTTCTCAAGCGTCATCCCTGCTTCTCTGCTGGGTCCCTAGCTTGGCACTCCCGATACTTCTCAAGCTTCACTCCACTGGCCTGCTCAGGCTTGACACACAAGGCTACTCTGCAAGCGTCACCTCCGCTGGCTGGGTCCCTGACTTGATCACTGTCTGAAGTTTCACGATTCTGCACCGTGCCCGTTCTGTGAGAATACTGCTCCAGTACTTGCTTCAGTTACTCACTGTGGACCCTGGTAATAAGGTGGTTGATCCCTTAGTGAAGACAGCTTCCCCTCTGACTATGACAGGTTCTCCGGTCGGCAGAACTGTCACTTCTGGTTGGACTGCCAGCTGCAATCTCAACCCTGCGCTGCTCTCTTGCTTCTCCCTGAGCCCTCAGACAGCCTAGCAGCCAGATGCCCCAGGGATAGGCCCAATCTCCAGCCTAGCAGCCAGTGCTGGGACAAGACCATCTGGTGCCCAGGGCGAAGATGGCAAACTGCGCCCCCCCCCGGTATAAAGAAAGAGTCAATGTCCTTTCAAAACTAGAAAACACTTAAAACAATACAACACTGTAGCTGCAGCCCCGTCGCAGTATATGTACTGCGGCGGGTCGGCAAATGGTTAAATTGTAAGTTCAGCTTAAAGAAAATCTGTAAGGTGAACTTACATTGGACCCCCTCGCCAGTGCCGGGACAAGGTCATCTAGTGCCCAGGGTGAAAATGGCAAGTTAATAGTGTGCCTAACAATGTGTGCTGCTTTTTACTACTGATCGATTTGTTTATTTTCCCTTTGCAGGGAAAAGAGAAAATAAAAACAATCATTCCCTCTGTAAAGAGCCCTGTGTTGCTTATCAACACAGGGCTCTGGGCTGTCAGCAGGTCCTGGCTGGTTCAGCAGGTCCCAGCCATGAATCATTGGTTGGGATCTGCTGGCAGGCTCCCACTGTGTACAATCACAGGGGAGTAGGCGGGTGGGGGCATGCGCCCGAAACCCTGAAACAGGCAACAATGTATAGGCACGTCACAGTGCCTGTAGCTGCCGCTCCGTTGCAGTATATGTACTGCGGCGGGTCGGCACTCGGCAAGTGGGTAATTACTAATGGCATTTGTAATTTGCAGCATGAGGGGGTTAATATATTGGCACTGGTCACTGATGCATTAGTGACCAGTGGCAGGTAATTACCCCTTTGTGCTGTATTAGTAACACCATTAAGTTTTGGGGCTGCACAGGGTCCTTCTAATCAATGAGACCAAACAATACCATCAACAGAATTTATAAAGGGTACAGCAGCCAGTCACAGCATCTTCATCTATTAAAATGTGATCAGAACAGACAGTGCAGATCCCTTTCTTAAGAAAATAGCAACAACAGATCACATAAGTGTGTGTAGGTCTATAGGAGGTTGTTGTGTATGCCACTGCCGTTGCACCTGATAATCTGTAATATCACAGCCCAGAGAGCAATCAGAACCTTTGGCACTGGGGGAACCTTGCAGAGGACTGACTTGTTCGGTGGGGAAGTTATTCTATGATTAGATACAGAGCTCTTCCAAGACATGCTGCACATTACCAATGCCATTAGTAATTAACCTCCCCTCCCCAATCCAAACAGTTTACAAATGAATCTGCAGATGGCAATCTGCTTACTTGCGATGTACACTCACTTCCTCCTCCTCTAGATTGCACTCGCAGGTCGACTAGCAGCACTTCATACTCCTCTCCCATCCCGCCTCTGGCCGGCCTCTCACTGATGTCACGTCGGGCCAGGACTAGGAAGCGCCTGTCAGGCAGAGATACTCCGCCTGACAGGGAAGGGTCGGTCCGTCTTAGGCTTGTGCTTGGTGCAGGAGCACACTCAGTACATCGATGTAACTATGTAGCAGTAGCGTGGCTGGCGTGTACAGTCACAGACAGTGTACATGTCCAGCCACATATTGTAGCAGCACACTGCGGGCACTTCCCCTGCGGCTGTGCCCCCCTTCCTCCAGTAAATTGTTCCGCCCAGGGCTTCCGCCCCTTTCGCCCCCCCCCCCCCCTTGTACCGGCCCTGCTAGCAGCACAGGGCAATGCGACACGCGTCCACTCAGACAGCTGTCCGGGTGGCACAGAACATAGATCACCTGACTCCATCCGAATATATAGGCTCTCCCAGCAGACCAAGGGACCTAATAAAACCCCTACCCATTGGCTGAGATACTTTATATACCCATAACCTGACCTTGAGTTGCCCTTCTCATATCTAATACTACCAAGTACCTGGCCACCTAGTGGTAGAAGAGAAAAGTGCAATAAGGCCAAACTTAGGGAGAAATCAATAGATCTCTAACAATCAATCAGGATAACTACTCCTGGCAAGTAAATTTGTGAGGAGCATCCCTGCCTAAACTCCAGGGTGCTACATTAATTTAAGTGAACAGAAGAAGAGAACAAAGTGATGACTAATCGACATGCTGCTGCTCTTTGATTTCAGTCAGCGGATTTGGGTGTTTCCTGGACCAAGCTATACTGCTGCTGTGGAGGTACAGGACGTTGTTATACTGTCTGGCAGGGGTACAAGGATCACCCGACTAATGACTAATTTATAGTATGTATTGCAACTATTTAAAAAATTTAGAGTTTAGCCTTAACCAGAACACACTGTAATTTTATAGTGTCTGAGTGTCATTTCTTAGGGCTTATTCAAGCCAGATGTGTGTTTTCTGAATTTTCATACAAATGGCATACAAAAACTTTTTTTTTTTTTTCATTTGGGCATATTCAGTCCATCACTGTATGAAAATTCCTGCATGCTGCTTTCATAAAGAAAGATGGATGTTTAAAGAGAAGGTTCACCAAGAGCAAATCTTATGTCCCATTCACACTAAAGCCCCATACACACGGTAGGATTTTCCGATGGATTCTGTCCTATCCTACAATGTTGTCGGAAAATCAGACCGTGTGTAGGCACCATCGGACAGTTTCCATCAGATTGTCTGACGGACAAAGTCCTATCTCCTGCTGGATAGATTTTTTGACAACAAAGTCCGATCACACCAAATCCGATCGTGTGTAGCGAATTCCGACCGGACAAAGTGCTACGCATGCTCAGATCACATTACAAGACCAAAGCTATTGGCTACTAGCCTCTACGTAGTCCCATCGTAGGCAACAAACGTCACCACGTTCAGAATGATCGGATTTTCCGACAACTTTGTCCGACCGTGTGTACGCAAAACCAACATCAGACAAAGTATGACGGACATGGTCTGACGGACCTGGTCCTCGGATAATCCGCGCGTGTGTATGGGGCTTTAGGCTATTCCAAATTGCCCTAAAATCATTTTGTTGCCTCAAGTGAATGGGCTGCCTTATGCACGACATGCTGAATCATGTAAAAATCACCCACACAAAATTGCAAGTGTGCAAAGTGTGAACGGGGCCTTAAAGGCTGGAAGACAGGAAGGTTGAGGAAGACAATAGAGGAACATGTCTATACTGTTTGCAGCAACCAGTCAGATTCAACTTAACTTTTGTGGAGTATAAAATTAAATATGGGTATCTGATTTGTGAATTTTGACACAGCATCCACTAATCCTTTAATTTGTTTTTTGAAATACATGAAGTTCCAAAACACTTACAGTCTGACAGAAGTTCTTCATCTTCTTCTTTGCTCAGTTTTCCTGGAGTATGAACAGAACTATTAACAGTAGATTCTATCTCCTCTCCGCCATCTTGAAGACCATCTGAGGATGATGGTATCTCATCTGAGCTTGGAAGAAGGGAAGAGACACTGCCCATGGTTGGTGTGACAGCTGATGACAGCCCACTAAATCGAGAGATGCTGAGGAATGATAACTTGCGGGCTCGTTGTAAGTGACCACGAAGAAATCTCTGACCTTGTCTTTTACCCTATAAATTGTAAAATATGGAAAATATTATATAATTCAAAAGGTTCTCTGTACCAAACAATGTAATTTCGGATTGCGGATGATTTAGGTAGCATAAAATTATCATTGTGAAGCTTTTTGAAAATTCTCTCCCCATATTTTGTGAGCTAGTCAAAATCTCTTTTTGTCCTCCAATACCAAAACAGGCAAAGCAGTGAAAAGAGGTGATGATGATACATACTCCATGGTGCTGGATATCCATCTCAAGTAAACGTAAGTACAGAAGCTACACAGTACCTGCTCCTATCACTCAAGTATCACAATACTTTACTGAATTTCTAGTGACCAGTCTAGAAATGCAAAATGTAGGTATATATGGATAAAGTGCATGTAACTTAAAGCTGAGTTCCAGGCAGATATACAATACATAATGCATAACACATAATGCAGCTCTACATTCATTAGCACATCATTAAATGTATGCAAGCAGAGTAATTACATTTTACTAGGTATCAGCCCTGTATAGCAGTTGCTGTAACTGCAATAGGTTGGACTTGATGGACTTTTTTCAACCTCACCTACTATGCAACTATGTAACTATGTAACTATGAAACTTCAGCAGAGAAATAACAGGTCTCCTACCCTTTCAGACAAGACTATGCTATGTGACAGAGTTGTGTAACTCTCAGAACTGAATGCACAGATATACAAATACTTTAGCGGGTCAAAAAGCAAACATATATGCGCTTTATTTGCATACTTAGTTGCTTGCCTGAAGTACAGCTTTAAAGCAGAACTTTACCCATAACGTCTTGATAAAAAAATAATGTTTTTTAGCAAGGAACATACAATCAACAATAATAATTATGCTACCAAATTAAGTGTGTGCTGTAAATTGCCTCCAGCATTACTCCTGCTTCTTCTTGCGGCCATTTTGTTGAAGCCCAGAGCCCCTGAACAGAAGTAAATCATCAAGTGGAGCTAAACTTATCGATTTAACACTTTTTCAAAGTTACATTCCTGAAATCGGGGGCTGCTTACTGTTTGCTTGTTTTTCAACCAAACTGTCAAATCGTCAAATGGCTGGTGTCATAATTGATCATATATGCAGCACCATGGCAGTTGCAGATCAAACAGAAGAAGCTTCCTTGGCTGTATAGGTTAGGAGGGTTTAATTGCGCTTTAAGACTTTCAGCAGATCAGGCCTCTACAAGCGATCTACGATCGATTACTTGATTTTAAACAGCATAGGCACTTACTTTTAATGTTTTACATACTGTAGCTAGACTTGCAAAATGGGCCAGCCTGAAGAGATCTAGCAGGACTTAATTTGCTGACTAAAGTTTCACTTTAAGTAAAATTTAAGAGCACACTGCTTGGGAGACAAATGTAAAGTTCCCTAGAATTTTGGACCTGTAACTGAACATGAATCCTGTCTCAGCCCACATCATGCTTTCGTGGGTTAAGGTCTCATATAGCATCATTCACAATCTAGCCTGAGCTGACAGTGAATCACCACCCAATCTGTTTGCCCTGATAATAAAACATGTATTCCATTGCTGTAGAGAGATTTGCAAAAACAAGGAGAATATTGCTACAGCTCACATAAAAAAGAAACACCAAAGTGCACATAATAGGGCATTATTCAGGTTCACAAGTGACTACTATTCTAACCGAAGCCCTTGTAATTTCTGAGTAAAACTTACTTTACTTTCAATGTGTAGACACATTAGAAATGAAGTAAATCTGTGTATTGGAACTGGAAATCATGCTCTGAAATCTATGGCTGCCCTCTGGTGTACAAACAGGCTAGTGCAGCTGCATCCTGGCAGATTTCACTGGCTGCTATATACAGTATTTAGCAGCTTTGCACAAACCAAAGTTAAAGTAGACTGCAGTACAACAGTAAAGTGATTTCCATTGGCATTGTTTCCCATGATGATAGTAGTAGCACAATGCCTGCATTTGCTCTTGCAGGTAATTATCACTAGAGAAGAGCAAACGCTTTAAAAATACAGCTCAGTTGGAGTCAACCCACAAAACAGCATCTAGCACCATCTAGCATTTCAGCCAGTGAAGACAAGGGTTTGATTTACTAATGGCAAACAGGCTGCAAATAGTATTTTTTGCTTGCATGTGATTAGATGATAGAAGTCAGCTAGGGTTGCCACCTGTCCAGGTTTTCACCCGCACAGTCCAGGTCTTTAATCATGTGTCCAGGTTTCAGACTGCCTGAAACCCAGACATATTTTCTTAGACCGGCTGTGACTCCCCAAGTAACTGAGTACCACAACCGGTGACTGCATAGGCGTGCCCACAGGCAGGGTGTACCTGGGCACACCCTAATCACCAAGGTTTCCAATTGTCCAGAGGGCTGTCTGAAGTTGTCTTGTTTGTGATACTCTCTCTCACACTGCCCAGAGCCAGCACAGTTCCCCTCCCTCACATGTACAGGAGAGGAGAGAGGGCTCAATCTGCTCCTCCTCCTCCCATCCATACCTCTCTTTGTCCCTCCAATCCCAGGTGTGCTATGCCTCAAAAAAGGGATGTGTGGCTTGAAAATGTGAAACCCAGATACATGGTGGATGAAAGGTTCCGATGCCTGATGCTCGGGTGAGTGATCCACTGTCTGTGACTGAAGTTTTCTCCCTCCCTTCTCTCTCCTGCCACCAAGCGAGTGAGTATACTAAGGTAAGGGGGACTCAGATGTAAGGAGGGGCTTTGGTGAGTAGAAATACCCTTACATCAGATTTCCACTAAACACAAGTCCAAAGTGTTCCCCCTAAACAAAAAAAAATTGCTGTGCACCGCAAAAGTGTTTGGGTTTGGCTTGACGAAAGGGTGGCAACCCTAAAGTCAGCAGAGCTTTGGCTCATTCACTAAACCAGTGGTCATCAACCCTGTCCTTAGGGCCCACTAACAGGCCAGGTTTTATGCATTACCTTGGGGAGGTGCAGACTAGAATACTGCAATCACTGAGCAACAAATGATATCACCTGTAATGTATTTCAGTTATCTTGCAAACCTGGCCTGTTAGCGGGCCCTGAGCACAGGGTTGATGACCACTGCACTAAACCAATGGAGAATTCCCTTATTAACTGTGCATCTGTCTCTTCTGCTGTGATAAATCTTTTGCAGACCCATACAAATGTAGCGCTGACACTTTTCTAAAGTGTGCGCTATTCTGTAAATTTCGTTTTTCCACAACTGTAACTGAGTTCTGGGGGTTAATTGTTCTAGGTCTTTACTTTGGCATCAGTTTGGCTGGGCTGTACTAGAGTTCTGCCTGGTCATAGGTGAGGCTGAGAACGCAGTCTGGTTGGACACTTTAGGTACCAATCTTTCTCGGAGCCAATCAGTGGGCGCCTCTGGCCCCGCTGTGTATTCCGGGAAGAAGTACTTAAGATGCTAAAGTCACGTGTTCAGGGTTCGGCTCTTTGATTTCTGGTTCTGGCCCGGACCAACCCCCGTTAGGGGTCCCGGACCCAGGAGTGTCTGCTGCCCCCGTAAGCCTGGTCACCCTGACCAGCCCCAGAGGCCCTCATGGTCTGGGGTGGGGATCTGTCCCTTCCCGAGCCTCGGAACTGGCTAGTTCGAGGCCCAGTAACTGAAGGAGGATTCTGAAGTGTCTGAAGCAACTCGTACAAGCGACCAGGGGAGGACTCTTCAGAGGAGGGCCTTGAAGCTGGCTGCTCGGTAAGAGCCTGGGAGCTGAGATGTATGGACACTAGCGAATCCGCATTTCCTACAGTATTGCCGAAACGGCTGAAAGATACAGGTACCATAGGAAAAGTTCCTAACACATCCTTCGGTTACAACAGTCTGTGGCAGAGACTTTTACATTGTTCACTTGAAGTTTCAAAACCTAGTCTGTGGCAGAGACTGTGCTAATTCTGAATCACTTGTTGGCTGCTAGATCTACAGACAAGGGTTTATCCAACATTGAAGAGTCCAGTTGAAAGTGGCTACTCTCTGGGCTATCTAAGGAGACATTTATTTGATGCCAGTAGTTCTGAAGTGCCTGAGCTTTATCACCCATGCCCTCTAATCCCAACTAAGAGACTGTGTTATGGTTGAACGTTTTTTTGCAAATAAAAAGGACTTTGAGTATCGGTCGCTGCAATTACTGTGTACTAACCCTGGGAACCCCTAGACAACGAATGATGAGCTACAAGGAGGAGGTAATCGGTAAGCCCAGAAAATACATAGCCGCCCCACAGGGGTTATGGCGTTACACAAAATCTGTCTCGGTTGGATGCCCAAACATACCGGTGTAGGGGTCACAAATACACGCAAACTGCCACATGGGCTTTGCTAAGTGAAAGGCAGACTGATTTTCAGCTAATAGTGTTGCTAATTTGCTTCATAAATGTCCCAAACATGTTTATCTATCTTAAAGGGCAGTTTTATAGCCACTGATCCAAAGGGAGTCAATAGAACTAAAAATATTAAATTACACTTTCCTCCTGTCATGTTTGTTCTCATTTTGATGTCGCCTGCAGCCTGCCCCTCAATCTCCAAAAATATTTTATGAAGCCAACCATTGGGAAAATTAAGATTGAAACACTGGCCACAAGTCGCAGAAATAAAATGCGATTTGAGATTTAAAGAATTGGAAAGAGTTTATCGTAATTTACACTGGAAAACAGCTCCATATTTCCCTAAAAATCCATGCAGCATTAATTTCTATGGCATTGTACTTTAACTCCAGTGGGACTTGTACATCACTATAACATAAAGTAATGGGCTCCACTTAGTACAAGCATGCCACAGCTTTACAGTTTTTGCAAGTGTAATATATAGGCATGGCTGATGAGCCAAACTCTCCCCATATATTTTTCGCACTACAAGATTAACTAGCTGAAATATTTAGCGCTACGTTTTAGGACTTTAAATTTATTTATACCTGTAAAACATGGCAAAATATTTCTGGCAGTTAGAGGAAATAAAAAAAAATAATTTACCTTCCCTGGCATTATAAACTGCTCCCACTTCATTTCTACTTCCTTTTCTCTATTGATTCTTTTTAATGATGTTTTACAGCCGCCAGGATCTCTGGTTTAAGGAAATAGAGTGTGGTTAGTGTAACATCTTCCAGCTTACATGACATGCACACAATATATATACTGTATGTCATACAATTTACCAAGCTTAGAAAGAATGGTACAAAAATTAAAATATCCTACAGCTTGAATACAATTTATGTGAATTAAAACTTACAAATATAAAAGACTGTATAGTTGAACTGCAACAGATTGGCACTTACAGTATCTCATGTAGCACCCTGATGTTTAGGCAGGGTTGCTCCTAAATGTACCTGCCAGGTGTAGTTACCTTGGCTCATTGTTAGGGATCAATTGAGTTCACCCTAAATCTGGAATTGCTGCACTTCTCTCTTCTGCCGCTAGGTGGCCGGGTACCTGGTGACATTAGATAATACAAGGGCAAAGCAAGGACAGATTAGGAGTATATGGGGTATCTCAGTCAATGGGCAGGGGTTTTCTTAAATTTCTTGGCCTGCTGGGAGAACCTATATATTTGGGTGGAGTCAGGTGATCAGTGTTCTGTGCCACCTGGGCGGCTGTCTGGGTGGACATGTGTTGTACTGCCCGGGCTGCTAGGCCGGAGTTTGGGCCTATCCCAGGAACATCTGGCTGCTAGGCTGTCTGAGGGCCTATCCAGAAGCAAGAGAGCAGCATAGTGTTGGGATTGCTTCTTGCAGTCCAACCAGAAGTGACGGTTCTGCCGGCCAGAGAACCTGTTGTGGTTGGAGGTAGAGGAGAAGCTGTCGCCATTAAGGGACCAACCACCTTATTACCAGGGACCACAGTGAGTAGCTGAAGCAAGTACCGAAGCAGTATTCTCACCAACTGGGGATGGTGAAAAATTGGGAAACTTCAGCAGGTGTCAAGCCAGGGACCCAGCCAGCCGAGGTGACGCTTGCAGAGCAGCCTTGTGTGTCAAGCCAGGGACCGAGCAGGCCAGTGGGGTAAATCTTGAGAAGTATCTGGGGTACGAAGCTAGGGACTCAGTAGAGAAACGGGGGTGACACTTGAGGAAGTTACTTAAGTGAAGATTGGAAGAGCTCAAGGGATTCGGTGACAGTGAATCAGCAAGTCTAGTGAGAGAGACTGGGAGCTCAGTGGGCTGAGAACCTACAAGAAGTGACTGTAGAGAAAATAAAGGAGTTTGTTTACAACTTGTGTTAGGAACTGCTATAAGACTGTTGCCATAGGAGATAGCATTTCTACACATGCAGATGTGGTGTCTTGCTGGATGCCTTTTCCTGCATGGCTGTCTACCTGTAGAAGTCTCGGAGTCTGCCAATTAACATTGCAACTACCTAAGGGTGTCCTGGCCCTAACCCTCTCTCCCAAAGTTCTATTCAAGAGAAATAAAATCTCTTTGCATTCAAGAAGTGTCTGGAACCCATGAATCTATCTTGCATTACACCCACTGTGCCTTACAACCCACTCTATACGGAAGGATGTCAGCAGCTCTTGGCTCTGGAGGTTCTCATTAGACTAAAGGAGGCCTGGGATCTTGCTACACTCACAAAAGTGAGTACAACCCTCACATTTTTGTAAATATGTTTTCATGTGACAACTCTGAAGAAATTACACTTTGCCACAATGTAAAGTAGTGAGTGTACAGCTTGTATAACAGTGTCAATTTGCTGTCCCCTCAAAATAACTGAACACACAGCCATTAATGTCTAAACCGCTGGCAACAAAAGTGAGTACACCCCTAAGTGAAAATGTCCAAATTGGGCACAAAGTGTCAATATTTTGTGTGACCACCATGATTTTGCAGCCTTAAACCTCATCGGCATGGAGTTTACCAGAGCTTCACAGATGGCCACTGGAGTCCTCTTCCACTCCTCCATGATGACATCATGGAGCTGGTGGATGTTAGAGACCTTGTGCTCCTCCACCTTCCATTTGAGGATGCCCCACAGATGCTCAGTAGGGTTTGGTCTGGAGACATCCTTGTCCAGTCCATCCCCTCTACCTTCAGCTTCTTTAGCAAGGCAGTGGTCGCCTTGGAGGTGTGTTTGGGGTTGTTATAGTGTTGGAATACTGCCCTGCGGCCCAGTCTCTGAAGGGAGGGGATCATGCTCTGCTTCAGTATGTCACAGTACATGTTGGTATTCATGGTTCCCTCAATGAACTGAGTGCCAGTGCCAGCAGCACTCATGCAGCCCCAGACCATGACACTCCCACCACCATGCTTGACTGTAGGCAAGACACACTTGTCTTTGTACTCCTCACTTGGTTGCCACCATACACGCTTGACACCATCTGAACCAAATAAGTTTATCTTGCTCTCATCAGACCACAGGTAATCCATGCCCTTAGTCTGCTTCTCTTCAGCAAACTGTTTGTAGGCTTTCTTGTGCATCATCTTTAGAAGAGGCTTCCTTCTGGGATGACAGCCATGCAGACCAATTTGATGCAGTGTGCAGCGTATGGTCTGAGCACTGACAGGCTGACCCCTTCAACCTCTGCAGCACTGCTGGCAGCACTCATACGACTATTTTCCAAAGACAAGCTCTGGATATGACGCTGAGCATGTGCGCTCAACTTCTTTGGTCGACCATGGCGAGGCCTATTTTGAGTGGAACCTGTCCTGTTAAACCGCTGTATGTTCTTGACTACCGTGCTGCAGCTCAGTTCCAGGGTCTTGGCAATTATCTTATAACCTAGGCCATCTTTGCGTAGAGCACCAATTCTTTTTTTCATATCCTTAGAGAGTGCCATGAGGTGCCATGTTGAACTTCCAGTGACCAGTATGAGAGAATGAGAGCGATAACACCAAATTAAACACACCTGCTACCCATTCACACTTGAGACCTTGTAACAGTAACTTGTTATTTGACTCCGGGGAGGGAAAAAGGCTAATTGGGCCCAAATTGGACATTTTCCCTTAGGGGTGTACTCTCTTTTGTTGTCAGCGGTTTAGACATTAATGGCTGTGTGTTGAGTTATTTTGAGGGGACAGCAAATTTACACTGTTATACAAGCTGTACACTCACTACTTTACATTGTAGCAAAGTGTAATTTATTCTGTGTTGTCACATGAAAAGTTATAATAAAATATTTACAAACATGTGAGGGATGTATTCACTTTTGTGAGATACTGTAAATCAGGAGGGATTGGGTGGTTTTAAATTTTATATCCAACATTTTTCTTGGGAACCTAGCTTTTGGTTGGGGAGAGCATGGGTTTGCTGCAAACCAACCCATTCATGGACACAGAGAACCATGGTCGTAGATAAAGGGGAGGGTCAGGGGGGTCCAAACCCCCCTAGTGCATTCATCAACTATGCAGCAGCTAGGCGAGTGTAGCCTTTCAGCTAAAAGTGTCGAACAGCCGACGGGACACGGAAGATCAGAGGTGATTTCAAGAGGCAGGGATATTTGAGAGAGCTCCAGTTACCCAATGGGTAGTCATAGTGCACGTTCCCTCACTGCAACTAATCATCCCGTGGGCTTCCTGTAGTGTGGGATGGAGCGGGTCTCCTGATGAGGAACTACACACAAGGTGCAGGTGAAGTGCAGTGTGAAACCTGTGTTTGTCCTGCACTCCCGCATACACTGCAGCTCCAGTACAGAGATTCTATACTGCACCTACAGACGCTTTGTGTAACAGAAGAGGGATCCCTCCCTGGCTGTGACTGCCCCAGGTAGATAAAACTCTACCGTCCGGGAACCCTCCAATCAGAGCTTTTTACTAGCGCTCTGTAGTCAATCAGGGCTTCTTGTGGGAATAGGTAGAATTGCAATTGCTCTGCTGTGCTTGATCTGTACTGCGGCGACCTGAAAATGTTGGTAGGTTAGTTCTTCTCCATCTAAGGAATGTGAGCAGAGACAGTCTGACTTACAGCTTCAAGAATGCAGGGAGTTTCAGTGTGCAGTCGAGTAGAGACAGCACTGTGTCAGCTTTAACCCTTGCCAGGCTGAACTGTAATTAGTGCAATGTCTTAGCAAATGATGTCTAATATTTCTGGGGACAGTGTGCAAGAGAGAGAAGGCAATGTGTAGAGGGAGGAGGATGGGGGCTAGTGTGTACATGGAGGGGGGAAAGTGTGTATGGGGGGGCTAGTGTATACAGAGAGGGATGTGGTGATGTGTACATGGAGGGGGGTAATGTGCTCAGAAGGGGCAGTGCCCCAATTTGTTAGGGCTATCTCTGAATTTAAACTAAATCCAGGCTGAATCCTAGAGCACAGTGATAGTGCAAGTTCTGGCCAGAACGGGGGGGGGGGGCATAGTGTGCTATCGTGGAGGAGGGTGTCAGTGGGCTGCTGCAGTGTCCTTGGCTGTAACATGGAGGGGTTAATAAACACTGCCATTGTCCACTAATTCAGCACACAGAGGTTAATAACACCGCCACTGATCATCATGTGGAGGTATGTTTAACCACTTCCCCCCCAGCCTATAGCAAAATGACGGCCGGGCGGTGGTTCAGTTATCCTGAACGGACGTCATATGACGTCTTTCAGGATAACTGCCGGTGTGCACAGCGCGGCGATCGATGGAGTGGTGTGTCAGTCTGACGGAGGCTCTTTACCACGTGATCACGGCTGATCACCATATAAACAGGAAGAGCTGTATATTGTCTTTTACTCACTCACGTCTGATAGACGCGAGTAGAGGAGAGCCGATCGGCGGCTCCCCTGACAGGGGGGGTCTGTGCTGATTGTTTATCAGGAACACCAGGGATGCCCCGAGGACCACCAGGGATGGCCACCACATGGGACCACCAGGTATGCCACCCTAGACCACCAAGGCATATGCCAATCAGTGCCCAGGCAGCTGCCAATCAGTGCCCATTAAAAATGCCTGCCAGTGCCATCAGTGATACCTATCAGTGCCAGCCATCAGTGCTTATCAATGCCACCTATCAGTGCCCAGCAGTGACGCCCATTAGTACCCATCAGTGCATTCTTTCAGTGCCCATCAGTGCCACCTATCAATGCCCATCAGGGCTGCATATCAATGCCACCCATCAGTGCTGCCTATCAGTGCCGCCTATTAGTGCCCATCAGTGCCACCTCATCAGTGCCATCTCATTGGTGCCACCTCATCTGTGCTGCCTTATCAGTGCCTGTCAGTGCAGCTTATCAGTGCCCATCAGTGAAGTAGAAAACTTACTTTATTACAAAATTTTATAACAGAAACAAAGAAAAACTTTTTTTTTACATTTGTTTAGCAAAAAATAAAAACTGCAGAGGTGATCAAATACCACCAAAATAAAGCTCTATTTGTGGGAACCAAATGATAAAAATGTTGTTTGGGTACAAAAAGTGAAAACTGAAAATTGGCTTGGGCAGGAAGGGGGGTAAGTGCCTGGTATTGAAGTGGTTAAACTAGGTCTTCAACCCTGACCATCAATGCAGAAAGATTAAAGTAGAATTCCAGCATAAACATAGCTAGCCTTAAAAATGCCCCCTTCCCCTCCTAATACCTATACTGACTAACCTTTTTTCAGGCTGGTCACGTGATCCCCCTTGTGTGATCCAGCGGCGTATACAAGGAGGAGAGGGAGTTGTGGCAACGGCTGAGACATGAAAGCCTATGGGTGATGTCACCCCTTGGGCTTTACCAGCAATTGTTGAGCACTTTGTCCCCTCCCCTGCAGCCACCGCTGGCTGACACAGGGAAGATCAAGTGACCCGACCAAAGCGAGGGGGCATTTTTGTAAAGAAAGTTATGATTAGGCTGGGATTCCATTTTAGGAGGCTACCAACGAAGAGGGTTTAAATAGTACAATGCCACTGACCACCTATTCTAGAGGTTATTATTGCTGCCACTAACACCAATGCTGGGTGTTAATACTAAACTTATTATTATTATTATTAAAATTATTATTGCAGAAACTGGCACCAATACTGTGGATTATTGTTGCGGAAATGGACACCAACGCTGGGGGTTTTTATTGGGGAAATGGACACCAATGCTGGCGGTTATTTTTTCCAAAACCTGGAATGAGGGGGCACAGTTTGCCATTTTCGCTTGGGCACCAGATGACCTTGTCCCAGCTCTTCCTGCAGTGATTAAGGTGAGGGGGAAAGAGCAAAAAAGTGTTTTCCCTAGTAGAAATGAAAGAAGAGCAGGGAGATGTTAGAAGTGCCTATGCCCCCCTTAAATAACAGTCATTGTAATACCACCTATTATTCTGTCTTTTTTAACAGGGTGACAGCAACCTGACACTTGTGCAGCATAGGTCTCAGCTTACTTAAAAGGACAGGAATTTGGGTGGCATTACAATAACTGTTATTAAGCTATGTTCACACTAGCCAAAGCTCTGAAAAGTGTTCTGCGGTGGTTCACTTTTCAGAGTGAGGGTAAGCAGTTGCTGCCAGGTGTTCAGGAGGCAGTCCTGATGCTCCTGAATGCCTGTTTTTTTTCTTCCAAATTGCAGATTATAATGGTGCTAATGTGCCAGAACTGTGAGCCAAGTGTTTGGCTTGCAGTTGTGGCATGGCCACATTGACTTGGCTTTGTTTGACCAACTTGATATGTCACGTTAAAAAATGTCATGCCTGTGATGCAAAGCATCGCAACCACTGCATGTGAGCAGCTGTATTTTAGACTTTAGGTGGTTGGCTAGGAGGCAGTAAAACTGTGGGGCTCAGTCACCTGTTTTTACTGCCCCTGATAGTCCGTGTGAAAGAGCCCTTAAAGGGGACAAAATTATCTGTCTACAAGCGCTGACCTTTTAAAAACGAGTAGATGACCATTCATTTGGGCTTTATATTGTCCCAACCCCTGTGCTCTGTTTATTACATATTTCTGACCTCTACACTCTGTGCATTACCCACTCATGATGAGCCCAGCAGTCTGTACATTACTAAGGCTTGACACCTTCACTCTGTACATTACATACTTCTAATCCCTGTACTCTATACGTAGGCTTAAGTTTTAAGCCCCTATAACTTTTAATGCAATTTTGCCACTCCCACATGCCTCATAATTCTCCTCTGGGTACCCAAGATGGGCCCTGTCAGGTAGTTTGTACAGGGCCCCATGATATCTAATTGTGGCCCTGCTCATAGGGCACTGTGATGGGAGAGAACTCTGATGCATTGCATCGGCAGCCTGATTTGGCCTGCCCACTGGCAAGGAGAAAGTGTGGGGGTAAGTTTGAGAAAGTAGAGGTTATTGATGCAAGCTGGAATACAGTGCTGTATACTTTATGTAGCTGATTCTACACACACTTTGTACAGCACTGACAGCGATCAAATTTGTTCATATAGGAAATAGTTATTTTTGACCATCTTGGCCCAAACAAACTATTTGAAGTCACCATAAACATGGAATTAGACTTTTACTCCTCCACTGTAGGAATAGTGTGGCTTGCTATTCCACCTCCTTTCAGCCTACAGGAATTGCCATTAGGGTATGGACTGTCAGAGGACCAGGTGGATGCCAGGTTCGAGAGGGAGGCCCAGAGCATTGGTGGCTACCTTAAGCTTGGATAGGACAGAGTATGTGAGATTGATCGCCATCAGGAGGACATCTGCAGCATCAATGTAGTGATAGGCCACCCTTATTTTTACTTGATGGCTGTCACAGGGGTTTTCTGCCGCCAGCAGAGTTTTGCTTCAAAGGGGGCATACACAAGGCTGTATATAACATACTTCTGACTCCTGCACTATTTATGGTGTATTGTAAAACAGATACTGGCTGCTCAGTGGTCACTGTTACTGACATTCTTCAAGTTAGGCTGTGTGCAGAAAAGCATATGTAATGGTAGAGTTTCATATTTTACAAATCAGTGCTCTGAGGTTTGCACATGTCAGCTAGACTCCTGTTTGTTGCACAGTAATTGAAGCATTTTTGGGGGTTCTAGGACTGTGGCATATGTTACTGTGTACATAATGGGTAGGGTGAAGTTTTAAGCCCCTCTCATTATTAGCACAGTTTTGCCAAACCCACAGTTTGTCACAGCAAAGCAAGTGTGCTGCCAAATTATTGTCCACTGGGTACCCAAGGCTGAACCCCCCCCCCAGGAAAAAAAATTATCTACAGCCCTGCGGAGAACTAATGCAGCTGTTTCGCTGATATGGAAATCAACTATCAGACGGCTTAGAATAGCCAATAAGGGGCCTTTGTTGTGTGCCAGAACCATCACTAATAAAAGACAGTGTTCCCGGCAGCTATTTTTCCCTGTATGTTGGAGTAGATAGGAGGAGTTGACAATATGTGATTAGGGAGAGATAGTTGTGCTATACAGTGCTTTACAGTGCTATATACAGTGATATAATTGGTGCTGTATTGTAATAACTTTGCAGAGAGAGATAGTTGCTGCTATACAGTTCTGTATTGTGCTACTCTGCTGTGAACTGTGCTAATTCTTTCTACCACTACTTTTGTGTGTGTTAGCAACAACATCAGTTGCTGTTTAACTGTTATCCCTGACCCGCAGACTATTTTTTGGGTGTGAAATAATACATTCTAATTTCTTGTGGCTATTGCCTCTGAAATAATAAACTCCAATTTGTATTTTAACTTGGCCCATCTCCCCCTTTTAAATAAATCAAGGTGCTTACATACTGTCCATCTACTGTACAACATGCGTGGCTATTGTGTATAAAATAATACACTTTATTTGAAGATAAAACCCTCCTCGTCTATCCATTTTATATTGCGGCATAATCAAGCTGGTTAAATACTATCCGATCACTGCAAAATATGGTATGTGGCTATTGTATTTCAAATAATACACTAATGTTTATGATAGGATAAAACCTTGTCTCACCCTTTTAAAATGTGGCCTAACCAAGCTACTTACATACTGTCCAGTCACTGGACAATATTTGTGGCCATTGTCTCTCAGGTAATACACTGTAATTTTATTGGCAGACAAAACTTGTCTTATCTCTTTCAATTTACTTCCTAATCAAGTGCTCATTCATCACCTGACACTAACCAATTTCTAGCAAACATACACCTAAATTCTATATTTTGGATTTTTTAGGATAATTAAGGACACAGGAATTGGGGAAAGGGGTTTGGGGAATGTGGGGTCATGGTATGGAAGTGTTTTTGTGTACTGTGTTTTGACATTTTATTAAACTTCTAAGAAAATACAGAGTGGTATTTCAAAAAAGAAGCTTCCAATCTATACTATTCTCTGAAACAGGTTTGCCACTGTCCAATTGGTTGTGTTGCTGTTGAGAGCTTTAGTTTTATAATTGTTTTACACTTTCCTATAGCTTTTAGATATGTCATGGCTACTTCCACTGTTCAATTCTGGCTTATTATTGCTGGAGAAAAGAACCACATATAACAGCAAAAACTACCTAAAACACCTTTTTTAGGCTTAGAGTGCTGCTGATGTAATAAAGCCAAACAAAATGTTTAAGTTAAAAAGTCAATTACACGTCCAAAAAATTTGATGCCAGAATACACACTACGTACACATTCAATTTTTTTAACGATACTACACCATGACGAGTTTTATTCTTTCTTCCTGATAGATACATAACACTGGCGGTCATGCTATTCCTGGGCTGCTGCAATCTGAGTATCTGTTTGCTGGTGTTGACTACCTGTAATGGGTGTCAATCCTGTCTGGTGAGTAGGATACTTACCTAGAAGTAGGTGGAAGGATTTGCAAATTTGAAGATATCACAATCAAATTTGTTTGGTGATCAGCAGACTTCACTAGCACCCCCATCAAATCAGCTATTACCTTTTGTACCACCACCCCCTCCCTTTAGAATGTAAGCTCGACGAGCAGGGCCCTCCTGTACCTTTTGTATTGTACTGTAATTGTGTTGTCCCCCCTATACATATAGCAGAATGACGGCCCGGGGGCGCGCATCGTGGCAATCGTTGTTGCGGTGTGTCAGTCTGACACACCGCAACTACGATCTCGGTAAAGAGTCTCTGACGGAGACTGTTTACCACGTGTTCAGCCGTGTCCAATCACGGCTAATCACAGTGTAAATAGGAAGAGACGTTGATCGGCTTTTCCTCACTCGCGTCTGTCAGACGCGAGTAGAGGAGAGCCGATCGGCTGCTCCTCTGACAGGAGGGGTCTGTGCTGATTGAGTATCAGTGCAGCCCCCCGAGGGTGCCCACACTGGACCACCAGGGACGCCACCAGACCACCAGGGATGTCCAGCACCAGGTATGCCACCCTAGACCACCAGGGATGCCAGTCAGTGCCCACAATGGATGCCAATCAGTGCCCACAACGCTTGCCAATCAGTGCCCACAATGGGCATCACTGATTGGCATGCATTATTGTTTGGCATTGATTGGCATCCATCCATAAAATACTTTACACTACAATGCCACCTATCAGTGCCCACCCATGCTGCCTATCAGTGCCCATCCAGGCCGCCTATCAGTGTCCATCCATGCTCATCCTTGCCGCCTACCCATACCCATCCGTGCCGCCTATCCATGCCCATTCGTGCCGCCTATCAGTGCCTATTTGTGCCACCTATCAGTGCCTATCTGTGTCACATATCAGTGCCACATATCAGTACCACCTATCAGTGCCGCATATCAGTGCCCATCAATGCCACCTCATCAGTGCCACTTCATTGGTGCCACATCATCGGTGCCCATCAGTGCTGCCTTATCAGTGCCCATCACTGCAGCCCTATGAGTGCCCATCAGTGAAGGAGAAAACTTACTTATTTACAAAGTTTTGTAACTGAAACAAAAAAAACATATTTTTTTTCAAAATTTTCGTTTTTTTTTATTTGTTTAGCAGAAAATAAAAATCTCAGAGGCGATCAAATACCACCAAAAGTAAGCTCTATTTGTAGAAACAAAATGCTAAAAATTTAGTTTGGGTACAGTGTACCATGACCACGCAATTGTCATTCAAAGTGCGACAGTGCTAAAAGCTCAAAATTCGTCTGGGCAGGAAGGTGTATAAGTGCCTTGTATTGAAGTGTTTAATAACAATTCGTTTTTGGTGGTGGTTATTGGACTTTCAATATTGTATATAATAATTTCACATTTATTATATTATTACATTTGTATGTTAGTGCGGTATGGAATCACTATTGTTTTCTTTACATAATTATTTGAATGTCCGAAGAATTGTACCTTATATTCCAGCAGGTGGATACAGGTCGCATCAGGCCAGACTGCTCTGTTAAAGATTCTAACAGCCAATGGAGGGCACAGAGCTGACGGAACAGGGATTCCCTGGAAAGGAAGCAGTGACATATGACATACTATACATATCAAATACATGCTTTTAAGCAGCATAATATAATGAATGGCACACTGTTGGAAATTTGTTTTTAACGGATACAATGTAAATTAATGTGTTCCATGGCAAACATAAACTTAAATTAGTGGTGTTTTCCATGTGTTTTAAAATGGCATGGTAATTCATGAAAGATTACATGTACCAGTATAAACTAATAGGAGGTTGTACAGTCCAATCTTAACCCCTCTCGCCTGCATTTTTGATGGCAACAGTTCAAGTTCCTTTAACTATATGAAACATGCCTAAAGATGGAGCACTGAAAAAATATAAGCCCATTTTAAATTTAAAAAATAGTTTTGCACTCCTGTGATCCGTTTTCCGCAGAGATCGATCTGAAGTCTGCTCTTTGCTGACGTCCCTGGAATCATTGCAGGCCCAGCGTCATCACGAAAATAAAGTCTGGATCCGCCAGGTGCTTGGACTGATGCCTGTCTCAGCCTCTCAGCAAGCCGCTTAGAGACTGAGATGGAAGCTCCCCTCCCCTCCACAGCTCAGCGCTCCAGTGAGCATGGAGGAGCAGAGAGGAGAGCTGCTGATTGACAGTCAGCAGCTCTCCGCTCTGGGATCTGTGAGAACTGAGCCATTGGCGGTATTAGATCACTCAGTTCTTAGTGTAAAGGAGGTGGGGGACAGATGCAGCATAGGACCGATGCTGCATTCACCTAGGTAAATATAAATGAGCCAACAAAAAAAAAAAAAAACTTTACTTCTTATTTAATTTATCATTTTCTATAGAAATGGAGGACACACAATGGGATCTATTTATAAAGCAGCGACGCACTGAAATTTGTATGCTATTCCCACATACATTACTTTTTAAAGCCTTTATGGCAGTTGTTTTCTGATGCATATATACAAGATCAAATGGTTTAGTGGAGCACTGGAAAGATCAAAAATATAATGATGTATTCATTAAATAGTGCCATAAAAAATGCACTTTGTTAAAACACTCAATTTGCACACACCTATAGAATAGAAACTGAAATCAGCTGAACTCTGAAAGTGGAAGAGGGGGAGGCTGTATCACAAGTAATCACTACTGTCATAGTACTGTACTAGTCAAGCAAACAATTTTTTGTAAAAACTGTATGTAGACCTCTAAATATGCACGTGCAATTTGTTTCGGTCTGAATATAAATTCGAACAAATTTTGGGTTATTCGGAGATTCGGATGTACCCTTTAACTGACAATTGCGCGGTCGTGTGACGCTGTACCCAAACAAAATTGACATCCTTTTTTCCCACAAATAGAGCTTTCTTTTGGTGGTATTTGATCACCTCTGCAGTTTTTTTTTTTTTGCGCTATACACGAAAAAGACAGACAATTTTGAAAAAAAAAGCAAAATGTTATTACTTTTTGCTATAATAAATATCCCCCAAAAATATATAACAAAAATTATTTCTTCCTCAGTTTAGGCCGATATGTAAAAGGAAATCACAATAAGCGTATGTTGTTTGGTTTGTGCAAAAGTTATAGTGTCTACAAAATAGGGGAGAAATTTATGGCACTTTTATTATTTTTTTTTTTAGTAATGGTGGTGATCAGTGATTTTTAATCGGGACTGGGACATTGCAGCGGAAAGATCATACACTTTTGACACTGTTTTGGGACCATTGACATTTATACAGCGATCAGTGCTAAAAATAGCCACTGATTACTGACAGGGAAGGAGTTAACACTAGGGGGCGATCAAGGGGTTAAATGTGTGTACTAGGGAGTGTTTCTAACTTTAGGGGGATGGAACTGCCTGGGGGAGGAGACTGATCTTTGTTCATAAGCAGTAGGAACAACAGATCAGTGTCCTCACCCCTGACAAAATGGAGATCTGTCTGTTTACATTGACAGATCTCCGTTCTGTCTTTCTCAGGAGCAATTGCGGGTAGCCGGCAGTCATCGCGGCTGCCGACCACGTGCATTGGCTCCTACGTCATGCGGCGGGCGTGCGCGCCCCCTATACTCCTTAAAGCGCCCACCGTAGAGCTACGGCGATTCGCGCAGGACTGCCATTCTGCCGCTGTCAATCGATGGCGGGTGGTCGGCAAGGGGTTAACAACCAATGACTCATCAGCTATCAGCAGGCTTCCTCACTGAAAGTTTAAATGTAAACAAAAGAATGCCGGCAATAGAAAATTCTGAAAAAAAACTGCGTGGAGTCCCCCCCAATCCATATCAGGCCCTGGTGATCTGGTGACCCCGACCCCTTGTGACTTCAACGACCCAGCATGCCTTGGTTGATGATGTTATAAGATGGGGGGGCCATCTGGTGATGTTGCTGAGTGACTCAGCCCCTTAGCTATTTAATAAATGTCAGATAGAGGAGCAGGCAGATGGTGGGAGGCATCAACGAGACTGGAGACCGAGATTGCCGTGATTGATGATGGATCTAAATCGGGGAAAATTGTCAAAAACGTGTGTTTTTACTCACTTTTTACACTTTTCTGGTGAGGTACTATGTACCCCATACTCATTTACACGGGGGCGGTATCTGGGGGCCCCCTTGTTCCAAAGGCTGTTTTTTTTTGAACATGTGACCAGCAGCAGAGGACTAGAAGCTCCTCCTGCTTATGTTTCCCTGCAGACAGGCTGGGAAAGATCTGGGTCATGTGACAGCTGTATATCGATTAGGAAAACCGTACTTCCATTTTTTTTATTAACCCCTTCCCGCCGGCAGTCTTCCGACCCTTCAAGGGCTCTAAACGCCAGGAGGCAGAGACGGGCATTCAGATCATGTGACCGATATGATTGGCTGTCACAGTGGTCACATGATCGGAAAGCTCCCGATCCCTAGTATGAGTTGGAGCTTTCCGTTAACCGTCGGCTACCATGCTGGGAGCAAGCAGGGAGCTTATTCTCAGTGCAGTAAGTGGTTTATACAGGGCTGCATATATGGGGCAGCTCGGCGTGAAGGCCCACACGCCGAGAGACAGCATACATGTGTTTGGCCAGTGGGAAGAGGTTAAAATAATTACAGTGCATAAATAGAGGCGACAATGTAAATTACATAGTGTGTGTTTAGTATCACTTTAAGGAAAATATTTCTCTGTATTAGATTATCCCCTAATAAAATAAAGATTGGTTGTAACTATTTGTATGCCACTTACTTTCATAAACTGGATACCCATGAGGTTTTCTACTAGATAGTAAAGGAGGAAGTTTGTGTTCAAACCATGAATCAATAGATGTATCCTATCTTGTCTCAATAGATAAAGCAGGTGGTTAAATGATTAGAGGGAATTTCTTATTAGGCCCTTTAGTAAAAATTGAGGGTCATGCCAGGGAGTGACGAATGAATGACCTGAGCAATGTTTGAGGCCTGGGGTCTTGGGGTGTTTGGGGTGTAACAGAAAAAAATGGTTAGAGTCCACAGCCCCACCATCAAACTCCCCCACCCCCCCATTTGGCATGGCAGTCTTGACTGCTACCGCAGTATAGGGACTGTAGTTCTCAATGGACCACAAGTGCAGAGATGTCACCAAAATTGTATTCCATTGATACTCCCTCCAGATCTGTAACTGAAAGTCCATACATCAGTATGGACCTGAGCTGAAGGAAGAGCCTACAGGAACCAGAGTATTGCACTCGTTATTCACTGGCCATGGTTTCAATACTTTGAAGCCTCAGATGCAAAATAAATAATATATGCACATTCTTGCATTTTTCAAGATGGGTGCATTTTGATTTTCTTTTGCAAAAGGTTAAACTATCCTTTAAGCGGCTGCAACGTTTGTTAATAACATCCTTCCTAGTCAAAATGGGGGCTTGGCCAATAAAATTAAAAATAAAATTTCACAGCAGAAGCTTTGCACAGAATGCTTTTATTATTCTGAAACTTCAATATGACTTACCTAATAAAATACCTCGAAACAATTCAGCATAGTAAAAATGTGATCAAATATTTTAGCAGTAACTATCACTTATAAGAGGATTAGAAGCTGACTGACATGATAGAAGTATTAAAAATTATTGTTCATTACATCTGAAAATCTAATTTAAAATCTCATCCCCACCAGAACAGTGCTGTATGAAACACATAATGCTGAATATGACAGATCCATTTCTAATTACAGGAATGTCTGTGCAACTCCCAAGAGTATCTGATAAGGGTAGTTAGAGAATTCTGCAGGTTGAAGGGAGTTCATGAACCTGCTATGTGAATAATTTAAGATAGACAGATTGGGTAGATGGAGATAATATTCCCCTGGTTAACTGCTAGTTTAAAATGTGTATCATCAAAAAGACATATAGACAGTATGCTTTATAAGGTCTGCAAAAAAGAAAAGAGCTTTCAGTAAAATATATGATGGTGTGTATTCGTGTATAAAACACTGACAATGACAAGTGGTCACAGCAGGACACATACAAGGGCTTTTGATCATCCCATCAATCAGGCTCAGGTCCCTAGATGATTATTTTGCAACTCAACATACTTGTCGGTCAGACATGATGAGTGTGCTCCTCAAAGAGTAGTGTATGACACATCGCAGTTCATATCAACTTAAAGGGAAACTTTCTTTTTTTGGGGGGGTCAATTTTATTTAAGGCTTTTATTTAAAATTTGAAATACACATTTTAAATCTGATTGTACAGTTATTTTTACTAGTTCATAACTTTTTATATTACAAGTAAGCATTTCATACGTGCACCCATGATACTAGTTTTTAGGCCTCATTCACACTGGACGTTTTTGGATGTTTTTACAGCAGCTGTTTTTGGCTTCCGACATTTTTTTTTTACAGTCAATAAACTCCCCATCATGTTATCCTATGTGTCCATGCACACATAGGCTGTTATCAGCAGTTTTTGGCAGGGGCGTTTTTTGGCTTTAAAAAAAAACCCCAAAACTAGTGGGTTCTAAGAGGAGTTTTTCAGCTGTTTTCAGCTGTAAAAATGCTCTAACGTCAAAAAACGCAGATAAACGCTTTTTGACATTTTTGATCCATTGAAAAAAAAATATATATATATATAAAAAAAAAAAACGCTAACGCGGAAAAAAGTTAAAAACACTAATAAACTCTAAAAAAACGTTATTGCAAAAACCTTAAAAAACTTTGAAAAACTCACTGCAAAGCTACTGGCATTTTTATAACATCCATTGTGCATGAGGCCTAATGAAATTCTGAGTTTTTACAGAAAGTGCACAGCATTAGCTTTTTTCTTTGAGACTGTTTCTCTTTATGTTAAAATTTGTATGGATCTGTACATAGCAGGGAGGGGGAATTAAAGTGTATGTATAGTTTCGTCCAGACTGGAGAGCAATAGACCCTCTGTGTCCCCACTGGGGATATCCAGCCATATTTTTGTCCTGGTGTCTAGTGCACCAAGACAAGTATGGGGCAATAACACCAGATGAGGGAAAATCCTTCAATAGGGACAAATGTTTCCTTGACAACCGTCTAAGAGAGAAATTCCCCTTGCTTTTGGGAGATTTCCTCTCACTTCTTGTTGTGTCTCCAAACAGGAAGTGAAGAAAAATCTTTCCAGCAGGGCACAGACAGCAATAAATAACCTGATATGGGTTTAACCCTTCCCTGCACACTATCCTAAGCTACCTAAAAAAAGTTTTGGTTATAAATACATAAAAAGGGCCGGCTTTAGTCACTTTAATAAGTACAATTCACGAGCTAGTTTATTGCAGGTTGCAATACGGGAAAGAGGATGAGACGGGTATCAGGATCTACCGAAATGATTAATGGTCTAGGCTCTAATCCCTTCTTAATTTCTCATTTCTGACAAAGTTTCTTCTGAAGACAGACTATGCTGGCTGGACATTTACAGAGCTTTTATCCTTGACAATTGAAATTCTAAAGGTATCTTAGTCTTTATTTTCCAAGGCAGGACAAAATGGAAAGGTTCCTGTGTATACTTTTAATCCACCAGTCACTCATCACATTTTTTTGGTGGGGACAGTTACAGCTTGTTTCCTAAATAGGCCAGGCACTTTTTAGAATACAGCAGCCAGCATCTTCAGGAATTCCTCCCCTAGAGACCCTACTTCTTTGCATCCCCTAGACCCAAGGGCATGGGGAGAGAGACAGACCTTTCATGTAGTCATCCTTACAGGACAGAAGTCCAAAAGGGAAGAGGCTGAACAGCAGGTGTACCAATGTTTTCCCAGCATGCATTGTCAGGAGCCCCAAGCCTGCTGATTGGCTATGTCATTAAACATTCATACACCTCACAATAAAATACAATCCGCTTTAATTACAGATAGCCTGACTACAACCCGCGGCTTCCTTCACAAAAACTCCAAAAAGGATTTTAGCAAAATACTATACCTCTACCTTAGTATTTGACAATAAAATTTAGTAAAGATGCTGTAAATATAGTGCTGCTGGGTACACCTTGGCCTAACATTGTCTATGTGTTAGGATTCGGATCTGAACCTGGAATCTGTGTGGTGTCTGGCTGTGTTCCATCTTGCTGTGCCACCTGAGATGCTGAACAGCTCTCTGCCTGCTTCCTTGGACAACCTTGCTTTGTCCTTGTTTTTGATGAACCTTGAACCCTTTGCTCATCCCATGAACTTACTGATTCAAGCCATGTATCTCCACTTCATGTTTGCCAGATTATTGTTTCTCCAGCCAATATCTTGCTCCCTTCACTCCTGCTGCCTTCTTCACTGCCACTCATTACCATCCTTTTGCTTGTTCTTCGACTATACTTCCGCTTGAGCCCTGCAACCATTTGTTACCAACCTTTGGATTGTTTCTCGACTATGCTTTTACTTCATCTCAATCTGCAACCACTTGTTGACAACCTTTGGCTTGTTTACTGACTACGCTTCTGCTTAAACCCTACCTGCTCCATCTGCCACTGGAGACCGGCTTGCTCATCTCCTAGTGGGGCAATCCCGATCACCACGACCTGGCACTAGCATGCATTGAAACCCATCTCCACTACCAAGTGTTCTGAAGAAGACCAGTTAGTGCTTATACCCTGGCTTCAGCTGAGACCACATCATCCACCAGGGTGACCGGTTTGTTCACATATACTTCTGTATGGTCTGAACCTCTCTACTGTTATAACTACTGGTTCCTGAGCCAAACCCCTGACTGTGACACTATGTTATAGAACTGCTATAACATGGATTGGCAGGGAGTAGAGAGAAGACCAGTTCAACAAAAATATGAGCCTTACAGCAGAGCTGGGTCATCAGAATTGTAGGTAGTGTGGGAATGTTTAAAAGTAGGTGATTTGCACAGCGACATATAAAACAGATAGTAAACCTCTTTCTGTAGCTTAGTACAGATTCATTTGTGTCTGGAGTTCAGCTTCAACAGGTTAAACAGACAACACGTGAAAGTAAAGAGAACATCCTGCATAACTCTGTTAATCAACCATACCTTACTTCCCTTTAGTTGGTTTACTTAGGCTCACTTTAATTTGTTTTGGAAAGGAAAGTAAAAGAAACATGTTAAGATGCTTTGACTTAGATGTGCGAAAGCTGATTAGAGTGGATAGACAGAATATTTAGCAGACTATTACACAATACTGCACTGAAGCAATATTTATTTAAGAAGGAATTCAATAAGAAATAGCAGTTGCAAGCCAGAATTCTTTATTTTACAAAGGCTGTAACTCAGTAATAATCTCCAAATGTCTATAGAATAATTTTTGAATTTCAAATAGTTTGTTGTAAACAGTTCTGAACTTGCCACACTTGTTCTATGAAGACTTAAAAATGTTGCTACATAGGTGCAAAAACATTGCAAATTTACTTCCCACAGGGTTAGCCTCTGCTTTTGACTTCCATAGATTTTTTTTTTTACTAAATTCATCTTTGTTAGATTTTGCTTCTAATCCCCTTGTGGAGGCTTACATTTGTGGATGGACATTTTATGGTTACACAACCTGTGCTATAATCTTTTTATATGGACTATAAACTGAAGGACTTGTGAATAAATGGTTGTGGAACAAATCATTTGAGTATTATTTCTTATGGGGAAATTCACTTTCATATACAAGTGCTTTGGATTACAAGCATGTTTCTGGAACAAATTATGCTCGCAATCCAAGGTTTTACCATATAGATATAGTTGACATTACCTAGGAATATTGATAAATCACCTGTGTATTGCTTGTGTCAGTAGGTAGTAGATAGTCAGATAAACTGTACTAAATGGAGGTTAAAGCAGAACTGGGGCGTTAAAACAAAAAATGTAAGAAGCTTTTTTTACGACAGAAGATACCTCCACAAAATGCCTTCTTACCTTCCTCCTTGCAATACTTCAATACTTTTTACACAGAGCTGCACATGCACAGCTCTGTGTATTTTTTTCCGGTATCTGCCAGGAAGTATGTACTCCCATGTGCATACACTGGAGTTACATCACCCAATGCCTGACAACGAAGACAGCTGATGACCCTGTGTCCTGGAAAAAGCTTGGTAGAAGATGCTGGTGAGGTAGCTCACAGATGTTGCATCACTCAAGCCAAGGTAAGTATTTGTGGACTTTAGTTCCCTTTTAAAGGGCTTAGGTTTTTGTTTTATAAATTTCTTAAAGTGTAACTAAAGGCAAGTCTTTTTGTTTTGGATATAGTGGAGAGGGATTAGAACAACTGTCAGTTTTTAATGTTGTCTGTGCTCAAATTAGGGAAATTCATCCTCTCTATTTGTCCTAAATAGGGATGAGCGGAACACCCCCCGGTTCGGTTCGCACCAGAACCTGCGAACAGACCTAAACTTCGCGTGAACTTTTGAACCCTATTAAAGTCTATGGGACTCGAACATTCAAAATCAAGAGTGCTAATTTTATAGGCTAATATGCAAGTTATTGTCCTAAAAAGTGTTTGGGGACCTGGGTCCTGCCCCAGGGGACATGTATCAATGCAAAAAAAAGTTTTAAAAACTGCATTTTTTTCGGGAGCAGTGATTTTAATAATGCTTAAAGTGAAACAATAAAAGTGTAATATTCCTTTAAATTTCGTACCTGGGGTGTGTGTGTATAGTATGCCAGTAAAGGGGCGCATGTTTCCCATGCTTAGAACTGTCCCTGCACAAAGTGTAATTTCTGCAGGAAAAAAAGTCATTTAAAAGCACTCGCGCTTCTATAATGAATTGTCGGCTCCCAGTAATAAAGAGAACAGGAGGAGAGGGGGGGGGAGAGAGAGCGCCCCCCCTCCTGAACCATACCAGGCCACATGCCCTCAACATTGGGAGGATGAATTGGGGGTCTGTGACCCCTCAAAGCACCATGTCCCCATGTTGATGGGGACAAGGGCTTCATCCCCACAACCCTGGCCGGTGGTTGTGGGGGTCTGCGGGCGAGGGGCTTATCATAATCTGGAAGCCCCCTTTAACAAGGGGACCCCCAGATCCTGCCCCCCCCTGTTTGAAATGGTAAGGGGTACAAAAGTACCCCTACCATTTTACAAAGAAAGTGTAAAAAATTGTTAAAAAACACACAGACACTGTTGGGAAAAGTCCTTTATTAAAAATAAAAAAAATAAAAAAAAGATTCCAGCGGTGGTAATCCACTCTTGCTATCCAGCGATGCGTGATCTCTTCTCCGGGGTCCAGCGATGGGAGACCCGATGGTCCAGCGCAGCGCATCCTGTCTCCACGGAGACACTGCGGAAATCCCGGCACCTGACAGGTCTTAGCTGAGGAGGACGGGGCCACCCGTCACCTGACCCTGCCCTCCTCTGACGTAAGGGGAAAGCTGGGCTTCTCCAGTGATGTACGGGTGACCCCGCCCCCTCTGATGTAAGGGTCAGGTGACAGGTGGCCCCGTTCTCCTCAGCTAAGACCTTATCAGGCTGTCGGGATACCCGCAGTGTCTCCGGTGGAGACAGGATGCACTGCGCTGGACCATCGGGAGATCATCCATTGCTGGACCCCGAAGAAGAGATCAGCCATCGCTGGTCAGCAAGAGTGGATTACCACCGCTGGAATCTTTTTTTATTTTTAATAAAGGACTTTTCCCAACAGTGTCTGTGTGTTTTTTAACAATTTTTTACACTTTCTTTGTACCCCCTTACCATTCCAAACAGGGGGGGGCTGGGATCTGGGGGTCCCCTTGTTAAAGGGGGCTTCCAGATTCTGATAAGCCCCCCGCCCACAGACCCCCGCAACCACCGGCAAGGGTTGTGGGGATGAGGCCCTTGTCCCCATCAACATGGGGACATGGTGCTTTGAGGGGTCACAGACCCCCAAAGCATCCTCCCAATGTTGAGGGCATGTGGCCTGGTACGGTTCAGGATGGGGGGCGCTCTCTCTTCCCCCCCTCTTTTCCTGCGGCCTGCCAGGTTGCAAAGGGTCTGGTATGGATTTTTGGGGGGAACTCCACGCCATTTTTTTTTTATTTGGCGTAGAGTTCCCCTTTAAATCCATTTCAGGGTCTGGTATGGATATTTGGGGGGAACCCCATGTCATTTTTTTTAAAAATTTGACCCGGGGTTCCCCTTAATATCCATACCAGACCTTAAGGGCCTGGTAATTGAATTTGTGGGAAACCCCACACACTTTTTTTTTATCAATGACTTTCAATGACTGTTCTCTGTATTACGGGGAGCCGACAATTCATTATAGCCGCAAGTGCTTTTAGATGACTTTTTTTCCTGCAGAAATTACACTTTGTGCAGGGACAGTTCTAAGCACAGAAAACATGCGCCCCTTTACAGGCATACTATACACACCCCCAGGTATGAAATTTAAAGGAATATTACACTTTTATTGTTTCACTTTAAGCATTATTAAAAATCACCGCTCCTGAAAAAACGTCCGTTTTTAAAACTTTTTTTTGCATTGATACATGTCCCCTGGGGCAGGACCCAGGTCCCCAAACACTTTTTATGACAATAACATATAAGCCTTTAAAATTAGCACTTTAGATTTCTCCCATAGGCTTTTACAGGGTGTTCCGCGGCTTTTCGAATTTGCCACGAACACCCCAAATTGTTCGCTGTTTGGTGAACAGGTGAACAGGCAATGTTCGAGTCGGACATGAGTTCGACACGAACTCGAAGCTCATCCCTAGTCCTAAAGATAAGTAAGGGAAATTCCTAAATTGTGGGTTGTCACCAGAACAATAATAGAGGGAAAACCTTCCAAAGTAGACACTAGTTCCGGTGACACCCTGGGATTGCCTCACTTTGGAGGGATTTCCTCTTACTTCCTGATATCACTATGGGATAGAAAGTGAAGGAAATATCCCCAAAGGACACAGATGGAAAAAAATTATAAAACAACTGACAAGGGTTAAAACCCTCCGTTACTTCCAAAATGGGAAAAAATAAGTTTTGCCTTTAGTTACACGTTAACCGTTTGAGCAGTAGTGAGAACAGCTGTAGCAGGGCTGACTTTTGCTCTATTCTATCTGGAATATCAGTAAAGGGAGAGCTGATAAGGGGTCAAGGGTGAAAATGCTCCTCCCCTGGTGGCAATTCATGCATTTAAAAATAAAAGCTGGCCCCTTCAGTGCAGCAATCTCACTTTTTAGAAAACCCATCATGCTCTTTGAATCCAGTGTCATATATTGTACATAACCATAATTGCCATTAAGATTGTATAACCAATATTTAAAATATATAGAAAACCAACTATATATTGGTCACAGACCCATCATACCCTCGGCAGTGACATCACAAGGGGGCGTGGCCTCTGGATGACGTAATCCGATTGCCACGCCCCATCGTTATTAAAAAAATGCAGGACATCTGTGCCGACAGATCAGAGGGATGTAGCATCGGAGGAGGGTCGTCAGTGGGAGCGGCGGCAGCGGTGGGAGTGAAGGTAGCAGCGGCAGCAGAGGAAGAAGAACACCAGACAAAGAAGACAGAAGAAGAGCGGAAGAAGAAGCAGGGGGAGAAGGAGAAGACTGGAGGATGAAGATGCGGGAGAAGATGGAGGAAGACCGGAGGAAGAAGCGGAGAAGATTATTTTTAATAAAAGACTTGTCAAAAACAGTTTAATGTATTTTTTTAACACTACACTACTTTTTTTTAGTGAATGGGTAGGGGTACAATGTACAACATACTCATTCACATAGGGGGGGGGGGGATCTGGGGGCCCCCTTGTTAAAGGGGGCTTTCAGATTCCGACAACCACCGGGCAAGGGTTGTCGGGAAGAGGCCATTGTCCCCATCAACATGGGGGCAAGGTGCTTTGGGGTTGGTTGCGCAGAGCCCCCCCTGCCCCAAAGCTCCCATCCCCCCATGTTGAGGGCATGCGGCCTGGTATAGTTCAGGAGGGGCGCTCGCTCGTCCCCTCCCTTTCCTGACCTGCCGGGCTGCATGCTCGGATAAGGGTCTGGGATGGATTTTGGGGGGACCCCCACGCCATTTTTAAAGAAAATTTTGGTGTGGGGGTCCCCTCCGAATCCATGCTAGACCCAAGGGCCTGATATGGACCTGGGGGGACCCCACGCTTTTTTTCACGATTTTTGTTTTTTAGCCGGCATTTTTTTTTCACATTGAGTGGGAAGTCAGCTGACAGCTGATGACTCATGAGTTGTTAAGGACGCGGCGGCTGGCTTCCCGGCCCCTTCCTTAGCAACCAGCTATATACAGTGTAAAAAAAGAAATAAAAAAATGCAAATTGTGGCAAAATCGCGGGAAAAACGCAGTACATTTGCGATTTGGATGCGGGTTTACATGCAAAATGCTGCATTTTGCGGGAGTAAAAAGTCCCAGACCCTTTTTAAAAATGCAGAGGCACTAAAATGCATTGATGTGAACATGATCCATAGGAACCCATGTTAAAAAATGTCCCTGCATTTCTGCAAAATGCTAAATGCATAAAAAAACGCATTAGTGTCAATCGAGCCTTAGATGCTTTCCACTGTGCTCAGGAAAAATTGATCAGGAGAGGTGCACTCTTCACTGCTGCTGATAGGATTAATGAACCTTAACGCCAGTGAGTGGAATAGCAGCGGGGGCGTGCTCTTAAATGGTCCACATATAACAACTACATGTCACACATGCTGCTAAGGCATAATCAAGGCTGGACACTCTATGTCTTGCTTAATTAGATGTTTTGTCAAATGCCAAACATTTATATTTCAGTTAAAAAAAGTAGCGACAAAAGAAACAACGTAAAATAAAATGTTTTTTTTTTTACCAACAGCAAAAGGTTGCTTCAAAAAATAAACAAGTAATTGCTTAACAAGATAATTTATTGAACTATCTATCAAATTATACATTTGACTTAAACTATCATGCTTGAAATATAGTTGCATATTTCTTTATGGCAAAACTTTATTTTTTACCTTATAGATGTGTAGAATGGCACCTCACAGGGGAAGTAATCATTTACTTGACAGGTCTCCCCTTTTATCTCTATTAACATTAAGCAGCCAGTCCTAAATGTGTCTCTCGATGTATGGGTGGCCAACTGCTACAGAAGAACTGGCAATAAGTCTTTGATTGCTTCATCTTCACCAGCATAAACCCTTAATATAGCTATTTAGTAAATGTCACTGGAACACAACTCCTCTTTATTAACAGCAAGCCAGTTTATTTATTAAAAGCATCTCTGACTGATTATTTGCCAAGAATCCACCGCACACAACACTGCCTATGCTATGCTCATTGGTATGGACAACACATGGCTACTGCATTTTACTGCTTGGCATCTGAGGGACTTAGACAAACTCTCAAAAACACCAACACACACTCTCCAACAGCAAATTTTTATATGCTATCTGGGTGTAGGTTTTTAAATTACCTATGGTCTTCAAAAAAGTAAATAAACAACAAGTTAAAGCGGAACTTTACAAAAAAAAAATGTTCTTTAGCAAGAAACTTACATTTCACATACCAATGCTACCAAAATTAGCGTGTGCTGTATATTGCCTCCAGCATTGCTCCTGTTTCTTCTTTCTGGAGGCTGCCATTTTGCTTAAGCCCAGAGCCCCTGAGCAGCAATACATAATAAACTGGAACTAAATCCATTGATTTAACAGTTTCCAAACATTTCCATTCCAGGAATGCTGGGATTGCTAACTGTCACATTTGCTTCTTTCAAAACTGTCAAACCATCAAATGGCTGGTGTCATAACTGACCACATGTGCAGCACCATGGCAGTTGCAGATCAAACAGAAGCAGCTTCTTTGGCTTTAATGTACAAGAGGATTTATTTCACGCTTTAAGGCCATCACCTCTTCAAATTCAGCAGTGCCTAAAAATGCCTAAAAATGGAGAGCAACTGAGCATGTGCAGAGCAGGGTGAGACAGTGTATTACTGGATTTTGAACAGTATAAGAACTTATTGTTAATGTTTTACATAGCTATACCTGCACAAGGGGACAACCTGAAGTGATCTAGCAGCACATGCCATTCTGACTAAAGTTCCACAATTAGCTGACTCTGTTCTTTTCATGCTCTGTGTTTTATTTTCCATACATTTTGAGGCCTATCTGGTGGGGCTTCTTCACTTTTAGCCTCCACTCATTGTGGTTATAGAACCTGTTGTACTGTAGACTGATTGTTGCACCAAGTAAGCTTTTAAACCTTGTAATTTTTACCATATTTTATAATAATGCCTGAATGCTCACAAGCTACAACTGAACAATTGTAAAAGATGGTGAGCATTCATTAGCCCACTGTCTCAGTTAGGCCTGGCCAACACTACAACACACAAAACTCCTCTTATTTGGACTAGAAGTGATTCTCTGTCTGACCCGACTTGTGGGTTATTCATATGAGGGAGTTCAGGGTTTTCTAAACCAGGGCTACTCTTCATCTGCATATCTATCTCTTTTTGGTAGTATTAAATGGGGGGCCTAAAAACTCTTTCTGTACAAGAGCCATTGGGTTACTTTGTCTGTCACTGGGTTTAATGGCTTAGATGGCTCCAATGGTCAACTTGTGTTGAAAAACTAGTAGTGCTGAAAAACAGTAACCAAAGTGTAACCAAATATTTAAAATGTCTGTTAACCCAACATTTCCTATTCCCCCTCCTATGCGTATGTTGTACCATGTATTTGTGTTTAAAGTATCCTGTTCTCTTTGTATTTCTTCCTTTTTGTAAAATCTGGTGATTCTGCCAGTCCTACTTTCCTGTTTCAAACTGACACCTCTAGGCATGGAAACACATCCTTCCAAGCACGGTCAGTTTTCTGGCTGTGCTAGTAGCACAGCTAGCCTGTCCTTCAATGGTCAAGACTTGTGCTAACACCCCCCTTGCAAAGCTTTTTTATAGGAAAATAAGTGTATTGCTCTTTCTCTGCCCCCCACTGACACGCCTCCCTGCAGTCTCCAAAAAAACATGTGCAAGAAACCATAAAGGGCCCCCCGACCCTGGCAAGGTCTCTTTACTCCAAGTTTGGGGCCCCCAATCTCCATCTCTGCATCCTCAGCTGCACAGAATGAATGGACAGGAATAGCTCTGTACAGAGCTTCCTATTAATTCACAAACTGAAACATCATAAACACAATTAATATGCTTCATTTATGAATGGACACACTGAGTGCGGTACCGATCCCTCACTGTGCCCTTTCACAAAATTAAGGCCAGATGGGGGGCACTGTGAAAAGAGAGGCAAGTGTAACAAGAAGGGGGTAGTATGAGGGAGGGCAGTGTGACAGGAGGGGGCAGTATAACAGGGGTGGCAGTGTGACAGGGAAGCAGTATGATGGGGGGTATTGTGACAGGAGGGTGGCAGTGTGACAAGGGGGCCCTGTGACAGGTTGCAGTATGATGGGGGAAGTGTGACAGGAGGGGGCAGTATGACAGGGGTATTGTGACAGGATGGGGGCTGTGTGACAGGTGGGGGGCAGTGTGACAAGGGAAGGGTATCTGGGAAGTGTGACAGGAGGGGAGTGTGATAAGAGGGGGCACTGTGAAAGGAGAGGGCAGTGTGACAAGAAGGGGCAGTATGATGGGGGCAGTGTGACAGGAGGGGGCAGTATGACAGGGGGGCAGAGTGATAAGAGGGAGGCAGTATGAAAGGGGGATATTATGACAAGAGGGGGCAGTGTGACAGGAGAAGGTTACCTGGGAAGTGTGACAGGAGGGGGGCAGTGTGATACGAGGAGGACAGTGTGAAAGAAGGGGAGCAGTGTGATAAGAGGGGGGCAGTGTGATGAGGAAGCACTGTGAAGGAGGGGGCAGTGTAACAAAAGGGGAACAGTATGACGGGGGTAGTGTGACAGGAAGGGGCAGTGTGACAAGGGATCAGAATGATGGAAGGGCAGTGTGACAGGGGGGGCAGTTTGACAGGTGGGGGGCAGTGTGACAGGTGGGAGGACAGTGTGGCAGAAGAGGGGGGGTGTGACAGATGGGTCGCAGTGTGACAGGCAGTGGGGCAGTGTTACAGGTGGGGGGGCAGTGTGACAGGTGGTGGGGCAGTGTGACAGGCGGGGGGCAGTGTTACAGGTGGGGGGCAGTGTGACAGGCGGGGGGGCAGTGTGACAGGGGGGGCAGTTTGACAGGTGGGGGGGCAGTGTGACAGGTGGGAGGACAGTGTGGCAGAAGAGGGGGGGTGTGACAGATGGGTCGCAGTGTGACAGGCAGTGGGGCAGTGTTACAGGTGGGGGGGCAGTGTGACAGGTGGTGGGCAGTGTGACAGGGGGGGGGCAGTGGGGGGCAGTGTGACAGGGGGGAGGGCAGTGTGACAGGTGGGAGGGAAGTGTGACAGGTGGGGAGACAGTGTGACAGGTCAGGGGGCAGTGTGACAGGTGGGAGTATGATAAGAGGGGGCATTGTTACAGTAGGACACACAGTATGCTCAGGTGCCGGGCTCAGGTGCGGGGCTTACCTTACAGGAGAAGCTTAGAGGCAAGAAGCAGCAGCCGTAGTCAGGGTGCAGAGCAGAGGGGCATCCCGCGGAGTCGCCAACATTACAGAGCTGCCGATCGCCCCTCCACTGTGTAGCTATCTGCCAGCCTGAGGTAAAGAGGGGGAGATGCCGGGTATTGGGGCCCCCCACAGTGGCAGAACGCCAGGGCCTGGTCGCAACTGCGACTGCTGCGACTCTGGTAGTTCAGCCAATGTATATATACACAAACATGCTTTTCCTTGTATTTCTATTTTAAATAGAATGGGCTGTCTTAAAAAAGTAAGGGTTCACATTGATTGTTAATGTAGTAATGATGCGCTGGTGCACAAAAAAATCACAATGCTATATAATCAAATATATTATGATGAATCCAGTAATACAGTGCCTTGAAAAAGTATTCACACCCCTTGAAATTTTCCACATTTTGTCATGTTACAACCAAAAATGTAAATGTATTTTATTTGGATTTTATGTTATAGACCAACAGAAAGTGGCACATAATTGTGAAGTGTAAGTAAAATGATAAATGGTTTTCAACATTTTTTATAAACAAATATCTGAAAAGTGTGGTGTGCATTTGTATTCAGCCCCCTTTACTCTAATATCAATAACTAAAATCCGGTGTAACCAATTGCCTTCAGAATTCAAAGTCCACCTGTGTATAATTTAATCTCCATATAAATGCAGCTGTTCTGTGAAGCCCTCAGAGGTTTGTTAGAGAACCTTAGTGAACAAACAGCATCATGAAGGCCAAGGAACACACCAGACAGGTCAGGGATAATAAAAAGAAATCAGTACCATTCACATATGTCATCACCTGTGTAGCACTACCCCTGTAGGAGTCGCTAATGTCCTAGGTCCCCACTGCTGCACATCCAGTCACACAGCATTTCCTTCCTACATTCCAACGCAGAAAACAGTTGTTTTTGATGTTTTATTAGGGGTATATAACTTGGATAGGGTAGGGAATTATGGGATGCCCAACTTGAAAAATTTCCAGAACTATTTACAAGGGGACAACTTCTTTCCTTTTTTACAAAAATTCCTCTTTTTCCTTCCTCCTGCACAAACTTGGTTTCCAGTGCACAGCACCTGCTGCTCACACCTGTGGGAACTAGCGGGATGTTACTAGCTCAGCAAAGGCCCATTACAGGCAGGAACTCTCAGTTCCTTGACAAAGTAGTGCAATGTGAGTGAACAGCATAACATTCCACCTTCTGCTTCCCTGTGGCCACTGATCCCAGCTTCACTTGCTTGCAGATAATGCTAGCCCACTTGGCTTCCACCAGCCACGCCTGGCTGATATTCCTCCCAGTCCTCCTGACCGACTTTCCACCCCAGTCCCGCCCAAGTGGCTCACACACATGGAGACCTCCCAGGGCAAGGTTAGTTGAAGACTTGGCACTCCGCGGTCTTCAAGAGAGGCCTGCTACAGATGGCAGTCTCTCCCATTGTCTGTCCCTTCACTGTGCTGATCTAACCACTGTCTCTCCTTGCTTTTTCCCGCTGCCTCTCCTGCATTAATTCTTCCACTGCCTCCTGTGTTAGGATTCCTTCAAGCCAGCTTTCCTGAGCACTCAACCCAAGGTAGAATACCATCCCCTGATAAAGGGTCCCTCAAAGGCCACCGACAGCCTCTCCATAGCACTGCTTCTCCATCTTCCACCCAAATCTCCTTGCTGGAATAGCCCATATCTATTTATGAGGTTGTCTCAGTCCCCTGCCAGCCCACTTTTGGGGATTGACTGAGGCCCCATAAATATTCATGCAAGCTCCTCCTGACCCCCGATCTCTAGATCTAGAAGGTTCTCCAACCTTCCAGACAGCAGGGGGAGGAACCAGAGAGCTGCCAGGATAAGTCATCCAGCTCTGGCCTCTAGTAACCCTGACACAGATTCAATGACTTGGGTTATTCCTGGCCAGAAATATGTTTTACCTACTCTCAACTCTAGTAGAACACACTAGAGGGTGCTACACCTGCAAAGGTTTGTGAATGTTTTGATACACAGTTATGAATCCTTTGACAAGTCTCTGAGGGAAGCAACACTTCCATGGCTCATGCGGCACATGCTAACCCTGGAGTAGAGAAGCCAAACTTATTTAGCTTCACTAAAAACTGAGTCATTGTCCTAAAACTCTATGGGTTTGATTTTCTAAAACTGGAGGGTGCAGAATCTGGTGCAGCTCTGCATAGAAACCAATCAGCTCCAGTTTTTTTGTCAAAGCTTAATTGAACAAGTCAAAGTTAGAAGCTGATTGGCTATCATGCAAAGCTGCACCAGATTTTGTACTCTCAATTTTTAGTAAATCAACCCCTATTAGTCTATTTATACAAGTGTCTATTTGTGCAGGTTACCTAGTGGCTCATAATACCATACCGCCCAACTTTTTGAGATGGGAATGAGGGACACCTATAAGCTAAAAGTATGTAGGCATAGGACACACCCCCTGTAACACCCCCTTAAAAGGAGACTTATACAAAAAAATATTAGTTAAAGTGGATGTAAACCCAATATTTTTTTTTTTGATGTCATAATGTAGAGAATACGATTTTCTTTCATTTGAGCCCTGTCTTGCCACACAGATTTACTCGAGGCCTGAGCAATCCTCTTTTATTGTTCAGTTAGAGAAATCTTGACAAAGTCTTGATTTACATATTTCATGCACTAGCCTGAGACAGGTTATCAACAGATCACTGGATGTTCTACTCTGCCCAGCTCTGACTACAAACATGTCCCATAAATCACTTGTCTGTCTATAGTCTGCTGACTTTTTACACAGGATGTGCCTGTCTCAGGCTAGTGCATGATATGTAAATCACCTGTCACTCACAGCAAGGGGGCGTTTTTGACAAAGTTTTCAAGACTTTGTCAAGATTTCTCTAACTGAACAATAAAAGAGGATTGCTCAGGCCTCGAGTAAATCTGTGTGGCAAGACTGGGCTCAAATGAAAGGAAATCTATTCTCTACATTATGACATCAAAACCACTACCATTCCTTTATATTATTAAAAAATGTAATTTAAAAAAAAATAAAAATAAAAATTTACAAATGCAGCAATTTAGAATTTGGATGAAAGCTTTAGCACTGGGAAACATTTTTTGAAAGATAGAGTGCATTTTATATACAACTATATAGATCAGACCAAAATGAGGGACACATGAGGAGGGAAGAGGGACAGAGGGACATTCTAAATCAGGGACAGTTCCTTGAAATCAGGTACAGTTGAGACCTATTTAATACATATAATGCAGCTGCTGGGATATCGTGGACTTACAAGCCATGTAAATAGATAATTCTTGAATCAAAAACATGAATTATATTACAATTTATGCAGGAAAATATAGCATACACCAAGTTGATTTTATTGTTTAACATATTCTATCTGACTCTACATCAGTGCCCTTGTAAAACCGCTTTGTGCATAGCCAGAACAAAGGATTTTTATAATAATAATAAAGTGTGATAAAACCTACGGGTCTGCTTCAAGGACTTGCTTGGAAAGGAGACAGTTGTGCATAGGAGTGAATGGACGGCTCATTGATCTCTTCTGTTTTTTCTGTTGCTCTTCAAGTTCTGTCAGAAAGAACCTAGAGGGAGAAATAAATTCATCCAAGTTAGTAAAAACACATGACTTGTAAATAAAGCACTAACATGCTTCATGGTGCTGAATGCCAAGCAATGAAGAACAAATTGCATTAAAATATATTATAACCCCGCCGCATGAATTCTGCATCAGGTGCCATAAGGTTTGGGAATATTACTTTAATGTCATTGCTTTAAGCAAATATTTCAAACCAAAAGCCCATTTACACAAATACCCTTAAGAAAAGACTGTAACATGAAGATATCAGCAAAACGGAAAAAAAAAGACATAGTACATTTATAGAGTAAGCAATTCCCCACAGCAACAGTGCAGCAAACTTCCTAACAGCTTGTCTCCCCATCTGTCTACACAGCCCAGTGCATAAAGGTGATAAAAGCAGCAGAATACAACCTGCTAAATTAGGAGCATTAGCAGTGAGTGAACTTGGAGAGGTATGGGGATTCAGCTGAAATTCACACATTGCCCATAAATAAAATACTCTGGAGACTTAATATAGGAATTCCTGTTTTTTACCCCTCTCATATTTTCTGGCTCATTAGCTCAAATATTTTCTGATTTGATGCAGTACGGAGGACATGGTGCATCTCTGTATTGAATATCAGGGTTATATTAACCATAAGTCATATGTGCGCCAGTGTCTAGGGAATTAAAGTAGAGGGAAGCCAGCACCAAAGTTTAAAATGTACAAATGTACTCTAGGATTTAATGTAAATGTGCAAGTCTAAATGATAGCTTCTTAGTTAATGTGTATGTTTACCCTAACAATGAACTTATTGTATTTGATTCCTTTTGCTCTGTTAAATACCCCAATGAAAGCCTTTTGTTATATCTGTTTTATAAGGGCAAAAACACTGTTGATCTTGCCAAAAATTCATAGCTTCCCTATGTTCTGTGCACTTCTCTTGCATGATCTCAAAGGAACTGTTAAGTCCTATCAGTTTTTATCTGAGGACTACAATACAATTAGTAGATATGGGCTCGGGCATGTTTGAGATCTTAAGCTTCGTACACGCGGTCTGATTGTTGTACGATTGAGTGTCTGATTTTTGTCAAAGGGCATGTGCAGGATTTTGTCTAGCATACTAACTATCCGCAAATTGTCATTTGACAAACACGAACATAGTGACGTACTACGAGAGTATAAAGAGGAAGTTTGTTTCTCAAGCGTCACCCATTGGGCTCCTTTTGCCAATTTCATGTTAGTAGAAGTTTGGTGAGCGTTGATGGGTGATTTTCAGATTGTACAAAACAAATGCCTTTTAAAATACATTTGGCATAACTACATTCAAAACAGCTTCATTATTATCCCATTAAAGAAGATGAGAATTTTGACATTTCATTAATTGCTGCATCACGAATTAGATTACGAACAGTAGTTTACAAGACCAAACTCTTCCCAGTCGTTTCTTGATTCCGAGCATGCATGTTTGTACTTTTGACTTTTGTATGATGGATTTCTGTACTGACCATCTGAAAATCAGACGTTGAGTTCACATCAGACAAAAATGTTATAGCCTGCACATCCAGCTTTTGTCTGATGTAAAAGTCAAATCGTCTGTCAAATGCACCATACTAACGATCCGAAAATCCACAGACCGCTCGTCTTGAGACTTTTCCCTTCTGATTTTCGTACCGTGTGTACGAGGCCTTGGTCCCAACCCACCCACCCGATCTTGCCAGAAAGCCGACACTGCACACCGCAAATCACAGGCATTGAGACATTTCCCGATCTGTGCTGCTGCGGACCAAGAAATATCTCACTGCCTGTAAATAGCAGTGTGCAGTGTCCGCTTCCTGGCGGGATTGGGCGCGTGGGATGCCAAAGATGCCCAAGCCCATTCCTAACAATTAGTTACTATGCTTTGCAGATGAAGACAGTGTGGTTAAGTAGTTTAGCAAAAGAAAACTAGGAAGATCTGAAACCACTCGTTCCACAAAAAAACTTTTAGGAATTCAAAATAACCCTAATGACTGATTTCTGGTGGTAGTTCCCTTAAAAACTACCTGCATTTACTGTAATACAGGCAAGCATTTGCGCCAGCAGAGCTGTGACAGGGTCATCAGTGCTCAGAGTGAAGATGCCAAACTGTGCCCCCTCCAGGAGGAGTAGGGAGTAGGGTTAATGGTGGTGCACATAGTACACCACTCGGAAACATATGTAACATATGCGTTTATTAGCGTCCACATTCTGCAGTAAAAAATTGGGTTATTTGTGAGGTAGAAAGAAATGCCCTGGTATCAATGTGAGAAAATATTCCATGTTGGTGGCGTCACTTGAAGGAAGAAATGCACCTGTATTAATGGTGACACAAAATGAAAAAATGTCCCTGCGTCTGTGGTGTCACTGTAAGGAAAAATGTCCCTGGATAGAAAAAAATTGCCTCTGTGAGGATGGTGCCACTGGAAGGAAAAATTTCCCTGTGTCCAAGGTGTCACTCTAAGGAAAAAAGTCCAGCATTGGGGATGTCACTGGAAGGAAAAAAAATCCTCTTCACTGCTGCTGTTACGGGAAGGAAAAAAGCCCCAGCATTGGTGGTGTCAATAAAAAGAAAAATAGCTCTTGCATTGTCCATAAAGACATGGATGAGCAAGTTTGGGGTGGAGGAACTTGGTTGGCCTGCACAGAGTCCTGACCTCAACCCAATAGAACACCTATGGAATGAATTATAGTGGAGACTGTGAGTGAGACCTTCTCGTCCACATCAGTGCCTGACCTGAGAAATGCGCTTCTGGAAGAATGGTCAAACATTCCCATAGACACATTCCTAAACCTTGTGGACAGGCTTCCTAGAAGAGTTGAAGCTGTTATAGCTGCAAAGGGTGGGCCAACTCAATATTGAACCCTACGGACTAAGACTGGGATGCCATTAAAGTTCATGGGCGTGTAAAGACAGGCGTCCCAATACTTTTGGTAATATAGTGTACTTAAGAAACTGATAATTCAATCATAATTTATAATTACTTACAGAACAATTTTCTGAATTCTCAAGGTTCTGTTTAAGAATAAATGTAAAATGCTTAATGCCAGCTAACGTTCCCTAGAAGCAAGGATGTTACAATATGTTTTATTAACTGATTGTAAAATTTAGCTAATCAAATTTGCAAAAAGGATAGGATGACCATCTGTTATTATCTTCTGTTATTCTCTTATTTGTTACCAATTGATTTTTAAATTGTATACATTTGCAGATGTATACCTAATCTTTACTTGTTATGTATGTCCATTTTCTATTGTAAAACTATAATAAAAAACAAAGTAGCAAGGCCACCTCAAGTGCAGAAGTGAGCAGTAGTAATGTTTAATCTACCTGGAACTATACTGCCAGAGTGCAGTTATGGTGTCAATGCAATTCCTAGACCGACTGGGTGTGCACTATCCAAAAAAAAAAGGGGAATGGTAGAAGAGAGAGCAGGGAAACAAATGGGACATGTAGAATAAATATTATGGGAGTGTCAAGTCTTTGAGATGTTCTTCTGCTGGCCAACGTTGGGGCCCTATAAGAGAGTCGGAAAGCACTGGTGCAAGATGCCTGGAACTTCCCATTAGTATATGTGTTTCCACCGTTTCCACTGGCATTGAAGGTCCTTCAGATGTTATACTCAGAGGCAGTTCCAATGATCATAGTTCTTTGATATTGACCAAGGAGGCTGTGGTTCCCTCTACTAGTTCTTCAGATGTCATGATGTTGTCTTATCCTACTGCCAACCAGACAAGATCTGCTGATTCAGGGGGAATGGTTACACCAGAATCCGGCGAGACTTCGTTTGACAGCCTGGTTATTGAATCATCACCAGTTGAGGGCTCGTGGTTTTGATCCTAAAGTAGTAGAGAACTTGTTATAACAACATGATTTCACACCTTTTTCTCCTAGGCTGCCTGACGTACTAAGTTTTCTCCAATCAACCCTGGACAAGGGCTTAGCATACAACTCCTTAAAAGTTCAAATATCAACACTGTCATCTCTCACAGGGACAAGGTGGGCTGAAGATGCATTTTTGAAGTGTTTTATGCGGGCAGCATTGCGCATTCGGCCTCCAAGGAAGAGTATCTTTCCATCTTAGGACTTGGCCTTGGTGCTCAGAGTATTAATGCAAGATCCATATGTGCCAATTGAAAGCTGTTCAATATGGTATCTCACCTTGAAGGTCATTTTCTTAGTTGTCGTCACGTCTGCAAGGAGGGTCTCAGAATTAGCAGCCCTATCCTGCAAGGAATCCTACTGTCTAAGTCTTCCAGATAAAGTGGTGTTAAGACCTGCTCTCCACTTTGTTCCAAAGTCACATCAAGCTTTCATGACAACTGGGAAATTGTTCTTCCAGTTTTCCCACCTGAACCCACTTCTTCAAGTCAGGAAGATTTCAGTTATTTTGATATGATGAAACTGATTTCAGTTTACATCATCAAAACAGCATGTTTAAGAAAAACGAACAGCTTCTTTGTAATTCCAGCAGGCCCAAAGAAAGGGAATAAGGCTTCTTCTAGGACAATTTCTGCTTGGATTCTCAAAGTTATAAAGGTGGCTTATACCAAACAAGGCTTAACTTCAGCAGAGTTGCAGGCTCATTCTACCAGAGGGGTTGTAGAATCATGGGCAGCTCCTGCAAAGGTTTTGGCATTTCATATTTGCAAGGCAGCCTGCTGGAGTACCGAGTCCACCTTTGTACGTCACTACAAACTGGATGTAGTCCTTAGCTAGCTTATCTCCTTTTGATTCCGCTGTTGTATCTGTGGCCTTCAACAGTAATTAAGATTATTTTGGCAAGAAAAGGGGTGTTAAGTTGTCTCTTATTTTTTTCTTTTGCCACCCTGGATTGGTTAGTTAGTCCCACTGTTGCTGGCATAAGGTGAGCCAGGAATAGGGAAAATTGTTACCTAATACTTACCATAAATTTCCTTTCCTGGCTTATCCTCATGTCAGCAAACGTTTTCCCTCCCTTTGTGCTGTCACAGTCTAGTTATGGAACACCTGAGGGTAGGGGTCTCTGTCTTTTATTCTGAGGTAGAAGGTGGCCCTCGGGGCTCAAGGGTGCTGAGTTGACCCACTGTTGCAGACATGAGGCTAAGTTAGGAAAGGAAAATTACGGTAAGTACAGTATCAGGTAACAATTTACCGTAATGTAGACCATGTGCCACTCACCCTTCAAGAGCACATCCATGAGTAGTTCCAAGGTGGCACAAAATATTACTCTGTATAATAAATATATTTAAAAAGTATGCTTTTTCATCCTTTTCTGCATAAGGGACACACTAATAAAGAAAAAGAAAATGAATGATGAATTTAAGGATTCAATCATTTTAAATGTAAAAAAGGCCTGGTAATATTGTATTGAGTAGCTCTAATAAATCCTAATCTCCCATGTGACTTTCATGATCCATGAAATTGAGAGAATGGGTAAACTCATCAGTACCTTTTCAAAGCTGGAATATACGTTTTCATAGGTGTTAGAAAAATACTTAGCGAACAATAACCTTGTTTTATGAATTGATGTACTGATGTCTTGTTCATCTGCAGAACTGTCCCCATCAGAGTCTCTGAATGGCCTTGGCTCAGTCTTGTTCCTCTCATGCAGCTGTCGCTGATTCTCTTGTACTTCTATTTTTCTGGCCTCCTCTTCTTGATGTAGCATGTGAAAGTATCGTCTGCCTTGCTTGACACTGGTAATCAGTCCTCTGCCAATCAAAACACAATGCACAATCAAGTTTACTTTTTTGAGAAGGGTAATAAAGGTAATCGACATAATATACTTTAGATCCCCTTCACTTTTTCAAGTTTGTTATGTTGCAGCCTGATACTACAGTTGTTTCAATTCCTTTTTTTCCTCATTAATCTACACTCAGTACCCCATAATGACAAAGTGAAAACAGAATTTTAGAAATGTCTGTGAATTTACTAAAAATAAAAAAATTTAATATTAAATATTAAATCTTATGACGTCCGCAGATAAATGAATGAATGAGTGACTTGTATAGCGCTGCCTATGTGAACTGAATCGCCTCAGGGCACTTTTTTTGCCGCTGGTGTCCATCTGCAGCATAGCGTTGTACATTTACCCTGTAGGGTCCCGACGCGCTTACAAACACATACACATCGACATACTCCCGACATCGATGGGATCTTCCATCCTGGTTGGGCTTCATATGACATCTTCTGTATCTCGCCAATTCTGCGGGCCCCCGGGGGCCCGCAGAGTGGCGATCGTGGATGAGGTGTGTCCCTCGGACACAGCCTATCCCTGATCCGGGTAAAGAGCCAATAACAAATGACTCTTTACCATGTGACTGGCTGTGTCCAATCACAGCTGGTCACATTTATTGCCCTCGTGCACGGCGCGCACAGAGCGGCGATCAGGGATGTGGCTTGTCTTTACCACGTGACCAGCTGTGTCCAATTACAGCCGGTCACAGAATGTAAACAAACCGCGGTAACGAGATGTTACCGGGTTCTCCTCCTTACACACCAATCGTGTGTGAGAAGGAGATTGCGGTAACATATTGTTACCGCTTACAGTACACACCAACACACACTGATTGCCCCCCTAATGAAGAGTACCTGTCACCACCCATCAGGGTACCTGTCATCACCCATCAAAGTACCCGAGTACCTGTCACAGCCCATCTGAGTACCCGAGTACCTGTCACAGTATATCTGAGTACCCGAGTACCTGCCACAGTATATCTGAGTACCCGAGTACCTGAGTATCTGTCACAGCCTATCTGAGTACCTGAGTACCTGTCACAGTATATCTGAGTACCCGGGTACCTGAGTACCTGTCACAGTTTATCTGAGTACCCGAGTACCTGAGTACCTGTCACAGTCCATCAGAGTACCCAAGTATCTGAGTACCTGTCACAGTCCATCCGAGTACCCGGGTACCTGTCACAGTCCATCTGAGTACCCGAGTACCGGTCACAGTTCATCTGCATAACCCGTCAGAGTCCATCTGAGTACGCTATTACCTGTCACAGTTCATCTGAGTACCCAAGTACCTGTCACAGTCCATCTGAGTACCCAAGTACCTGTGTACCTGTCACAGTTCATCTGAGTAAATGAGTACCTGTCACAGCCCATCTGAGTACCTGAGTACCAGTCTCTAGCCCATCAGATTCCCAGAATACCTACCTGTAGCCCATCAGATTATCCAAGTCCCTTTTACCAGGACATCAGAGTACCTGAGTACCTGTCCCCAGGCCATCGGAGTACTCGAGTACCTATCACCAGGCCATCAGGCTACCCGAGTACCTGTCACCAGGCCATCAGAGTACCCCAGTACCTGTCACCAGGCCATCAGAGTACCCAACTACCTGTCACCAGGCCATCAGAGTACCCGAGTACCTGTCACCAGGCCATCAGAGTACCCGAGTATCTATCTCCAGCCGATCAGAGTACCCGAGTTTCTATCTCCAGCCGATCAGAGTACCCAAGTACCTGTCACCAGCCCAACAGAGTACCCAAGTACATATCTGTAGCCCATGCCTCATAGAATATACGTCGGGGTGTTTGCTTTCCAAAATGGGGTCCTGGTGCTCCAGGACCTTCAAAAGTGTGATGGGTAGGAATGAAATGAGATGTGTAATTTTTGCTCCTAGAACACCTGAAGGTACTACTTCAATGTTGGGCCTTTCTATGTGGACTGGCTGTGTAAAAGCCTCACACATGTGGTATCGCCATACTCGGGAAGAGTAGCAGAATGTGTTTTGGGGTGTAATTTTTGCTATATACATGCTTTAAGTTAGAAATATCTTATAAACTGACCACTTTGTGTAAAAAAAATAAAATGTCATTTAAAAGTCACACACATGTGGTATCGCCATACTCAGGAGGAGTAGCAGAATGTATTTTGGGGTGTAATTGGAAGTATGCATATGCTGTGTGTGAGAAATAACTTGTTATTATGACAATTTTGTGAAAAAAATAAAATTCTTAATTTTCCCAAGAATTGTGGGGAAAAATGACATGCCTCTTGCTAAATACCTTTGACTGTCTACTTTTCAAAAAGGGGTCATTTGGGGGGTATTTGTACTTTCCTGACATTTCAGGGCCTCAAGAAATGAGATAGGCCGTCAGTGCATCAGATGTGATCAATTTTCAATGATTTGCACCATAGCTTGTAGACTCTATAACTTTCACAGAGACTAAATAATATCCACTAATTTGGGTTATTTTTACCAAAGAGATGTATCCATATAAATTGTGGCCCAAATTTATGAACAAAAATGACTTATTTGCAAAATGTTATCATAGAAACTAAAAAAAAGTGTTTTTTTTTTCAAAATTTTCGCTTTTTTCACTTATGTCGCAAAAAATAAAAAAACCAGTGGTGATTAAATACCACCAAAAGAAAGCTCTATTTGTATGAAAAAGATGATAAAAATGTTGTTTGGGTACAGTGTTGCATGACTGAGTAATTGCCATTCAAAGTGTGAGAGCACTGAAAGCTAAAAATTGGTCTGGGAAGGAAGGGTGTATAAATGTCCTGTATTGAAGTGGTTAAGTATGCAGACCCTTTGCTCCGTACTTTGCCAAAGCACCTTTGGCAGCAATTACAGCCTCCAGTCTTTTTGGGTATGACAAGACAAGATTTGCACACCTGGATTGAGGGATTTTCTGACATTCTTCTTTGCAAATCCTCTCTTGCTCAGTCAGGTTGGATGGGGACTATCGGTGGACAGTAATTTTCAGGTCTCTTCAGAGATGTTCAAAAGGGTTCAAGTCAGGGCAAGTCTAAGGTCCTGAGCACTGTGGAGTTGATTACATTGAGGATATCTCTGCAGTGCCTGGTTTCCTCTAGACATAACCTTTAGAACTGAAGCAAAACAGTTCAATCTTGGTTTCATTAAACCAAAGACTCCTGTTCCTCAGTCTAAAAGTCCTCCAGGTGCTTTTTGCAAACTCCTAGCAGGCTTTCGTCTGTTTTGCACTGAGGAGAGGCTTCCATCTAGCCACTCTGCAAAAAAGCCCAGATCAGTGGACGGCTGCAGTGATGGTTGTCCTTCTGGAACTTTGTCCCATCTCCATGCAGGCTCTCTGGAGCTTAGCCAGAGTGACAATTTGGATCTTGGTCACCTCTCCTATTAAGGCCCGTCTCCCCAATTGCTCAGTTTGGCTAGGGCAACCAGCTCTTGGAAGAGTCCTGGTTGCGCCTAACTTCTTCCAGTTGAGAATTATGAAGGCCACTGGCTCTTGGAAATGTTCAATGTAGTAGAATTATTTTGTAGCCTCCCCCAGATCTGTTTCTTGCAATAATCCTATCTCTAAGCTCTGCAGGCATTTCCGTTGACCTTATGGCTTTTGCTCTGATACAGCATGCATTGTCAGTTGCAGGGTAGATTTGATTTAAATCACAATTTAAATCATAATTTAAATCACAATTTAAATCATGATTTAAATCACAATTTAAATCACAATTTAAATCATGATTTAAATCACAATTTAAATCACTAGTAAAAAGGCTTGATTTAAATCAACTTGATTTAAATCAACTTGATTTAAATCATAATTTATAAAGTGCAACTGTCATCTCTGTCCCGCAGCAGCTCCTCCTCTGACCCGCTGTTGACTCACCGACAGTCCCATTCACTTTAACGGGACAGCTGATGATACCACAGTGAAGCAACAAGGTGAGGGATGTGGTGGCAGCAGGTGAGTGGATGCCCGCTAACAGGGGCTGCCAGGATGGATCTGAAATGACAGGTGCTCTTTAAATGTAAGGACTCGTTCTTGCTGGTAGTTAGAATCTTTAATATCTGCAAACAAAATTAAGGTTTCCTATTTACAATAATAAGCTGTCAGGTTAGTAAAACAGCGATATCAGCCCCGATTCAGTCATACAGATTGTAGTGTACATAGATTTGCAAAACAATGGGATAAAGGAATATTCCTGAACTTTGTATTCTCTCATGGTTACTGTGAAATTGTGTGAATGCATAAATGCAGTGCATGTTATTTCAGCTTGCAGAGCTTGGATTCATTGAATGAGTTTACCAAAAATGTAAATATTGCAGAATATACAGCTGCATGCTACATAACTAAGCTCCATTTCATGCTGAATAAACTAAATTATTAATGAATCTTAAATAGAAAACTATCTTTAGATAGATTTTTACTCCAAAAGCATTTTATTAAAATAAATTTGATAAAAATCCCAAAAATGTATTTAAATCCAAAAAATACGATTGAAATAAAAAAAAAGATTTATATTGACCCAAGGCATCTGAGCTAAATTTCAAATGTTGTTGCAAAGGGTCTGAATACTTATGCCAATGTGATATTTCAGTTTTTCCTTCTTCATACATTTGCAAAAATTTCTACAATTATTTTTTCATTTTGTCATTATGGGGTACTGAGTTTAGATTAATGAAAGGAAATAAATTTAAACCATTGTAATTTCAGACTGCAACATAACAAGATTGAAAAAGTGAATCAACTTCACTGAAAGTAAAGTGGGTCTGAATACTTTACAAATGCACTGTGTGTATATATATATATCTATATATATAATATATTCAAGGAAAACTCCAGGTAAAACATAAAATTCAGTTTAAAAACATCTCTGTTTATTTGGATCTGCATTTTATAATTGGATAATTGGTTTTACTTTTCAGGAAAAAAAAAACATATTGTCCACATCAGATTTTAGCCTTTAATAGCCCAAGGTATGCTTGCAACATAGGGATTTCTAAGCATGTTTGGTAGGAGCTTATCAGGCTAATCAAGTAGAAACATGCTTTGTGTACCAAAGTAAAAAGTGAGTGTGGCTAATTTAAATAAGGGGTATGGTTTCCTAGGAGTTTCATGTTACTATATAAATGCTCCAGTCCTATACAAAGATTCCCCATGCAGCCAATTCTTATAATATGCAACATTTCTGAAAGTACAGGGCTTTCCAAATATTCTTCACAAGATAAATGTTTCAGCCTTCACCTTTCCCATTAGCTATGCAGAGACACAATATGTACAAAACTGGTACCTCCAGAGATTCAAGCAGTACTGTACTGACACTGCTGGAATCAGTAGTGGTGGTTCTGACATCCTGACAGATAATGAATCAATTTGACTTCCAGCAGGGGCAAATTCGTCTGGCCATGGTGGTAATATGGTAGTAAGGTGATGGGGGGTCACATACTTGGTGGTGTGAGAGGAAAAGATGGAGACACCGCCAATGCAGGTAATGGTAAACAGTATACTGCAGGTTAGGTTGTTGGAAGCTGTGGTGGCGAATCCTGGTAGTTATAATGGGAAAGACTGGTAATTTGTAGTGAAGTGTCAGGAATAGAGTAGATTCTTGACCATAATCTTCACCTACTTTATGTCCAGAACTTGGTCCTCTTACGGTGGCTGGGTAGCTGGCTGCCCTTGTCTTACCTGCCGAGGAATCTTTTCCTTCCCCACAACCTGGGAGCAATATGTGTATTAATTGCATGCAAGGGGTGGAAGTGGCTGGGGTAGTTTGCAGCACTAACAAGATCACTAAGATCCAAGAGATTTAGTCAAGCTTCCACTAGACCACCTCAAAATATAAGATAACTCTTGAGTCTCCCAAGAGACTTGACAGGTCTGGCAATGCTTGTGTGATGTCAATATAGTTCACTGCACACATAGTATGAGTGAGCAGATGCAGCTTAAATCTGTACTAGTGATTGTTTATTATCAGGCAGAAGTTAAGCTCTAAAAGTTTGCACAGCGCTTTACAATATAATACATATATATAGTACAGCAACAATGCAATTCAATACAAGAGGGTTATGAGGGCCCTGCTCCTGCAAGCTTACAATCTAATAGGGAGGGGTTGGTGTAACAAAAGGTAGTAACTGTGAGGGATGAAATGATGAGGGAAGTAGAAGATTTGGTTGTTACCTGAAGGCAGGATAAGCCTCCCAGAAGAGGTGAGTTTTCAGTTATCGCCTAAAAGTGGACAGAGTAGGAGATAACCAGGCAGATTGGGGTAGTGACTTCCAGAGGATGGGAGAGGCTCTGGAGAAGTCCTGGAGATGAGAATGGGATTAGGAGACAAGGGAGTTAGAGAGCAGGAGGTCTTGGGAGGAGTGGATAAGATGGTTTGGGTGATATTTGGAAACTAGATTGGTGATGTAGCTCAGGGAAGAGTTGTAAATGGCTTTGTATGTTATTGTTAGTGATTTTGAATTGTGTTTGTTGGGCACTGGGAAGCCAGTAGAGGGAATCACAGAGAGGGGTGACAGACCCTGAACGGTTGTTAAGGTGGATGAGTCTGGCAGCAGCATTCATGATAGGCCGGAGAGGGGATAGCTTGCAGAGAGGTAGGCCAATGAGGAGGGAGTTACAATAGTCAAGGCGAGATATAACAAGGGAGTGAATAAGTTGCTTAGTGGTTTAACATTTAAAAAGGGGCGTATTTTGAAGTTGTTACAGAGGTGAAATTTGCAAGATTTGGACAAGATATAGTAAAGCGACGATGAAGCACATTTGAACTCAAAGAAATACAAGGCAGACGTAACTTGATTTCCTACAAGTTTTTTACTGATCTTTTTCCATTACTTTTACCTTTTCTTGCTTGCAGCAATGGGATAGCAGATTGCGTATATTTTAACACTCTGATTTTTTTTATATGTCACCACCTTGAATGCCATGTTTACAACCAAGTTCACATAGAGAAAGGGGATTATAACGGTACTAGTATGGAAGAGACGGACACTCGTGATTTTTAGTTAAAATTTGAAAAAACATTTATTCAATGAAAAAGTAGTAAAGAAATCAGTATACAATACAAAAAGCAAAAAATAGAAGATAAAAAGAGGTGGATCAGACAACAAAAGGGCCCACTGATGGACAGGGGAAGAGGAAGGGGCCTCATTGTTGGCTGAAGCACCAATGGTGATCTGACATCTTAATCAACAGGTATTGAAATCTATGAGGACATAGATCAAGGGTACAGTTTTGTTCTTAAAGAGCAAAACTGTACCTTTGATCTATGTCCTCATTCCCCTGTCCATCAGTGGGCCCTTTTGTTGTCTGATCCACCTTTTTTTATCTTCTATTTTTTGCTTTTTGTATTGTATACTGATTTCTTTACTACTTTTTCATTGAATAAATGTTTTTTCAAAACTAAAAATCACGAGTGTCCGTCTCTTCCATACTAGTACCGTTATGCATGTTTTAACATGCACACATCACCCTGCTGGTCAGACATCCATTTTAGGCACACTTTTCCAGTTAATGAACAGTCTCCTGCTTGTTTTTGTTGGTTTTATTAGGGGATTAAACTTGGATGGGGAAAGGGGTCATGGGATGCCCAAATGATGAATACTTCTAGTTGAAATAAAGGTAATTGAATCCAAACTGACAGTCTCTTCTACTGCACATCTCCTTCAGCACACTACTTGAGATCACTTGCTTTCCTTCACTGTCCAATTCTAGATTCCTGTCCCCGATAGCACATGGCTAGAAGGTCACAGGAATCTAAGATTCTAATCTAAGATAGAAGAGGTTTTTATTGTCCAACTTTGGAGCTGTAAGGATATGACATACTAAGGGCCTATGTCAACAGAATGTTTTTACATTTAGAACTATTTCTCTCCCCATACAAGTCAATGGGAATGCAAAAGCAGCTGGAAGTAGATTGAGGCAGTTTAGAAGGAGGTCAAAGGCCGATCAGATGGAGGTTTACTGCAGGTCACAATGCTAAAGTGTCAGTAGAGTGACATGACGCAGGATGGTGGGAGAGAAGGAGAGTCAGACATGGCAGCCACTAGGGGTAACAGTAAACAGGAATATGAGCAAGCTATATTTGCTAGTACTGCAGAGTGGGGAGATGCCAACTTTTGTGTGGTTTAACACACCCCACTGGGATATACACTCATAGGACACGGGATGCTTGAAATCATATACAGATTTGGAGCCTTATTCAAGGCTCTGGCTAGCCTCCCAGTCTTAACAAATCTACACAATTTTGCTGATCATCAGGCAAATGTAAATGTAGGGAACATCTGATTCCCATATTCATACCGCTTCTTGGTTGGTACCAACCTACACCCCCGCTGGCAATGCTGCTTCATCTATCTTGTTTAAAATAGTTTGCATGTAAAAACAAAAGTTATGACCATACCATACATACTCCTACTTTATACCCCTGACGAAGGTGCTTTAATCAGAAATGCGACGGGTCCCGGGGATCACTAAATACCGGAGAGTATTAATGTTGTTGTCATATTTATAATGTAACTTGTTGTTTTTTGTTTTATTTTCTATGTTTGTACTTTTCTGTAATAGTCTTATGTCTTTTTTAATATCGGTCACCTTATGATCGTATGTTTTTTATGTATATCTAATAAATACTATTTTTGTTCAAAATATATGTATTGGTTACCTACAAAGTCCCAATGAAGGGGGATTTCTCTTTTTCTCAATCGTATACCAGGGATGTGGCAACTACACTTTGATCTGACATAGTGAAACCCTCCTTTTTTGTCCTTTTAATTAATTAATTCTCAATCAAGTAGAGGTCAACTGGTTTAAATAAAAGAGAAAAGACTTAAAATGTAATCTTTTACAGAATAAATTAAAATTGTAATGGGGGAGGGGGGGGCTGCACAAAGTTTATCCATTTTAACCCTGATCAGTTGTCATAAAATCCAAAATGACAGATCCACAAACATTGATCTATATTCCATGTATTTATCCTCCTGTCGCCTATTTCTACTGACCAAATATAAACAAATTATTCAACCGCTAGACTTCTACCATATTCATTATTTATAATGTCCTATCTTAGGGCTAATTCTTTACCTTAAAATAATATCTAATCATTTTTCCTTTTGCCAGGTTGCTTATCTTCATATGGTAGTATCTGAAAATTCAAATTGCTTTCATTGCCTTGGGGCAAAATTTATGTTGTTCTCATTTCTGTATATCTCTTATGTTTGTGGATAAAAAGTGACATGGTAAATATTTGCATACAAATGACTTTAGGAAGAGTGTTGTCTTCCAGCACAATTCTGTGCATGAAACAGATGAACACATCTAACGTACCAGGCAAATACAAGCCATTATATAAAAACAGTGCTCTATAAAGAATTTTTTTCCCCCAAAATTGTCATACAAAATTCCTATTTTAGTGCACTCCTAGAACAAAACATTTGTCCGGTTAATATGGCACTATGAAAGTGATGAATATAATTGCATTAAAAGTCTGGCCAGGTCTGCATTAAAAGTTCTTTCTTTAAAACCCTGTAAGTACAGAAAAATACCTATTGATCTGCCAGAAGTCCACTAAGATCATAACTTCTGTAGTAAGATGACAGCTCTCCGTCTCCTGTACTGAAATAGCAAATAATGTTATCAGCCCTGCCTAAGTTCTTCCCTGCTGGATTAAAAAATTAGAAGCACATTGCATTTCTGGCAGAACAATAGGTAATGTTTGCAAAATACATGCAGCAATTTAAAAGGCATAAACTATGGCATGCACATATAAAATGTGCATAATATGTTTGTGTTTTTTTCCCCAGACACACACTTCAAAAATCCACTGATTCTTTCTCTAAATATGTCAGCGTTGTTCATTTTTGGCAGCTGCTTTTACCTTTTTACCAGAATACACAACTTTTCCACAAAAACACAGTCCTCTTAACCACTTGACCTCCGGAAGATTTTCCGCCCTTCACGACCAGGAATTTTTTTGCGAAATGGTACTGCATTATTTTAACTGACAATTGCGTGTCCGAGTGACGCTGTACCCAAATAAAATTGATATCCTTTTTCCCCCACAAATAGAGCTTTCTTTTAGTAGTATTTGATCACCTCTAGGTAACTATGGGATAATGTTTTTTTTATATTAGTAATGGCGGAGATCAGCGACTTATAGCGGGACTGTGATATTGCGGTGGACACTCTGACACTTAACTGACACTTTTGACACTTTTTCGGAACCAGTGACACTATTACAGTGATCAGTGCTAAAAATATACACTGTCACTCTACTAATGACACTGGCTGGGAAGGAATTTACACCAGGGACGATTAAAGGGTTACCTGTGTGCCTGACAAGTGCCTGACCAGTGCTTTGCAGAGACACAGGATCCATGCCTTTCCTCCTGTCAGAATGACAATCTGCCTTGTTTACATAAGCAGATTGCAGTTTTGTCTCTCTGGCTGATGATCAGCAGGTGCTGGCAAACATCGAGTCAGCAGTGCCCACTGATCAGCTCCCACTGTGCATAATCACAGCAGGAACGATCCGCCAGCGGCGTGCATTTGTGCCCGTTACCCGGAAGTGCGGGATTACGTATATATACATGATCCTGCACACAGCGGCAGCCCTGTAGCAGTAAAACTGCTATAGGGTTGGTCGTGAAGTGGTTAAATAAGGAAATTCATGGGAGGAGCAAAGAGTTCAAGGGTCATGAAAAACAAGGTACAAGGCAAGATTGTCTAACAGATTCCACCACAAATTTTTCTTCACCCTGTAGCTCAACAGGTGGAGGAGGTGGACGATTCTTCCAGAAAAAGGATTTTCATGAAACAGTTTGAGTAGTGATATGTGGAAAACAGGGTGAATCTTCATACTGTGATCACACACAGCAGGAGTAAGCAACCGACGGCGTGCATGTACGCCCCCTACCAGGAAGAGCCTGATTACGTATATACAGTATCTCACAAAAGTGAGTACACCACTCACATTTTTGTTAATATTTTATTATATCTTTTCATGTGACAACACTGAAGAAATAACACTTTGCTACAATGTAGTGTACAACTTGTATAGTAGTGAGTGTACAACTTGTATAACAGTGTAAATTTGCTGTCCCCTCAAAATAACTCAACACACAGCCACTAATGTCTAAACCGCTGCAAACAAAAATGAGTACACCCCTAAGTGAAAATGTCCAAATTGGGCCCAATTAGCCATTTTCCCTCCCTGGTGTCAGGTTACTCAATAGTGTTACAAGGTCCCAGGTGTGAATCGGGAGTGTCCACTCACTACTTTACATAGTAGCAAAGTGTAATTTCTTCGGTGTTGTCACATTAAAAAATATAATAAAATATTTAAAAAAATGTGAGGGGTGTACTCACTTTTGTGAGATAATGTATACGTGATCCGACACAGAGGTGCCATCCTATGGCAGTAAAGCTGCTTTAGGGCGAACCTTAAGTGGTGAATTTAAACATTTCAAATTCTGGTCCCGCTGTTTTTCCAGTACACCAGTTAGCTGAACAATCCTTTATAAATTTAGTAGAAAACAGATGCCTGCCACCACTTTATAAATAAGTCCCATAAAAAAAACACCAGGGACACCATTGCTGGGGTGTAGAGGGTGGGTGCAGATGTCGCACTGCTACGGTAGTGTACGTGGTATGTCTGCCATAACATGCACATATGCTGTGACTATAGCAAGAGCTCTTTGATAATTTTTGGCTTTTTCAGCTTTATTTAGTGCTATACCTAAATCATGGTTGATTAACAGCTCATTCTTATGAAAATCTGCCTGTTCAGAGAAATGGTTGGAAAGCCAGATTACACGTGTGCATAAATGGGCTGACGTATTCCTTAGAACAACAGGTGAGAGATATCAGACCATCACCGATAAGACATCACTTCTGTTACTCATGTGACTTGCCAGTCAGAACTATAGAAAAAGCTAAAATTACAGAAATATCCTACAATCACCAGTCAGATTTTATGCCAAACTCTAATTTCCTTACAGTACACAGTGTTATTTGAAAACTGCTTTCTATTTAAAAGAAAATCTATTCATGCTGCTGTTAGTTTTGGTATAAGGTTCCATTCACAGCTGAAAAAATGCAGAAAGCTATCAATTTCACCAGCAAGAATGCTGAACATGAATCAAGCAAGTGAAAGGGAAGGAGGAGCAATTATAAAAAAAAATCAAAATGTAAATGACTTAAAATTTGGAACACGTTCATTATCTTAATTGGTTCTGTCAGTTGAATTCCATCACACCATGGATTTTATTCAGCTTGTCAGTCTTAAGCAATACTTCTTTTGTTAATAGCTTTGTAAGTATGTGTATGTTAAACAACAATGGGAAAAACTGTATTTTATTTGTGTATATAGAAAATATATGCCTAAATGGCATTTACAGATAAATCACTGTAAAACTACTGTATGTCCTATGGGCTTAGTAAACCGTCTAAAGACATGCCTGGAGCTATGAATGAAAATAAGTAGGCACAGGACAGACATGACAGTGTGAAAGGGGAACCGTACAACAAGGGTTAACTCATTTTTAAATGGTGGAGAAAGTAATATCACTGACTAGACTGGAGGATTAGATGGTATTATGGGGAAGAGCATGGGAGGATAGTTGCTGGGGATGAGTGGCGAAGATTCACTTGCAGATCAGAAGTCAACAAAGGAACGTCCCTCCCTCCTGCCCTATTTGTTCAGTGTATGGTTTTGGATTTGGTTTTGCGGTAGTTTGGCGATTTGGGGTCATTGATGGGAGTTTAAATCAGGTGGAAAATGGTGGGGACCCATCTTAGGTGTCCTCTAGTTTATCTGGTCAAGTCATAGTGGCCTGGTAGGTGTGAGACTGGTAGTTGTCTGAGGTGATGTGAGCTAACCTGATACTGTCAAGTAGGGATGGTTCGAACGACTCCCTGTTCGGTTCGCACCAGAACTTTCAAACATTGCGAAAGTTCGGAGTGGAATAACGAACCCCATTGAAGTCTATGGGACTCGAACGTGAAAATCAAAAGTGCCCATTTTAAAGGCTTATATGCAAGTAATGGGGCATACAATGATTAGGGGGGTCTGGGTACTGCCCTGGGGGACATGTATCAATGAAAAAAAAAGTTTGTAAAAAAAACGTCATTTTTAAATGAGCAGTAATTTATTGATGCTTAAAGTGAAAGCATAAAAATGAAAAATTTCTTTCAATATAGTGCCTGGGAGGTCCCCTTAGTCCACCTGTAAAGTGGCACATTTGTACTGTGTATAGAAAATGCTGCAGCAATAATTCCATTTTCCCTGCAAGTGTTCTTTATTTTGTAAGCAACGGCTTGGGGAGTCAGTTTGTATGATGAGGCCACAATGAAGTGCACTAGGAACAAGATTTTTTTGTATAAATTCTGGTGTATCTACTACAGACTTTGGATAAGTAACGGGTGTGTAAAAACTAGTATTTGGGTGTCGGTGGCACCTTCCCACCGTAACCCTAAAGGTAATCTTGATGAACGCAAGAAATGGCCTTGCTGTAAAAAACTGCAATGATATGCACCTGTCAAACAGGTGCAGAAAAATTGGTCTTTGGGTGTCTGTGGCACCTTCACACTGTAACCCTATAGAGGTACTCTTGATGAAAGCATCCTGTGGTCTGATGTGACCAAGATAAACTTATTTGGTTCTGATGGTGTCAAGCATGTGTGGTGACAACCAGGTGAGTAGTACAAAGACAAGTGTGTCCTGCCTACAGTCAAGCATGGTGGTGGGAGTGTCATAGTCTGGGGCTGCATGAGCGCTGCTGGCACTGGGGAGCTGCAGTTCATTGAGGGAATCATGAATTCCAACATGTACTATGACATACTGAAGCAGAGCATGATCCCCTCCCTTCGGCGAGTGGGCCGCAGGGCAGTATTCCAACATGATAACGACCCCAAACACACCTCCAAGATGACCACTGCCTTGCTAAAGAAGCTGAGGGTAAAGGTGATGGACTGTCCAATCATGTCCCTAGACCTAAACCCTATTTAGCATCTGTGGGGCATCCTCAAAATGAAGGTGGAGGAGTGCAAGGTCTAACATCCACCAGCTCCATGATGTCATCATGGAGGAGTAGAAGAGGACTCCATTGGCAACCTGTGAAGCTCTGGTGAACACCATGCCCAAGAGGATTAAGGCAGTGCTGGAAAATAACAGTGACCATACAAAATATTGACACTTTGGGCCCAATTTGGCCATAAATTTCTTCCTGATCCCCGAGAGGCAATCAGATTTTCCCTGGATCAACTTTACCTATAAATGTCAGTACCCAGTTATATTATGTACATTTAGGAAAGAATCCAGGCCTTTTTTAAAGCAATCTACTGAACTGGCCAGAAGCAGCTCTGGAGGGAGTATATTCCACCTTTTCACAGCTCTTACTGTGAAGAAACCTTTCTGTATTTGGAGATGAAATCTATTTTCCTCTGGACGTAAAGAGTGCCCCCTTGTCTTCTGTGATAACTCAACACCAAGTTCACTATATGGACCACTTATGTTATATCCCCAGTGTTGTTTGTTTGCCATAATGGACTCACATGTTGTGGCCACAGTGTGTACCATCATGACTGATCGATTCCCCTATGTCCATGCATTGCTTAAGCTAGCTTGTTCCTATGCACCAAAGAGACAAAGCAACATCCTGGTCCCGGGTCACACAAAGTCCAATGCATGCATTGCCATCCACTCTGTCCTTCATTAAAAATGTGAGAGTGCTCATGTAATAAAAAAATAAATCTGCACCAGCACTAAACTGAGAGACTCTGGGATTGTGGGATGTGTAATGTCTTCACAGGATGCGACAGTTGGATCCATGCATTAACCTGTACTATAGGTTGTGGATATAGGGCAACAAATTACACCATGAAACTACATCAATACACATCTTATGCAGGTGAAAAACACAAGTTGCAGGTATCGAGGTTGCAGCTTCAACCCAATGTAACTATGCATATACTACACCTGGCCAAAGCCCCTGGAAGCTGGAAATCACTGAAGTAGACAACTCAATTTGGGATTTTCCTTTACTTTCACTTTTAACTTGTACATAATATAACTGGATACTAATATTTACAGGAAAAGTTGATCCAAGGAATATCCGATTGCCTCTTGGGGAATCAATAAGCAAATATTTTCCCTGCTGGAGGATATTGGATCATGCTTTGCTATTTTTTTTTGCCTTCCTCTGGATCAACTGTGGGTTTGGGATTGTGTATATAGGATTGTAAAATGTTTTTCTTAATTTTTTTCCCCTTTTATTAGTTGAACTAGATGGACTTGTGTCTTTTTTCAACCAGACCAACTATGTAACTATGTACCGATAATGGTAAACAGGACAAATAGAGAGGGTGAATCTCCCTAAAAGGGGCACAGACAGTGAGTCTGTCCCTCTCCACTCTATCCAAAACTAAAAATTGACCCGTTAAATTGCTTCCAAGGGCAGAAATATCTTTTAGCCACCTTTGCTCTCTATCAGAACCTGAACTGAAGGTGCTAAGGGAGTGGCTTGATGGGAACTTAGAGCAGGGATTTATCAGACACTCAACCTCTCCTGCTGGGGCAGCCTTCTTCTTTGTTGAGAAAAATAACTCCATCCTGCGTCCATGTATCGACTACAGGAATTTAAACAGGATCACTATTGAAAATTGCTAACCACCCCCCCCCCCCCCCCCCCATAAATGCTGGAGAGACTCTGTTCTGCCAAGGTCTTTACCAAATCAGATTTAGGGGGGCATACAACCTTGTCTGCATTCGTCCTGGAGACAAATGGAAAACTGCTTTCAAAACCCGATATGGACATTTTGAGCCTTTGGTCATGCCTTTTGGCCTTTGCAATGTTCCTGCAACTTTTAAACATTTCATTAATAATGTTTTACATGATCTGTTGGACCAGTTTGTCTCAGCATATTTGGTTGATATCCTCATTTTTTCTGATAATTTGGAGGAACCTTGTAAATGAGGATATCAACCAAATATGCTATGACAAACTTTGGAGGAGGAAACAACTTTGCATCAAACTGGAGAAATGAGAGTTTAAACAAAATCAGATCCAGTTCTTGGGATACATAATTTCTCCAGAAGGAATGAGCATGGATCCCGATAGAATCAAAGCAGTGGTGGATTGGCCTGTCCCTAGGAACATTAAAGTGGAGTTTCACCCAAAAGTAGAACCTCCGCTTATCTGCTTCCTCCCCAATTCCGGTACCAGATTTGGCACTTTTCAGGGGGGAGGGGGGAATGGGTACCTGTTTTTGACAGGTACCCTTACCCACTTCCAGGAGTCAGAGCCGCAGTGCCGTCCCTCGGATGTTCGGGCCATCTCCTCCGCCGCCGGGCCAGTTAGAAAGTGCAGCGTGCTTCGCGCATGTGCAGTAGGGAACCAGGTGTGAAGCCGAAATGCTTCACTGCCTGTTTCCCTTATGTTGAATAGTGGCAGCAGCCCCCAACAGTCGATCTGAAAATCTGCTGGGGTGCCGACATCGCAGGCTTCCTGGACAGGTAAGTGCCATATAATAAAAGTCAGCAACTACAGTATTTGTAGCTGCTGACTTTTAATTTTTTTTTCCAGGTCGGAACACCGCTTTAAGGAAATGCAACGATTTGTTAAATTTGCTAACTTTTACAGAAGATTCATATGGAATTTCTCCAAGGTAATTTCTCCAATTACACAGCTGACGAAGAAAGGGATGCCTTGTTTGTGTGCACTGTGTTCGGGCGTCGGACACAGTGAACTATGGGAAGCGCCACATCTATGCAATCACGAAATTGAAGACATTCATTCATTTCATTTGCAGGCTTTAAACCTGCTTTGTGGCGCAGTCCATCACACCGTACAACTACTGGCATGGCGAATGTAGTATGTATATAAAAGACATTGGCACCGCCCTAGGACATGGGCAGTGCTTTCTATAGTAGTTACAACGTCACTTCGGTTTTCCCTGTGTCAGGGATAACCGGAAGTGACGCGGCAGCTCCGTGAAATGCACGGCCTGAGCGGAGCTGCAGTAGGTAGGTATAATCTCTGGGTGCTAGCCATGCCTTCCTCTTCCTTCATAGAAAAATATCCTCCATTTCCTGTTTGTTTCCTCCATTGTGCAGTAAGATGATGTGTAAAGACGTATCTCATTTCATCTCCCTATAACACTCCTCAGTCTGTTTTTTTTTGTCCTCTTCTTTCGTCTCTCTCTTAGCTACCCTTTGAGAGCACTAGGCTCTCCTGCATTCACAGTTCAGGCACTCTGCTCCTCTCCCCTACCTTCTCCGTACTCTTCCTTGCCAGAAGGCCTCTCATGTAATATTTGTTGAGAAATCATTTCCTGCAGACCTGATGCCATAAGCTGTTTGATACCAGACTTTCATGATTTGAGCTTACACATTATTAATGAACATGATTGCTTTTCACGGTATATTACTAATGGATGGATAGTATCACCTCACTGGGTCAGGGTGCCAAGCAGTCACAACACTTAACATACACAGGGGAATGTTATGCTAATTAAAAGGCAAACTGCAAATGTGTTAAATGGAATAACTACAGCATGTAGTACGGCGGACTTATTCTTTGGAATCATATGCAGACAACTTCCTCCAAAAAGAGATAGGGCAGCTGGGAAATGCCACTTGTGTTCCACATGTTCATTAGATAGTTCATCAGTAGGCAAGAGTAATGTAATGGTCTTAAACATCCAGTGGTGTTATCTATCTATCTATCTATCTATCTATCTATCTATCTATCTATCTATCTATCTATCTATCTATCTATCTATCTATATGTTTGTCTGTATGTCTATCTATCTATCTATCTATCTATCAGTATGAAAATTCACCCTGTTTTTCACATATGACTACTCAAATCATTTAATGAAAATCCTTTTTCTGGAAGAATTTTCCACCTCCTCCACCTGTTGAGGTACAGGGTGAAGAAAAATTTGTAGTGGAATCTATTAGACAATTTTGTCTTGTACCTTGTTTTTCATTGAACTCTTATGCCGCGTACACACGGTCGGAATTCTCGTCGGAAAAAGCTCTGATGGTGTTCTCTGCTCTGATGTGAATTTCACTCAAACTGTCTTGCCTACACATGGTCACACCAAATTCCGACGATCAATAACACCACGGCATACAACACGTTCGACTGCACTATAAAAGGGAAGTTTAATGCTTTCGAGAATGCGTCAAACTGTTTCCGAGCATGCGTCGGAATTTTGCGTGTCGGAATTGCATACACACAATCGGAAAATCTGATAGAAAGGTTTTCCTTCGTTAAAATTAAGAACAGGTTCTCAATCCAAAGTCCTTCGGAAATTCCGACAGAAAAAGACAGATGAAAAGCTCCCATCCGACTGTTTCCATTGGAAATTCTGACCGTGTGTACGCGGCCTTAGGCCTCCCATGAACTTCCTGATTTAAGCCCTATCTCTGCACTTTTGTTTTTTTCTGTTTGCCAGGACATTGTGCTCCCCTTCGCCAATATCTCGCTCTAAGTGATAACACAAACAATGTGTAAAAGTGATGGGTGCTACAATAAATACAATGAAGTAATAGGAAGGATAAATAGTGTAACGTGCCATGTGCTAAAAGACAGTGGAAACCTCAGTAATAAATTCACATAAATATGATAAAATCCAAAATATATAAGTAAAAAAAAATACCCAAAAAAACAGTGCAAAAAAAAATAAATACTGAATTTGACTTGGTTCACACTGGAGCAACTTGGAACCATTCTAATAGGAGCGACACAAGTCTCTCCGACTTAGAAAAAGGTTCCTGTAGTACTTTTGGGGCGACTGCAGTCGCTGAAGTCGGATGCTTGAAGCAGTCGTGCTGCAAGTTGTGCTGCCTCAGTGTGAACCGACCCTAATAGTCTCAGAAGATAAAAATGTCCTTATTTGATAATAAAAAACAGTGAATGAATGACTGTTGGAATCCCTCTGGTATTCTGTGCAAATAGCAATCTAAAACGGTGACTTTTCTTCCGTGCAAGTGTAGCAAACTAAATGGTGACTTTTCTTTCATGCAAGTATAGCAAACTAAACGGTGAGTTATCTTCAGTGCAAATACAGCAATGTAAACTTGTAAGTGTAATAATACCTCAATGAGAGATGGCCCCTTACCTTACCACTGTAAGATAACAGCGTGTATATAAAGCAAATGCAGATCCCCGGTCCTCCAGTGGATCCCTCTGTTGACTTCCTATCAACGCCGTGGTGTGGGGCTCATCTAAACAGCCTTATGTCCTGGCCAATGGTTTAAAGTACAAACACTGTAGCTGCTGACTTTTAATAAGGACACTTACCTGTCCAGTGAGCCCGCAAAGTCGCCCCCCCCCCCCCCCAGGCCAATCCATCCATCTAACTAAGGGAAACAGGCAGTGGAGCCTTGCGGCTTCACTGCCCGTTTCCTACTGCGCAATGCACAAGTCGCGCAGCGCTTTGTGAATGGCCCTGTTGTTTTCTGGGACACACACATGTCCCAGAAGGCAACGGGCCACTCGCCGAAGAGGAGGAACTGAAGAAACAGCGCAGCGGAAGAGGCAGATTAGGAAGACTGCCTAGCAACAGGGGTTTCTGGTAAGTAAAACATTTTTATTTATTTCAAATGTTTTATTTTTTTATTTTTTTAAGAGTATTAATGGAATTTTTTATTTTAGGGTGGCCCTCCGCTTTAAGATGTATATACGTCTCTGATGGGGTGAAATGTATAGTGTTGAAAGTTCTCTCAGATAGGTACATAAATCATATGGAGAAAGAAGAAGTGGTCCCAGATAGGGTAGCACTGTATGTAAAATATAAGCATTTTATTTAATAGATCCAACTGCAGTACTCACATTTAAAAACAAGGTGAATGCTAAACAACACAAGCAGCGAGCTTGCACACTTCCGATGCCTGTCTGTTCCGAAGCGTAGCGTCACGATCACGTGACTTAATCAGGAAATATCTTGCTCTTGTCTCTACTGCAGCCACCCTTATCAACCTTCGGCTTGTTGCTCTACTATTCTTCTGCTTAATCCTAACCTGTAACCATTCATTACCGACCTTTTTGGCTTGTTTATAGACTATGCTTCTTCTTATCCCTAGGAAAAAATATAAGCTGCGCTAAACCAGTGACACATATAAATTTGAGTGTATATTATAAACTCACATTTGTGATGAGTCGCACTGGCCACACTAAAGTGGACAGAGTGACCAATCTGTGATTGGCTAGGTGTGCATTAAAGTGCTAAAAAATACCCAATAAATCATATGAACGATATTGATATGGACAATGTGACAGTGAGTAGAAAAAAATTCTCACAAAATAGAAACAAAAAAAGCAAACAAAATATGTGTAATGAACTAAAAAGGTGATGTAAGGTGATGTACGAGACGTATGTGATATCTCCATTACGAACACTAGTTATATCTCTGGCTCGTACTTCATTCCGAGCATGCGTGGACTTTTGTCCAACGGACTTGTGTACACACGATCGGAAAGTCTGACAACAAACATTTGTTGGCGGCAAATTTGAGAACCTGCTAGCCAACATTTGTTGGCGAAAAATCCGTGAACAAATGTTAGCATGGAGCATACACATGGTCAGACTTTCTGCCAACAATCTCACATCCAACATTTGTTGTCGGAAAATCCGATCATATGTACGGGGCATTAGTTTTAGAAAGAGATACATTTGTATACCCCTGCCCGACAAGAAAGGAGTTCAAAGGTTCATTGGGTTTGCGAACTTCTACCGGAGATTCATTGCTGGCTTTTCCTCCATTGTGGCACCAATCACTCAGCTGACCCATCAGCACAGTCATTTCTGCTGGTCCCCAGAGGCCCAGGCAGCCTTCGTCCAGTTAAAATCTCTGTTCTCCTCTGCCCCAATCCTTCGGCACCCGGACCCTGCATTACCGGTTGTACTTGAAGTGGATGCCTCAGAAATGGCACTCGGGCCATCCTCTCTCAGCGACAAGGCGCTAAAGCTCTCCTACACCCGGTAGCCTTTGCCTCTCGTAAACTGAGCCCTCCAGAGAGGAATTACGATGTGGGAGACAGGGAACTGCTAGCTATCAAATTTGCCCTCGAAGAGTGGAGGTATCTCCTGGAGGGGGCATCTCATCCTGTCATGGTCTGGACCGACCATAAGAATCTAGAATATCTTAGGACAGCTAAACGGTTGAGACCCAGGCAAGCCAGATGGGCCCTTTTCTTTTCTAGATTCAACTTTCTTATCGCCTACAGACCAGGCTCCAAAACTGGAAAAGCCGATGCGCTCTCCCGGATGTTTCACAAAACTACCCAAGAAACTGAGCCCAGTACCATTCTGTCCCCACAAAACTTCTGCTTGATCACCCAGGTTGATCTAATAACTGCCATTAAAACAGCTACCAGGCACAACCCGGCCCCTACCAATTTCTCCCTGGAGGAACGTGAGAACTTGCTATGGGCCGGAGAGAAAATCTTTGTCCCTCAAGAAGTGAGGCCTCTCATACTCAGGACTTTTCATGACCACAAGTTGGCAGGCCACTTCGGGTCCCTAAAAACCACAGAACTTTCCCGCTCATTCTGGTGGCCAGGTTGGAGGCGGGATTTCAAAGATTATGTCTCCTCCTGCATCCCATGTCAGCGCAGCAAGGGGCCAAAAGCCAAATCCTGGGGTCTACTGAAACCCCTGTCTATCCCTGAACGCCCATGGGCAGAAGTCTCAATGGACTACATTGTGGATTTACCCCCATCAAGGGAATTCACCACCATTCTTGTCATTGTTGACCGGTTCTCCAAAAGTGGCACGTCTTATACCTATGGTCGGGACTCCTTCTGCCTCAACCACTGCTGACGTGTTTTTCAAAGAAATTGTAAGGCTTCATGGGGTACCGAAGAGCATCACCTCGGACAGAGGCACCCAGTTCACTTCAAAGTTCTGGAAGGAGCTGTGCAAATCCCTGGAAATAAAAATCTGCCTTTCCTCCGCCTACCATCCCCAGAGCAACGGCCAGACGGAGAGAACCAACCAAACCCTAGAGCAGTACCTCCGTTGCTTCTGTTCAGATTCCCAAGGTGACTGGTCCACTCTCCTACCATACGCTGAATTCGCGTATAACAATTCCATTCACTCTGCCACCAAGCAAACGCCCTTCTGGGCTAATTTTGGCTTTCACCCCTCGTTTCTTCCTGGATCCTCCCCAGAAGCTTCTGTCCCTGCGGTTCAGGACCGCATAGAGTCCTTACAAAACAACTTTCAGAAATTGCAAAAAACAATGCAAGAGGCCCAGGATGGGTACAGCAAGTATTTTAACAAAGGAAGGAAGGAAAATCCTGCCTTCAGGATTGACGAAGAAGTCTGGCTATCCTCCACCAACCTAAAATTGCCCGTTCCCTCTCGAAAGTTAGGGCCAAAGTTTATTGGTCCTTTCAGGGTTAAGAGGGTTGTGAACCCTGTAGCCTTTGAACTCGACCTACCCGAGACTTACAGAATCCATCCAGTCTTTCATGCTTCTCTTCTAAAACCTGTCATGCCCAGCCCTTTCCCGGACAGGGAGAAACCACCGCCTCCACCCTTTCTGATCGAAGGAGAGAATGAATTTGAGGTGGAAGAAATCCTGAGCTGTCGAAAAAAGGGTAGGCAACTCCAGTATCTGATTAGGTGGAAGGGTTATCCCCCTGAGGATAATTCTTGGGAACCCTCAAAAAACCTACATGCTCCACGCTTGATTCGGGCATTCCACCAGGCTCACCCAGAGCTAATGTCCAGTTTAGGTGTCCAGAGGCCACCCCTCGGGGGGGCACTGTCAGGAGAACAAAGCTCCGGGACGGTCTGGCCGCGCTCCGGTGCACATGCGCGGGGGTTCGGCGGTTCGGCGCATGCGCACTCGCGGCTCGGCGGTCTGGCGCTCGCGCATGCGCACTGGTGCACGGTTAGTGTTCCCTGGGCGCCTATAAAAGCCGCCTGGCGCAGAGGCACTTTGTTGGTTTGTCTTTCCAGCTCAGTGCCTGTGATCCTGTGACCTGTGTACCTGTATCTGCCTACCGGCCTGTGTTTGGCCCGGATTGCCTTGACTCTGCTGCCTCTTCTCCTGTGTTTGTACTATCACATTAAGCAGATGATCAATCTTCTATGGAAAGTTAAAAAATTGGTGGATAGTCACACTAGAAACCTCCAAACATAGAGTAAAATATGCCGAGATGGTCGACTAAGGTTAACTCCACTAACATAAAAAAATATAAAAAACCAAAAAATAATAATGATGAAAAATAGTGGAAAAAACGACACAATAGTTGGTGACCACACTATTCACGTGAGATCCGGTCGTGAAAAGAATATCATATAAAACGGCTCTAAGATCGATTAATAAAAGCGTTTATGTCCCACTCGATGTTGAGGCCGAATGGGACGTAACACTTCATCTGGTGTATCCAGAACGTTTCTAATTTAGACACTCCGCGCACACTGGATTCCCCTCTCCAGTGAGGCACGAATTTATCTATGATTTGAAACTTGGAGCCTGCCGGGTTCTTACTGTGGTGCACTAAAAAGTGTTTAGGTACACTATGATTTGTGCGACCCGCCCTGATGGCCGCGAGGTGTTCATTCACTCTAATCGCAAATGTGCGAATGGTACAGCCAATGTATTGCTTGCCACAAGGACAAGTAATAAGGTAAACAATGTATTTAGTATGACAGGTAGCAAAGCCCTTCATTTTGTACTCTTTACCAGTGTGAGTAGATTTAAAGGTATCACATTTTCTATGGAATGAGTTATTTTTACAAACGTTACACTTGCGACATGGATAGAACCCCTTCATATCGTGAAAAAAGGTAGGTTGACTTGGAGGGTCAATGGTATTCGGTGCGATCTTACCTCTTAAAGATGGGGCACCTCTATAGATCACTCCTCCGCGATCGGGAAGAATGGAACTCAATACATGGTCGTTTTTTAAAACCTTCCAATGTTTGAGTATGATGTTTTTAATTTGCCTGTGTTGAACGGAGAAGTTTGTAAGAAACGACCATCTATGTTTATTTTCTTTGGTTGTAGGTAATTTTTCTGTTAATAGAGTCTTACGATCTATCAAGGACACTTTTTGGATCTCATCTTCAATGTGAGCAGGTTCGTATCCCTTATCCAGAAATCTCCCTTTCAGGGTTTCTGCCTGTTCAAAAAAGTCGGAGAGTTGTGAGCAATTGCGTCTGATCCGCATAAGTTGGCTGCGGGGAACAGATTTAAGCCACGAAGCGTGGTGGCAGCTATCGACCGGAATGTAACCGTTCCGGTCGGTGGCTTTAAAGAAGGTTTTGGTGGAGAACCGACCCTCACATATACTGATCTCGAGATCGAGAAAATGGATAGTGGAACGACTAGCTTCATACGTGAGCTCAATACCTACCCTGTTTCCCCTAAAATAAGACCTAGCAAGATTGTCGGTAATGGCTGCAATATAAGCCCTACCCACCAATTAAGCCCTACCCTGTTTCCCCGAAAATAAGCCCTACCCTGAAAACACGACCTACAAGGACTTTTACTAGGGCTTATTTGGGGGGTAGGGCTTATATTGCAGCCAACACCGACAATCACGCTAGGTCTTATTTTCGGGGAAACAGGGTATGTTATTGTCGTTAAGCTCTAGCATGAATCGATCGAGGGATTCGATCGAGCCCTTCCATAGGAGGAGGATGTCATCAATGTACCTGGACCACAACGCTAATTGCGGAGGGTCCAGGGCATAGACGACATCCTCCTCCCACTTAGCCATAAATATGTTGGCAAGACTGGGGGCGAACTTGACGCCCATGGCGACACCCTTGGTTTGTAGATAGTATTGACCGTCGTACCAAAAATAATTGTGTTTAGTGGCGTATAACAGTAGGTCCATGATGTATCTTTTATGTGTATTGGATATGGAAATACTCCTACTAAGAAAGGTGTCTACTGCTTGTAGGCCTAGGTCATGGGGGATACAAGTATACAGCGACGTAACGTCTGCGGTAACGAGTAATATATCTTCACTATACACTACCTGTTGTAATTTCGAGATGGTATGTCTGGTGTCTTTAAGGTAGGAAGGTATCGCCTTCACTAATGGTTGAAGGTAAAAGTCGATATATTTACCTATCCTGCTGGTGATAGAATCTATCCCGCTAACTATGGGTCTCCCAGGCGATTGTGTCACACTTTTATGCACCTTTGGTAGGTAGTACATGATGGGGATGCGGGGTGCCGCAGGTATCAAAAAACTCTTTTCTTTTCTATCTAAAATCCCAAGTCAACAAGTGTCCTTTTGAAGTCACCTGTGGGATTTTTAGGTAGAAGACAATAAGTATCAGTGTCACTTAGAATTCGGGTCATTTCTAAATGGTAGGCCTCTTTATCTAAAATGACAATTCCCCCTCCCTTGTCAGCAGGCCGGATAATTAAATCTTTACGCTCACACAGGGTTTTTAATCCGGTTTTAATATCGGGATTAGAGTGGATGACTTTATTGGGAAGGGCATCAAGATCTTTCAGGACCAAGTCTCTAAACACTTTCACCGACGGGGCAACTGGACAGGGGGGGTTAAAGAGGGAGGGATTCGCAAGACCAGAATGTATTATGTGTCCGGAATCCTTGGGCACTACATAACTTCTGGGATTAGACAAGATATATCTTTGTACATTTAGTTTACGTATAAACTTATGCACGTCAATAAATGTGGAAAATGTATTGAGTTTTTTTGGTGGAACATATTTGAGTCCTTTGTCCATGACAGTTTGTTCAGCAACAGTCAGGGTCACTTTACTCAAATTAAAGATCCCGCTATTGTTTAGACGCGTTTCCTTTTTCCTGGACCGCCGCCCCCCTCTGGAGCCGCGCTTGGTTCTGGGTTTCGACTGTGGTTTTCTGGGTCTCTGTGAAAATCCGTTACATTAGATGGTCTTGGCAAATTTGGATTATAATTGTATGGAGATCTATTATAATATCCATAGTCCTTATCATCATAAGGGTATTGAGAATTATAATTCTCGTGTGGTCTTTCCCCTCTAAGAGGTGAAAACCTGTTCCTAGTTTGAACCAGAGTTCTGTATGTGGGCTGGTTGTAATGACCATTGTAATAATGATCGTCACGTCTAGGGGAACCCCGCATCCCCATCATGTACTACCTACCAAAGGTGCATAAAAGTGTGACACAACCGCCTGGGAGACCCATAGTTAGCGGGATAGATTCTATCACCAGCAGGATAGGTAAATATATCGACTTTTACCTTCAACCATTAGTGAAGGCGATACCTTCCTACCTTAAAGACACCAGACATACCATCTCGAAATTACAACAGGTAGTGTATAGTGAAGATATGTTACTCGTTACCGCAGACGTTACGTCGCTGTATACTTGTATCCCCCATGACCTAGGCCTAAAAGCAGTAGACACCTTTCTTAGTAGGAGTATTTCCATATCCAATACACATAAAAGATACATCATGGACCTACTGTTATACGCCACTAAACGCAATTATTTTTGGTACGACGGTCAATACTATCTACAAACCAAGGGTGTCGCCATGGGCGCCAAGTTCGCCCCCAGTCTTGCCAACATATTTATGGCTAAGTGGGAGGAGGATGTCGTCTATGCCCTGGACCCTCCGCAATTAGCGTTGTGGTCCAGGTACATTGATGACATCCTCCTCCTATGGAAGGGCTCGATCGAATCCCTCGATCGATCCATGCTAGAGCTTAACGACAATAACATAGGTATTGAGCTCACGTATGAAGCTAGTCGTTCCACTATCCATTTTCTCGATCTCGAGATCAGTATATGTGAGGGTCGGTTCTCCACCAAAACCTTCTTTAAAGCCACCGACCGGAACGGTTACATTCCGGTCGATAGCTGCCACCACGCTTCGTGGCTTAAATCTGTTCCCCGCAGCCAACTTATGCGGATCAGACGCAATTGCTCACAACTCTCCGACTTTTTTGAACAGGCAGAAACCCTGAAAGGGAGATTTCTGGATAAGGGATACGAACCTGCTCACATTGAAGATGAGATCCAAAAAGTGTCCTTGATAGATCGTAAGACTCTATTAACAGAAAAATTACCTACAACCAAAGAAAATAAACATAGATGGTCGTTTCTTATAAACTTCTCCGTTCAACACAGGCAAATTAAAAACATCATACTCAAACATTGGAAGGTTTTAAAAAACGACCATGTATTGAGTTCCATTCTTCCCGATCGCGGAGAAGTGATCTATAGAGGTGCCCCATCTTTAAGAGGTAAGATCGCACCGAATACCATTGACCCTCCAAGTCAACCTACCTTTTTTCACGATATGAAGGGGTTCTATCCATGTCCCAAGTGTAACGTTTGTAAAAATAACTCATTCCATAGAAAATGTGATACCTTTAAATCTACTCACACTGGTAAAGAGTACAAAATGAAGGGCTTTGCTACCTGTCATACTAAATACATCGTTTACCTTATTACTTGTCCTTGTGGCAAGCAATACATTGGCCGTACCATTCGCACATTTGCGATTAGAGTGAATGAACACCTCGTGGCCATCAGGGCGGGTCACACAAATCATAGTGTACCTAAACACTTTTTAGTGCACCACAGTAAGAACCCGGCAGGCTCCAAGTTTCAAATCATAGATAAATTCGTGCCTCACTGGAGAGGGGAATCCAGTGTGCGCGGAGTGTCTAAATTAGAAACGTTCTGGATACACCAGATGAAGTGTTAAGGTCCCATTCGGCCTCAACATCGAGTGGGACATAAACGCTTTTATTAATCGATCTTAGAGCCATTCTATATGATATTCTTTTCACGACCGGATCTCATGTGAATAGTGTGGTCACCAACTATTGTGTCGTTTTTTCCACTATTTTTCATCATTATTATTTTTTGGTTTTTTATATTTTTTTATGTTAGTGGAGTTAACCTTAGTCGACCATCTCGGCATATTTTACTCTATGTTTGGAGGTTTCTAGTGTGACTATCCACCAATTTTTTAACTTTCCATAGAAGATTGATCATCTGCTTAATGTGATAGTATTTTTGGCTTTATGAGTTTGCCAATGAGCTTTTAGCCACATCAGTCAATTAGTGACCATACTGTAGCATTATGTTGATACATTTATTTGTCAATATCTAGATGAACCATTGCGAACAGCCAGACTACGGTCCTTTTTGTTACTATGGGTTTTAGTTCTAGCAATTTTGCTTCTATTTTATAATTTAACATTTTTTATGTCATAATTTTTTGAGACCTGGATGTGACCTGTATTTTTTATATTGGTTTTGATGCATATCATTATGGCGACATCTAGTGTTCACATTTTTTACTGCATTTCGTGACTTGGGTGTTGGGTTGCCCTAGCCATTTTAGCTGTCTGCCTATGATAGACTAGAGGAGGCAGATTGTGTCTGTCCTGTCCGCACATCGAGACATTTCACGTCACTCGCGGTATGTTTCTTTAATATACACATTATCTATACACCTCACGCTTTCCATTTTTTATTTTTATTTTTAGCTGGTCCATGATTGGCTATTCGGCACATGTGACCTCCGCTGTCGTTGCGTCGTTTGTTACGTACGCACTCGAGATGACTGTTTCCATTGGTGGTACGCCAGTGTCGGCGGGCCCGCTCGATTGGATGGCCGCGCCCACCTTCCATACGTCACTCTTTCTCAGCGATAGGTGAGTCCAAGGCCATATGACCGTCACACGCGCACTGCGCTCGGATTGGCCGCTCCGCTCACATGATGCGCTCCTATCACGTTACTCTTTTGAGTGGCGCTGATTGGATGACCGCCGCCCTCCGCGTCTTCCGGTTGTTGCGGTTGTGTTTTGACGCTTCTCATTGGCGATGTCGTCTGTTGCCCATCGCTTGGCGCCGAATGCGCACTCGGCGATTGGTTATGACCCCACGTCCACCATTCGATACCCCTCCTACCACACATTCCTGAATATTTTGGCGCCAAGAATCGCCCACAATGATTGGTAAGGCTCTTTGCATCACTTAATGTGTAAGATCTGGCGTCAGTATTATTCACTCTATCCTATGGGCTCTTATTGGAATGGCTTGCTTGCATTGGTTTTGTGGCCTGACCATTGCGGTCTGATGTCAGATGATTGGACATTCAGAGTGAGGCCTGAAACCCTTGGAAGATAGTCCACTGGTCATTGGTTGGGTTCCAGCCAGTCAATATGAGACTAACTTAATATGTTGCCATACCGGAAGTGGGGCTGTCCCCAATGAGTCCATACAACTTAAGTGGTTCAGTATGTATAAATACAGCGCACATGCAGTCTATTTGTAATGAGCCCCAGTTGAAGTCTTTATCAGACGAAACGCGTCGGGAGAATCTTGCAGATATACTGCTACTAGTGCGCCTCAATGCTTCTGTTTTGTTTTTAAACTATAATTTTATCAAGATGTATTACTGATGTTAATGCATTCTCAGTAACAAATTGAGTCCCTTCCTGGACTTTTTTACACGATGAGGAGGCCCTCTCTTTTTTTCTTTACCTACATACCTCCACATGCCCTGATGATCTGTGTCCGGCGGTGAAAGTTTGCCTGTTGATCGTTTTCTGACCAGCCCTTGTTGGTTGGTGAGTGTAGAGTGACATTTTCTGCTGAGCCTGACCCTGTGTACAGCGATCCAGTACTGTTCCAAGTCTAACAGTTTCAAGCTCGTTTGACCCCTCACCACCGGTCAGTGGGTCCATCGGATATGGTAAGCGTACCGAATTCCTTCTTATATTTCCGTGTTTGCAACTGAATCCGATAATAAGAGGACACAGTTTTCAAACTCCATAAAGGGAAACCGTTTGAACTCATTTGCGCTATGGACACTATTATATCTCTAACTAGTCTCTGAACATCTCTTAATGAGACAGTGTCTACATTTAAGATATTTTAGAAGAGTTTTCTTCATTGTCCTATGCATGATACGAGCTAACATAAGCTTCTCCTTTCGTAACCCAATTCATCTTTCCACCTCCTTGGATGTGGCTGTGAATGTGTTCGAATGACTGAAAAGAGCACCTAACTCTCTTTTCAACCCAGTCCGTGTCATTAGAACCACATCTCACCATATTGGACATACACTGTTGCATCTTGTCTTGCCCTTAGGGGTGGTCCAATATATCAAGTTGGCTTTTATTGCCACTGCGGCTCGTCAAGAGCACACAATTCTGATTAAGACCACCATTTTATTCACATACCACAGTTTTTTTGTTGTTTGTATTTTATGCGTTAATACTTTCTTATAATGACTAGTACACTGTATTAATTGATAGTGGTTATACTATTATCATTTTTGGTCACCAATTCCTTATATGGAGATCGGATGATCTCGTCTGTTCCCCTATTGAGGATAAGTTCTCTCTTTTGGTTTAAGGGGAATCTTTACATATATTTTATATATCACGTGCACATAATGATAGCTGTCTGTGATTTACACCTTTTCATGTTGTGCATAAAGGACTGATGTCCATTTCACTTTCATATTAAAATTTGAACATTCAAGTAGTGGTCGAGATTTTTATGTTTTCGTCCATAACGAGTGTTCTCACATGGTTTATTTAGCGCCACACTTTTTCCCGTTTTTGACCAATATGAACGTAATTCTTTTTTTTTGTTTATTCCCATACAGAATCTGAGGCCCAAAAAAATCATAAACTCCACTGTTAGGGCTCTCCACTCGTAGGGACGGGCATAATAGGATGTTGGGTTACTTGCTATGAATTGTTGTGCATACAGGTTGCACTGGGCCACAATTTATGCTAGCATGTCCTCAGTAAAAATTTAATGGAAAAAATCTATCGGGGAAAAATATTCTGTGTCTGCCTGGACTCCTGGCTGGGCAATGAGAGGGGGAATGTTAGCTTCTCCTGAATTAGGAGGAAGCCCCAAGGGGTTCTGAAGGGAATAGGAAAGGCTGGCATGGGACCAAACCCTATGGGACTTAGGTGACACCCCACTGGTACATAGCATTTCTTGCCAAGGTACTGCAGTGCTGGTGGATGGCACTGCGGTGCTGGTGGATGGCACTGCGGTGCTGGTGGATGGCACTGCCTCCTCACCAGAACGCCTTTGTCTGGCTGGTAGACTATCATCCTCCTCTGAGGCTGTCAGTGTTCCACTGCTTAGGACAGGCTCATAGTCAAAGTCAGACTCAGAATCTAAATTTGAGGAGGAATCCGCAGCGGAGAGCTCCCCGTTGCTCTCGCCGGCCGCAAGAATATTGCACGCCTCCTCGGCTGAAAATAATCTTCTAGACATTGTTGGTGGGCACTTATGGCAGTGATGACAGAAGGCACTGATGACACGTGACACTCATGACAAATGGCACCGATTACACGTGACCCTGATGTGGCACTAATGACACGTGACACTGATGTGGCAATAATGACAGATGGCACTGATACGTGGCACTGATGACACGTGACACTGATAACAGATGGCACATGACACTGACAGCTGGCACTGATAGGTACTGTGGGCACTGTATTTACAGTTTTTTCACTGTTGGCACTCACAATCTGCAGCACAGGAGCTCTCCCTCCTCACACACGGTCTCTGTGTGAGGAGGGAGAGCCGGCAATGAGAGATGATCTCATATGTTTACATTAGAGATCATCTCCCATTGGACATGCCGATCGAGTGTTAAATGGCTGCTGTGATTAATCATTCAGCACGATCTTTGATTGGCTGTGTCCAAGGGACACGGCCAACACAGATTTTCCCTGATGCGCGCCCAAGGTGGCTTGGGGGGGACAAGTAAACAGGAAGATGTTCAGGGATGCCCTCCCGGCAATTAAGTGCCACGCTGTAGCCGTCTTTCGGCTATAGCGCTGGCGCGGAGTGGTTATAGGCTTATATGCAAGTTATTGTCAGAAAATAGTGTTTGGGGACCTGGGTCCTGCCCCAGGGGACATGTAACAATGCAATTTGTTTTTTTAAAATGGAAGTTTTTTCGGGAGCAGTGATTTTTTTTAATGCTTAAAGTGAAACAATAAAAAAATTACATTTCTAAAGGAAAAATTGTCATTTAAAACTGATCGCGGCTGTAATGAATTATCGGGTGTCAGCAATATAGATAAAACTCATTGAAAAAAAAAGGCCCTGGTATGAATTTTAGGGGTTCAGGGTTCCCCTTCATTTTCATACCAGACCCAATATTGCCGAGACCCGACAACTCATTACAGCCGCGATCAGTTTTAAATGACAATTTTTCCTTTAGAAATGTCATTTTGCTGTGGTACTGTTCTAAACACAGGAAAAATGCACCACTTTGCAGGCATACTATAGACACCGCCCAGGCATGATATTTCAAGGAATATTTCATTTTTATTGTTTCAATTTAAGCATTAAAAGAATTACTGCTCCCAAAAAACAGAATTTTTTTAAACATGTTTGCATTGATATATGTCCCCTGGGGCAGGACCCAGGTCCACAAACACTTTTTTATGAAAATAACTTGCATATAAGCCTTTAAAATTAGCACTTTTGATTTTTCATGTTAGTGTCCCATATACTTTAACGGTGTTCTGTCGGCTTTCGAATTTGCCACGAACACTGCATATTGTTCCCTGTTCGGCGAACAGGCAAACACCCGATGTACGACTCAAACTTACGTTTGAGTCGAACATCGGGCTCATCCCTAGTCACTAGCCCTGATTCACAAATATCCCTTTCTAGAGAGTTAAAAACCACCTTGGGGCCAAGTGCCTTGTTCTGAACTTTTAATGGCAAGTGGATTACAAAACTAAGAAGAAAAATCATTCAAATGTTACTCCCATTCCACCTCACAAACAAACAGTTCTCAGACATAATCCAGCTATAAAACACATACAATGACTCATACCATTGCGCAGTTAAACAAGTATATCTTGCCACAAATGCTGTCTAATTAATATGAGTCATTGTTTCTGGTAAAAGAACAATGTCCTTTAGAATAAAATAGGAAAAATATGACTGTGAAAAATGTTAGGAGCACAGCAATTAAATAGATTTTTGCCTTACAGCAAAATTGCAATGATTTTTTTGTTTCCTTGGTAACTGATATGACAAAGTTTCAAGCCAGAGTAAGTCACATACTTTTTAGTTAAAGGGACAATAAACCCTAAAAAGGTAGTGTTCATTGTATATTGTTGGAAAAGTACAGACATATATTTCAAATAGTTGTATGCACAGCAGCTCAGATTTAATGTAAGTTTTTAGTATTAAAACAAAGCACACACCAGCTAAAGCCAACATCCATTTTGACTGATATGCTAAAGGGGGTTAGAAGTGCTGTAAAAAGATCCCTTTGTCAGACCATTTATTTCAACAACACTCTTTTCATAAAATTAAAGTTTATTGAAACCCAAAAGCAAACATTTAATATATTGCAGCTTTCCAATCATAAGCGTCACCAGGGTGGGGCATGAGGGGGCCACGACCCCCCCAATTTTACTGTGCGCCCCCCATGTGCCCTCCCAAGTTAAGTACTGTCTGAATGTCAGTTACTAATAACCGAAGCCACGGCTGTCCGAGTGCAGACAGTCCGCCACCCGTTTGAATGACTCACTGGTATGACTGTCAGTCAGACTCTGAGCCAGTAAGCCAGGCTAGCTACTAGCCCAGCTGACGTCGCACGACAGACGCCGGCCGTCGCTGTTGTTTATGGGAGTTGTAGTGTAGTCCTCAGTGCGGCGGCTGCGTGTTCAAGCTCCCTGCTCCCGCTCCTGGGGGGTGGAGTCAGTCTAAGGAGAGGAGAGCAGCGCAGCCGCCTGAGCCTGCATGCTACAACAACTCCCATCGCTGCGGTCAGATATTGCCTGGCCTGCCTGGACACCACACCACATCACGTATCTGGTCTGGGCACGCCTGGTGGCTGCAGTACTGTGGAGTGGAGACCCAGAAGCAACAGCATCACTGACCGTGACTGACCCCCATGACTGGAGGAAGCATTGGCAGCAGTGCAAGGAGGAAGGAGAAGGTGGAAGAGAGAGGAACCGTCCTGTCCTGCTTGCCAAGGTGAGAGACCCTGACACCCCCCCAAGGATCGACCCCCCCCCCATACACCTGACATTATCTACCTTCCCCATCATGACCTGTGATTCTTGCTGGGAGTGGGAGCTGCCCATGGCCTCCTGTGATTCCTGCTGGGAGTGGGAGCTGCCCATGTCCTCCTGTGATTTCTGCTGGGAGTGGGAGCTGCGGCTGCCCATGGCCTCCTGTGATTCCTGCTGGGATTGGGAGCTGCGGCTGCCCATGGCCTCCTCTGATTCCTGCTGGGAGTGGGAGCTGCCCATGGCCTCCTGTGATTCCTGCTGGGAGTGGAAGCTGCGGTTGCCCATGGCCCCCTGTGATTCCTGCTGGGAGTGGGAGCTGCGGCTGCCCATGGCCTCCTGTGATTCATGCTGGGAGTGGGAGCTGCCCATGGCCTCCTGTGATTCCTGCTGGAGCTGCCCATGGCCTATAGGCCAGCAGGACCTCCGACCCAAATGCCATCATCGTCTCCCAGCAGAACCAACAGGTCAGTGGCAAGCAGGACCCAAAGGTCTGCAGCCAGCTCCCAGCAGTACCCACAGGTCAGTGGCCAGCAGGACCCACAGGTCCGCAGCCAGCTCCCAGCAGGACCCACAGGCTCCGGACCTGTGGGACCTGCTGGCCAATGACCTGTGGGTCCTGCTGGGAGCTGGCTGCGGACCTGTGGGTCCTGCTGGGAGCTGGCTGCGGACCTGTGGGTCCTGCTGGGAGCTGGCTGCGGACCTGTGGGTCCTGCTGGGAGCTGGCTGCGAACATGTGGGTCCTGCTGGCCACTATCCTAGAGTGACCATAAGTCCCCAGCACCGCCCGATATATATATATATATATATATATATAAAAATTTGCGTTTTATGGTTGCCCCCCCCCTACTTTTGTCCTTGTCCCACCATGTGCCCCCCTAAATATGAAATCTAGAGACGCCACTGTTTCCAATTCTTAGATGTGGTGGCTGCATTGATTTCCTTTTTTAGGCCTATTCCTTTATTTTCTGCCATTGATCTGACCAGTAGGTCTATTATTTTTCAGCATCTTTTCAGACCAAGCTGTCCAGGCAAAAGTGGCAGTTAAAGGGTTGAGACAAACCATTTACCACTGACAGGGGTTCCTACAATGAACAGCTTTTATGTATTTAAAACTTTTATCCCAAAAGAGAAAAGAAACTGTTGTAACTGCTTAAAAACGTTATCCCAAAAGAAAAAAAAAACTGTTATTGTTGTTGTGTTAGCTGTGTTAGTTCAGATTTAATTTGCTCCTCCATCTAGAGTAAAGATACCCTAAGACAGAAAGTGTGTTAATGGCCAAATCACCAGGTAAAAATAAAAAGAAAAAAGACAAAAAGACAAAAAAAATAAAGAAAAAGGAATGCAGCCACCACATTTGAGGGTTTGTAAACTGTATATATTACATTTTCTTTAGATACTGTATGCTACAACCCTTTCTCTGCCAATATTTTTTTTCCTATTTTTTGCAGACATGTTTAAAAAATTATTTTAGGCCTGAAGATTAGTTAAAACCTCTAATATTATATATTTTCTGAAAAAATATAGCCCTTGTTATAAAATAGCAGTAATTACATTTTTTTTAATCACACAATATTTGCAGAACAAATTATCAAGTGCAATTTTTTTTATATAAATTGACAAAATTGGTGATAAAAATATAATGTGGGAGGTTTCACTGAATAAAGAATTTCCCAACATGTCAAGCCTTATGAGGCGTACACACGATCGGACATACCGACAACAAAATCCTGGATTTATTTCCAATGGATGTTGGCTCAAACTTGTCTTGCATACACACGGTCACACAAACGTTGTCGGAAATTACGAACGTCAAGAACGCGGTGACGTACAGCACGAGAAAAATGAAGTTCAATGGCCAGTGCGGCTCTTCTGCTTGATTCCGAGCATGCATGGAATTTTGTGCATCGGAATTGTGTACACACGATCGGAATTTCCGACAACGGATTTTGTTGTCAGAAAATTTGAGAGCCGGTTCTCAAATTTTTGTTGTCGGAAATTCCGACAAAAAATGACCGATGGAGCCTACACACGGTAGGAATTTCCGACAACAAGCTCCCATCGAACATTTGTTGTCGGAAATTCCGATTGTGTGTATGCGGCATTAGAATTGTGCCCTCCTGTGAAATGTAAAAAATAATAAGTATTCAAATAAAATAAATACACAATAGACAAATACCACAATATTATCCAGGTCCTAACAAATATATAAGAGGCTTTTAATTACATTTGAATAGCAGCAGCAGCAGCATGTTGCCTTATGAGTTTATGTGAAATCTCCATTAATAGCTGTAAAATAATTGTAATTATGAATATATTTCATTTAGATTTGTACCTATGTAGATGTGTAACATAGCTTCCCAGAAGGCCCAGTTAGGCAGACGTTTATTTGCCTAAGCTTGTGTATCTAAACAATGGGACCCAAACCTTTTTGTTCTATGAATATTCACTTCAAAGGATCCCTCATTTAGATATGCAATGAAGGTGGCCAGCTTGTCATGAATACTTAATTTCGCTGAAAATCTCATCTACTTACAAGGTAAATCTCCCACTCAAAATAGTCTCTGCCAAGGATTTGCATTAAAGGGGGCTGACTTATGCAAAGTATAGGAATTGGAGATGTAGCCAATCCTTAACCAGGAATAGGGAGTCCCACCAATCAAAGTCACGCCAGGCCGATCAATGAGCCTGTAATGATATAAACAGACTAGACTGGAGGAGAGACATTCTATGGCAGAGCAGCCACCAGAATGGAACCTTTGTGGGAATGGTAACTATGGGAAAGCTCCCTTGTACTTGTATCTAAATGATTGTCTTATGACTTTTTTGTCCTGTTGTTTTGCAGATCAATGTTTTGAGTATTATACTCTGTATTCTGTTATTTTAACCTAAGATTTTCTTCCTTTGTATAGGCTATAGATAGATTGTTGTGTATTAGTTTAGACTTCCTTACTATTTACCAATACATTTCTGTTATTGTGTTAAAGCTTTCACTCGTAGTCAAAGAACTCTCATTAAAGTGGTGTTTCCCCCAAAATTACAACTTTTTTTATATCTGCATCACATCTGATAATAAACAATAATTGGATAAAAAAAAAAATTTCACTTACCTATTTCTCCCTGTTGCTAGGTGGTCCCACGAAATCTGCCTCTTCCATAGCCCAGGCTAGAAATGTCACTTCCCTCGGCGGCCCGGCTCGCTAAGGCTCCTGGGAGATGTGTGTCACCATTTCCCAGGAGTCTTTGAGCAGCGCCGAGGGCTAGGTTGCCATAACAACGGGGCGGGCACTTCCAACGACGCCGCCGGTTGTTATGGCATTCTGTATACTTTACAGCGCCGCAACGGCACATTACTGCACATGCGCGAGATCATAGAAAAAACAGGCGGTGCATGCTGGTCGATCAGCAGCACCGTATACCGGAAGAGGATGCCTGTGGGATTCACATGCCCACAGGCAAGATGACAACTGTCAGGAGACGGTTTTATAAATTAATTTCGGGGGCGAAAAAGGCATGCAGAAGTAATTATAAAAGGAACAAGTGAGTGCTATATTCTTTTATAGTAATGATTGTAATTATGAAAAAAATAATATATATATTAAATCTCCAATATAACTTATGCAGCAGGACAGAAGGGGCCATGTGCAGGGGACAGCTGACAGATGGAACATGAGTATTGCAGCAAAAGCTACTTTTTTCTTTCTTTTTTTACTTCAAGCTGAACTCCAGCTTACCCTAGTCTTGCACAGTTGTACATGCTCTTCCCCTGTACTTACACTGATTTCACTGCACAATTTGAGCTTCTCACAGTGTGCTTTAGAAGCTGCAGCATGTCTGATAGAGGCTGCCTCATTTTTCTGGCTGAAGGACATCCTGCATCATCTAACCCTGTCTTTTCCAGGCTTACTGCCCCTGGCCTGCCTGTTCATTCATTAGATTTCAGTTCTTTCCATCGTGGAGGTTCAACATCACATACGGGTGTTACCTAAGGCAGTCTGCATGCAAATGAAGTCTACATAGGAATACCCACTCCTCCAGACTGACACCCACCGAATAAGGCATTTTTATATTTGCATAACTCATCCCAAGAGCTAATCCACTGCTAGAAATTCTATCTGTCCTGAAAAATAGATATAAATGTTTAGATAGACTTCTCCAAGATAAATAAAATAAATAAGAATTGACTTACTTTTTATTGGATGCTATTTAAGCTTAATAGCAGGGACTGCAAATGCGTGAAAAAGGTGTACAGACATCATCCTACATGTGTTTTAATGCATTACCATTGACATACATGCATCTCAATAGACAAAACATGGACCTGAGCTATTTTCAAAAACTCACTGTAGCACAGCTCACAGATGTGAACAAGTTATATCTATAAAAATACCTGAAATATGCATTTTAGAACGTTCCAACACACATTTTACAATGTCATCAGTGACAACCTTGAAGACATATGACATTCTATGACTTCAGGGAGTCTTGGACTTACCCTCAAGTGAGGCACCAACACAGCTTCCCATACTCACAGTGTAATGACGCAGATAGCAGCACTAATGCCATTGCCTCACTGCAGTTTCTACATCATTGATGACTGCTCATGGGTTGTGCATCCCTGTGCCTGCAGTCCCATAGCTGTCTATTGGGACACAGGAGCTGCATGTGTGTGCATCTGTGTGTGCATCCGTGTGGGTGTGGATGCACAGCCCCCAAAAGTACCTAAGGTGAGTTTGGAAACACACCCCTGCACCCACATGAATGCCATACTGGAGCACAGTGGCTTCGGTCAGTGTGCATCCCAATAGACATGGATAGGACTTCCGGCACAGGGACCTGTGCATCCATGTGGCAGTAAAAGAAAGCACTGCATGTGGCATGAATGTAATTGCCCCGTGTGAATGAGGTCTAAAGAAAAAAAAAAAACATTCATGTAGGGGGTCTTTAGGAAGAGGGGGCATAGCTTGAAGTTGGGCATTAATGCAAAAACCTACAGAAAAGGGTCTGTCTGTAATGCCCCATACACACGGTCGGATTTTTTCAGACGGATTTTGTCCGACACTGGTGTTGCATACACACGGTCGAACAAAGTTGTCCGAAAATCCGATCATTCTGAACGTGGTGACGTTCGTTGCGTATGACGGAACTATGTAGAGGCTATTAGCCAATAGGTTTTGTCTCCTAATTTTATCTGAGCATGCGTGGCACTTTGTCTGTCGGAATTCTCTACACACGATCGGAAAAAGTCCAATCGGATTTTGTTGTCGGAAAATTTGAGAGCAGGATCCCAAACTTTTTCCGTTGGAAATTCCAATGGAAAAAGTCCGATGGAGCCCACACATGGTCGGAATTTCCGACAACATGGTCCGATAGGACATTTTCCGTCGGAAAATCCGACCGTGTGTACGGGGCATTAGAGTATGTACTATTGTCTGTCTTTATCTGTACTCTGCAACTCCATAAAACAAACCCTTTCTGCCAAGGGCATGTTCACAAACCTATTTATTTTAAAGTTGTGCCCATCAGTACCAAGAAATTTTATTTAGCACAAACATTTCCAGGAAAACATATGTAGATTTTATACTTTTAATTTTGATATCAAACACTGCATCTGTTATTCAGATGATCATTAGAGCAAGAAGCCCTTAGATTTGCCAGATTTATCAATTTGTTAGATAGCGTTTTGATAATTACAGCAGAAGGTGAGCTGCTGTATCCTTAATTCTTGGAATGACAGCTACAGACTAGATAGGAAAACTACCCAGGCTTCTGCCATAATTTGATAAGTAGAGCTCATGTTTCCAAATAAGTTCTATAATCCCTACTCCCATTTACGAAGAGCAAAAGAACTACACTGTAATGTCACAGTGTTCTAAAGCTGAATTTGTGTGCATGACATTAATTTTCATTTATATTGCATAATTGGGCACAACTAGAGTTGCAAAGCATGTTCCCTCTAATGATTATACAGTGTTCTGAGAATACAGGCACTTTCATCTATGGTGTGCAGGCCAAGATTGATCAATTAGTGCCCAATTAAGGAATATGTGACTTTTCCATCTGCGGGCACAGATGAAGGCATGCCAAGCATAGCCTAGGCTGTGATCAGAACATAAACAAAAAAGTCTGCTAATTGATGCCAGTCTTATTGCGTTGGTACCTTTCACGCAGTGCACTTATATATAGAATTCCCTTTTAAGTGAGGAGCCTATAAGATCTTTGTGACTATTTTATTCTGTAATTTTGCACAGTTTGGCCCCTTTCACACCTGAGCGGTGCGGGGCGGCGACGGTAAAGCAGCGCTATATTTAGCGCTGCTTACCATCGCTTTACCCGCGGTATGCGGCGGCTAGCGGGGTGGTTTTAAACCCCCGCTAGCGGCCGCAAAAGGGTTAAAAACCTCCGCAAAGCGCCGCTGCAGCGGCGGTTTGCGGGCGGTATCCCCGCGGTTTCCCATTGATTTCAATGGGAAGGAGCGGTATAGGAGCGGTGAACACACCGCTCCTTCACCGCTCCAAAGATGCTGCTAGCAGGACTTTTGTTGCGGTCCTGCTAGCGCACCGCTCCAGTGTGAAAGCCCCGCCGGCTTTCACACTGGAGTGAATGGGGCCGGTTTTTTCAGGCGGTATACAGGCGCTATTTTTAGCGCCGTACCGCCTGAAAACCGCCCCAGTGTGAAAGGGGCCTTACTTTACCGATATTGTTACACAATAGTAAATTGAACTTGTGTTGGCAACACTTTTTATTTTTCTGTATATATCAATATATAAGTCAATATTACCTCATCTGCTAATCATAATATTCCATAAAGAAATGCACACACGAAAATATGATACTAAACCATCAGGCACTAATCCTGAAGTTGATATGAATTGTCACTTAACTCACTTTGTATTTTCTTAATTATGATAAATCTTGCCAGCGTGTATTGTTTTCTTTGGTGGAATATAAACTGCAATCCTTATTTTATTTAACTCATCTTATACAAAGTAGTGCTCCCCCGCAGGAGCCACTGATAGACATGTGCAAAAGGAAAAAATTCGTTTTGTTTCGTTTCGTTTTAATTCGTTAATTAATTAATTTCGTTTAGTTAGATTCGTTAAATTTGTTAAATTCGTTTTCGGATTTCGTTTAGTTTTCGACCGATTTTCGAATTCGAAAATATTTTGCGACCCAACTTTGGGTCCACGTATCTCGGGGTTACTTGGTGATAGAAACACCAAATTTAGATATGTTGTAGCGCTAGTTCTACTGTGTTTGCATACCAAATCGGGGGTTTCTAGCTACAAATGGCCCCGAGATATGTGGCCCCAAAGTCGGGTCGAAAAATGTCATTCTCTGCTGCAGAAAAGTGCTTGACATTTTGCGACCCGACTTTGGGGCCACGTATCTCGGGGCCACTTATAGCTAGAAACCCCAAATTTGGTATACAAACACAGTAGAACTATCACTACAAACTCTCCAAATTTGGTGTTTCTATCACCAAGTAGCCCCGAGATACGTGGACCCAAAATCGGGTCACAAAATATTTTCGAATTCGGTTGAAATCATTTCAAATGCAGTTGAAAAAATGTCAAATGCAGTTGAAATCATTTCAAATCATGTTGATAATATTTCAAGCGGATTCGAAAATATTTTGCGACCCGCCTTTGAAAAAAAAAAATGAAATTGATTCTAACAGTCTGCAGAAGATCTGCAAAAAAAAAGAAGTGAAATGGCTGTTAATAGTCTACAGGAGATCTGCTATTAAATTATATATTTTTTTTATTCTGTTCTAATCTTTTCTATTTGAATTATACATTTTGGAAGATGGTTATTTACTTATATACATCTGTCACATAAAAAAAAGGATGTGAAATGGCTGTCACGGATGTCGATCGCAAGGCAAGTACATATGCTGTATCTCACTGTCCACTTGGCACAACACCTGCCACAAGCGCCAAGACACCTGCCATGAGTGCCACGTGACCGACCACAAGTGCCACGTGACCTGCCACGTGACCAAGTTGTGGATTGTCCACTTGCCATGTCACCTGCCACAAGTTATGGGGTTCCTAGCACCAAGTGACCCCAAGATATGGGGGATATGTCAAGTACTTTTCTACAGCAGAGAATTACATTTTGTGACCCGACTTTGGGGCCACGTATCTCAAGGCCACTTATAGCTAGAAACCCCAAATTTAATATGCAAACACAGTAGAACTGGCACTACAATCTCTCCAAATGTGGGGTTTCTATCACCAAGTAACCCCGAGATACGTGGACCCAAAGTCGGGTCGCAAAATATTTTCGAATTCGGTTGAAATAATTTCAAATGCAGTTGAAAAAATTTCAAATGCAGTTGAAAAAATTTCAAATGCAGTTGAAATCATTTCAAATCATGTTGATACTATTTCAAGCGGATTTGAAAATATTTTTCGACCCGCCTTTGAAAAAAAAATATGAAATTGATTCTAACAGTCTGCAGAAGATCTGCAAAAAAAAAGAAGTGAAATGGCTGTTAATAGTCTACAGGAGATCTGCTATTAAATTATATTTTTTTTTTATTCTGTTCTAATCTTTTCTATTTGAATTATAAATTTTGGAAGACGGTTATTTACTTATATACATCTGTCACATAAAAAAAAAGATGTGAAATGGCTGTCACGGATGTCGATCGCAAGGCAAGTACATATGCTGTATGTCGTTGTCCACTTGCCACAACACCTGCCACAAGTGCCAAGACACCTGCCATGAGTGCCACGTGACCGACCACAAGTGCCACGTGACCTGCCACGTGACCAAGTTGTGGATTGTCCACTTGCCATGTCACCTGCCACAAGTTATGAGGTTCCTAGCACCAAGTGACCCCCAGATATGGGGGATATGTCAAGTACTTTTCTACAGCAGAGAATTACATTTTGTGACCCGACTTTGGGGTCACGTATCTCGGGGCCACTTATAGCCAGAAACCCCAAATTTGGTATGCACACAGTAGAACTAGCACTATAATCTCTCCAAATTTGGGGTTTCTATCACCAAGTAGCCCCGAGATACGTGGACCCAAAGTCGGGTCGCAAAATATTTTCGAATTCAGTTGAAATAATTTCAAATGCAGTTGAAAAAAATTCAAATCATGTTGATACTATTTCAAGCAGATTCGAAAATATTTTGCGACCCGACTTTGAAAAAAAAATGAAATTGATTCTAACAGTCTGCAGAAGATATGCAAAAAAAAAGAAGTGAAATGGCTGTTAATAGTCTACAGGAGATCTGCTATTAAATTATATTTTTTTTTTATTCTGTTCTAATCTTTTCTATTTGAATTATACATTTTGGAAGATGGTTATTTACTTATATACATCTGTCACATAAAAAAAAAGATGTGAAATGGCTGTCACGGATGTCGATCGCAAGGCAAGTACATATGCTGTATGTCATTGTCCACTTGCCACAACACCTGCCACAAGTGCCAAGACACCTGCCACGATTGCCACATGACCGGCCACGAGTGCCACGTGACCGACCACAAGTGCCACGTGACCTGCCACGTGACCAAGTTGTGGATTGTCCACTTGCCATGTCACCTGCCACAAGTTATGGGGTTCCTAGCACCAAGTGACCCCCAGATATGGGGGATATGTCAAGTACTTTTCTACAGCAGAGAATTACATTTTGTGACCCGACTTTGAGGCCACGTATCTCGGGCCACTTATAGCTAGAAACCACAAATTTGGTATACAAACACAGTAGAACTAACACTATAACCTCTCCAAATTTGGTTTCTATCACCAAGTAACCCCGAGATACGTGGACCCAAAGTCGGGTCGCAAAATATAATCCGGTTGAAATAATTTCAAATGCAGTTGAAATAATTTCGAATCATGTTGATACTATTTCAAGCGGAGTCGAAAATATTTTGCCACCCGAATTTGAAAAAAAAAAATGAAATTGATTCTAACAGTGTGCAGAAGATCTGCAAAAAAAAAAGTGAAATGGCTGTTAATAGTCTACAGGAGATCTGCTAAAAAAAGAAATAGATGCTAATAGTCTGCAGGAGATCTGGTGAGAAAACGAAATAGATACTAATAGTCTGTAGTTGTAGTGCTAGTTCTACTGTGTTTGCATACCAAATTTGGGGTGTCTAGCTACAAGTGGCCCCGAGATACGTGGCCCCAAAGTTGGGTCACAAAATGTAATTCTTTGCTGCAGAAAAGTACTTGACATATCGCCCCTATCTTGGGGTCACTTGGTGCTAGGAACCCCACAACTTGTGGCAGGTGACGTGGCAAGTGGACTATCCACAACTTGGTCACGTGGCCGGTCATGTGGCACTCGTGGCCGGTCATGTGGCACGCGTGGCAGGTGTCTTGGCACTTGTGGCAGGTGTTGTGGCAAGTGGACAATGACATACAGCATATGTACTTGCCTTGCGATCGACATCCGTGACAGCCATTTCACATCTTTTTTTTTATGTGACAGATGTATATAAGTAAATAACCATCTTCCAAAATGTATAATTCAAATAGAAAAGATTAGAACAGAATAGAAAAAAATATATAATTTAATAGCAGATCTCCTGTAGACTATTAACAGCCATTTCACTTCTTTTTTTTTTTTTGCAGATCTTCTGCAGACTGTTTGAAAAAAAAAATGAAATTGATTCTAAGTCGGGTCGCAAAATATTTTCAAATCCGCTTGAAATAGTATCAACATGATTTGAAATTTTTTCAACTGCATTTGAAATTTTTTCAACTGCATTTGAAATTTTTTCAACTGCATTTGAAATTTTTTCAACTGCATTTGAAATTATTTCAACCGAATTCGAAAATATTTTGCGACCCGACTTTGGGTCCATGTATCTCGGGGTTACTTGGTGATAGAAACCCCACATTTGGAGAGGTTGTAGTGCTAGTTTTACTGTATTTGCATGCCAAATTTGGGGTCTCTAGCTATAAGTGGCCCCAAGATACGTGGCCCCAAAGTTGGGTCACAAAATGTAATTCTCTGCTGTAGAAAAGTACTTGACATATCCCCCATATCTGGGGGTCACTTGGTGCTAGGAACCCCATAACTTGTGGCAGGTGACATGGCAAGTGGACAATCCACAACTTGGTCACGTGGCAGGTCACGTGGCACTTGTGGTCGGTCACGTGGCACTCATGGCAGGTGTCTTGGCACTTGTGGCAGGTGTTGTGGCAAGTGGACAATGACATACAGCATATGTACTTGCCTTGCGATCGACATCCGTGACAGCCATTTCACATCTTTTTTTTTATGTGACAGATGTATATAAGTAAATAACCATCTTCCAAAATTTATAATTCAAATAGAAAAGATTAGAACAGAATAGAAAACAAATATATAATTTAATAGCAGATCTCCTGTAGACTATTAACAGCCATTTCACTTCTTTTTTTTTTGCAGATCTTCTGCAGACGGTTAGAATCAATTAAATTTTTTTTTTCAAAGTCGGGTCCCAAAATATTTTCAAATCCGCTTGAAATATTATCAACATGATTTGAAATGTTTTCAACTGCATTTGAAATGTTTTCAACTGCATTTGACATTTTTTCAACTGCATTTGACATTTTTTCAACTGCATTTGACATTTTTTCAACTGCATTTGACATTTTTTCAACTGCATTTGACATTTTTTTCAACTGCATTTGAAATTTTTTCAACTGCATTTGAAATTTTTTCAACTGCATTTGAAATTATTTCAACTGCATTTGAAATTATTTCAACCGAATTCGAAAATATTTTGCGACCCGACTTTGGGTCCACGTATCTCGGGGATACTTGGATATGTTGTAGTGCTAGTTCTACAGTGTTTGCATACCAAATTTGGGGTTTCTAGCTATAAGTGGTCCCGAGATACGTGGCCCCAAAGTCGGGTCACAAAATGTCAAGCACTTTTCTGCAGCAGAGAATGACATTTTTCGACCCGACTTTAGGGTCATGTATCTCGGGGCCACTTATAGCTAGAAACCCCACTTATAGCTAGAAAATTTGGTATGCAAACACAGTAGAACTAGCACTACAACATATCCAAATTTGGGGTTTCTATCACTAAGTGACCCTGAGATATTTCGAATTTCGTCCGCGATTTTTCGATTCGAAAAAAATTCCGATTCGGTTAAATTCGTTAGTATTGTAATTCGGTAATTCGGATGCATCCGAATGTCCGAATAATGAAAAATTCGTCCGAATTTCGATTCGGAACATAACGAAATGCACATGTCTAGCCACTGATATCAACTTGTTCTTTCCCAGAGAATTAGCCCAGAGGCTACCAGTCACCCCAGCAACAGTCCATTTACCCTGGCTCCAGTAAACAGTATAGGGGTTGTCTTTTGAAGCTTTATTGCTTATAAATTTGAACAGAAGGGAGAGGTGCAGAGTGGTATAGGATACTCCAGGAACACTGAATTAGGAGGACATACTCCACTAGGTTAAGCTTCCCTTCTGAACAGTCTTTATTCCAGGGAGACAAAGGAATGACCAGAACTGAGACCCTGTAAGAGCGGTTTCAGTGAGGGCTACCACTAACCCTTATTACCAATAAAAAAAAAAAGCCACAGTCACCAGAGTTTGGCCTCAGGTCAACACCCAATTTCCACCAGACATCTCTATGTCACAGGACAACTGCAGAGTTTCTAGCTCCCTCCAGGCCCTTTTTGGCTTCAAGATAGCTACTCACTTTCATCTTCCAGCAAACACTTATCAGTGAGAGAGAAGTTAATACTCACAATGCCACAGGACAGCTATATACTTTTCAACTTACACCAGGCACTCCTCTGGGAGCTCTCTAGACCAGATCCTTAGGTGAAGTACCTTAACTGGCTCTGCCACAGCTGGGACCTCGATGAACACCAGCAAACTCCAATGGAACTGTCTCAAAGGAGCCACATCCCTGAGGCTGTTAAACCTCTCTAGCAGGACAAGAGCATGGCTACTCCAGACCCCAGGCTGTTTATACTCCTCCCATCCACCCACTGGACACACATCCTCAGGGATTGGCTGAAGCACAATAACTATTCAAGCTGCTCATTTGACTCTACCAGCCCTATATTCTGGAAACCAGAAGGCAGAAGGCAAGGGGAAGCACCTCTGCATTCTCTGCATTAGGGTAAAAAACCTTTTAATAGTGGCTTCCCCCATAGCTCACATACATACTCACCTGAACCTGATTGTCAGGGACACACTGCCCGCTCCAGAAGGGGTGCGCCTATGCACACGCGCGAATCGCGGACTTCGCACACAGATGCGCGCACGCGCGAATGGCAGCCTTTGCGCACAGATGACCGTGCACGTGAATGGCGGTCTTCGCGCACGCGAATTGCGGACTTCGTGCACAGATGTGCGCATGCGCGCGCATTAGACGTGCATTGGCGCCCAACAGTCTATAAAAGATGCTCCCGAAATGCCGCCCCTTGCGGTTTGATCTGCTTCTGTTACCTGTGTTCCTGATTCTGTGCCAGTACCCTGCTCCTGTGTTTGACCCGGCTTCCTGACCTTGCTTCTGTCTCCAATCCTGACTTTGGCTTGTTTGACCCTGCTTACTTATCTGCCTGATTGCCTGTTGCCAAGACCCAGCCTGGACTCCGACTATTCTCTGCCTGCCGTTTATGCTGTTTACCCTGATGTGTAAGACCCGGCTAGTCTGACTCTGCTTCTGCCTACAAGCTGCACCTGCTGGCCTGCATCTGCTACACCTGCTGGCTTGCATCCGCTGATCTCCGTATCTGCTGTTCCAGCTTCCACTTGGCTATCCAGCTCCAAGCAGTGAGGACCAAACAGGCACCTTTACCTCACCGTGCTCTTACCACCACCACTCCCGTACCACCCCTCCGAGCCGGGGTGGTACGGGAGGTCTCCCTCTGCACGTCAGGCTCACATCCAAGGTACGTTACACTGATCTTGGCCCAGAGCTTTACATATCTGCAGCAGCTCTTCTACGCTCTCCTGGCTCTCGCAGGCTTGGCTGAGAGCAGCGGGGGCCATTGGCAAAACCAGTGAGCAGAGAGCTGGGGTGGGGCCGAGCCACGTTGTGTGGCTGAATAGACACAAACAACCCAACTTGGGATCGAGCATGATCCCATGGGAAGCAGCTTACTATGGGGACACTTGCAGGGGAGGAAGAGCCAGAAGAGGGCAACTGAGAAGAGGAGGATGGGGGCTGCTGTGTGCAAAACCAATGCACAGAGCAAGTAGGTATAACATGTTTGTTGTTTAAAAAAATAAAAAATCAAGCACTTTAAGATGAACTGGGAACACATCCTGGTTTTGTTTCATGATGTGCAGTGACTTTAATATTCTACAAATGTCACTATTGTCTTTGACACTTACTGATTACTTGTAGATCCTAAAATACATTGCTATTAACAGTATTAAAGAACCATAAACAGAAAACAAACAAAATAAGCATATACTAAAAACCAAGATTATTTTATACTATTTATCTAGTGTTACACAGTCCAGAGATTTATGCTCAAGGCTTTCAAATCTTTTATGGAGATGTAATATAGGACTGCAATATACCCTAACTCAAGGACAAGTCTTTTCAGCTATTCATTTCTTTCCTGGAAATTTCTTTGCGGCAAATAAATATGTTGGTTTAGAAATGTTCTTAGTAAAACAAAAACAAAAACACAATGCAATATAATTATCAGAGGCATGTGGTTTAAATCCCTTTGAAGTGTATGCATTGTGCTTATGATGGACATACTGTACTGAGTTGTATTAATGGAGTTGTTGGGCAATTTAGATTACATGAATAAATGGGTCTATGTGAATTATGTATTGAATTTTTTAGGATTCATGTTGGCTTACTTTGGTAGATAAATGCATCTACTCCCTCAAACAAAGCAATGCATTCATTCTGTTATACAAAGCATAATTGCAGCATCTGGGGAAAAGATTTTCAATTGTACTGTTAATATTTGACTTTAATGAGTCTATTTTAGATTTTATCCTAAACTACTTCAACCTGTGAATAAATACAGCACTTCTGGCAAAGTGTATAGGGAATGAGTCTTTTGCCATTAGCTTCATTGCAATATGTGGTGCTTAGGTTTCACAGGCTGCATTGACCAGAAAAATGTAAAAAAATACGTCAGGGGATCAGTACGGATGAATGACTTAGACTATAGTTGATGGTAGTTACAGTAAAATATATAGTATACCATCTGTTCCCAGGTTAAAGGTTCATTAACACTTAATTTTCATTACCTATGGCTAAATGGTACAAGGAAAAAAACAATAATTATAATGATCAATTTGAAAGGTTTTTCTGTTCTTTGTCTTTCGTGTTCTCATTTTAAAGGAGTAAAAACATTAAACACTATAAATTTAAAAATTGCCTAGTTTTCTCTTTGTCCTCTATATTTACAGTATATTACTTTCAGAAAGGAAAGCCCATCCAATGGGTTGAAACACCTACTGGATTCTTATATCAATAAAGTGAATCTGTCAAAAGCCTGGCTTATTTCTACTATGTATATAATTAAATTATATAAACAGAGGTTACACATAGTAAAAAAAGTTAAAACAAACTGTAGATCCATGCAGCTGGAGTTTTACAATATAGAAGAGTTGGGCTTAACCACAATATTATTATCTATTGTGCAACTCTGCTGGTACTTTATTTTGAAGGGTTTTCTCAGGGATGAAGAGAGACTCTTAAGAGGTAGAAGAGATGGGGCCGAGCTCAGTCTCAACAAAAAAATATCTGGTTGATTATAATTTATTTTTAATGATGATAATTAATGATTAATTAATGACAACTTTCACTTATGCATTTTTTCATCATATCCTCAGTTTGCAATGTCAAATAATGTCAACAGTTCCATTTAATAACCCCATGTATATAATCACTCCCCCCACTGCAGAAATTCTAAAGCCAAGAAAAAGTAATTATCACTCAACATGCTACTGAGGGGTGAACTTCTCAATGTCATGGGCAGTGAAGTCGGGCAACTGAAGCCAGGAGGGCTGACAGGGCCTAAAAAGGACTCACTGGGAGCAGTATTCCATCAGTAGGACAGCTAGCACCAAAGAAACTTTCTATATTGCTGCTACATTATAGGGGCCCGCGGTCCCTGCCTGCAAAAGGCTATTGCTAAGGCCTGGCTGAGTCAGTGTCAGGCCCAACCACCATGTGCTAGCTGTTCCTGGAACCACAAGATAGGACGTGAAGAGTTGTGCCTGGAGGAATCTGGATAAGTGTACAAAGAGTGTACATAGTTGTCCCTAGCAACTTTGCTATTATTTCATTGGGCATCCCATATTTCCCACACCCCACCCAGTTAAATTCCCTCAAAAAAAAATAACAAAAACAAAGCAACGGACTGTTCATTGTCATTTAGTGTCTGGGAAGTGAATGCCGGGCCGGCAGGGTGACAGGTGGGCCACATCACTAAGCAGCCCCTACAGGGGTACCTCTACACACACAAGTTGCATTGTTTAACATTCAGGTATGACTTTCATGCAACTTTTGAGATTTAAAATTGAAGTCTATGGCCCTCAAGTTGCATGAAAATCAGACCAAGTAGTGAATGAACTACTGTGAAGTTGATGCAACTTTAAGTCACGTATATATAAATGGGTATCATTGGAAAACATGGGGAACAACTTGTCATGCAACTTTGATTTCCAAAGTTGCATGACAAGTCGCACAAGTGTGAATGGAGCCAAAAGAAACCTCTGCAACGCCAATAGTTTTGTAACTTGTGCACAATAGCATACACACAAGATCGCATTAGTCAGAGCCATATTACATTTTTACCCATGCAGCATATTTGATCTATGAATTACTGTATTTGTAGCGCTTTTAACTTGCCCATTGCTAGTACAGTAACATATTCTTTGTGTCTGTGCAAAACTTTGTAGAACCATTACAAATGTTTTTATTGAAACTTACCTGGTGTGGCTGAGTGCATTATTAAAGCTGTTTGTGTTTTTTTTCCTATGTCTCAGGTACCCAGAGGGTCCAGGTGATAAAGGCTTAAAGAAAAAGAAGAAAAATCAGATTCAGTGAAGCCTTTCTAAAGCTAAACTCCAAGCAAACAGCTAAATAAACAGATGAAATACATATAATGGATCTGTTTTATATAGTTACATAGTTAGTCAAGTTGAAAAAAGACACAAGTCTACCCATCCAGTGCTGAGATTCCCATAGCTCTGTCACACAGAGCCCTGTTGGCACGGAAGGGGACCTGTTTTTATTTTGCTGCATTCCAGCCAGTAACATTATATCTAAAAAGTGCAGCGCTGAAAAAAAACACCATAAAAGTGTATATAGGTGAATGATAATGAAAAAAGTGCTGAAAACAAAAAACAATATACAAAACAAAAATGCATCACTTCTCAATAACATATTAACAATGTGTACATATCACACCATAGAAGTACTAATAGGCCAAGTATGAAAAAAATGAATCAAGCTCGGTTGATGTAACAGTTGACATTCATAACGACATTCATAACGAACGGCAAATATGACTTGAGTTCATATATCCAGTACTTCTCTAATCTGGATACCTTCAATGTGGGATAAATTTATCAATAATTTGAAATTGTGTGCCTGTGTTTTTTTTTATCATGATGCTGTAAATAGTGTCGAGGTGCACTGTGGTTGGTACAGCCCTTCTGGATGCTGGCCAGATGTTCGTTGACCCTCACGAGAAGGTCCTAATGGTACATCCCACATAGTTTACCGCAAGGGCAAGTAATGAGATATACAATATATCTAGTGGCACAAGTCATAAACTGCTTTATTTTGTAGCCACGAGAAGTAACTGTAGATGTAAAAGAATCACTTTTACGTCTACCACATGAATTGTGTAGGCAAGCGTTGCACCAACGACAGGGGTAGTATCCTTTACATTCTTGAAAAAAAGTGGTTCTCTTTGGAGTGTCAATTATTGTTAGGGGCAATGTCACCTTGTATGGACCTCGCCCCTCTAAAAGTGACTCTAGCTTGCTGCGGAAGAAAAGTTCCCAAAAACCAATCATTCAATAGAACTTTCCAATGTCTGTTAATGATCCTCTTTATTTGCTTATGCTGCATCGAGAAAGCCGTAAAAAAAGACCATCTAAATGTATTATCCTGGGTGGGCTTGGGTTTGTCCATCAGCAGTGTACTCCTATCCATTCATATAGCTTTATCAATAGCCATATCTAAATCCCCAGACCTATACCCCTTTTCCACAAATTAATTTTTTAGAGTTTCTGCTTGATGTAAATAGTCTACTGTATTGGTACAATTCCTTTATAAACAAAGGAATGACCATAAGGGACGGAGGTGAGCCATCGATCATGATGGCAACTATAAAATGTAGGGTTAGTATGAACTCTCTTATTAGGTAATTGGTCTAAATCTTTAAGAACGAGACTCCGAAAAACATTCAATGACGGAGCCAAGTTGCCAGGGGGATTAAACAAAGAAGGGTTGGACAAACCAGAATGGATATTACTGTTTTGTGATGCTACTCTTGAACTAATGGGGGGTTGTGAAAGAAAAAATCTTTGAACACTTAGCCTACGGATGTACTTCTGTACGTCCATAAAGGTAGAAAATGTATTCAATTTTCTAGGGGGGACATATTTAAGCCCCTTATCAAGTACATATTTCTCTGCATTAGTGAGTTCCAATTTACTCAAATTAAATATTCCTGCACCTATTGGGTTCTTTTTCTTTTCCCTTTGAAGGCGCCACCCCCTCTGGAGCCTCGTTTAGTTTTGGGCTTCTGGGATGGTTACCAATGGGTCTGTGAAAACCTGCATTTTGAGGTGGGCCTGAATAATTTTGATTATAACTATACAGAGATCTAGAAAATTCATCATTCTCCCTACTCATATAACTATATGGATCTCGATGTATCTCATGTGATCCATCATCACGCAGAGGTGCAAAGTGATTGGATGTATAGATTTATGTACTTTGAGGATAATCATTATCTCTATTGTGTCCAGATCTATTATTGTACCAATTCCTAGGTGGACTATCGTATCGCTCTCAATAATGATGATCCCTAGTACCTCCATACTGAGACCCTCTATTTCCAGTTTTGGAACCTCTGCCTTTGGAATTGGAGAAATGCCTCCCACTTATTCACTTAGTAACTGTACTTTTATGTCATAGTTATTATGCATTTTTGTTTTGTATATTGATTTTTGTTTACAGCATTTTTCATTATCATTCACCTATATACATTTTTTATGGTGTTTTTTTCAGCGCTGCACTTTTTAAATATCATTTGTTTGGACTTGTTTGTTTGGTGTTAGCAGCTTTAAGTAGAGTGGCTTAGCACAGCAATTCCCCCCCTCCCCAGTTCAGTAACACGATTGCACAGTGAAAGGAGGAGCTTCTGACAGCTAAGCTCATCTTTCAGTAACACGATTGCACAGTGAAAGGAGGAGCTTCTGACAGCTAAGCTCATCTTTCTGTCACTATCCTCTGTCCTCATATCAACATGCTCCTTGCACTACCACACAACTGATTGGCTGTTTTGTATCTGCTCCTTCTTTCTGAGCTCTGCTGTAGAGGGAATGCAAGAGGCTTATATTAAGTAAAATTCAGGATCTTACACAACTTGCATTAAAAAATAGATTTAATGATTTATTAATGAACACATAATTAGGTCATGGGATGGGTCTTAATGGTGGGGCTAAGTTACAGCAAGGGAATGGTGTAAATATGGGGTGGCCCCCAGCCACTTATCTACAGTAGACCTCACCCTATCTGTTTGTTCCCGGGTTCTTGCTGAATATTGTGGGGGTTGCTGTCTCATAAAATCATAGGGAATCTAAAAATCTTTGGATACTAAATGTGTAAGTAATAGTCTATATAAAAAAAAAGGTGGTGTGTATTATATTTAAGAATGGTGATATCTTCTGATGTTGACTACATAAAGATTACATGCATGATATGAACAAAATCCTCTTCTCTAAAGAAGCCATATATTTTTTTTTATATATTATACATTTTCATTAAGCTTCAACAATTCACAATTAAATTTTAACATTTTAAACATCTATTCAACACACAATGTATGCCTATTCACGTTTTTATTATATTGTTACCCTTCCTACCAAAGCACTATGCAAAAAAATATCTACAGACCAATCCATAGAAAAAAGAAAAAAAGGAGAGAGGAAAAAAACACAATTTTTTTAAATCGTTTTGACAGGAAGCCCTCTTCAACAGCAGGTATCTAAATTTTAATTTAGTACATTGTACTAATGCTAAAGTGCTGGGCAGAAAGAAAGTGTTTCTAAACAAGTCTTATCTGAGATAGTTTTTTTATTTTTTTATTTCTTTTTGATAGAAAGAATAAAATTAAATTGGTGTTTACAACTTTACTGTAAGTATTGTTCAATTAGATTGATCCTAAAAGTACTAATATGAAGATATTGTGAATAAGCGGATGCTGAGTGTCTCATAATCATAATCTCATCTCATAATAAAATTAGTCGAATTATGGCACTTAGTACTTTTATGAACATTGTACTACTGAGAGACACTATTTCATGTAACCACTATTTTACATAAATCTACATTAAATCTTATCAAACTTTATTGTACTGTCAACTTAAATGGTTCCCTTTTCTGCTTTCCTCAATGGACACTTCATGGGAAAGAAATACTAGATAGAAACTTTTTAAGCAGAAGCTAATATTTGTGATTTTTTTTAAATTTAAAATAGATACAAAAATATATAATATGCATGTGGTAAGTTCAGCAAATGTATGCAAAGTAAATATATAAAAAATAAAAATAAATGATGGATAATTAGCATGTAAGGCATTACTATGACAATACTGCATTTGTTGGATGTCTGTAAATTGCCACTAATGTGCCAGTTATGATGCAATAATAGGGTGAACACAAAAAACAACATGGCTATTCTCAGAGATCTTAAAAAACACAAACAACACATTGTTCTGGGTGTCTGGTTTGCCAGATTGCATATTAGCCCAGCACTGACCCTGCACATACCTACCAGTCCTTCTGCCCATTCCTGGAATCTTTGCACTGTGGTGCTAAGCCACTGAAACAATACTGAACATTTGATATACTGTCAGAAACCATGAATCAGACCGAGACAGAAGTGCAGTAAAATTCACACTAGTATAATAATAATAGTAGTAATAGTAATAATAACAGAGCAAACATAGTCAAAACATAGCCAGAGTTTGGTAACCAGAACGGATAGTCAGACAAGCCAGGACGTCAGGGAACCAGGGATCAGTGTAATTCAAGACAAGCGAGGAAATCAGGAAACTTGAGAATCAGTGTAGTGGAACAGCAAGCAGGATCAGGAACCAGAAGGGACATCAGCCAAGCAAGTCTTTCACTGGTACACATTAGAGAGTCTCTGATATGTTGACCAGGCGAAGGCAGAGAGAATCTGTACTGAATAGCTTAAGTAGCCAGCACCTCCTGGACTTGTACCCAAGTGGAACGAAGAACACGAAGATGCTCCTCTAACTCAGGAATGCTCTGAGGAGCAAATGAGTCAGGCAACATGGATGGTTGAAAACCATAGTTCTCCATAAACGGGGACAATCGGGAAGCAGCATTCATGGCACTATTGGGAGCAAACTCCGCCCAAGGTAAGAGGTCTGACCAGTTGTTATGATGGTCAGAAATATAGCAATGTAGAAACTGCTCCAAGGACTGGTTGGCTCGTTCTGCTGCCCCAATAGACTGCCGGTGATACGCAGAGGAAAAAGCAAGCTGAATTACCAACTGTGCACAAAAGGCTCGCCAGAATCGGGACACGAACTGACTACCCCTGTCTGAGACGATCACCTTGGGTAAGCCATGGAAACGAAAGACCTCCCGAGCAGCCAGTTCCTTAGATGTGGGCAACTTCTTAAGTGAAATGCAATTTTTGAGAACCGATCAACCACCATAAGGATAACTGTGTTGCCTTGAGAGTTGTAACTCCACAATGAAATCCATGGACAGGTGGGTCCAAGGCCTCTCTCCATTGGGTATGGGTTGTAGGAGGCCCACTGGAAGATGTCGGGGTGTCTTACTGAGCACACACGGAACAAGCAGCTATGAAGGCGGCTACATCAGCATGTAGACTAGGTCACCAGAATTGTTGAGAAATGGCCCAAAAGAGTTGATTCTTCCCTGGGTGACCAGCAGCCTTGGGAGAATGGTAAGTCTGGAGCACGGCACTACAGAGACTCTTGGGGACAAAGCAGCCGTCACAAGGTTTCTCAGGTGGAGCATGGATCTAAGCGGCAAGAATCTTGTCATCCAAAATACGATCAGGAGGAATCACTGGAACAGGAACCGATTCCAACTTGGAAGTGGAGGAAAATTGTCAAGGCAAAGCATCAGCCCTTACATTCTTAGTACCGGGTAAGAATGAGACTATGTAATTGAAGCTTCACAAGAAAAGAGCCCATCGTGCCCTTCTGGGAGAGAAGCGTTTAGCCTCAGACAAGAATGTGAGATTCTTATGGTCAGTAAGAATGAGAACTGGCACAGTGGTACCTTCGAGGAGATGCCTCCATTCCTTAAGGGCTAAAATGGTCGCCAACAACTCTCTGTCCCCAATCTCGTAATTGCATTCCGCGGGTGACAATTTCTTGGAAAAGTAGCCACATGGATGCATAGCACTCTCAGAGGTAGGACATTGAGACAGAAGGTCGCCAACTCCAGTCTCAGAAGCATCAACCTCAAGGATAAAGGGTAATGTAGGATCAAGATGTGCCAACACAGGAGCAGAAACAAAGGCAGCCTCGAGGCTCTTAAAGGTCTTAATGCAGTCCGGAGACCAACTCTGTGGGTTACCATCCTTTCTGGTCATATCAGTCAGGGGTTTGACCAGGGACGAGAAGTTACTAATAAACTTCTGATAATAATTGGCAAAGCCAAGAAAATGTTGCAGAGGACGTTTACCCATGGGTTGGGGCCACAGTAGGACTGCAGAAAATTTCTTTGGGTCCATCGAAAAACCAACAGTGGAAATTACATAACCCAGGAATTTAACCTGTTCGCGATGGAATTCGTACTTCTCCAATTTACAATAGAGATTGTTTTCTTCTGAAGCAAACGACAGACATCTGTGTGGTGGCTCTCTAGGTACTTGGAAAATATGAGGATATCGTTGAGATAAACCACCACACATAGCTGCAACAAATCTCAGAGGACATCGTTGATAAATTTCTAGAAAACTGCTGGGGCATTGCAAAGGCCAAATGGCATTACGAAGTACTCATAATGGCCCGTTCTGGTATTAAACACAGTTTTCCATTCATCGCCCTCCTTGATCTTCACAAGATTGTATGCCCCTCTCAAATCAAGCTTCGTGAAAAAAAACGTTGCTCCCTTGAGGCGGTCAAAAAACTTGGTAATCAACAGAATTGGATAAGCACTCTGTCAATACTCTGCCAATACTCGCTAATACTCGCCAATACTCTGCAATACATTTTAATAGAAACAAAGAATTTATTTATTTATTTTTACCGAATTTTCAGTCTTTTTTGATTTATCGCAGTAAAAAAAAAAAAATATAATAATAATAATAATGCCATAAATCTATCCCCCGATTTGTAGACGCTATAACTTTTGCGCAAACCAATCATTTTTTGAGACCCCTATAATCAATACAAGGTCTCAGTTCACCACTCTTCTTCTTCACAAAGAAGAAACCAGCACCAGTAGGAGATGATGATTTACGGATGAATCCTCGAGAAAGTGCATCTGCAACATACTCCTCCATGGCCTTATCCTCTGAGACCGACAAAGGGTAAACCCAGCCTCGAGGGGGTATGGCACCAAGTTGAAGGTCAATTGCGCAATCATACGACTGGTGTGGAGGCAATGTCAAAGACATTGCTAAAATCGTGGTACTCCTCAAGCAGGAAGGAGAGTGAAGAGGTGCACAGGACCTTAGTCACCTTCTGAAAACATATCTTGCTGCATTGTGGCGACCAGGAAAGAACCTCAGCACGAAGCCAATCAAAAGAAGGGCTGTGCCTCTGTAACCAAGGATAAACAATAATCACCGGAAACTTAGGTGAGGAAATGACTTGGAAATTAATTATCTCATGGCGCAGAGCCCCCTACGGTCATGGACAACGGAACTGTCCCATGAGTAACATGGGCAGGCTGTAGAGGTCTCCCGTCAAGAGCCTCAATGGCAAGTGGAGTGGTATGAAGCTGCAGCAGAATTGAGTGCTTAGATACAAAGGCAGCATCAATGAACAGGCCTGCAGCCCCAGAGCCTGTATCTCGACGGGGCAACTCAGACCAAAAATGGATAACTGGGACCAAGGGCTTATCCTTCTGGACAACTTGGGACGAAACAACGCCACCTAAGGTCTGTCTGCTACAGGACCTCAAGGTTCGGGCATTTCCAGGATGGGTAGGACAACAATTCAAAAAGTGACCAGCCTGGCCACAATAAAGGCACAATCTCTCGCTCCTTCTAAGGGTTCTCTCATTCGCAGATAGAAGTGTGAAGCCCAAGTGCATGGGTTCACCGTAAATGACCGACTCCGTACCAGGAGGAATGGGAGGTGAGGGAGGCAAGTGTGGGACTGCAAGGCTCTGAGACAAATGTACAGGAGGCTTCTGCAAGCGCTCCTTAAAAGAGAGTCTGGAGTCTATGAGGGTGGCAAACGTGATCAACTTCTCCAGCTCAGTGGGTATATCTTGGGCTGCTATCTCATCATTGATGGTATCCGAGAGACCACGAGAAAAAGCAGCCACAAGAGCCTCATTGTTCCAAGAAACCTCTGCTGCCAGAGGACGTAATTCAATGGCGTAATCGGCAACAGTTCTCGTACTCTGTTTGATGGGCACGAGGCACTTGGCAGCAGAAGCGGAGCATGTGGGAATGTCAAATACCTTTTTAAAGGAAGCCACATACTCTGGGTAACTTAGGACAACGAGTTTTTGCATCTCCCATAGAGGGTTTGCACAGGCCAAGGCTCTCTCAGAAAGCAAAGATATCATGAAACCTACTTTGCTTCTGTCCAGGGAAACACCTGGGGGAGCATCTTAAAGTATATCTCAACCTGATTGAGAAACCCTCTGCATTGGACTGGATCTCCCCAAATAACTGGGGAAGCAGAGCGGAACTAGACATACCTATTTTAGAGGTAATACTCAAGGCGGGTGCCTGCACAGAGACTAGAGCAGGTTGTCCGGGGAAGCCACAGTGGGAGATTCCTGGAGTGCCCTGTGAGATTTAGGAGTGTCTGTAACGCCATGGCAAACTGATCCATGCAGCGATCCTGCTCATCCAATCTCGAAAAAATATTACCAACAAGTGGATTGACTGCAACTTCTGAATTAATGGCCTTCGCCTACTGTCAGAAACCATGAATCAGACCGAGACAGAAGTTGCAGTAAAAATCACACTAGTTTAATATTAATAGCAATGGGTAAACAGAGCAAACGTAGTCAAAACATAGCCAGAGTTCGGTAACCGGAACAGATAGTCAGACAAGTCAGGACATCAGGGAGCCAGGAATCAGCATACTTCAGGACAAGCCAGGAAATCAGGAAACTGGAGAATCAGCCTAGTGGAACAGCAAGCAGAATCAGGAACCAGAAGGGACGTCAGCCAAGCAAGTCTTTCACAGGTACACAGGAGAGAGTCTCTGATATGTTGACCAGGCGAAGGCAGAGAGGATCTAGACTGAACACCTTAAATAGCCAGCAGGACTGGCGAGCAGGATATAATCACCAGGTGAGTCCATGTGGAAAGATTAGAGCTGGCAATTAACCGACAGCTGAGCAGTCTGCTCTGAGAAGAAAGGGCAGAGCCCAGCCCTGACATATACTTCCTGGTGTGTCAGTTGCCTGCATACCGTGCCATGGGTTGTGGTCTCACCTGCTGGCTTCTATGTCACTACTGAGTCCCTAGAACACATGACCAGTGTAGACCAGATGTCCCCAACCTTCTTGATGTCTGCCCGACCACTCATACTCCACCCCACCCCTTAATGCTACCTATGAGACCACACATGGAAATGGAGTACAAATGGCCATAGCAGCCTTTTAATTACCAAAATATAAAAATTTCACATTCTTTAACACATAAACATCTGAAAAAAATTATCAGTCACTCAGCCTGTTGGTCTTTGACGGCACCCCAAAATTTAAATATGTTCCACATCTACATTGTGAGACCTTTTACAATGATAGGCCTCCAGCCATAATACAGCAGCTCAGAGACAACCCATTACCCGCAGTGCAACCATTACCATATTCCAGCTAAACCATGTTAACTGGAATACACCAGAGGGGCACATAACACCCATGAGTCCCCAACACTTCCATCTCGTAGGTTTTTTTCTTATACCATCAAAGACCAACCACACCACCCACTCAGCTGCCATGATGTAACCTGCTCGCACTGCTCCTGTAAATAGAGAAAAGCAGACAAACAAACAGGGAGGGTGGGTGGGAAACTGCCTCCTGTCACAGCTGCCCCTCCACTGATGCCCGTGTGCCCCGCCTCCCCCCTAAATAAACAAAACCCCTCCCAACCATGCTGTTCTCCACCAATCCTAACTTCCCCTTCTTGTAAACCTTCTCTGCCTTTTTAACCCTATGTTGTCTCCCCTTCTCACACTGTCATGCTGGCCCTTTTCTATTTTCTCTTCTTTTCTCTTGCTTCAAGCCTCACTCTATTGTCATTGTAGCTCGCAGGTAAAAGGACAGCACTGTAGTGAGGAAACAAGTTTCTGTGACATCCAGAAGCATGTTGGATGCTGAAGAATCTGTTGGCAGCTTTTCTCTGCCAGAGGGAGAAGATTCGAGGAACAGGCAGCAATACAGGTAAGTATAAATAGTACCGTATATACTCGAGTATAAGCCGAGATTTTCAGCCCTTTTTTTAGGGCTGAAAGTCCCCTTTTCGGCTTATACTCGAGTCAGTGCCGTCTGCCTACATGAACAGCTTGTCATGTAGACAGACGGCAGTGTTCAAAAGCCGCGCCGTCTCCTCCCGCCCGTCCGTGATAGGCGGACACTAATTTTCCCAGCAGTACAGTTTTCCGCCTATCACGGATGTCCTGTCATTCTCATCTCATGGACGAGGATGAGAGGATGTCCGTGATAGGCGGAAAACTGCACACTGACTGCTGGGAAAACCGAGTGTTCCTCCTATCACGGACGAGGAGGAGGAGGAGGCGCGGCTTTCAAACATGTAATGGCGCCTGGCGCCTCAGTGTGCACGCTGATCGCCAGGATCAGCAATGGGGGGGAAACTGGACAGCGGACACCGGACACGGGACAGCGGGACAGCGGACACCGGACAGCCAGCGATCTGACACAGATAGGCGGGAGACAGATCGATCGGCACAGGTAGGCTGCACTGGTAGGCTGCACTGGGGACACAGGGGTTTGTATAGGACACAGGGGACATGCAGATGGGCATTTGCTGACACTCTTTTCCACTTACAGTAGCTGCTCCATTTCCCCCCTCGGCTTATACACGGGTCAATAACTTTTCCCAGTTTTTTTGTGGTAAATCAGGGGCCTCGGCTTATATTCGGGACGGCCTATACTCGAGTATATACGGTATTCTTTGCAGGGTGTTTTTTAATTTGTTAAGTCTCTTTAACCACTTACCCACTGGGCACTTAAACCCCCTTCCTAACCAGACCAATTTTCAGCTTTCGGTGCTCTCACACTTTGAATGACAATTACTTAGTCATGCAACACTGTACCCAAATAAATTTTGTGTCCTTTTTTTCACACAAATAGAGCTTTCTTTTTGTGGTATTTGATCACCTCTGCCGTTTTTTTTTTTTTTTGCGCTATAAACAAATAAGACTGACAATTTTGAAAAAAAATATGAATATCCATGCTATTATATATGCTATAATAAATATCCCCAAAAAATATATAAAACAAGAATTTATTCCTCAGTTTAGGCTGATTTGTATTCTACATATTTTTGGTAAAAAATTATTGGTTTGCGCAAAAGTTATAGCGTCTACAAATCGGGAGATAGATTTATGGCATTATTATTATTATTATTATATATATATATTTTTTTGACTGCGATAAATCAAAAAAGACTGAAAATTCGGTAAAAAAAATAAATAATTCTTTGTTTCTATTAAAATTTATTGCAGAGTATTGGCGGAGCGATCACATGGTAAACGGCCGCTATCAGGGACCCGCTGTCGGGACCCGGCGGTCATGTATGTTCCCAAGTGTGCGCCCCGCAGGAGCAAGTTTCTGGGAGGATGTCCGTAGCCGTCGTAGCCGAATAAGCCGACCACGCTGTAGCCGTCTTTCGGCTATGGCCCGGTTGGCATGTGGTTAAGATAAACAACCCACCGATTTTTATAGGCTACAAGGCTACAATCTGATTCTATCAGATTCTAAACAGCATAAAATTCCCCACAAGGGTACCATGAAGTCTGTTGGTTTGAGTATAGTGTAACAATTACAGATATCCCAACATCTAGCAACTGACTAAGCAGGCAGATGAACAGGTAAAATAGCTAGCCAAAATTCCAATGATTATTGTCCATCAAAAATAAATAATAGGTCCAGCTTGAATTATACTGCTGTCATAAATATCTGGAATGCAGTGTGATTATACACATTGCCACACAATGAGATTGGAAGAGAAGCAGTTTAACCTTAAGCTTGTACAATAAATGACATCATGGTGAAAAGAAGCAAACGCTAGAAAATCTAGAATACTGTATGCTTAGCTCACACCAGCTAGAAATCTATTCAACATGATGTGGGTTAGAGTAATGCCGCGTACACACGATCGGACTATCCGGCGTATTTGTCCGCCAGACAATCCGACCGTGTTTGGGCTCCCGCAGACTTTTTCTTCTCAAAAGTCCGGCGGACTTGGAAAGAAGTTTTGACTCAAAATTATCTGACGGACAATTCGGCCGTCTGTGTGCTAGTCCGCGTGACTTTTGAAATGAACGGACTTGCCGACACAAGGAGTAAAGTCCGTTCATTTTGAACGTGACTCCAGGTAGACGGGACTAGCGAAGGAAGTCAATGCAGCCGCCTTGATCAAGCACCCCCCATGTTGAGGGCACGCGGCCTGGTACGGCTCAGGAGGGGTGGCGCTCGCTCGTCCCCACCCCCTTTCCTGACTGGCCGGGCTGCATGCTCGGATAAGGGTCTGATATGGATCTGGGGGGGACTCCCATGCCGTTTTTTTGACGTAGGGATTCCCCTTTAAATACATACCAGGCGACGGGGCTAGCGAGGTGTCAATCTCGCCGATCAAAGCGGCGGCATTGACTTCTTTCGCTAGTCCCATCTACCTGGAGTCACGTTCAAAATTAACGGACTTGACTCCGTGTGTCGGCAAGTCCGTTCATTTCAAAAGTCCCGCGGACTTCCGCCAAAACTCCGCCAAAAAAGTCCAGGCATGTGTGGGCAAGTCCGCACGTTCGGAAAGTCCGGCCGACCTCCGCTGGAAAGTCCGGCGGATTGTCCGCCGGATTAAGTCCGCCGGATAGTCTGGCCAAAAAGTCTGATCGTGTGTACGTGGCATAAGAAGACACATTGCCACACAATGAGATTGGAAGAGAAGCAGTTTAACCTTAAGCTGTATAGAGGGTTTTTCACTGTCAGGACGGTAAGGATGTGGAACCCTTTTCCACAATTGGTGGTGTCGGCAGGAAGTATGGATAGTTTTAAAAGACTCTTGGACGTGCATCTTAGTGAAAACAATATACAGTGATATGGGAAATGATTTTCTGCACGCACATACACACCAACACAGGTTGAACTAGATGGACTATTGTCTTTATTCAACCTTCCCTACTATGTAACTATGTGACTATGCATGGGTACCATTCAGGGATCATTTGCAATTCCTCAGTGCAAAGTGTTCTCAGATTGGATAAGGTGGAGAAGAAGAGTGGTGAAGTAATGATCTCCACCTCATCCAATAAGAGAACACTTTACATTCATTTGGAAAATGTAAAGCGTTCTCTGAATGGTAACCATGCTGAGCAGACAACCTCTGGTGTTCAGTAAGCAGCAGGGCAGATGGTTGGCATGGGACCCAGAAGTAGTAGAGATCACCTTAGTAACAGTGTCTACTACAGTGATTTACAGTAATACCAAAGGTATGGCACATACCAGCTTACATTGGCCCAAGCCGGACCAATGTATCTATGTAAAAATTGCAAGCTTTAAACATCTGATGTCCTTTGAGTTTCTTGAATGAGATGACTATAAAACAGTAACATCTGCATTTCAGCAGACAGAGTCCACTCTTTAGTATCAATGCCCACAGTAAAGGTGAGCTCTGCACTTCAGAGCACACAGGTCTCTCCTCAATATCACTGTAACCATTGAGATCTGCACTTCAGCAAACACAACTGCACACCACACAATTAGGACAAAGACATACTATTGTACTTAAAAGCACACATTGCTATACTGCTTAATTGCTCACGTGATGTGAAATACAAGGCCCTTGTAAGATTTTTTTTTGTACTCCGTCAGCCAGGTTGGTGAGCTATATGACCAACCAGCAGTTGATATTTACATTTCTTGAATGTTCTAGCATTGAAACCTGCAGAAAAGCTGATGAGGTCTAACCACATATATACTGCATATGCTCTAATACTCTACATTAAGGGTCTTTTTATCATGGCCATCATTGTAATAAAATGTAATTTAGTCTTGGAGATAATGAACTGTTCATGCAACTTAAAAAAATATATTTTGTATCTTGTTTAGCTTGTTTAGTCAGGGGCTTGAATGCAGCATGATTTAGCCACTTCAGCACCGGAAGGTTTTACCCCCGTAATGACCAGGCCATTAGTTGTGATACGGCACTGCGTTACTTTAACTGATGATTGCGCGTTCGTGTGGCGATGTACCCAAATAATATTTATTCCTTTATTTCCCACTAATAGAGCTTTCTTTTGGTGGTATTTGATCACCTTTTTATTTTTTGCTCTATAAACAAAAAATAGCCACAATTTTGAAAAATTTTTGCTTTCTGCTATAAAACATATCCAATAAAAAAAAAAATCTAAATTCTTCATAAATTTAGGCCAATATGTATTCTGCTACATATTTTTGGTAAAAAAATCCCAATAAGCGTATATTGATTGGCTTGTGCAAAAGTTATAGCGTCTACAAACTATGGGATATTTTTATGTTTTTGTTTTTTTTTACTAGTAATGGCGGCGATTAACGATTTTTAGCAGGACTGTGACATTGCGGCAGACAAATCGGACACTTTGAAAGCAAAAAAATGGGTTCAGACGCAGAAGTTTCCGACGTTTCAGACGCCAAGCGCATCTAAACGCGGCTAAACCCACGTTTAATCGCGTTTCCTTTATAGCCGTTTTTCGTTTTTTGCCCATTTAAAAAAAAAAAATTATATATTTTTTGGAAAGGCTTCTGAATGCAAACGTGGCAAAACGCTGCTAAATGCGGCATGAAAACGCGGCAAGACGGACGTTTTAAACGTGGGTTACTATCTGTCAAGTTAAATCATTCAGGAGAGGTTTGTAAAAACATTCCATGTACATGGGGCCTTAGAGTGAGCAGTGCTAAAAATATGCACTGTTACTGTACTAATGACAGTGGAAGGGAAGGGGTTAACATCAGGGGTGATCAAAGTGTTAAATGTGTCCCTAGGGGGTGCTTGCTAACTGTGTGGGGGTTTCTCTGAATATGTGAAGACAGAGATCTGTGTTCTTGCTCAGCAGGAACACAAGAGCTCTATCTTCTCTCCTGTCAGAACGGCAATCTGCCTTGTTTACATAGGCAGTCTGCCGTTCTGCCTCTCTCGGGAATGAATGCTGGCCACGGGTCTGCTAGACCCACTGATTGGCTCCCCCTCTGTCCAATCGGCGCGCGATCGCACCTCCGGCGGCGCACGCGTGCTCCCTAGTAGCTATTGCACAAAATGAGGTACAGGTACGTAATTTTGCACAATAGAGCCAACCTGCCTCAGTAAATTTACGCTATGCGGTCGGCAAGTGGTTAGCCAAAGATCTGATACAACATAAAATAATGCAACAGCAGACAAAAAACAGGAATAGCCGCTGTAACATGTTTAATTAATATAAATAAATATCAGCAATACATTTGATCACTCTAGTATGATTGAGATCATTCTTATCTCACCGATTTTGATAGAGGTGGTCTAGAGGAGCTTTCAGATCTGTTTTCCTCTGGAGTATCATTTTCATTGACTGTATCTTCAGTTTTTGTGTCCTGGAAAACAAAATGCGATAAGATTCAGTGTATATGTATAGGCATTTAGTAGAGAGGTTAGTAGCATTGTTATGTGTTGCAGAGAATAAATAATTCCGCGTACACGCGACCAGACTTTTCGACAGACTAGGTCCGATTGTCTTCCCGACTGACTTTCGGGGGAGTTCTGACAGACTCTCCGAATGAACGGACTTGGCCACACAGAATCACACCAAAGTCTGACGGATTCGAACGTGATGACGTACGACCAGACTAGAATGAGGAAGTTCATAGCCAGTAGCCAATAGCTGCCCTAGCTTCTGCTTTTGTCGATTGGACTAGCATACACACAAACGGATTTCTCGATAGGAACTGGGTCCGGCGAAGTTCCGGCGTAAAAATTTGAAATGTTCTATTTCTAAAGTCCGTCAGATTTTTGGACAGCAAAGGTCCGATGGAGCCCACACACAATCTAACTGTCCGACGTATTCATTCCGTTGGACCTTTGCTGTCGAAAAGTCCGGTCGTGTGTACGTGGCATAAGGCTAGGGAAAGATGTAAATTCGAAAACTATGGGTAGATATGTAAATAGTTTAGATGCAAACAGTGCATAGAGGACTTCTGCTGTAAAGTTTGCACCTATTTGAGGTGTCAGCTCCTCTTTAAGGATTCACTTTAAACTTTGGGCAGAATTCCAGCCTTGCCTGTTTTTGTTACATCTGCTACTGTCTATTGTTTTTGATATAAAGCGTTGCTGTTCTATCATTTTCTTTCCCTACCCACTGCGTGCCTCCTAATTTTCATTGAAGTGCATGACAGTAGACACATTTCCTCTCTGCAGACATCCATCCCCCCAGAAGACTTTCTGACAGTCTTTGACACAGCCCCTTGGCTTCAGAGGTGTCAATTGTAGCTGCTATGTGGCGCATACAACATCCATGGAGCTAGTTTTATCTGGATACGTTACCGCAGTGGCTTACTGTCTTACACAGTTCAGATTTAGGCAAAGTCCATATGTATTAGCTTAGACAGGCAGGAAATCTGCTAAATGTCAATTACCATTAAATCAAATGAGCATTACTGCAGTGATCTGCTGACTCCGCCCAACTCATTCCACAGGACAGTGCATAACAAGATGAAAACCCCAAGTGTGGGCATGTGACCTCTTAATTCTCTCCACTCCCTTTTATAGTTCACTTTTAGGAAAAGCCCATTTGTATTTGTTTATATATGCAGGATATGTACTAAATGACAATTATTGTTAAGTACTGTAGGCATTAGTGCATTTTTACATAAATAGTGCTTTCATTTGGTGGTATTTAATCACCGCTAGTATAGAGAGATCCACCGCTCCAGGATGATCCACCAAAACTCAGTCCCACAGCTGTTCCTATGGTTAGAGAACCCAGGTGCAGGCATGGCACAAGCTGATGAAGATGCAAATTAAGGACTCTGAACGGCCGCACTCCAAGAAAAATTCTAAAGCCTTTATTGGTAAAATATGGAATCATACAAAAATAGGTCACAGCAAAGCAGAAAAATAGCTAACGCGTTTCACACTACCAAGAGTGCTTACTCATAGCTGTGAGTAAGCACTCTCTTGAAAATAAACCAAATCAGTGTTTATTTTTTAGTCTGTATGAAAGTTATAGAGTCCACAAACTATGGTATATATATATATATATATATATATATATATATATATATATATATATATATATATATATATATACAGTATATATTTGAACATTGATCAATCCGGATGTAATGACGGCCTAGCTAATTTCTTGAGGATTGAAAATTCCAGGACAGTACAAATACCCCCAAATTACCCCTTTTTGGAAAGTAGACAGTCCAAGGCATTTAGAAGGAGGTATGGTGAGTATATAGATCCCCATAATTCTCCCTCCTGTCCATCTTTCTCAATCCCATCCTAGATATACAGAGACCCTAAACTGTCTGATTCAAAACACACACTCCACGTCCTAACACCCCCTTAAGTAGATCATTTTCTTAGCCCAACATATCTTATCTCCTCTTCCCTGAAACATACCCATTGGCCCTGTTATATACTCTGAAACACTACCTCAATGCCACATAGGATCGATCTCCAGAAAGGGAAGTAATGCCTTAAACTCCCTGCTTACAATTGCTATGCATTTTTGCTCTTCACAGTGTGGTCCTTAGGCCTTTTTTATATTACAGTTCTCTTAATAGACACACCCCATGTCAAGAAACAACATATGCTGTAATAAATGCAATATACCTGTAAACACGATAAGCTTATACCACTTACTCTATACAAAGGTGTGTTAAATTGATGCAGGTATAACTGCAAATGTTTAATGTATATGTTTACGGACACTCCCCTTTGATACGACTTGTGGATATACTGTACAAGAGATGCTTGTTTCTAGGGATGAGCTTCGAGTTTGAGTCGAACATGAGTTCGGCTCGAACATCGGCTGTTTGATTGTTCGACAAAGATCGAACATTATGGGACGTTCGTGCCAAATTCGAGAGGCGCATCACGCCCCATAATGCACTGCGTCATTGGAGTGCATTGCTGGCTGATGATTGGCCAAGCAAGCACTATGACTGGCATGCTTTGGCCAATCACAGCGCAGTCAGCAAAGAGAGCCATAATTGGCCAGAGACAGGGTGCCTTTGGCCAATTATGGCTCAGGGGGTTAAGTCCATGCCCCACACTATATAAGGCCGCCTGCTCGTCAGCCCTGTGTAGTGTGTTGCTGATGTTACAGTCTCCAACACACATATATATATATGTATATATATATATATATATCCACTGCATTCCAGTCTAGCCAAGCCTATATCTGACTGCAGGGTATTCCTGGTGTACATTTTAAAATACACTTTCAGGCAGGCAGGCAATTTAGTGATCTGCAGTGCATAAAATATATACAGTCATACCCCACTTTTAAGTACACAATGGGGTTTATTTACTATAGCTGGAAAAGGGCAAAATCAGGCTAACTTCTGCAAATAAACCAATGAGCTTCCAGGTTTTATTACCAAAGCTTAATTGAACAAGCCAAGGTTAGAAGCTCATTGGTTTCTATGTAGAAGTGACCCTGATTATGCACTTTCCAGCTTTAGTAAATAAACCCCATTGTGTACTTGAAAGTGGGGTATGCCCGTATACAGTCTCCTACATATATATCCACTGCATTCTAGCACCTGTATACACGCTGAAGTTTTTTTTTTTTTTTTTTTTCAGACCTGCAAGGGAAAAGGCATAATGGAGCTAGAGGTGCCCAGGAAAATATATCATATATGAATTGCAGGATTTGCAACAAAAACAAGTAGTGCCAGTATCGTGCTTTTTTTTCTTTTTTTTCCAAACCGATTAAAAAAATAAATAAATTGGAAGTAGTTATAACATCCATATAGTAAAGAAAAAACAAAAACGCAAGCAAGTGCCTTAAACAAAATATGTCATATATGAGCTGTAAGAACTACAACATGGAAAAGTAGTGCAACCAACATGCCTCAAAAATTCGAAAGAAAATACCTTAAATGTGCAGAGTTGGTTACCAATCAAGTGCTAAACAACCAATCCCAACAAAGTAAAAAGGAGCACATATCTTGACAGTACCACCCAAAAATAAATATTAATAAAAAACAATATACATAGAAAGTATCTATTATACACATATAGACACATATCTTTCTGTTCCATAGCGGCTTAAAAAAAAAAAAAGGGGGGGGATTATAATAGATGGCATCCCTCCTAGATAAAGAGCTGATAGCATTTTAATCATTCAGAAAGTTCAGTTCAATTAATTTACCCTGGTAGATATTGACAATTACCCCTTGCTTCCTTCTAGTGCTACAAAAGAAATGTCTTAATATGTAGGTCAGGGGCCGGTATCAAGATCGCCAGATCTCACAGGGTGCCCTGGGGTTATAGGGTCTACTTAGGGCATCCACCGATATCTCCTCTGTCCCCCACCCCAGCATAAGAAGTATAGTTACTCATTCGACCATTTCTGATCTCCGGAGGGGTCTTGGAGTCCTCTTTGGGGCTGCTGTTGATGTATTTGAAAATCGCTCCGCTGTCATTGTCTTTTTGAGGTGCCCAAACGCCCCCCGCCCCGTATGTGGGATATATGAGAGCCAATTGGTAATCTGAATAGGGGCCACATCCAGAAAGGTAAATAGCCCCGGGAGGTCTGCTGGTGTATGAATAGTAAATGAGGATGATTTCCTACGAAACTTCACTGCCAGTGGATATCGCCACCTATATGTACATCCCAATCTCTGGCTAAGTCTAGGACATGGCACAAGCAGGCTCTACGTTGGGGAGTCGCCCCGGATAAGTCTGGTAAGATCTTAATAATGGCCCCATTAAAATCAATATCCCCAGCTTCCCATGCTGCTCTGAGTATCAGCTCCTTCTCTGGGTAACGGTGGATACGACAAACATCCCTGGGTCTCTCTGGGTCATTTGATCTAGGGCCCATGGCTCTATGAACCCTATCCAGTTCTACTGTCTTCTGAGAAGACTTCAAGACCACCTGGAAAATAGCAATCACCGTTACCTGAAGGTCTTCCACACTAGACGTTTTGGGGTGACCCCGAAGCCGCAGGTTGTTTCTGCGGCTTCTGTCTTCGAGCTCCTCCATATGGAGCTGGAGATCCGCCGCCATGGTTGCCTGTATAGTCTGTGCCCTTTCCAAAGCCCTGACTCGCTGCTCCACAGAAGACGCTGATTCCTCCCCTGCACTTACTCTCTCTGTCAGTGTGTTGATTTCTGACCTTACCACCTGGATGTCTTGGCGGTGCGTCTCCTCCAGCCGTAGGATCAGAGCCTCGATGTCCCAGCATGTGGGCAGCGCTCTCAGCAGTGTTTGGATGTCTCCTTCCAGACTTCCCCCATCTCCAGCCTGTGAGAGATCAGCTGTTACCGACAGACTAGAATGGAGAGGCACTGAATCATCCGCCATGGGGACTGACCTGGGAAGTAAAACGGGAGACGCCGAAAGGTCCGGTCTACTATTTGCACCGCAGCTCGGACATGGTATCAACGCTATAGCATAGAGGGGGTTCATGAACGTAAAGTAGAATACTGCTGAATATCCCCCTGGGCTATGCGAGGATGAACTCTCTCTTTTGAGGACCGAGTCTGATATCTGGTGCCTGTATTCATGCCACGATGTCAGCTACCAGTCAACAGTCATTAGCCAGAGCAGGCATAGAGGTCCCGGAGCTCTATTGAAACGTGTCTTTGCGCGATCATGTGCAGGCCACACCCCCTTCAACATGCATATTTTTCAACCTGCCCAATTTAAAGCTATGGCTCATGATGTCTTTAACATCCCCCCAAAAAAATACAGAACTTTATTTAACCTGTAGAGATCCGCGCTATAGCCGAATGACGGCTACAGCGCGGATCTACATTGCCGGGACTACGTCCTATGACGTCGTCCCGTGCACGAGCGGCCTGCGCGCCCCCTGAAGGGCTCGCGCGGTGCGCTCTGTGATAAGTGAGTCTGTGAGACTCGCTGGATCACAGATCTGAGTAATGGGTCGATCCCGACCCTTTACCACGTGATCAGCTGTCAGCCAATGACAGCTGATCATGTGATATCAACAGAGCCAGTAATCGGCTATTTTTCCTCCTCGAGCTGTCAGCGCGAGGAGAAAAAAAAAAAGCCGATCACCGGCGTAAACCCTCCTATCGTTTTCAGTCAAGGAAGCTGCCATCTTTGCCTCTGTTTAATCTACAACTGCCATGATGCTGCACATGCGATCAGTTTAGACACCAGCCATTGGATGGTTTGACAGTTTGGTTTAGAGCACAAACAATGGGAGTGCTAAATTTCTGGCACGTGCCAGAAATGAAATGGCTTTATGGATGGATTTACTTCTGCTTTAAAAATGACAGAACTACAAGTAACAGTTTACAAAATTCTGTAGATGAGGTTACAGCATTTCGCATAATTTTGCTATAATTGGCACAAATGTGTTGCAAACCAATATTATTTTTCTGTTGTGGAGTACTAAATCAAGATAATGTGTATGCAATATAAAAATCCACAGATTGAATGTAATATGAGACACTTTTTTAATGAAAATATCCATGCATAGATGGTTAATCTGAAAGGCAAATGAGAACAGGATATTGTACTTGATTCACTTAGGATAGATTAGATTAGAGAAAAGCACAATGTAATTGATATCATTTTGGGAATATCTTACGCAGTACTTTAAAACCCGAGTATAGTTTTTATCTTTTACAAACACTATACAGCTTATTTATGACCAATTCTTTTACAGATTTTGATGTTTTTTTTAGAAGGTGAAGTTATACAAACTAGCCATTAGGTGGCAATGCAACTCATGCTTACACTGTTCTACTCCTTTTCTGTTGGTGTGACCTGGTGTTCTAATTCTAAGCTATGAATGCATGCGATAAATATGTACACAGTCTGCCTTCCTCTCTGAGCTCCCATTAGCCATATGACTGAGCATGGACGCCAGCAATAAATGCACCATTAACCCCATGAAAAATAGCTTTTAATCAAATGGATAGATCTTATCAGCCTCAAAAACACTGTGCATCTTGTGTAAGCCCTTGAACTATTGATTAAGTTTCAATTCCAAAAAAGCAGTGTACTACGAGACAGACATTGTGGTTTTGAAAAGGGAAACAACAACTTTGATCCACGCAAGTTCAGTGAGATTATGAAGTCTTCCAAGTCTCTTCGGAATTTCTGCATGGAGGAAGATAAGAAATATTGCAGTTTTGTTTCATTTTTATTCAATAGAAGAGGCTATTTCAGTAGCCATTAACTCAGTTTAGCAACATCAAGAGATGGTCGTAACTTTTCTTTTTTCTTATTCGGCATCTATAACCATTAGGTACTTTTATATGTTTACAAGTGACTTGCTTTCAGCATCTCTTCCAACAATTCATGTATGCGTTTATTATATGTGCAATGACAAGCAAGTGTTCAAGTGCAAGACTACGTTCACACCTGGGAACACGCACATAATTACGCATTTTCCGGCAGTGCACAAAAACGCGCTGCCCTTTACACCCGTGCCATAGTTCTTAACACGGTAGTAAATAATTTGAAAAAAAAAAGTTCCCCCCTGCAAGGCGAAGGCATAATGTGCTAGTATGCATCACGTACTAGTACATTATGAAGGACTTGCCCTAAAATGAAGCCATCGATGCACAGGCTTCCATCGCCACCTAGTTTTCCTTCCGGGTTCGCGGGCTGTGGCTGCTTGATTGGCCGAGCCGCGATAACGTGACGTCTTGGCCGTTGCACACAATACACAGGTATGCCGTTCCTTCAGAGCACATGCGCCGGTGACCTCACCCGCTGCTGCTCATTAGAATATATCCTTAAAGTGTTTTTTCCACAAAAAATTTATAAAAAATAGCTTAAAATTCATAAAAAAAATAATAATTGGAAAAAAAATTTTTTTACTCACCTCTAAATGCCTGTTGCTAGGGGGTCCCTCGTAGTCTGCCTCCTTCAGTACCTGGGTACTGACGTCACTTCCCCTCGCCGCAGTCAGTCATCTGGGACACGTGACAGGTCCCAGATGACTGTGTGGTGTATCACGTTGCGCGGAGCCGCTCGCGCATGTGCAGTGGGTGCCCAGCTGTGAAGCCACAGCCGGGTGCCCACAGTAAGAATGCCGGCACCGCAAGTGGAGCGGGGAACAAGGGGGGGCTTCGTTCCCCTGCATCGCTGGACCCTGGGACAGGTAAGTGTCCGATTATTAAAAGTCAGCAGCTGCAGTATTTGTAGCTGCTGACTTTTAAAAAAAATTTTTTAAGGGGCACCCCACTTTAATGGTGAACATTTAGGAGATATTACTTTTACCTACAGGTAATCTTTATTATAAGCTTACCTGTAGGTAATCATAAACAAGAGTTTACTACCACTTTAATGGCACTCCAACACATCCACTAATATGCTGCAGCTCCATGTGTTTTGGCACAGCACACATTTGCGAAAGGGTCAAGGGCTTCTTTTTCAAGTTTTTCGCATTTGTAAGGCAGTTCATTGACATGGATGGGCAGTCCTACATGAGACATGCAGAAACATATAGAACTGCACGTGCATTTTGATGGTGTAAATGTAGACTACATGTAATTCCCCCACATCACTTTGTGTGTTCTGCATAGACATTTTACATACTTACTAAGTTTGAAAAAAAGACACATTGGTATATGCAATTGGAGTAGAGGTAAGAAGGTCTCTCACCATTCATCATTCTCAGTAAAAGATATGGGCTTACATTAAAGAGAACCAATCACCATTGGGCTTATGTGAGAAAAACTTTCTGTGTTCTGTTTCCTCTACAACCCCCTCACCTGAGACCCTTCTGATGTGCACAGGAGCCTCAGCTAGCCTGGGTCTTTCTCTCCTCATTGGCTGATACAGCAGTGAAGCCATTGGTTCCCACTGCTGTCAATCTCAGCCAGTGAGCCAATGAGGAGAGAGAAGGAGGAATGGCAGAGCCGCAGATTAATGTGTCTTATGGACATATAGAGCAGGGCTCGGGAGGGAGCAAGCATCTTAGCCCCCATAGCAAGTGGTTTGTTTCTATTGGGGGCACTGGTCGAGGGGGAGGAGCCAGGACCACCAGTGGGGGACCCGAGAAGAAGAGGATTGGGGCTTCTCTGTAAACCACTGCACAGAGAAGGTAAGTATAACATGTTTTTTTGTTGTTGTTTTGTTTTTTTAAAGCTTTAATACCACTTTAAATTGGACCTGTAAGTGGTTGTAAACCCTTACATAAACCCAGTGAAGTGACTGGACTAGGGTGATACACAGAGATGCAACAAATCCTTCTACATAAGTTGTACCTGTTCACCTGCAGTCTTCTCTTCTCTACATCTGTTCAAAGTCCAGAATGTATAGCTTTTGGTTGTCCTGCCACTGGACCACAGTGGGAGGATTCCCCCATCCACTTGGAATGGGGGAATTGGATCATATATTTTTTTTTTCAGTGTACTGATTGAATGAAAAAAAAAAAAGCAATCAATGTATTTGCTGCATTGTAAGTGCTAAATGGAACTTGGAAGAACAAAGGGGGGGGGGGGGGGGGGGGGGGGGGATAGGGACAGTTCACTGATCAAAGTGTAATGCAGAGCTCACTAACTGGAGGGACGACGAGGCTGGAAGCTGGTGGCTCAGGCATCATTCACACAGCTTGGAATGTGTAGCTTTGACTGCTGTTCTTCATATCTTCCACGCACATCTCCCCTCTCTCTCCTGCACACAGCTGTTGGGGTAGGGGAGTGGGCGGGGGATCAGTCGTGCACGTGCAGGAGGCGGTCACTTCATTGATGGCTGTTTTCTGCAGCAACTGAGGTCTTTTTTTTTTTTTGGGCTAAATCTGGTGAGAGGCTATAAGGACAGAAGTGAGCAGCAGCTCTGTTGATTCACTGGCAGGTCTGACTGATTGATAGTCATGCTGAGGCAGAAACCACCACAGCAACATCTAAAACATCTAGAGCCCAGAATTTCCAGACCGCTGAGAGGTAGCAAGGACCCATCCTGTCTACCACAACCCCAACAGTTATGAGATCACCAGTCATCAGATGGGTAGTTCTTTGAGAAAGCAAAGTCCTGTCTGTACCAAGATAGCCACTTCCAGACAGAGCAAAGCATAGTAAGTTATTGATGAAGAAAAGTTCAGCTGTGGGGAGTTTATAGGCAATATTAATGACTAATCCTTTGTCCTTGGACTGCCTTTTTTGGGAACATGTTGCACAGATCTGGTTCTCTTTAACCACTTGCTTACATAATTACATAGTCACATAGTAGGTAAGGTTGAATAAAGACAATAGTCCATCCAGTTAAACCTGTGTGCTTACTGGGCACGTATACCCCCTTCCTGCCCAGGCATTTTTTCAGCTTTCAACACTGTCACACTTTGAATGACAATTGCACGGTAATGCAACACTGTACCCAAACAAAATTGTTTCACACAAATAGAGCTTTATTTTGGTAGTATTTACTCACCATTAGGTTTTCTACTTTTTGCTAAAGAAACAAAAAAAGACCGAAAATTTTGAAATTTTTTTTTTCATAGTTTGTTATAAAAATTCGCAAACAGGTTGTTCTCCTTCACTGATGGGCACTGATAGGCTGCACTTGTGGGCACTGATGAGGAGGCTGCACTGATAGGCACTGATGAGGCGGCACTGGTGGGCACTGATGAGGAGGCACTGATGAGTCTGCACTGATAGGTGGCATTGATGGGCACTAATAGGCAGCACTGAAGGGCACTAAGAGGTAGCACTGATAGGGGCACCGATGGGCACTGATAGGTAGCACTGATAGGCACTGATTGGCAGCACTGATGGGCACTGATAGGTGTCACTGGTGGGCACTGATTGGCAGCACTGGTGGGCACTGATTGGCAGCACTAGTGGGCACTAATTAGCAGTACTGGTGGGCACTGATGGGTGGCACTAGTGGTCACTGATTATCAGCACTGGTGGGCATGTTTGGACTGATTTCCCTGTAACAGAAGCCGGCTACCGACTTTCTTCTTCTGATAGCGTGAGGGGAAAAAACAGCTCATAACTGGCTTCTGTTTACGTCCATGATCAGCTGTCATTGGCAGACAGCTGGTCACATGGTAAAGGGCCGCTGTGATTGGCCCTTTACCCCAATCTGTGATCAGCTGATTCTGACTCATCGATTACAGAGTGCGCCGCCTGCACACCACGGGGGGCGCAATCACGGGAGGAAGTCTATAAACACTCTTCTGCCACTGGAAGCCCCCCGTTGTAGCCATCTTTTGGGCCATAGCACAGGCGGAATGTGGTTAAAGCCCATCTCCAGGATAAATCCATGCTGTTGACTTCACTGAATCTGACTGACTATTGCAAATGAATTGCAGATATTCAGAGAAAGCCCTTAGGCTCGGTTCACACTGCCGCAACCTGAAAGTCGTGTGACTTGTGGCGTGACTTTTCCAGGCAACTTCCTGGCAACTTAAGTACTACTTTGATAGAAGTATAGAATAGAAGTCAGATAGAAGTCGCCTTGAAGTAGTACAGGAACCCTTTCTGAAGTCGGAGTGACTTCAGTAGTGCAAATTAAAGCGGAGTTCCACCCATTTAAAAGTCAGCAGCTACCAAAAGTGTAGCTGCTAACTTTTAATAAACAGACACTCACTTGTCCCATGGTCCAGCGATGCGGCCACCTGAAGCCTCGCTTCTCTCCCCCTCCTCTCTGCAGCACCAGCATTGCAAGTGTGTGCACCCAGCTGTGGTTACACTGTGCGTTATGAATGGCCGGGCAATCACCTGTGACGTGTCCCAGAAGATTGCATGGAGAGAGGGGGGAGAGGTGAACTTCCTTCCCTGCACCGTGGCGCCCCAGGAGAGGAAGTGGGAGCTGGGTACCTGTGAAAACTAGGTACCCGCCCCCCCCCCCTTAAAGCGGAAGTTTCATTTTTGGGTGGAACTCCGCTTTAAGACAGCTCTCATTGATTAACATGGGATTTCACATGTCACACAAGTCAGATCCCAAGTTGCAGCAGTGTGAACCAAGCCTTAGGGCTCAATCACAACATAAGGCACACATTTTTTGTGCATTAATACATAATGTTAAGACAATTTACTTTTAATGAGCCCTCAATGCCTAAAAAATTGCTTCTGCAATATTTTTGGCAATGCAGCACATAGTAGTGCCCAGAGCATTGACATCCTTGTGTTGTGGTACGATGTCCTGTAGAGGCATTTTTCTCAATATATAGTTGTATCAGGGTTCTATTGAAAATGGGGAACATGCTACAATGCAAATGTAAAGAACATTGCCAACCAGCATTGTGCTGGAGGTTTAGTAACAACTCAAAATAGGGAAAGGAGTGACACTGTGTAAGTAATTATGTAAATATAAATACATGTAGTGCTTACCCCCAAAGGAGCCACTGGATGTATTGGGTCCCCTGTTCCTGTGCCCATGACACAAATAGCACCATGCATTCTGACACACCTGGCTGGGTGAGGAATATTTATTGAAGCTCTATATGCAGAATAACAAATGTAAATAAGGGATGTGGTGGTAAATACCAAATTCTGCCTTTGACATATTTTATGTGTATAAGCAGTACCATGGTAGCAAAAGATATATGACGCAATAGCAATGATACAGCAAACAGTTAAACTATACTGTAGCAAGTAATATACTGCAAATAGATGAACAGTAGAAAGACATATACTTGAAAAACAAGCAATGGGTGTAGAGAACAACTTCTCCTAAACTCTATACTGGGGCACTCATAACTAAGGAAAATGACGCCACTCTATATTACAGCAGTCTGTAATTTACACTCTCCTGCTGGCCAGCCTATTAGGGCCCAACTGACTTTGTTGGAGTTCTCAGAATAAAGCACTGATGATGACACTGACTCTGGTCCCATTAAGCACTGATAAAGTCACTGGCTCTGTCATATTTTCAGACAACACTGTCCCTTTTTTGTCACATATGTAATGTGGATTTGGCTAGCGGACTCTCACCAACTTCTTCTAAGTGATCTTCCTCAATACATTGGGTGAAACACAGCCAGTCTATGTCTGCCCCTTACCCCTTGATCAGGAAGTGGGCTCCACCAACATCTGTAGCACTCTTCAATGTCTTCAGATGTCTGTCACTGTGCCTCTCTCTCTCCCAGGTGCAGCAATGAGCAGTCTGCCAGCACCCAAATGTGCACAGTCCTCTCAAAAACAGCCTCCGCACTTCTTCTCCTCATCAAAAAAAATAACAGCAGGGAACAACCTCTCCCTCTTTTCCCAAGTGCATTGTGACTTTTGCAGTCCCCTCTTTTCAGCTCACTAAGCTAGCTCAGTTTGTCAGAATTATACCTCCCGCAATCCTTGAGGTCCACACCCTGTATACACCCTTATTCAGTTAAGGACAGGCTTCATACTGTCTGCACAGTTCTACAATAACAGCAATCTCCTCCCAAAAGAGTGCCTGTGTAAAATCTCCGCTGCAGCACAGACTCAGAATTCTTTTCCTGCCAGAGCTGCCGACTGGACTACATGCACTAAGTTTTGCATGAAAACATGGGACATGCAGTCCCCTCTTTCCAGCTCACCAAGCTAGATCAGTCAGTCAGAACTACACCTCCCACAATCCATGAGGTCCACATCCTGTGTACACCCTTAATTGGTAAAGGGCAGGTTTGATACTGGCTGCACAGTTCTACAATAACAGCAATCTCCTCCCTAAAGGGTAACTGTGTTATATCTCAATTGCAGCACAGACTGAGAGTTCTTTTCCTGCCAGAGCTGCTGACTAGGCTACATACAGTATGTTTTGCATGAAAACATGAAGGGGAGTCATTCTTATGTTTTCTGTTAAATGTTACATACTGTTAGATACTTTCATAGTAGAAAATACAGCACTATAATGGGATGGTATTTGGAAACTCTCAAGGACATGCTAAAAGCTGGAAATGTAAAAATACCTGCCCAAGGGTTGGGTGTGTGCTCTGACTGGAAATAGGCATTGCAACGTTATTTCAGAACAAATTATGCAAACGAAAAAGCAGTGACCAAGTTACTTCCCAGAATATTGATTTTTCACTCAGTTGGTCAAGACAGCGGGGACTACAAATAGCTATGTGCATAAATACTAGCTTAGAGTGCAAGTTTAATCTGCTTATATTTTGCCTTCTTTGGTTCCTCCTTTCCCTTCTCATCAACATGCTAATGACATTTTTGTATACAATTTTTCCATTTTCATTGCACTTCTTATTTTGGATCCAGTGGTGTCATTACTCGGTCTCTGTGCTTCTCTATTCATTGCAGGCAACTCATGTCTGGTGATAGGGGACAGCAGCATGCTGTACATAGCTTTCTGAAAACATCACAGCATTCTGCCTCAGTACTTCCTTATGAGCCTTCAGTCCTGATGCAAGCAATGGGTTGGCTCCTATGAGGAGTTATGGAAATATCAAAAAGTGGATGTCAATCTAGTGGAGTGGGAATTTTTAGATGGGCTTAATTTGCATGCAGACCAGCCTAGTTAATACCCACACGTGATGTTGATCCTCCATGATTGAAAGAACTGAAATCCAATGAATAAAAAGGGTTGGGTCAGGCAATTATAAAAATACTCTTGACCTGGCAGTGTCTAGCGAATTTCATTCAGCATCCAAGCCTTTTCTCACACCGATTCCCTAGTTACCAATTTGACTTGATTGGTTGTACTTAGCCTGGTAACAGCGTAAATTGTTTGATCTTTAACCTTTTGGGTGATAATTACCAGGATGTTTATTTACTGTGTATAACACTACGCTCAAATCAGCTTATGGCCACATCATTTTACTCTGCCTACAATGCATTCCTACAGGGAAGATGAATCTCCCCAGTGAGGACACAAACAGCAATTAAAACCCTTCCAAAAAAAGTTTTGGCTTTAGAAAAGCTGTAAAATGTAAGGACTCTCTAGAACAAACAGCTGTGAAAGGCATTTATATTTATTGCTATAATTATTCAAGCTAAGTAAACAGATTTTTAAGATCTATCTGTACGCACCTATTTCATTAATTATCTTATAAAGTTTACAGCTAAATTATGGGCACCAACTATCTAATTTTAATATATTTCTCAATAGCCACAAAAGGATAGAAATTCACTTGGGTCCACCAAATGCCTTTGTGAACTTAGTTATTAACTTGTAAAGCTATCAGTGACATCATCGCAACGCTGTTCATAGCCTGTGGAGCAGCGGTGGCTGGTGCTAAACCTTTTTGGGGGGAGCGGCAAACAAACCCCCCAGGTTCGCACCCGCCCCTCTACCGCCGCAGCTTCCCTGGCTACTCCTCCTAGCCAGCCCAGTCTTCATCAGATCCGCCTCCTGCCCTGATTGGCCGGGAGGAAAAGCTGGAAACCAATAGCGAATATTGATTTGCTAGTGTCACAAGTGGTTTGTGACACTGTGCTCTGCGGCCCGAGCCCAACCTTTTTCAAGCCGATTAGAGCTTCAGGCTCTAATTATGTGCTTGAAAAAAAAAAAAAACCCATAGAAAGCTTTGAGTCCGGCGCCCCACATGCAAACTAGGGGGGCTACTCCCCTTATAGACCTGCTGCTGTGGAGTGAGCAGAGCTGTAGGAGAGACCCATCAGACTCCACTCAGGGCCAGCATAATGCAGCTTAGGAAGCCACCTTATGCTGGCACCAGGCCTGCTCACACCTTTACCTAGCTGAGCATGGTGCACCGTGATGACCAGCACTGCCCCAGTCTATGTGAACACTGTGAACTTTAGCTGCTGCCTCCACACTAACTTTCACCTGCTCTCCTGGCTGCTCCTCCTCTCTCCCAGATGCAGGGCAGACAATGGCGTTTGGTTTCGGAACACTCATTTCCACTCCCACAATCAATAACTATTCCCTCCCACCTGGGTGGTAGCAAAAGCACCAGTCCAGCCCAGAGACAATTCCCAGTAAACTGGTAGCGTGTAAAATGAGGGGGAGGGGCCAGCAGGCACAGGACTGGGAATAGCATGGAGGGATCCCTCAGTCGAGTAAGGTTTGTCAAGATGCTTTGTTGTGTTTGACTGTCCTCTGACATTTACATTATGGGGACAGAGCAGGACAGATGAACACATGAGAACAAAGATGGGGACAGAAAAGGGGATAAAGCAAGAGACATAGAGAGATGGGGACAGAAGGGGACATGGGGGCAATCAGAGAAGAGGACATGGGGACAGAGCAAGAAGGCATTGTAATCTGGTATAAGCAAATATTGTCTAAGTACAAGAGGCATGTGTACTCCTACTTGAATCTTTGTATGCTTTGTGTATTTTTTCCATCTGTTCAGTAATCCAATGTAAAACTTTGCTACAGTGCAGAATAAAGACTTGTCACTGCTGCTCTCTCTCTCCCTGTGCAGGGTGACTGGTCTTGTCTCCGCCCCTCCCTGGAGTTTTCTATATGCAGTCTGTAGTGGGTGGAGCCAGGGCCGATGCAAGGATTTTTGTTTACACAGACAAAGGTGCCCTCCACCCCTTTTCTGCCAACCCCTACCCTTCACAATGCAACCCCCCACCCCCATATAGTATAGACTTGATTTATTCAAAAAAGTATTTATGAAAATCATGTTTTATGCATATTATTTATTGCACTAGCATAAAGTGCAATGTGATGGATATTGAAAATTATATATATATATATATATATATATATATATATATACACACACACACACATTTGAAAGTGCTAGTGCAATAAATGATATGCATAAAACATGATTTTCATAAATACTTTTTTTTTTAATAAGTCTATACTATATGGGGGTGGGGGGTTGCATTGTGAAGGGGAGGGGTTGGCAGAAAAGGGGTGGGGGGCACCTTCGCCTGTGTAGACAAAAATCCTTGCACCGGCACTGGCTCCACCCACTACAGACTGCCTATAGAAAAATCCAGGGAGGGGCAGAGACAAGACCAGTCACCCTGCACAGGGAAAGAGAGAGCAGCAGTGACAAGTCTTTATTCTGCACAGTAGGGATGGGCCCGGTGTTCGATTCGAACCCATCACATCAAATGAGTGTGATGCGAGCGGCCCGCAATGCACTGCGCCAGTTGCAGTGCATTGCTGGCTGATGATTGGCCAAGCATGCACTGTGACTCGCATGCTTGGCCAATCAAAGAGCCAGCGGCGAGGAGAGCAATTATTGGCCACAGGCAGGATGCCTGTGGCCAATTATAGCTCAGGGGGTTTATTACACGCCCCACAGTATAAAAGGCCGCCGCGCCGGCGGCCTCGCATATTGTGTTGTGTTCCAGCGTCAGTGTCATGTGCTGCTGACTGCTGACATTATGTGCTATGATTCTGGGGATTAGTGTGTGCGTGCTGTTAGTACAGCATTGCAGTATCACATCTGGGGGGTGTCTATAGTATGCCTGTGAAGGGGGGCATGTTTACTGTGCTTAGAACTGTCCCTGCAAAAAGTGTCATTTTTGCAGGAAAAAAAGCTATTTAAAATCACTCGCGGCTAATGTATTGACGGCTCCCGTAACACAGAGAACAGTCATTCATTGAAAGCCATTCATAAAAAAAAAAAGTCATTGATAAAAAAAAAAAAAAATAAAAAAAAAAAAGCGTGGGGGTCCCCCCAAATTCAATAACCAGGCCCTTCAGGTCTGCTATGGATATTAAGGGGGACCCCAGCCAAAAAAAATTAAAAAAATGGCGTGGGGTCCCCCTCAAAATCCATACCAGACCCTTGAGGTCTGGGATGGTTTTTAAGGGGAACCCCAGCCAAAAAAAATGGCGTTGGGTCCCCCTCAAAATCCATACCAGACCCTTATCCGATAACGCAACCTGGCAGGCCGCAGGAAAAAAGGGGGGATGAGAGCGGCCCCCCCTCCCTCCTGAACCGTACCAGGCCACATGCCCTCAACATTGGGAGGATGCTTTGGGGGTCTGAGACCCCCAAAGCACCTTGTCCCCATGTTGATGAGGACAAGGGCCTCTTCCCCACAACCCTGGCCATTGGTTGTGGGGGTCTGCGGGACCCCCGGCTTATCGGAATCTGGAAGCCCCCTTTAACAAGGGGACCCCCAGATCCCGACCCCCCCCCCCTGTGTGAAATGGTAAGGGGGTACAAAAGTACCCCTACCATTTCACCAAAAAAGTGTAAAAAATGGTAAAAATTACAGGAGACGGTCTTTGACAATTCCTTTATTAACCGCTTCAATACAGGGCTTTTAAACACCCTTCCTTACCAGAGCACTTTTTGCGATTCGGCACTGCGTCGCTTTAACTAACAATTGCGCGGTCGTGCGACGTTACACCCAAACAAAATTGACGTCCTTTTTTTCCCACAAATAGAGCTTTCTTTTGGTGGTATTTGATCGCCCCTGCGGTTTTTATTTTTTGCGCTATAAAACAAAAGAAGAGCGACAATTTTGAAAAAAAAACACAATATTTTTTACTTTTTGCTATAATAAATATCCCATTTTTAAAAAAAAAAAAACAATTTTTTTCCTCAGTTTAGGCCGATACGTATTCTTCTACATATTTTTGGTAAAAAAAAATCGCAATAAGTGTATATTGATCGGTTTGCGCAAAAGTTATAGCGTCTACAAAATAGGGGATAGATTTATTGAATTTTTTATTTTTTTTTTTTTTACTAGTAATGGCGGCGATTTGCGATTTTTTTTTCGTGACTGCGACATTGCGGCGGACACTTCGGACACTTTTGACACATTTTTGGAACCATTCACATTTACACAGCGATCGTTGCTATAAAATTGCAATGATTACTGTGTAAATGTGACTGTCAGGGAAGGGGTTAACACTAGAGGGCGCTGGAGGGGTTAATGTGTGTCCCTAATAGGAGTGATTCTAACTGTAGGGGGAGGGGACTTAAGGGGAGGAGACCGATCATGTGATCCTCTGTACTGGGATCACATGATCGGTCTCCTCCCCGCTGACAGGACGTGGTGCTGTGTGTTTACACACACAGCACCACGGTCCCGCCCGGTCCCGTTGTTTTAACGGGCAATCGCGGGTGCCCGGCGGACATCGCGGCCGCCGGGCACTCGCACCGGGTCCCGAGCGTTGCCGCGGGCGCGCGGGCGCGCGCGCGCCCCCCAGGCGGCCGGGAATCCGAGGATGTCATATGACGCCCACCCAGGATGGTAGATCCACCTTGTGGGCGTCATATGACTATACGCGGGTATTGAAGTGGTTAAAATCTTCTTTCTTCTTTCTTCTGGTCTTCCTTTCTTCATCCTTCGGTTTCTTCATCTTCTCCTTCCGGCATCTTCTTCCATCTTCTTCTTCCATCAACTTCTTCCTGCGCCCCTTCACAGGCATACATTTAGACACCCCCAGGTACGAAATTTAAAGGAATATTACACTTTTATTGTTTCAATTTAAGCATTATTAACCACATGCCGACCGCGCTATAGTCGAAAGACGGCTACAGCGCGGTCGGCCTATCCTGGGTGGACGTCCTACGGACGTCCTCCCAGAAACTTGTTCCCACTGGGGCGCGCACTCGGGAACATCCGTGACTGCCTGGTCCCGAGGACCCGGCGCATCACGGATCACGATAAACGGCCGCTGATAGCGGCCGTTTACCACGTGATCGCTCCGTCAAATGACGGAGCGATCACATGTACACAAACCGGCGTCACGTCATGACGCCGATTCCTCCCTCCCCTCTCTGTACCGATCGGTACAGTGAGAGGGGAGAAGCGCGCAGGGGGGAGATGGGACCAGCGCTGTGGGCTGGATGTGTAGTGCCCACAGCGCTGGTCAGTGACAGCTACACTGCCGCCACTGTGCAACACTCTGCCACCACTGTGCAATACTCTGCAACCACTGTGCAATGCTCTGCCCCCACTGTGCAATGCTCTGCCCCCACTGTGCAATGCTCTGCCCCCACTGTGCAATGCTCTGCCACCACTGTGCAATGCTCTGCCACCACTGTGCAATACTCTGCAACCACTGTGAAATGCTCTGCCACCACTGTGCAATACTCTGCCCCCACTGTGCAATGCTCTGCCCCCACTGTGCAATGCTCTGCAACCACTGTGCAACGCTCTGCAACCACTGTGCAACGCTCTGCCACCACTGTGCAACGCTCTGCAACCACTGTGCAACGCTCTGCAACCACTGTGCAACGCTCTGCAACCACTGTGCAACGCTCTGCCACCACTGCAATGCTCTGCAACCACTGTGCAATGCTCTGCCACCACTGTGCAACACTGCAACACTGCAATACTCTGCCAGTATTCGCCAATACTCTGCCAATACTCGCCAATACTCTGCCAATACTCGCCAATACTCTGCCAATACTCTGCCAATACTCCCAATACTCGCCAATACTCGCCAATACTCGCCAATACTCTGCCAATACTCTGCCAATACTCTGCAATAAATTTTAATAGAAACAAAGAATTTTTATTTATTTTTTTTACCGAATTTTCAGTATATTTTGATTTATAGCGCAAAAATTAAAAAAACCCAGCGGTGATTAAATACCACCAAAAGAAAGCTCTATTTGTGTGAAAAAAAGGACACAAAATTCATTTAGGTTCAGTGTTGCATGACTGAGTAATTGTCATTCAAAGTGTGAGAGCACCGAAAGCTGAAAATTGGTCTGGTTAGGAAGGGGGTTTAAGTGCCCAGTGGTCAAGTGGTTAAAATCACTGCTCCTGAAAAAACAACCGTTTTTAAAAAAAAAAATTTGCATTGATACATGTCCCCTGGGGCAGGACCCAGGTCCCCAAACACTTTTTATGACAATAACATGCATATTAGCCTTTAAAATTAGCACTTTTGATTTCGAACGTTCGCATCCATTGTAACTAATAGGGTTCTAATGCTCGCACAGACTTTAGGTCCGTTTGCGGGTTCTGGTGCGAGCCGAACGGGGGGGTGTGCATCCCTACTGCACAGTAGCAAAGTTTTACATTGGATTACTGAACAGATGGAAAAAATACACAAAGCATACAAAGATTCAAGTAGGAATACACATGCCTCTTGTACTTAGACAATATTTGCTTATACCAGATTACAACAAGGTCTAAAAACAAGGATTTGTTTCAAATCATCTTTTAATTAAGTTGTATTACTGGCATCATGGTTAACTTTAAAATAACAAGAAAATATAATCTATTCTAATTATATCATACAAACAAACAAGTAAACAAATTAAAACGTGTTGCTGAAGCTGTCACTGCCAATCGCAGTTCTTCAAGTACCACAACCAGGCTTAGAAAAGTTTAGTTGCTTTCTTAAAACTTTTTTTTTTCTAATATTCATTGCTGTGTATTTGCTGCTTTAGCTGTAAAAAGTGTGAATGCAAAGCGTGAAGAAGCTAGAAGAGTTAAGATGCTGCTTTCATCTCATACCAGTGGAAGACAGCTTGCGAGGTGGAGGTATGGGGGGAGGCTGCCAGCTGCTCAGCTCTGAACTACAAATTACTATGTCAGCCACCAGGCTATTTACAAGCACAAAATACTGAGCGATTTTCATGTCGTGCATCTGTGTTGTGAATGAGGCTGCATGACTAAAGCTTCCAGTCGCATCTATTAAGAGTTTCTGCATGTCAAAATAAGGATCTAAACTGTCTTTTTTTTCCAAATGACATTTTGGAGAAGCTTAATTCTACATAATTTGCAAATTAATAAAATGGCTCATATGCATAAAATGCCCATATGACATCTGCAAATTGAACAGGTTTGCCAGATTTAGTGGGTAAAATGACCATGATAGCTAATCCGGGGACACCACCACTGGAAAAACCGATACAGCCCAGAAACAGAGCAATTTTCCTGTGGGCCCCATATAAATCCACCATCGTTGGCAGTCAACAGTGAGGGTGCATACAGCACGCCTCCACAGACAGGTGTTTGGAATTGCCTCTCTGCGACAGTAGAAGGGCGTTCTTTTAGAATGTGGTTAAACAGATTCTGTACCACTTCAACTCCCAGAGCCTCATGGATGCTGTGTGCAAAAGTCAATGTCCCACCCAGGGGCGGACTGACCATTCGTCCACTCAGGCACTTCCCGAGGGCCCAGTATGTAAAAATCTGTGTTTTTTTTTACATCTGTTGCTGAAATGTCCCTTACCGACATCCTTTTGGTCTAAAAATCCCGAAGCCCCACCTCTCCAGTACCTTCTCAGCCAAGAGAAACATGTCTGTGTCATGTGTATACTGTGTGATTGTATACTGTGTGTGTATACTGTGTGGCCCTATAATCTCTGATTGCCTGGGTGCCCCATAATCTCCTATTGCCCGGGGGCCCAATGAGTTGTCAGTCCGCCCCTGGTCCCACCACTATTATGGGGGGGCTGGAAGCTTTAAAGTTGAATTGCAGGTATGGTATTTTTTTACATATTTACATTGGTCATGCTTGGTCAATGAAAGTATATCTGTGCCATACCTAGACGTTGGAAATTATTGTAGTAGGCACTACACTGTCTTACCACTGTCTTCCAGGTCCCATTGTGAGTGGATGCACTACTGCTCACTGAACACAGCAGGTTGCATTTTTTTCATTTAATACAAAATATTCATTGATTAGACTGGGTAAAGTTTGTGATGTCACCAACTCGCCTCTCCATCTTGTCAAATTGGGGAAAGTTTGCATTCATTGAGAAAATATAACATATTCACTGAGTGGTACCCATTAGGGATGGGCGAACAGTTTGGCCTGAGCATAATTTGGGAAGCGGCTTCCTATGGGGGCACTTGTGCAGGCTCGCTCCTGAGCCACCTTGTCTGCGATTGTTGACACAGACGAGGCGTCTTGGCCCTGCCCCCACTCCTCATCACAGTATTTGATTGACAGCAGTGTGAGCCAAAGGTTCTTGCTGCTATCAATCTGCCTATAGAGGAGTGACAGAGCCAGGAGAGCCTTGGCTCTTATGCACAGTGCTGGATCGTGAATGGGTTCAGGTAAGTATAAGCGGGGGTGGGGGGGTGCTGTTACAAAGAAAGTTTTTCTTACCTCAATGGATAGAATGTATTAAAGTGGTTGTATAGGTTTTTTTTTTTTTTTTTAAATAATAACTTACCTCCACTGTGCTGTTCGTTTTGCACAGAGTGGCCCCAATCCTGCTGTTCTGGGGTCCCACGGTGGCTATCTCGGCTCCTCCCCGCAATAGATAACCCCTCTGGAAGCTCTCTACCAAGGTGGTTACCTTGCGGGCGCGCTCCTGTCTAATAAACTCTGCGTCCATAGACACAGAGTGTATGTCTCGGTCAGCATCATTTGGATTTGATTGACAGCAGCGTGAGCCAATGGCTGCGCTGCTATCAATCTATCCAATGAAGAGCCGAGAAGACCGGGCCGAGAAGAGCCGTGAAGCCAGCATGTTCTCGACGTGGGAATTTTCGACGGCTTAGGTAAGTAAACCGGGGGGGCTGGGGGGCCTGTAACCGTCAGATGTTTTTCCACCTTAATGCATAGGATGAATTAAGGTAAAAAAATCGGAAGGTTTACAACCCCTTTAAGGTAAAAAAACCTTTAGGCTTGATAACCACTTTAAGCTCTGTGTAGACATCGGAAAAAAGCAGTGAGCCAAACACGTGTGCAGGGAATGAGATTTCTGGGTTCCTTTTGTAAACAGTATACAAATGCCCCAGTATTGCCATGTATGTAAGGAAGTGACGTTTGAGTCTTTTTAGGCTACATTTACAGTGAGCACCAGGGGCTGATAGCTTGCTGCGTTCAGAGGCAGCAAAACACCACCTTTAGATACTATAGCTGCTTACAAACTAGTCAAATAGCTGCAGCCAGTTTGTGTGTGACAAGAAATTGAGCAGAATGCCGACTCTGGATGCACACTGCATGCACCCAGGGCCAGTTGTGGCTTTATTCGCAAGTAACCTCTCAGATGAGCAAACAGCAGTGGCATGGGCTATTGCTTTGTACAGACTATAAACCTTACAGCCGCCACTGGCTGCTTCTGCTGTTCACACACACTGGGTACAAGAATTCTATTCTTTCTAAATGCAGATAAACTAAACGCACCTAAATACAGGTAAACGCACATTGTGAATGGCACCATTGAAAAATCATTACATGCATTTATATGCTTTTAAAAATGTAGGTTTGACAGTGGCAGTGTAAATGAGGCCCTAGAAAATCATGGAGCCCCTATCAAAAAGCAGATGTATATCCTTACCACAGTCTTATTGCTGCTTAAAAAAGATATACCACGCATATATAAAGAAATGATAAAGCATAGCTATGTGCTTTACAAATATGTGTTCTGGCCATTGGCGGTCCGTCCATTAGGGGCTGGGCCGGATTAAGAGCATCATGGGCCTGGTGCTGAGGATTTTGGTGGGCCTTTTTATGGAAATAAATAAAATTAAAATGCAACAATTTAACTAAACTCATTAGATTTTAGTCAACTAAAATGTACTGGAGAATTTAGTCGACTAAAATACGACTAAAACAAGAACAATTCAGATGACTAAAATATGACTAAAACTCAAATGGTATTTTAGTCAAAAGACTATAACTAAAACTAAATTGAAATTTGACAGAAGTTTGCTCAGATGTCCAAAGAGAAAGATTAATCTACTCAGATTGCTACTAATAAATTCAGTCCATCAATTACTTGTGCTGGGACTTGACATACAGTTCTAAAGGAGAAAATTTAGGGTCGTCAAACTGCTACTAAAGGTTACTGAAGTATTCTACAACTGCCCACTACCTATCCAAGTTCAAGTTTTCATTAAAGCATCATGAAAAGCATACCCCCTACACTGGTTAATGAATCTGAAGAGTGATCAGAATTGGGAGCCTGGTTGTGGGGCAATTACTGGGAAAAGGATCCTGGGCTTTTTTCCAGCGGCTCCTACGGGTGTAACACTTCCTTATAAGACTACATGCACACTAGCACTTTGGCACATCATTACCAAATCCCAGAGTTCCTGGGTGCCCAGGAGGCACGGTGCAGTTTCCAGCCTCAAAGCAAGCAGCAGTTTATGACAGGCTAAAATATTCAGCAGCTAGATGCTGTATCAAGCGGTATTTACAATTAGGGCTGTATTTATTCAGGGATGTATGCCCCTAAATGCAAAATTCCTGTTTGGGGGGTGCACGTCCCTGAATGCATATGTCCCTAAATGCAAGTACCACTTGGTACAGCTTCCAGCCACATCCAGCCATTTTAACAGGCTGCTGGCAGCAGGCCTTGGCTCTGTACCTCTTCTTGGGCACCTAAAAATGCCAGGATTTGAAGCTAATGGGCAAAACCTCTCATGTGCAAAAGGATTTTATGTGAATAAATTGTGCTAATTGAAATGTTATTTAATAGGACCAGCTACAAAATAAACAATATATTGTTGTGCAACGCTGTAAAAATGTTATATAATACATTGTTGTAAAAAATAGATAAAAAAAGGGGGCGTGGCTTGGCGCGCAGCGTGTATGGACGCTGACTGAGAGAGCTCCGGCAGAACGGGAGGCCCAGAGCCAAAAAACGGCCGCTCTACAGGACGAATATGCCCACATACACAAAGAAGGGGCTCCACAATCGTTCCCTACGATCAACAGGGACTCCAAAGGGGAAACTATCGGCAGCAAGCCTCAACAAATACCGCTATAGCGGGGACCGCAGCGAATCCAAGATGGCGCCGCAGTACGGAGCACGAGGGGATGAGGACAGAGACGAAGATGAAGTCTCCCTTCCAGCCTCAGAAGACTCCTCCAGAGGTAATGCAGCCCATGACCTGCCCCTGACATACTCCACCATGACAGAAATAGCTGCAGATATTAAAAACTCGTTTTCTGCAGCCATCACTGACCTCAAAACAGAACTCCTCAGGCTTACAGAGCAGATGGCAGTAAATGAGAGAGCGGGGAAAAGGAGAGACAGGGCCCTGGTAAGACTGGATGAAATCACTGACACCCACTCCCAACACATGCTGGATATGAACAGGCAAATCGAGGAACTCGATAACAGGGGGAGACGCCATAATATCAGGGTGAGAGGTGTGCCCGAGTCAGTCACCCCAGAGCAGATCAAGCCAGCCCTGTCCTCCATCTTTAACGGCCTCCTGGAACGGCCCGCAGACTCCCCCATTGAGTATGACAGAGCTCACAGAGCTCTCAAACCCAGGGCCCCAGATGACAACCCACCGAGAGATATTATCTGCTGCCTGCCAAATTTCCCCTTAAAAGAGGAGATTCTCCAAAAAGCAAGACTGAGTGAACAAGTGACCTTTAATGGGGTGAATGTACAGCTCTTCCAAGATCTCTCCCCCATCACACTAAAAAACAGAAGAGCCTTAAGGCCCCTATTGGAAGTGCTTAAGGAAAAAAGAATTCTTTATAGATGGAAATATCCCTTCGCTCTCCAAGCCTCCTATAACGGCAAGCAGCACCTACTCAGAGTCCCGGATGACTTGCAGAAGTTTTTTGAAAACCTGCAGATAGCCCCCATAGATCTGCATGAATGGTACGCAGAATACAGACTCCCACCGTATATTAACAACATGCCTTCCCCATCAGGCCCATCGCCAGCTAAATCCCCTTACCACCAAGGGAAAAGCAGAGGAGGTGCCAACAGAAACAACCATAACTCACCCTTTGGCAAGGGACCAAGGGTGTAAGCAGACAACAAGTGTATCATCTTCACCAAGCATACCTAATGACTCTCTAAAACTCATCATATCTCCAAAATAACCACCTGAAGTCCACAACTCACCTATGCCTGCACCTGCAATTTGTACCTACGTCCACTAGATGGCAGAAGACCACAAGAAATAAATAGCCCTCTGGATCTGAAAATGCTTTCTATTTTCCAATGCCTCGCATTCCACACCACTAAGACTTATCCCCTAGAAGTCTGACTTGATATTATAACCACAAAACCCAAATAGCCAATCCAAATGCATACCAGCAGGAAACCTCAACTTGCACTAATCTCAGGATATATGCTTGATACGGTTTATTTGCATGCCTTCCCTATTTTTCCTTTACCTATAATATCACCCTACAGGCTTGACCCACTATTTCTCTTGCGACTCCAATCTACACAGCCAAAGGACAGAGGATAACCACCTGAGGGTAAGGAATACAGAAATCCAGGTTAGTACGGAACTATGCGGGTATACAACACAAAACAGCCACCTGAATACTACAACTCACTTATGCCACCACCTGCAGTTGGTACCTACACCCACTAGATGGCGGAAGATCTCCTGAAATAGACACGCCACTAGAGATGAGAAGGCTTTCCTTTTTTTAAATTTTTTTTTTTTTTTTTTTTGCTTTCTTTTTTATATTTTTCCCAACACCTCACTTTCCGCTTCATTAAGTCCTATACCTTATAGTAGAGGTTTGAAACCATAAAGAAAAATGGAAACAAACAAACCAATTACGCACCAGCAGGAAAACTAAATCTGCCCTACCCTCAGGTCATAGGTTCAATATGGTTTGACTCTATACTTTTCCTTAAAACATTTTCTCACCTTACAGTCCGGAAGCACTAATACTACCCCTGATTCCGCCCTCCACAGCCAAAGACTAGATGACAACCACCTGAGGATAAGAAACACAGGAACTCAGGTCAGTACGGAACTTTGAAACGCACAACAACAACACTAAACCACATAGATGCCGAACCTCCCTCACCCTCCACGCAGTCATAGACTGGCATCGATGATCCACAGAGGAGACACTTATACTCACATCCCCTGGAAGATTAGAACACTATGAGGCAAAGAGTCGGATGCTAATCCTTGACATCAGTCCCAGAGCATCAAACTGACACTGAAGTTCACCCCATTACTGGCTGTAATCTTTACAGAAGGACACACCCGGACCCCAGCAGTCAACAGTTACTACCTGGTTGTATTGTTTGTTCCACTTTATATATACCGCCTCTCATAATTTAGAGGCTGATCATTAGCATCTATGCACTGACAGCTTCTCGGGATCTTCGCAGGGGTCCCATCGGCGGGCCTAATGAGTGGTGGGCCCGCCGCTGTGACACAAGGCAGGGGATCACGATCCAAGCTAGGTTGCATAATCTGCTTAGTTATAGAATGTTTAATCCAGAACTCTTGGTGTATACATATCGCTTCTCTCTTGCATCTTAAACAAAAGGACATACTATGCTGCAACGGTAACGATAAGATATAACTAAGTTTTGTTTATTTATGTTCCTGTACGTATAATATCTGTTATATTTCATACAAGGCCTAAGACACAACTATCTTAACCGACCCACACCTAGGGCCTCCCGACACGCCTTGAATCCGGAGGTACTTCCACACACAGTTACACTTTACACATCCACGGGTGTGCCTCCCACTAACCCCCCAGAGTCAACTCAGACGTTATCTCATAACGCCTCACTACTGATTCAGAGTCAGGCGGCTGCCTGCCTGAACCAAGACTCAACTACAATCCTACCCTACATCCCCTAACTACCCCCCCCCCCCCCCACACCAACCCTCCAGACCCCACCGCCCAACCCTCTCCCCCACCCCCTCCCCCCCCCCCCCCTTTTTTTTTTTTTTTTTTTTTTTTTTTTTTATCAGACCTCCCTCAACTCCTGAACAATGTCTTACTCCTTCTTAGGTAAAACCCCAACATTAATATCGCATAACATCAATGGACTCAACATACCAGAAAAAAGATCCAAACTACTCAAAGAACTTAAACTCACTAATCCCTTATTAGTATCTCTACAGGAAACACACTTCAAAGGCCAAAACATCCCTAAAATTACCAACAATCTCTATACAAGAGCATATCACGCAACAAATCCACAAGCCAAGACTAAAGGGGTCTCAATCCTTATAAACAAAAACGCCCCCTTTGAACTGACTAACCAACTCATAGACCCAGACGGCAGATACATATTTCTGAAGGGCAACTGGGAGGGTTCCCCCATAACTTTAGCGAACGTATACTTCCCAAACAGGGCACACATCACCTTCTGCAATACGATTGTCAGGGAACTCAAATGGTTTGCCGAGGGCTGTATTGTCTTAGGAGGAGATTTTAATATCCCACTATCCCCCCTCCAAGACACCTCAACAGGTTACACCCATGTATCCTACAGAATCCTGAAAAGAATCAAACTCCTATTACAGTCCCTCACACTAGTAGACTCATGGAGGACAACTCATCCCACCGACAGGGACTTCTCATACTACTCCCCCCCTCACAGACGTTACTCCAGAATAGACTTGATCTTTATAACTCAACGAGACTTAACCACTATCAAAAGAGCTGACATAGGCATTATCACAATCTCAGACCACGCTCCCACAGCCATCACCCTAAAACTCAACCAGACTAACCGCAACCCCTTTAACTGGAGACTGAACGCCTCTTTGCTCACAGACCAGACCATACACGATGACATACACAAAGCAATAAACGCATACTTCAGAATTAATATAGACACAGATACAAACCCACTTAACAACTGGGAAGCGCACAAATGTGTCATCAGGGGGGAATTCATCAAGTGGGGTGCCAGAAAGAAGAAAGAAAAAAACAAAAACATACATGACCTATCGGTTAAAATAGCCCAACTTGAGACACAACACAAAAAAACCCTCACAGCTATAGCGGCTGACGAACTTACTCAATGCAGAAAGGATTTACTAGAAATCCTACACTTTCAAACGCAAAAAGCTTTGTTCTTCCGTAAAAGTGTTTTCTATGAACAAGGAGACAAAAGTGGCAAACAGTTGGCTAGAGCTCTGAGGGATGCAACCACAGCCAAACACATCTACGCCATACGCAACAAAAATGGGACTCTAGAACACAACTCTGAAAGAATAGCAGACCTATTCCAGGAATTTTACTCCAAACTATATAACCTAACCCCCCAACACAAACCGGCACATATACATCACACCAGGGAGGACCTGATAAAACAATTCCTAGAAGACAGTAAACTTCCCGCCCTGAAAACCCTAGATACTGACACCCTGAATACCCCCATCTCCTTGACTGAAATCCAAGACGCAATTAAACAATTAAAAACAGGGAAAAGCCCTGGACCCGACGGACTGACCTCCCAGTATTACAAAACATTTTCAACCCTGCTCTCCAAACCATTACTCACAGCATTTAACCATTTGGCCTCCCACAAAAACACCTCAGACTCCCTACTCATGGCCCACATAGCAATCATCCCCAAACCAGACAAAGACCACACAGACTGTGCAAACTTTAGACCAATTTCACTCCTCAATATAGACGTTAAATTACTAGCTAAGATTATAGCTAACAGACTAAAACCCCTACTCACCCAAATTATAGGACCAGAACAAGTGGGCTTCATGCCCGGACGGGAGGCTAGGGACAATATCACCAAATCCCTGAATTTGATTCATTATGCACGCCAGCAAAAACTCGAAGGTCTTCTGGTCTCTACAGACGCAGAGAAGGCCTTCGATAGGGTCTCATGGGAATATATGTTTGCTACCTGCGCACACATAGGCTTAGGAGGAAATATGATTAATTGGATTAAGGCTCTCTATCAAAACCCGCAGGCTAGAATCAAAATCAACAATACCCTATCTGACCCCATTCATATACACAACGGTACCAGACAAGGCTGCCCCCTCTCTCCCCTACTTTTTATTCTTACACTAGAACCCCTCATTAGAACAATAAATCAATCAATCGACATAACAGGCTTTACAGTACACAAGAGGGAATACAAGACGGCTGCTTATGCAGATGACCTCTTGTTCTTCATAACACGTCCCCACACCACACTCCCAAACCTCATAAATATATTCGCAACATTCGGCTTTATCTCAAATTTCAAAGTGAATCAATCAAAGTCTGAAGCCCTCAACCTAAGCTTACCACCTGATGAGCTTAAACTGATTAAAGAAAATTTCAAATTTAAATGGGAACCTAACTCTCTAAAATATTTAGGTATCAAACTAACCTCTAACATTGACTCTTTATACTCGACCAACTTTACGACCCTACTGAGCAACATAAACAAAGACCTCCGACAATGGACTACAAAACAGTTCTCATGGTTCGGAAGAGCCTCAATACTAAAAATGACTATCCTCCCCAGACTATTATATTTTTTCAATGCGTTACCCATACATATACCCAATACCTTTTTCTCCAAATTGCTCTCCATTCAGAGAAATTTCCTCTGGTCAAATAAAAGGCCCAGGACCAACTTCAATACCCTAACTTGGCCCAAAAGCCGAGGCGGTATTGGCCTGCCTGATTTTAAAAAATATTATCAGGCCTCACATCTATCCAGAATAATAGACTGGCATTGTCATGGCCAAACAAAAGACTGGGTACAACTAGAACACGCGCACAACCCCCAGCAACTACTCTATTACCCCTGGACTAGACACTCTAGATATACCAGGGAAATCACACACCCACTAGTCGCAAATACCCTTAAAATCTGGCATTCCCTAGCCACAAAACACGAATTGGCCACAATCCCAGGTCCACTAACCCCTTTAGTTAACAACCCAGATTTCCCACCAGGTATGAACCTGAAAATGTCTTCATCCCCAAGACATGCCACCAAACTCTTAGCTACCCACTGCTTGAATGGAAACAGGGTTAAATCCCTAGATACGCTCAAAATGGAATATAAAGAGGTTTTTTCAAACTTTTGGTTCTACGTACAGGTAAGGGACTTTCTTCTTAACAGCAAGAACAAACCCTCATTTCACCAGAGACTCACACCTCTAGAAGATATCTGCCTTAAAGGCTCACAAACAGCTAACACGACCTCATTAGCATACAAATGGCTATCCCATCCTACCAAATTGAGCAGAAACAAACACAAGGAAAGATGGGAGAATGAACTTGGTTCTATAATAAGTGAGGCACATTGGGAAAAAGCTTGTATTTTTGCACACAAATGCTCACTTAGTACTAGATACCAAGAAATATCATATAAACTCCTTACACAGTGGTATATAACACCAGTTAAAGCTAAGAAATGGTCTGCAACGGCATCAGACTTATGCTGGCGCTGTGGAAATGATATAGGTACTCTTTTACATCTTTGGTGGGAATGTCCCCCAATCCTTGACTACTGGAACCAAATTATTAGATGGATCAAACACATCACAGAAACAAAAATTACACTAGACGCAGCTGCATGCCTGCTACATATCAATTCATTTTCAATTAGAAAATATAAAAAATCTCTATCTAGGCACCTTCTTACGGCAGCTAAAAGTCTAATACCTTTGCACTGGAAAACCACTCACATTCCTACAGTCAAGGATTGGTTGGACAGGGTACGTTACATGTATAAAATCGAGGAATTACTGGCAATGAAAAAAGAAGACGGGTCCAGTTTCAATTCACTATGGCAGCCTTGGCTGGTTTTCACCCTTTCCAACGAATATTCCGCCTTAATCACCTAAACACTATAAGAGCCATGAATCTAAACACCGGCAATACGCTACGCTCCTAATACGCCTGGGAAAACATCTAAGCACCTCCACATTATCTAGAGTCCCCCCCCCCCTGTTTTTTTTTTTTTTTTTCCCCTCCCACCCGTGTCCCCTCCACCGCCCCTCCAAATGTCACCCTAAATCTACCCCACCCACCTCTCACCCTACCCCACTCAGTAATCAATAATCATTGCCTTACGCTATGTGTTAAATCTCGCAACGCTTGAAAGTTACGTTTTCTGTTACTATGTTCCAATGTTGAGACGATACAAGTCTCTATTCTTGTTACAATGTGCACTGCAAATTATCATTCTGATATTTCTATTGTATGCAACTTTTTCTCAATAAAAACTTTGATTGTGAAAAAAAAAAAAAAAAAAAAAATCCTTTCCTAAAATTTAAACTACTCTTATACTCAGAAAAATGCCTTTGTTTTCCTGGTTATAAATAAGTAAGATAGCATTCTTATTACTATATGCAAATAACAATGAGGTGACTTCTGTTACATAGGCAATTTGATATTTATCACAGCTATCCCATGATTAGAGCAAAGTGGTCATATCCATAAGTAGGGTACATATTATATGTGCAGAACATGAACTCCCTCTCCAGGAGCCTGTAAGACAAGAAATTTGCCCTTAGTATGGATAAATGACAGCCATCAGTTTGGCACCCAACGATGGTAATGATAGGCCTCCAAATAACAGCCAAACCATTACTACAGGCCTATTGCTTGGATTGCTGGTTCTCATTTTTATTCCTGTGTCCTGTTTTTATAGACAGCACACTTCGGAAAACTATGTCATTAAGCTGTCGGATCTGCTGGAAACATCTTCAGAGATACTGGCACCTGGAATCATTACAGTCACACTAAGAGCACATTAAATGCTATCCCAGGAAAGACCGCCACTGTTAGAAGCATTTACATTGGACATTTGCAAGACAGAGATGTCAGCAGACACTCTCTGGGTGTTGCGTATTGGAAAACAATTGTTACTTTGCAAGATTCTTCATATGCCTCCTTCATATTCTACTAAGCAAGAACAGAGCAGTTTCTAATATGGAATCAGCACCAACAGCATGGCTTCTAAATGGCTATCACTTTTGTCCTGCAATGCCAGGGTTTATTTGCCACCAAAGACAATTTATTTCATTGGGTTTCAAATGGCCCAAAAACATACTGGTTCATTTAAAATTCATACTCTTCACTTTGTGAAGTATAGTGACTAATGAATTAAAAAAAGGCCTCTGTAGCTTGAAACTGAAGTTTAGGTGTGGAAATTTTTACACAGTTACATTGGTCCAGTTAGGACTACTCTAAGCAGCAGTGGCCGCCCCCTAATCTCTATGCGCCGGCCCCTAATCTCCATGCGGGGTGCCAGATGCATAGGGTTCTACAAGGTTTTTCTTTTAAGCACATGATTAGAGCCGGAGGCTCTTATTGGCTTCAAAAAGGTGCTCTGCACCCTGAGCCCACCCACTTGTGACATTAGTGAATCAACATTTGCTATAGTCTTCTTGCATCTCCTCCTGGCCAATCAGGACAGGAAGCGGGTCCTAAGACCGGATTGGCCAGGAGGAGTAGTGAACAGATTGGTCACGAGGAGAAGGGGGCGAAGCCGCCCATGACCTGGATGGGGTAAGTGCGGGGCTGGCGGGCTTGCGAGCGAGCAGGGCTGGTGAGCGGGCAAGTGAGTGGATGGGCATGGGTGGGGGGGTTTGTTCCCCGATCCCCCCAAAAAAATGGAGCACCGGCTGCCACTGATTCTAAGTATGTACCTATGGGATCCTTCTAGAAGCTGGAAATCACTGTAGTAGGTAGGTGATCTCTCACTAGCTTCTAGGTCCCATTTCAAAAGGCCCAATGTCACTGTCTCCCCCTTATTCAATCAGAGAACACTCTGCATTCACTGAGAAAATGCAACTTTTCTTAGAATGCTGCGTGTGCTGAGCTAGCAGCCTACTGTGTTCAGTAACCATCAAGGCAGTTGCTCGGCATTGGACCCAGGAGCTAACGGCAGTCACTGCCTACTACAGTGAGTTACAACTTCCACAGGGATCCCACAAGGACAGCACATACATACTTATATTGGTCCAAGCTGGACCAAGGTACAGTAGATATGTAGACTTTGCCATGCGTCAACTTTAGTTTTAAAGCCTAAAGCCTGGTACACACTAGTAGTTTTTTTTTCGTTCAACCCAGCGGGCTGCAGCCATGGAGAGGGAGCAGAGTTGCATTGAGGCTGAATTGGGCCTCCATGTGCAGTGCATGTCCCAGATTCATGTAACTGTCTAAAACAGGTACATGAATCTGTCGACTGTGCCGACATTTGTGTGGAGGCACATCGGAGTTCTTAATAGTGTCTTTACAAATTCCACCCGATTGTGTTCAAACACATGAAAAGTGTAACAGATACTGCTTTGGGGCTAGAAGCAAACATAACTGGCTAATATTTTTCAAGTTGATGAGAGTGTTTAAGGGTCTGTGTTGGTATGGAATGTGGTTGCACACATTTTTCAATTTTAACTTTCAATAAAAACATTAAAATCCACACTAAGTCAGACTGGTCTACATTCACATGTGGGACAAATAACGGCTTCCCCTGAGTTGGCTATAAGCTACATGGATATCTTGTTCATCTCTACTGAAATGCTGAATATCCCTGCATTGCTTCTTTGGCAGCAGGAAACGTCAGACGCACATGAGGCAATAACCTTGTCCTTACACAACGTTCTCACCCAGCCTCAGGGCAGGAAGAGCCCTGCCTGTGATCCTCTCACACAAGAGTGATTCCTATTGACTTCAACAATGAAATGATACATGAAAACTAAAATCTCTTCTTTTCTCATTAAAAATACATTACTAAAAAAGAATAAACAAGCAAAGTAAATCTGGCAATATTGCATGATTAAACCACTCTAGATGTGAAAATTATGAATTTTACAAATAACTTAGAACATTTAACCACCTCAGTACAGGGCATTTTCACCCCCTTCCTGACCAAGCCATTTTTCAGCTTTCAGCGCTGTCGCACTATGAATGACAATAGAGCGGTCGTGCGACGTGGCTCCCAAACTAAATTGGCGTGCTTTTTTTCCCACAAATAGAGCTTTCTTTTGGTGGTATTTAAACACCTCTGCGGTTTTTATTTTTTGCGCTATAAACAAACGAAGAGCAACAAGTTTGAAAAAAAAAAACAATATTTTTTACTTTTTGCTATAATAAAAATCAATTTTTTTTTAAACTAATTTTTTCCTCAGTTTAGGCCGAGACGTATTTTTCTACATATTTTTGGTAAAAAAATTGCAATAAGCGTATATTGATTGGTTTACGCAAAAGTTATAGTACATACAAAATAGGGGATAGATTTATTGCATTTTTATTATTATTTATTTTTTTAGTAATGACGGCGATCTGCGATTTTTATCGTGACTGCGATATTGCGGCGGACATATCGGACACTTTTGACACATTTTTGAGACCATTCACATTTATACAGCGATCCGTGCTATAAAAATGTATTGATTACTGTATAAATGTGACTGTCAGGGAAGGGGTTAACCACTAGGGGGCGCTGAAGGGGTTAACATGTTCCCTGGGAGTGATTCTAACTGTAGGGGATTGACAAGGGGAGGAGACCGATCATGTTTTTCTGTACAGAGAACACACCTTCGGCTCCTCTCCTCTGACAGGACCGTGGTTCTGTGTGTTTACACACACACAGCCACGGTCCCGCTGTGTTACCGGGCAATAGCGGGACATCGCGGCCGCCGGGCACGCGCGCCGAGTCCCCAGTAACACGGCTGGCGCGCGCTTCCTGCTGGTGGCGCGCGCACGCCCCCTGGTGGGCCGAAAAGGCGAGGACGTCATATGACGTCCTCCCGCCACGAGGGCTGCGCCGCCTGGCCGTCAATATACAGCCGGCGGTCAGCAAGCAGTTAAAGAAGATTTCAGACAGGCCATTTAAAGGAGAAGCTCATTTGGCTGTACTTCTCCTGTGGATCACAGGAGTACAGATCATTTTGCACTCCTGTGACCCATTTTCAGCAGACAACTGGTTGAAGTCCTCTGTCAGCTGCCGTCACAGAGTTGCCCACATGCCTGGACCAGCAACTCGGCTGAGAGCCTGAGCCAGTCACTCCCACCCCCTCCACAGCCCAGAGTTCCAGTGAGGGGGTGGCAGAGAGCCAGCAACTGACATTTTACCAGCTTTCTGCTCAGGGAGCACTGAGTTGCGATCAGCAGTGCTTGATTGCTCGGTTTTCAGCCTTAGAGCCAGTGGGGGCGCAGTGGGGGACAGATGCAGCATCCACCTGGGTAAGTATGGTTAAGAAAAAAAGAAAAAGAAACCCCATACTTCTCTTTTAAAGTGTATTTCCACATTTGCAGCCAAATTGGGATAACACCTGCTTCATATTTGTTACTAGTGATGAGCAAACGGTTCGATGCTGAGCATCAGTTCAGCCCTGAACAGTGCCCATTCAGGTGTTTGCCAAACACCCAAATTTGTGGGGTGGGCAAACATCCTGTCGAACACCCCACAATGCACTGCGCACTGTACAGAGCATTGAAAGCCCTGATTGGTTGAAGCAATGCACCTGACCACTGGTCAAGTGTAAGGCTTTGCCAAATCAGGCATGGTGAATAGCTGAATGTTAAGGAGCCGTCGTCCCAGAGCAGGAAGTTGTAAGCCACATCAGAGGGCTCCACGGGCCACATGTGGCCCCAGGCCACTGGTCGGGCACCCCTGTTTTAAGGCATGCTGTGTGAATGGGAACACATAACAAACTTATAGTGGGGTTTTCTTAAATTTACCTGCAAAAGTGGGAAAACATTTTAAAGCTAATTTGTGCTCAGCTCATTCTTTGCAGTTAAAAGGAGCCTCTACCACATAATAAAAAAGTTCAGGGCTGGAATGGAAAACAGTTCTTTCCAGCACCCAAACTGGTACATTTTGTATATATACATTACATTTTCGCTATTTCACTTTTTCATGTTCAGTTTGTTTTTTGAACGTTTGCAAAGGTTCAACGCTTATAAAGTCATAGGCACAAAAGCCACATAACACACAGTAGGTTAGTAACCTAAATTGGCTCCTCCAATCCTCCTTCTGATTAGACGAGGTGGAGAGTGTGACCTCACCACTCCACCTCTTCATCTTGTCCAATCAGAGAATGCTTTGCATTCATTGTGATAATACAAAACAATCTCTGAATGGCGCCTGTGCTGCACGGGTGATCTCCTGTGTTCACAATGCAGCAGGACAGCCACCTGGCAGGGGTCTGGGAAGCAAGTAAAAATCACCGGAGTAGCAGTGTCTACTACAGTGATTTTGCTGCTTCTAGAGGGATCCCACAAGTATGGCATATGCATAGTTACATTGGTCAAAAGCTGGACAAATGAAACTATGTCAAAATATCGTTATCCACAATTCCTCTTTAATCCTCATGCACACTGCTGCCGTTAAACTCACGTTTTTGTGAGTAGGGGCATTTTTTTTCTTCCCTTAAACTCCCCTCTAAGTTATCCTATGTGTCCTTGCACACATGGATGTCTTTAGCAGTTTATAAGCAGAGGAGTTTATAGGCTGTTTTCTGAACGCCCTAAAATCGTGTTCAGGAGCGGGAATTCTGAACACAAAAAGTGCTGAATGGTGTTAAACGCTCATAAACACGCATAAATGTGCAATAACTCTAGGCATATATAGCACTTCAGCGTATATTTATTTCAATGGCCAGAATAAATTAAAATTGAATAAATAAACTCTGAAACTCCAAACTCTGTTAAACTTACCTAAACTGTTTTAAAAAAATGCAGCTTAGGTGAGTTTATAACGCTGATTTTCTCCTGTCAGGATAAACAGCATTTACAAGAAACCAGTGTGAATGAGGCCTTAAAATATGGCAGCATTCTTCAAAAGTGGCAAAGAGCATTTACTTTCTCATGTAGAGAATTTAGAGAATCAGATGAATGATTTTTTTTTTTTTTTTATTGTTTTAAATAAGTAAAAGAAAATAAAAGTGCAAGAAAATCTTTACAGAAAAAAATATTGCACTGTTTTCCTGGGCAAAAGAGATTATCAGAGTGGGGGGTCTGTTTAAATTTGAAAAGATTGTAATAAATATTCTTGACATTTCTGTTACCTAGAATACCCTTTCTCAAAACAAACATATTTAGTGGCTTTGAGACATTAACTCTGTAAATGAGGCTATCTGTAATATATTATGATTAATTACGAAAGAAAAAAATCCTGTAACCGACATACAGTCAGGTCCATAAATATTGGGACATCAAAACAATTCTAATCATTTTTTAGCTCTATACACCACCACAATGGATTTGAAATAAAAACAAACAAGATGTGCTTTAACTGCAGACTTTCATCTTTAATTTGAGGGTATTTACATCCAAATCAGGTGAACGGTGTAGGAATTGCAACAGTTTGTATATGTGCCTCACACTTTTTAAGGGACCAAATGTAATGGGACAATTGGCTGCTCAGCTGTTCCATGGCCAGGTGTGTGTTATTCCCTCATTATCCCATTTACAAGGAGCAGATACAAGGTCCAGAGTTCATTTCAATCATACCCTAAAGCCCAAGATCAGCTAAAATTGTTTTTTCATTTCAAACAAATTGGGGAAGAGATACAAGCCTTGTCTGTTTTTTAACCACTTGCTTACTGGGCACTTATACCCCCTTCCTGTCCAGGCCAATTTTCAGATTTCAGAGCTCTCACACTTTAAATGATAATTGCGTGGTCATGCAACACTGTACTCAAATGAATTTTTTTTTCACAAAAATAGAGCTTTCTTCTGGTGGTATTTAATCACCACTGGGTTTTTTATTTTTTGCTAAACAAACAAAAAAAGACCAAAAATTTAGAAAAGCAAAACACAAAACTTTTTTAATATTTTGCTATAAAAAAAGTCTCCTTTGCTGATGGGCACTGATGAGGAGCACTGATGGGCACTGATAGACGACACTAATGGGCACTGTTGAGGCAGCACTGATAGATGGCACTGGTGGGCACTGGTCAGGAGGCACTGATGAGGCTGCACTGATGGGCACTGATAGGCGGCATTGAGAGGTGGAACTGATAGGTGGCGCTGATGGGCACTGATAGGTGGTACTGATGGGCACTGATCAGGAGGCACTGATTGGCAGCACTGATGGGCAATGATAGGTGGGCACTGATAGGTGGCACTGATAGGCACTAACTATCAGTACTGATGGGCACTGATAGGTGGCACTCATGTGCACTGATTAGCGGCACTGGAGTGCACTGATTAGCAGTACTGGTGATCACTAAGAGGACCGATGCCCCTCTAACAGAAGCCAGTTATCGGCTTTCTTCTTTGCTTCTGTTTACTTCCATGATCAGCTGTCATTGGCTGACAGCTGATCGTGTGGTAAAGGGCCCACTGTGATTGGCCTTTTTCCCTGCTCTATGATCAGCCAAGTTCCAAGGACTGGGCGATAACAGAGCACGTCCCCTGGGGCGCGCAGGTGGCACGAGAACGGGAGGACATCCATGTATGCCCCCCTGGAATTTTAAGCCTGTGATGTAGCCGTCTTTTGGCTATAGCGCAGGTACAAAGTGGTCAATTGTGGCATATATACCCGTTAGGAAGAATGGCTATAACTTTCGTGGTAGGAAGTTATAGGAAATCTCTTCAGTGGGAACACAGAATGCAGCAAACAATTTTCTTAATAAAATCTGGAAGAATTAGCTTTTCTGTCACTTTGTCATTACAATTTTTCCACTTTTTTCCTTATCCTACTGTCACAGGAACAGGAAGTGAGGAGGAGAGCTCCCCAGCAGAGTCTGGGAAGAGAGTAAAACTGGGCAGAAGGGTTTATTCTTCTTAAGTTTTCTCTAGGCTATCTGGGCATTTCATGGCCTCCGAAACTGTGTAAGGTAGTGAAGAGTGAAATCAAGAATTTATGCCCTTAGAAAGCCTGATATGGAACCCACCAAAATATAGGGCACTGGGGGGAGCACACACAAACTAACACATAATGTATTGAAAATATGGGATTCGATACACAAACAAAATAAATGGACACATAACTCACCCTTGATTTTTTTGAAAAATAATGATTATTTTGCAACAGGAAAAAATTTAATTGGGGGGAATTGGATTAAAAATAAAAATGCATAGTTGAAAGACATACTGACATGAGGGAAATTAAGCACTTATCAGGATTTAAGATTAAAACAGAATTAATGCTTGTTGATGGATGGCGGTACCTCCAATTAAAACACTTTGTCGAGAATCTACCACACCGAATAAGGGATATGGAAGATCTCAGACCTCTAGAGCTTCTATGTGTGAAGCAGAAATCAACGATGGTGGAATAATTGGTGAATCATTTGTACTGTTTTGTATATTGAAAATTAAATAAATAAAGAATAAATAAAAAAAAGAAAGCCTGAAGAAGGTGATTGGTTTTCAAGGTCCTGTACGTGGCTAGACTGCCAAAAAGTCCCACACATGTGGTATCCCTGTACTCAGGAGAAGCAGTAGAATGTATTTTGGGGTGTAATTTCACATATGCCCATGGCATGTTTGAGCAATATATAATTTAGTGAAAATGTTGTGAAAAAAAAAATATAGTAATTTTCCTAAAACTTGTGATAAAATATTCCATGGACTCAACATACCTCTCAGCAAATAGCTTGGGGTGTCTACTTTCCAAAATGGGTTTATTTGGGGGGGGGGGGGGTTGTGCTATATGGGCATTTCATGGCCTCCAAAACTGTGATAGGTAGTGAGCAGTGAAATCAAAAATGCCATGGGTATATGTGAAATATAATTTTGTGTCAACTTTGCGAAAAATACAAAATATCCCGAAACTTGTGGCAGCAGAATGTATTTTGGGGTGTCATTTCACATATGCCCATGGCATGTTTGAGCAATATATAATTTCAGTGACAACGTTGTGTCATTTTTTTTTTTTTGCACTTTTTTAATCACTTATAACAAAAAATAAAATATTCAATGTGCTCAACATGCCTCTCAGCAAATTCCTTGGGGTGTCTACTTTGCAAAATAGGGTAATTTTGGGGGGGGGGGGGGTTTGTACTGCCCTGCCGTTTTAGCACCTAAAGAAATTAGATTGGTAGTCATAAACTAAAAGCTGCATGAATTCCAGAAAATGTACCCTAGTTTGTAGAAGCTATAACTTTTACACAAACCAATAAATATACGCTTATTGAATTTTTTTTACCCGAGACATGTGGCTGAATACATGTTGGCCTAAATGTATGACTAAAATTGAGTTTATTGTATTTTTTTTATGACAAAAAGTAGAAAATCTTTTTTCTTTTATATCACAAAAAATAAAAGCTGCAGAGGTGATCAAATAACACCAGAAGAAAGCTCTATTTGTGGGGAAAAAAAGGATGCAAATTTCATTTGGGTACAGCATTGCATAACCGCGCAATTGAAAAAAGGGAAAAATACAGCGCTATCTAAATAGTCCCTACCAGCAGCAGCTCTAAATAGTGAGATTTGCACAAATAAGAAATGAAATAACAGAAAAAAGCTGTGCTTAAAATATATGTATATGATTGTATATATGTCCCCTATTACCCATACATAAAAATGTGTGTTAATAAGTGATAAAAAGCAATGAAATTATATATATTAATAAGTGAAAAAAAAACAATATAATCAATAGTATAGTCCAGTAAAGTCCAAGTAAGTAAGAAGTGAGTGGAAATTCTGAGTGCACAAACACCATCAACGCGTGATCCACCACCACATAGATGTCGCGCTTACCAGAGGGCCAGCTTAATAATGCCTGTATGATGAATACCTATCCAGGTATCACCCCAGAAATGGCACCTCATCGGGCAAACTTAATACAGCCTGTGTAGCAAAAGACCTTCCGGATATCAACCCAGCAGCGTCACCTCTCCTTGACCAAACATTAGTGGTAAACCAGGAAAACACAGTAGCCGCACAGAGCACACATCAGTCACGGGTTCATAAGGATGGAAAGAGGCCAACCATAGTGTGAATCCGTAAAATTATATTTAATAAGTAATAAAAATTGCACTTACACAAATTCAGTAAAAGCAAGCATCCATAAAAAACTTTTCGCCGGCCGCCTAGCATACACCCGTTCACAAACGGGTCTCGATGACGTCAGCGCGTCAACCTCCCGACGCACGTTGTCATCTAAAATTTGACAAAACGGGTGACGCACTGACTCATCGCCATTTAATACACACATGAGTAACCACGCCTCGTTGTGAGTCCTCAATGGTGGAAACCCATTATCTCGTTATGAAATGAGAATGTATAAATCAATTAAAATAATGAATATGTAAATGTACAGGAGCAATATAGGTGGATTATAAATAGATTATAACAAATTTGAATGAGGTTATAACTATATTTGTCGTGTCATAAACAAACAAATAGAGACGATATTAGGAAGATGTTTATAATTCCCACTCCACCATCTAGTGGAGTAAAAGAGTTACAACACTCACCCATATATTCTAATGCAAAATTCCATCAGCATGACAAGTACACACAAAACCCTAAATGAAAAAGTGGCCAGTGTGGACTGTATAGAAGAATGGCAAACCAATAGATTTCATATGTAAATGTGGCAACCGAACTTCGCATACAAATGCAAAATATGACTAAATGTACTGCGCAGTCCATCACCAAAGATTATTGATGAATAAAAAATATACATTAAAAAAAAATATATAAAATATATATTAAGAAAAAAAAGATAAATAAAATAAAAGAAGAAATTCTATATATATAAAAATATCAAAAATATTAATAAAAAACATAATTAATAGAAAAATATATATTGAAAAAATCTTTTTATAATTTGTGAAAAAATAATAATAAATAATAATAATAATAAAAACTGAATAAAAATCAATTATCTATTCAGCCATCCAAAATGCCAATGAGGTCTCACAGCAAGTGTACAAAGGTGTCCATATCAAGAATTGTCAATAAATCAATGTCAACATTAAGCCCAAAGGGGGTATAGCATTTTATTTTGTGTATCCATGCCATCTCAAGCCTAGAGATGCCACGAACCAATGAACCATCCCTCCATTGTGGAATGTACCTATCAATTCCCAAAAAGATAGATTTGGACGGATCCTTGTTATGGACCTCCAAATAATGCCTGGACACTGGGTGTTTGGGAAACCCATTTATAATATTTGTCACATGTTCGTTCAACCTAACCCTGAGGGGGCGTTTGGTCCTGTCCACATACTGTAGCCCACAAGGGCATTGGAGCAGATATACCACACCCTCAGTGGAACATGTGACGAATGGCCTGATTTCAAACTCGACCAGAGTATTAGATGATCGGAACTTGTGGGTTCTCCTATGTAGACATGCACTCAGTGAGCATATCCTACACCTCCTACACTGATAGAATCCGGTCAAATTCTTTTTAATAGAAGGTGGATCAAGAATATTGGGAGCCACTTTACCATTAAGGGAAGAGACACCCCTAGTGAGTGGCTCAATGAAAACGTCTGTTTGATGATGAAACGCATATGGAGGAAGGCACGTAGTGACGTCACCACGCCATTCGACTAGGAGGACAGGCTCTGTCTGTGTATGCCGGCCGGCATTTTCTTTTTATGCATTCCAATACTACGGAATTGTAAGTGTAACTTTTAACTAATAAATTCATTGCGTTTTGAATATACTACACCATGGTGGTCCTTCTCTTTTTCCTGAGCATTTAATGAGAGTGCACGGACATTGGGACGGATGAGAAATACAGCTCTACCCGATTAACATCATGCTTGCCATTCGGTAAGCAGAATCTACATCTACGTGATCGGGCACTTTTTGATGTTTATGCATGCGCACTGTGGTGTTCAGTAACCAGTGACTACAGCATTTACATTTCCCTTGACCTTCCTGGCATTGTGTGGGTTTTATGGACTTAATTGTATAAAATTGTATAGCGCAGATTTTTTATTTCTATGAAGTTAAAAAAACCTTGAGCCTTTAACCTCTCATACAGGTTGAATTGGTACAATATTCTTCTGATTGTAGACGCCATCACTTTGACCCCAACTGTTGCAAGACTTATCTGAAAATTGGATTTTAATTTTATCTATATGAAAGATCTGCATTTGTATTATTTAGATCAAGAGTCTTTAAACAACTGCCCACAGTCCACAGGCCTGCTACAAAATTGTATCCATCCCCCAGCTTATGTGCACAGTCTTTGCTTCGCTCCCAAAGCAGCTGATGCACACAGTACCCCCACCCTCAACTGATGTAAGACGGACTCAGATGGGGACCCTCATGTAATGTTGACTCTGATAGGGAACCTGATGCAAGGGGGGGGGGGTGTCTGATGTATGGAGGGACTCTAATGATAAAGATACATACTGAATTTAATTTTCTTTGACCGTTATTAAAAGTTCAAGTTTATTTGACATTTCCTTGCTTTATATTACATAAGTTCTTTCTCTGTTCTAAATCATATCATACAAAAAAGTTTCTAGAACAACTTATTCATTCATTTCATTTTTATTCATTCATTTATAAAACTGATTTTTTTGGCTTACAAATATCTGTAAAATATACAATGTGGCCCTTGCACTGAAAAGTTTTTAGAACCCTGATTTAGATCATAAAGATGAATACACCAGGTCAATTGTCAATTTGATGTGTTATTTGTTCAGTTATATCACCTTTATCTGTAGGCAATATCCGATTTAAGATCTAATGTTTGTCTGTTCAAATATGTTGAAAAAGTTGACCGTTTTCCTGGGGTGTACTTATATTTATATGTATTAAACATCAGGGTATAATTTGCTAGATAGGTTTAGTGATTGCTTTTGCCATGCATGCGTAAATCTCTGTGCTCACGTGAGCCCACAATAGAAGTGAACCATAGCGATTTAACTATTTCCTTATTCATTTCCTTTAGTATATCTCTGGCCCAGTTAGGGCTGCTGGTTGCCTTTGCCGGCTGTCAGTGAAAAACTGCCAGTGTGCAGTACACATTAAATAATATAGCTAAACAGAAAAACTGTAATTGATGTAATGATGAGATAAGGTATAAGGTAGGAGATAAGGTAAAGGAAAATGGACCAGAGAGCTGGTGCTCCAGATAGAAATCCACGCTGGTTGAACATAGCTAAGGGCAGTAGTGCACACAGGTGTATATCTGCGGTAACACAAAGTGTACAGCAGAATAAAAAGGAGAATCAACTATCAGCCATATGTGTACCTTGGGGATGGATTCGCCCTCTGAACAGTAATTGCGCAATTTATCGGGAAGAATGATTCTCCTGTCACCACTTCATTGACACCAGACTGCAACATTTATTTCCAAGCAAAAGATTACCATAAAAAAATAAGTACTTTACATGGAAAAAATACTAAGCATTCAGTTTCCTTTTTCTTAACTAAGAGGGAGACAGCGTGTAAGCCATAATATTTCAATTACCTAATTCTTTAATTTGGTCTTTACAACATTTTATCACTTTAGTGGATCTATGTCATAAAAAACTTTATCTGATAGGATGTACATATAATTCACTGCTTTTTTTAGATTCTTGCAACTGCACACCTGTGGTTTGTGATCATGGTGTCCCTAGACAGCTAGAGTCTTATGCCGCGTACACACTACCGGTTTTCCCGTCGGAATAAACTCTATAGGTTTTTCCGACGGAGTTCCGACGGAGTTCTGCTGAAACCGTCTTGCCTACACACGATCACACCAAAGTCCGACCGGCTAGAATGCGGTGACGTACAACATGTACGACGGGACTAGAAAAAGGAAGTTCAATAGACAGTAGCCAATAGCTTCCGTCTCGTACTTGCTTCAGAGCGTTGTTTTTGGTCTGTCGGAACAGCATACAGATGAGCGGTTTTCCCGATAGGAATTGATCCCATCGGAAATTTTAGAACATGTTCTATTTATAGGTTCATCAGAATTTTTGAAAAAAAAAGTCCGATGAGGCACACACACGATCGGAATATCTGATGAAAAGATTCCGTCTGACTTTTTCTGCCGGAAAGTCTGACCGTGTGTAATATAGTATATATAGTAATATATATGTATAGTAATAGTCAGAAACTAGTTTACTAGGCAGTCAGTTTTAGTGAGAGTCATGGTAAGTGAGATACCTAGATCCCTAGATACCTAGATCCTTTCAAAGGAAGTGACAGTAAAGCCTGGTACACACCAGGTCGGAGCCACTGTACTAACAATCTGAATTTAGTACAGCGATCTCCCCTGCTTGGCTATTGTGTTCTGACCGGGAGGGGGGGCCCTGCCCTGCTGTCAAAACACTCGGGTCTGGGCCCTTTTTCGGTCATGAGCCTTCAACTGTCAGACCAGCTGCCATACACACGGCCAGAATGTTGGCCGGTTTCTATTGAACCGGCTGAAGTGTACTAGGACTATTCATCCTATGTGTACTAGGATTAAATCGTTACTAAACCCAGGAGCATGCATTCACTATATCTGGTCTCCCATAGTACAGAACATAGAAATGCAATTATTTTAGTAAATATAAACTGCTAAATACCTTTTCTCATTAGCAGTATATAGCAGTTTTATGACTTATATCAGTGTCTGGCTAAAGCTTGTAGGAGAAGTTTTTATTCTCCCCCGATTGCCCTATAAGGCTGCATGACCGCTGACCCTATGTCTGGACAGTACTAATTGGCCCTGTGCTGATCACATGCACCCTCCCAAAAAAAACTCTCTGGCAATACATACCAAACCGAGCATGTGCAGAGTGGCCACAGGCTCTGTATTATCAGGGGATGGATTGTGACAGTGAAAGAAGGGGAGGATCAGAGATGACTGAATCAAACAGCCTTATTACACAATGCAGAGGATTAACCTCTTAGGTTCCACAGTGAGTATAACAAGCATGTTTTATACAGACTGATTTTACTGTTGTAGGTAACACTTTAACCACTTGCCGCCCGCCCTATTGTAAAAGGACGTCGGCAAAGTGGTTGTCAAATCCTGACCGGACGTCATAGGACGTCCTCAGGATTTTAAGCCGCTGCGTGACCCCGGGGGCGCGCATCGCTGCGATCGTTGTTGCGGGGTGTCAGTGTGACACCCCGCAACTACGATCTTGGTAAATAGTCTCCGACGGAGAGTCTTTACCACGTGATCAGCCGTGTCCAATCACGGCTGATCACAGTGTAAACAGGAAGAGCCGGTGATCGGCTTTTCCTCACTTGCGTCTGTCAGACACGAGTAGAGGAGAGCCGATCGGCTGCTCCTCTGACAGGGGGGGTCTGTGATGATTTATTATCAGCGCAGCCCCCCCGAGGATGCCCACACTGGACCACCAGGGATGCCACCAGACCACCAGGGATGCCCAGCACAAGGTATGCCACCCTAGACCACCAGGGATGACACACAGTGCCCACAATGGATGCCAATCAGTGCCCACAATGGGCATCACTGATTGGCATGCATTATTGTTTGGCACTGATTGGCATCCATCAGTACAAAACAATGCTGCATATCAGTGCCTATCCGTGCCACCTATCAGTGCCCATCTGTGCCACCTATCAGTTCCCATCCGTGCCACCTATCAGTGCCCATCCATGCCCATCTGTGCCGCCTATCCATGCCCATCTGTGCCGCCTATCCATGACCATCTGTGCCGCCTATCTATGCCCATCCGTGACGCCTATCCATGCCAATCCGTGCCAGCTATCAGTGCCAATTTGTGCCGCCCATCAGTGCCGCCTATCAGTGCCACATATCAGTGCCCATCAATGCCACCTCAGTGCCACTTCATTGGTGCCACCTTATCATTGCCCATCAGTGCCACCTTATCAGTGCCCATCAGTGCAGCCCCATCAGTGCCCATCAGTGAAGGAGAAAACGTACTTATTTACAAAGTTTTGAAACTGAAACAAAAAAAAAAACATATTTTTTTTCAAAATTTTTTGTCTTTTTTTATTTGTTTAGCAAAAAATAAAAACCGCAGAGGTGATCAAATACCACCAAAAGAAAGCTCTATTTGTGGGAAAAAAATTATAAAAATTAAATTTGGATACAGTGTAGTATGACCGCGCAATTGTCATTCAAAGTGCGACATCGCTGAAAGCTCAAAATTGGTCTGGGCAGGAAGTGCCCGGTATTGAAGTGGTTAAAGTGTTTGTTAACCCAAAAAAAAAAAAAACAGTAAGCTCCGCAGTGCATGTCATTTATAAAAATATGCGGTATAATAGTTTACTTTAGACCCTACTTCAAATCCATTATTACTATTCACATGTTTTAGGGCAGGTTCACACCAAAACACTTGCGCTGTGTTCAAAACGCACAGCGTTATCAATCTGCTGCAGGTGTCAATACATTGTTAGTTGCGCACAGTGCGTTTGCAGGCACCACATCACGTGGTAATGCACTACAATGCAATTTGGTAAAACATGTTTTTCAAAAGTAGTGCACGTATGCACCACTTTTTGTGTGATCTGGTACGATTTGCAGCCCACTCAAATAAATGGGCTATAAATCACACTGCAGGGGAACACACAGAAATCACAGAAAATTGTGCACCACGTTCCTGTAAGTTTCTGATGTGAACCAGTATTTAGATCAACAGAATCAGTTGAAGCAAAAAATGTCTTTGGTCAGGGGGAGGAAAAAAAATTCCCTTGATTCAGTGGTTCCAGTTGGAGGAAGAATGCCGCGGCATTGGTGGTATAGGAGGAGAAATATTCTCCTCCATTGGTGGTCATTGAGAGGGAAAATAATGCCCTTAGCATCGATGTCAATGGGAAGAAAATTAATGCCCAGCATTGGTGTCGGTAAGAAGAGAGCAACAATTTTGATGTAAGTGGCAGTGTTAGAGTCAGTATGAGAAAAAATTATTCCAAAAGTGCCCTATTGCTGGTGATGTAGTGATTAGGAATGCTCCACGATTGGTGTTCATTCATAACTTGTTTGAAAAGGTGCTCCATCTCCTGTGCTGTTCCCTGACTACCCAGATGATGTTGAAGTTAAAACAATATAGACGCCATCTTGAAGGAGGTCACTCCACCTTACAATGCCAGCACAGGTTAAGTACCTGCTGCCACTCTGCAGACAGAATTTTGAGTGTCCTTTTTTTAATAGAAAGAACTTGGCGGAACGCTGTTCTGCCACCTCCAGCGCTGGTCCTTCGCTCCGCTGCTCACTGCTGTCACTTAAAAACAGAGAAGCCCCGCTTCTCTGTTTACAAGTGACAGCACTCCTCTCCCGGCAGCACAAAACCCTCCCCGCTCTGCACATGACAGCAGAGGAAAGAGCAGGATAGTGCCTATCCTTCAGTGCGGTTGCAGTGCTGAGCTAGTACACCAACTCCTATACTCAAACATCCTCTACCCTGCGATCTACTGCCACTAGTCATCCACTGCAATGTGAACTTCGCCTCTCCCCCCACAAGAAGGGCACACACCCCCTGGCCTCCTATTGGCTGTTGGTCACACTGTGCCGCCTCCAGTTTGTGCAGCATGCTGCTTAGAGCACTGCTCCTCTGCAGTTCCAGGGACAGGTGTGCTGCTGTACTCCACCTGTAAGGGCTCATGCACACTGCAGAATTCCTTGTTGATTAAGTGGGCATCCCATAATAACCCTATCCCCATCCAAGTTTAATCTCCATAATAAAATACAAAAACAAAGCTACAAGGATTCCTGTCTCCAGAGTATGTGGAAGATTTGTGTGCCTGGCTGTGCAGGGTGGGAAATATGCATAATCACCAGCAGCTCCTACGGGGATAGCGCTACATTACCAACGGAGGAATTCTTAAAGCGGAAATTCAGTAATTTTTTTAGCATTCCATCTATTAAATCTTCTGCCCTTATTGTTTTAACTTTGGATGCTTACTCTGCCAGTAAATACCTTATACAGCCAACTTCCTGTTTCTTGTCTGGAAAAAAGGCTAGGTCTGTGTAAATCCAGGAAGTGTACAGGCAGCCGCTTCAGCTGCCCACGGTTAAAATGGATGTAGCCAGACTAAAGCCCCATACACACGGTCGGATTTTCCGATGGCTTCTGTCCTATCGGACAATGTTGTCGGAAATTCCGACCGTGTGTAGGCACCATCGGACATTTTCCATCGGATTGTCCGACGGACAAAGTTGTATCTCCTGCTCTAAAAATTTTCCGACAACAAAGTCCGATCACACCAATTCTGATCGTGTGTAGCGAATTCCGACTGACAAAGTGCCACGCATGCTCAGATCACATTACAAGACCAAAGCTATTGGCTACTAGCCTCTACGTAGTCCCGTCGTAGGCAACAAACGTCACCACGTTCAGAATGATCGGATTTTCCGACAACTTTGTCCGACCGTGTGTATGCAACACCAGTGTCGGACTAAATCCGTCGGACTAAATCCGAGGGATTTGGTGGTCGGATTTTCCGACCGTGTGTATGGGGCTTTAGTGGAGGGAAATGTCTGCAGTATATGCAGCTTCAGAATGGCAAAGATGTTTTTATTACAAATTATATGAGCAGACTGCAGTTCCTCTTTAAGTGTTTCTCCTATTCCTGGTAAAGGTTTTTTGTTTTTGGCCACATCCACATGTGTGGTAATTCACAGCAAAACACACATTTTACTGCAAATTACTGTGATGCATACAAATGCATAAAACTACGGAATGCTGCGGTACCATTAATAATATTAACTGACACAGCATCACACCTCGCCAGATCTTAAGGCTTATGTGTTTCAGTGCACTAGAGCACCTGATGTGATCAATCTGTGCAGTGTAATGCTCTACGTTTAAAAAAAAGGTCAAGCGCATCTAACATTCATTGCAGTATTTTGGCAACCCATTTAAATGTAATGAGCTGCCTTAGTGCAATGTGTGTGAACAGGTAAAATAACGCATGGTACCCTGTGCATGATAATGCTCCACAATTGCGCGACTTTTGTTTTAATGAAAACACTTAATTAATAAGAATAAAGATTGTACATGGTATCTGCAAGCCCAGACATTCCTGCAGTCCCGGGATCCACAGGGTTTGTGGTAAAGCATCCACTAGTCAAAATCAAGCATAATGAACCAGTTCACGCTATCAATAAATAAAATGAAAAGCAAGTGTATTTAATCTCCATGGCAGGCAGTGCCTGGGCCCCCAAGAGGGATGCCTGGCTGGCAGTATGTGATGCTTCATTATTTTTGATTTTGAGTGTGTGATATGTTGTCAGATATATTTCTCATGATTGAAGATGTTAACATATTTTTCATTTACATGAAAGCAAGAAAAGTAAAAATGCATGCAAAATTCAATGCGGAACATTTAAAATGGATGGCTGTGCGTGTTGACTTAATTCTGCAAATAATATGCACATCATTTGCAGGCACATTTGTAAAACAGCAAATATAAAATGCTTTGTATAATATACTCTATATATATTTTAAATGTGTGTATATATATATATATATATATATATATATATATATATATATAAAAACTCACCGGCCATTTTATTAGGTACACCTTGCTAGTACCGGTTTGGACCCGCTTTTGCCTTCAGAACGGCCTTAATTCTTTGTGTCATAGATTCAACAAGGTGTTGGTAGCATTCTTCCGAGATTTTGGTCCATATTGACATGATAGCATCATGCAGATCCTGCAGATTTGTCGGTTGCAAATCCAGGATGCGAATCTCCCCTCCTACCACATCCCAAAGGTGCTCTATTGGGATGTGGTGACTTTGGAGGCCATTGGAGTACAGTGACCTCATTGTCATGTTCAAGAAACCAGTGGTGAGATGATTTGAGCTTTGTGACATGATGCATTGTCATAGCTCCCAACTGTCCCTGATTTGGAGGGACTGTCCCTGATTTGGAGCAATGTCCCTGTGTCCCTCATTCCTCCTCATTTGTCCCTCATTTTGGTCTGATCTATATAGATGTATATGAAATGCACTTTTTATCTATCAAAAAGTGTTTTCCAGCACTAAACCTTTCATCTGATTTCTAAATTGCTGCATTTGTAAATTCCAAAAGCCAATATAAAGGAACAGTAGTGGTCAAAAAAAGCACTTGTGGGTTTAACCAATCTTGTTTTTTTGTACAATTTTCCTTTAAGGGGGCGTGACCAGGGGTGTGTCCTATGCCTGCATACTTTTTCTGACAGGTGTCCCTCATTCCCATCTCAAAAAGTTGGGAGGTTTGCATTATCCTGCTGGAAGTAGCCATCAGAAAATGGGTACACTGTAGTCATAAAGGGATGGACATGGTCAGCAACAATATTCAGATAGGCCGTGCCGCTCCTGCTGTGATTGGACACAGCGGGAGCCAATCAGTGGGTCTGGCGGCCGCGATGGCCACCAAGACCCGCCGATCGTTCAAAGGAGAGATGGATCAGCAGTGTGCCGATTTAAACAAAGCACACCGCTGATCTGTCAGGGAGGAAAAGTGAGAGATCGTGTTTCAGCTAAGCTGAATCACAATCTCTCTCTTCCTCCAGTGTAACACTCACCCCCACAGTTAGAAACACTCCCCAGGGAACACATTTAACCCCTTGATTGCCCTCTAGTGTTAATGCCTTCTCTGCCAGTGCCATTTATAGCATTTTTATAGCACTGATCACTGTATTGGTGTCATTGGTCACCAAAAAGTGTCACTTGGAATTTAATATAAGCTTATTGGGATTTTTTTACCAAAAATACGTAGCAGAATACATATTGGCCTAAACTGATGAAGACATTTTTTTATTTTTTTTGGATATGTATTATAGCAAAAAGTAAAAAGTATTGTTTTTTTTTCAAAATTGTCAGTCTTTTTTTGTTTATAGTGCAAAAAATAAAAACCGCAGAGGTGATCAAATACCACCAAAAGAAAGCTTTATTTGTGAGAAAAAAGGGACCTCAAATTTTCTCGGGGTAAATTGTTGCACGACCAAGCAGTTGTCAGTTGCGTACCGCCAAAAATGGCCTGGTCATTAAGGGGGGTAAACCCTTCCGGGGCTGAAGTGGTTAAGGTAAAAAACCTTCTGGGTGCAGCTCCTCCCAGCACCCCCCCCCATATACTTACCTGAGTTCTATCTCAATCCAACGATGTGCATGAGAGCAACAGCTTTCCCGGGTCTCTCTCTTCTCATTGGCTCACACAGCAGCAGGAGACATTGGCTCTTGCTGCTTTCAATCACAGCCATTGAGCCAATGAGGAAAGCGAGGGGCAGGGCTATGTTCTGTTTGTGAACAATATTAATTTACAGGAGTGTGGCTTGGGAACACTCGGCAGGGTGGAGGAGCCAGGACCGCTGGCGGGGGACCCAAAAAGAAGACTAAACCATTAGTATGTATTAGACATGTGCATTAGTTTTCGTCCAAATGCATTTTCATCCGAATTTCGGGTATTTTCGTTATCGTTTTAACAAACTTTAACGAACGTGCAATATCCGAAAACCGAAAGATCCAACATAAACAAATGCTTTATTTTTGTTTTCGTTGCAACAGTTCAATATAGATCGGAGATTCGACATGGCGCTGACAATTGCGATCTGTGTCCATCGAACCTGTGGTCGAATGTGCCTAACCTTAGCTCTATTAGTCCAAGATTATTCGACATAGAGAGAAAAGATTTGACATGAAGATTCGACGAAGCAGTCGCCGTGAGCGGACATTTATGGTCAAATGCTCCGCCCATAGGCTATAGAAGAATTCAAATTTTGGTTGACTAGTAATAATAATTAATAAATCTAATTATTACTAGTGTCATACAACATTAGAATTCTACTATAGCTTGTAAGTGGAACATTCCACCGGAAATGTACAATTGCGGCGTCGTACAGTTTAGCTGCTCCGTCGAATCTTCTTAGAACATTCGACAGACACCATAAGCCTTCAATGACAGATTCGACCTTAATTATTTCGGATTTTCGGACGAATGCATTTTTTAACGAAACAAAAAATAAAATAAAAACGAATTTCGGGAGTAACTAAATAAATGTATTTTTTGGACGAAAACGAAATTCCCGAAAACAAAATATTTCAGTGTGCACATGTCTAGTAAGTATAACTTGTTTATTATTTGTTTGTTTTTTTAATTCCAACTTTGAGCTCGGGTTCACACTAGTGCAATCTTAGACATCGCATGTGATTCGCACCCGCACTACAGGTGCCAATCACATGCAATGTCTGTGGGATGCGAGTTTAGCCATACATTTATATGGCTGAACTTGCATTAAATTTGCAGGGACTTTTTTTCCTCCTCAGTGAAATCGGATCGAATGGGTGTTATGATCTGCACCGGAATTGCGCTAGTTCCCGCATCGCATCAGTGTGAACCTAGGCTTAGAATTACTTTAAGTAAATGTTACATAGTTAGTAATGTTGAATAAAGGCACCAGTCCATCCTGAGTCAGTGTGTCTACAATTGTCCCTATCTCTGTACATTGTGTCTCATTAAGATGCTCATCTATTATATTATTATTTTTATTTAAGGTACCCATATAGCACTGTCAATTTTACGCAGCGCTTCACACATACATTGCGCACTCACATTGGTCCCTACCCTCAAGGAGCCCACAATCCAAGGTCCCCAACTCCCAATCATATACTAGGGTCAATTTTGGACAGAAGCCAATTAACCTACCTACCAGCATGTCTTTGGAGTGTGGGAGGAAACCAGAGTACCCGGAGGAAACCCACACAGGCACAGGGAGAACATGCAAACTCCAGGCAGGTAGTGTCATGGTTGGGATTCAAACCAGCGATTTTTAATGCTAGGTGAGAGTGCTACCCACTACACCACTGTGCCACCCCACAGTTTCATTATTTTATAGTACATCAAATGGTTTAAATGCCTATACAGTATTATATCACTTTCCTTAATGTCATTGCAAAAGAATTTGAAATGAAGAGGTGCCAGGCAATCAGAGATCTTGCCAGGGTCTGATCACTAAATTAAGAGTCTAAGTGCCAGACAATACACCTTGCTCAACTTTCAAACCTTTTATATAAATTGAGTTTCTTAGTTGAAGGATGACTTTGCAGTTGAAAGTCAATGCATGTGGTTGACAGGACTGCCAATGCCGCACCTGAGCTAAATGGTTGTCCATAGACAAAGTAAAGCTAAATAAGTGGGCAGGTATAAATATTTCATATGTAATCCAGCACAATTGTGAATATTGCAATACTTCCATAAACCCAAGCTAGACTGGTGCACTTTAAGTTTCTAATGTATGCATTGTACATAATCACATAAGCCACACATTTGACTAAAAACCTCCCTGGCATTGTCCTGAAGGCTCCCTCTGGTTCTGACCTTCACTTTCAGCTGGTAACAAATTTAATGTCAGAACTCCAAAAATGTAACATACTTTGTGTACAAATAATTTCCAATTTCATAGCTCAGTGATATTCAAAGTCACTGCCATCCTTCTTACAAACATGTTTTTTCCCCTAAGTCTATCAAAAGCTCAGCCTTACAGCATGATTTATTTTAGAAACAGAGTAAATGTTAACTCTATCTCCTCAAATACCCTTTTGCAAAAAAATTAATTTAGGAAATGGAAGCGACTTTTCAAAATACACAAAAATTAAATCAGAGTGTATGAATTCGAAGAGTTCGATTTACCAAGCCACGCTTGTGCATCCTAGCTAAGAAACCATGGATAAACATGAAGAAATATTGTGCATACTGTAAGGCAGTGGCTGACAGAATTGTGGTTGATGTATATGTGTCACCTAGGTTTCTCACCTGCAAAAGTTAAGGGGCTCCAGAATCTTGAGTCAGTTGGGGAGAAAACAAACTTTTTGTTTTAATAGGATAAGACTCCATCCCTGGGTCCATATCTTACCTGTTAGCCAGACCTCATTTTTAGTCTCAGTTGCAGTGGTGGCCCGTCCATACGGGGCGCAGGGGCACCGCCCCCCTAATCCAAGCGCCCGGCCCCTAATTTACATGCAGGGTGCCAGGTGCATGGATTCCAATGGGAGGTTTTTTATTTTAGAACATGATGAGGCTCTAATTGGCTTAAAAAAAGGATGGGCTCTGGGGTGCAGATACCCGACCGCGGGTGGAGGGGGGGGGGGCAGTTGGTTGTAGGCAAACGGATTCCTGCACCCCCTCAAAAAAAAAAATATACCACCAGCCGCCACTGCTCAGTTGTCCACTGGCTTTTTTTTTATATGTGAGCTAACTGATACTGAGAGCTCTCTCTATCTTCTGTAAGAGCTTGCTGCTGAGTGAAAAGGCTGACTGCTAACAGAACTCTAAAAAGTTATATGTACGTTTGTTTTGGGGAACCCATTACTGAGCACCCAGTTACTCAGGAACTGACATGAGTTTAGTTAGTGGTTCAGACAAGCAAATGCTTTGTTTTATGCTATGGACTTGCTGTAGAAAGCGCTCCTGTATTGAACTCTCTTTATTAATGTCTTGCTTATTAAAAGTGCAAAGCAGTTCTGCTTTGACTGTTCTGGTTGCCCTTGCCTCTTGAATGTTTTACTGCTGCCACTACTAATTGAGCCTGTCCTCTTTACAATATATGACCCTATTATTTTAAGGAAAGTTTGGAATCAGTCAATGACAACTACCAGAAAATTGACAATAATTCCATCTACATGATTTGAACTCCCTACTGCACTCTACCAAACGAATCTTGTCAGACCCCATCCACACAGATACAGACATCAGGTTCCGCCCTCTATATCTGGAGCTGAGAAATGCTGTAGAAATTCTGTCCTTTGATTGGAAGTAGAGAAGAGATTGCTGCAGATAAACAGGTATAGCTTATGTAGCAGGATTTGTTTAATCTCTGTGTATCATCTGAAGCCACTGATATCACTTCACTATATGTGTAAGGGTTTATAATGACTTTAATTACCCATCTCCAGTAGTACATACTTATCTTTCTTTAGTTTCCTCACTTCATTCAGTCACTGCAAGTGAACAAAAGAAGCCCTATGTAAGTTGCAAGCTGCTTACACAGAGCTAAGGACTTTCTAGCTGCCTCCAGATCACAGAGCTTGGCCATCATTAAGCAGTAGATATTTTCTTTGTGCCTGGTAACTGAATGGAGCACCAGGGAAGAGAAGTAAAGGTGAGGAAGTGCTACTGGAGAGGGTGGCATTAGGCATTGAAGCAAACCTGTAGTTTTCCCTACAGGACTCTGAATTTTCTGTTCTGTATCAAAAAAATATATATATTTTTGCCTTTAGATACACTTTGATGTACACATGCCTGTATACTGTATTATATGTGAAAATATAGATTTTCCTGTTTTAGTTTTTGTGTGTCATTTTGTATTGAGTAGTTTAAAGAATTGTTTAATAAAAACAGGTACTTAGTTACTTAGCAGTGTTACTTAGACTCAACTTGTTTTCTTATTTTGGTATGCTTCTAGAATTCTTTACATTATTCCCATGCAAGGCTCCCTAAACACTAGAATGGGATTCTGATATACATAGGTAAAGTCAACATTATAGGAGAAGCAGGATAGTGGCAATAGGCTACAGGGACCTCCAATGGGAAAAACTTACCTGACAAACACAGCAGGTACAAACCAGTTAAACCGGAACTTCACCTTAAAGAGGAAGTTCGCTTTATTCCCTCCTCCCTCTTTCCTTCTCTATTTTTGGCCCTTTTTTGTGGAAACAGCAGGTACCTGGTCTTGACAGGTACCCGCTCCTGCTTCTAGTCGGATTGCCATTGCGAACCACCAAAATTTCTCCTCCCCCGCCCGTAACCTTCTAGGACACATTACAGGTCCCAGAAGGCTGCAGTGCCATTTACAAAGCACAGAGCAGCTTGCACATGCCACAGTAAACATTCCGGCTTTGGGGACACAGAGATCAGTGGAGAACTGGTTCTGGTGAGGACAGCGCTGGACCCCTGGACAGGTGAGTTTCCTTTTATTAAAACTCAGCAGCTAAAGTGTTTGTAGATGCTTATTTACATTTTTTTCAAACAAGGCCAAGAACTGTGAACTAGCCAATGGATCAGGTTCCTGTAGATTATCAACATGGACTAGTATGTGGGAATAAATGCTTTACTACAGAGTTTGGCAGGGAAGCATTTGGAATGTAATGTTAGGGTTCATGCTTCCAATATCGTAAAGATTTACAGGGAATGATGTTTGACCCCTCCACTTTGGAAAGCTATTCCTCTCTCTCTCAACTGCACCACAAGATTTGATTCCCCATCTTTCTCCCTTTGAGAAGTTCTTCCTTGACACTGAACCAATGCAACATGACTTGTGTCATTCTTACTGCATTTTTTCAGACCCTCCTGAGACTACCTGAATTTCCAATGAGAATGAGATCTGGGTTGCACATTTACATCCAAAGAGACAGAATTCTCCAGATGACCCATAGGACCGCTATCTCAAGTTCCATACAAGAAACGGGATATAAAATCCTCTCCAGGTGGGTACAGGGTCCCCTCGACAATACATAAGCTTTTGCCGCAATGTGACTCAATCTGTTGGAGGTGCCAAGGGGAAGAGGGCATCCTGCTACATATATTTTGGTCCTGCCCAATTAAACAAACCTCTTGGACGCAGGTGAAATTGCTTATCTATAGACTAACAGATATACAGATGCCGCTCTCTACAAAGAAATTCAAACACTTACTCAATGCGGTGAAATCATTCATTCCTCTCTGCTGTAAGCAAAATACAGCTCCAATGCTTAGCCTATTGTTCACCAAGATCAGTGAGATACATTTGATGGAGGAATCGATGGCTACAGTCAATAATACTGAAGAGCAGTTCTGTAAGAGATGGTTTTACTGGACTTTACTGACTTTATCTTTTTGGCTCATTATGAAGCTATGTTGGCATCCTCCACTTAGACACTTCAATTAGTTGCTAGGGGCGGGGGTCTATGCCAAATCTAGAAACCATGGCGTTCCATGCCCCTTCTTCCCAGCTTCCTCCTTAGTACTACCCATTCCCCAGCCCCCCCCCTCCTTTTTTTTGTTCCTTTCTCTCCCCTTTCACTCTCTATCTGCATATATCCTACTTTCTGCGGCACTCGCTCTGCTGTTCTGTTTTTGTCTCTTAACCTTCTAAATTCTAAAGATTGGTCATGCTACCAACAGATGTTGTTTTTCTGATCAGATTACTTAAGTCGGTAAAGTGGCAGTCTAGATTGGTTCATACAAATTGCTGTTTATAAAGATGTGCATTGCTAAACAATGATTTGCAAGGCCTCACCCACATACTGGGTTAGGGGTGATTAACCATACAGTACACTGTACTAGTACTTGGAATATTTACCAAGTTATGCAATGGTGTATGATTGAAAAAAGATAAATAAAGAGTTTAAGAAAAAAGATTTACAAGGTAGTATATTCACAGAAAGCCAATGTTGAGCTGTGCCTCCTTTGCTAAGCAATGTGACCAAATGGTGTCACATGACTGAGCCCAGGAAGTGCAAGAGCAATGTGAAATTTGTTTGGTGCTGATCCTTGTACATACTCTTGCCTGTACAGGTCTATATTTGGCAGCAGCGGTACCCTTTGGGTGCAAGGGTGTGTTATAGCAACTACAAATTCTGCTAGCACCTTCATTAGCAGAACTATAGCAGTATTAATTGGTGCTAAACAGGCTAATCCTGAAGAGACTCAGCACTAGGGATGAGCCGAACACCCCCGGGTTCGGTTCGCACCAGAACCTTCGAACCGACCGAAAGTTCACGCGAATTTTCGAACCCTATACGTTATAATGGACGCGAACGTTCGAAATCAAAAGTGCTAATTACAACGGCCAATATGCATGTTAATGTCATAAAACAGGTTTGGGGACCGGGTCCTGCCCCAGGGGACATATATCAATGCAAAAAGAACTTTTAAAAACTAACGTTTTTTCGGGAGCAGTCATTTTAATGATGCATAAAGTGAAAAAAAAAAGTGAAATTTTCCTTTAAATATGGTACCTGGGGGGTGTCCAAAGTATGCCTGTGAAGTGGCATGTGTTTCCCGTGTTTAGAACTGTCCTTGCACAAAATGACATTTGTAAAGGAAAAAAAGAAGCCATTTAAAACCACTTGCGGCTTTAGGTTTGTTCTTAAGTAGAATCTGAACAGGTACATTATGAAGTGTAGCTCCATCCCAAAAAAATCTATTTTTATGCTTTTTGGAGAACATAGGGAGGGGTTATCACCCCTGTAACATTTGCTGTCTTTGCACATCTGTTCAGAACATGTCACCTCACTTTCCGTCCCAATGACAAATGTTTTTGGAAAAGTGGGGTTTTAATTGAAACAAGGATTGGTGATAAAGCATCAGTAGAGAGGAGATACCTTTTTCCCAAATTAAATCTAACATGATAGAATTTCCCTTCCTAGGGGTAGATTTCCTCTCACTTCCTGTTTTCTATTTCCGTTTGCAAGTAGGATTCGTTTGTAAGTTGGATGTTTGAAAGTAGGGGCCTGCCGTATATACTCTGCAGAAATTTGCCCTATTAGATGTTGGTGTAGCCACAAGACTGGTGGGCACAGGAATGGGCCCTGCTGTGAGTTATTAGATCAAGATTTGTAATTGCATGCACCTGTTGAACAGGGCAGAAAAATTGGGCCTTTGGTGGTGGTGGTGGTGGACGGTGTTGCCACAAGACTGTAAGCCCTCACAGTGACTCTTGGTGGGCGCAGGAATGGGCCCTGCTGTGAGTTATTAGATCAAGATTTGTAATTGCAAGCACCTGATGAACAGGGCAGAAAAATTGGGCCTTTGGCGGTGGTGGTGGACGGTGTTGCCACAAGACTGTAGGCCCTCATAGTTACTCTTGGTGGGCGCAGGAATGGGCCCTGCTGTGAGTTATTAGATCAAGATTTGTAATTGCAAGCACCTGATGAACAGGGCAGAAAAATTGGGCCTTTGGCGGTGGTGGTGGACGGTGTTGCCACAAGACTGTAGGCCCTCATAGTTACTCTTGGTGGGCGCAGGAATGGGCCCTGCTGTGAGTTATTAGATCAAGATTTGTAATTGCAAGCACCTGATGAACAGGGCAGAAAAATTGGGCCTTTGGCGTCGGTGGTGGACGGTGTTGCCACAAGACTGCAGGCCCTCATAGTTACTCTTGGTGGGCGCAGGAATGGGCCCTGCTGTGAACTATTAGATCAAGATTTGTAATTACCCGCCCCTGTTAAACAGGGGCTGAAAAATTGTGCCTTAGGCACTGGTGCTGGTGCCACAACACTGCAACCCCTCACAGAGACTGTACTTGGAGCACAGCAGTCACACGTGTTGCGAAGCATTTTTTTAAAAAAATTGTAAGTACACGCCCCTGTTAAACAGGGGCTGAAAAATTGTGCCTTAGGCACTGGTGCTGGTGCCACAACACTGCAACTCGGCCCTCACAGATACTGTACTTGGAGCACAGCAGTCACACGTGTTGCGAAGCATTTTTTTAAAAAATTGTAAGTACACGCCCTGTTAAACAGGGGCTGAAAAATTGTGCCTTAGGCACTGGTGCTGGTGCCACAACACTGCAACCCGGCCCTCACAGATACTGTACTTGGAGCACAGCAGTCACACGTGTTGCGAAGCATTTTTTTAAAAAATTGTAAGTACACGCCCCTGTTAAACAGGGGCTGAAAAATTGTGCCTTAGGCACTGGTGCTGGTGCCACAACACTGCAACCCGGCCCTCACAGATACTGTACTTGGAGCACAGCAGTCACACGTGTTGCGAAGCATTTTTTTAAAAAATTGTAAGTACCCGCCCCTGTTAAACAGGGGCTGAAAAATTGTGCCTTAGGCACTGGTGCTGGTGCCACAACACTGCAACCCGGCCCTCACAGATACTGTACTTGGAGCATAGCAGTCACACGTGTTGCGAAGCATTTTTTTAAAAAATTGTAAGTACACGCCCCTGTTAAACAGGGGCTGAAAAATTGTGCCTTAGGCACTGGTGTGGTGGCATGGATCATTGAGGAGGAGGAAGAGGATAGTCAGTGAACATAAGAGGACAGTCACTCAGCATCAGCATAGGCAGTCTTGAAGGGATGTGACATTAAAAATTATTCGGTTATATCCGCCTCAGGTGCCTGGTAGCTGGTGGTGATCCAAGACTGATTCATTTTGATGAATGTCAGTCGATCAACCGAGGCGGTGGACAGGCGCACCCTATGATCAGTCACAAATCCTCCAGCAGCACTGAATGTGCGTTCGGAAAGAACGCTGGAGGCAGGACAGGCCAGTAGCTCAATTGCATACTGTGCAAGCTCTGGCCAGTGATCCATCCTCAGGACCCAGTAAGCCAGAGGATTTTCGGTGGGAAAGGTGTCCAAGTCTGACCTTGCCCCAAGGTATTCCTGCACCATGTATATCAGACGCTGGCGATGGTTGCTGGAACCGATCATACCTTGGGGCTGCGGACTAAAAAATTGTCTGAACGCATCGGTCAGACGTCCACCTTCCCCACCGCTCCTTCTGCCACTGACCGAAGCCTCAGCAACTCGTCGCCCAGGACCAGGAGTTTGTAGCCTCCCAGTTTCTGGGAACGCGTTGCACAGACCTTTCTGCAAGGCCTCCCTGAGATGTCTCATCCTCTGCTCCCTCTGCGACGGCAAGATAAGGTCCGCAACCTTACCCTTGTACCGCGGATCAAGGAGAGTGGCCAGCCAGTAATGGTCCCTCTCCTTGATCCGAAGAACACGAGGATCCTTCCGCAGGCTTTGCAGGATCAGGGAGGCCATGCAGCGTAGGTTAGCTGAGGCATTCGGTCCCGAGTCTTCTGGGTCACTGAGGATGACATGATCGCCAGCCACCTCCTCCCAGCCACGTACAAGTCCACTGGTTTGTTGGGACTGTACATCATCCCTAAAAGACTGCTGCTGCTGATGCTGAGTGCCAGGCTCCACCTCCATGCTCACACAATCCTCCTCCTCCTCCTCCTCCTCCTCATCCTCTTCCTGTGTGATGGGTGGGACAGAAGGAACACTGTCCGGATAAAGGGGGCCTTGAGAGGCAAGGAAGTCCTCCTCTTCCTGCCTCTGTTCTGCCTCAAGTGCCCTGTCCATTATCCCGCGCAGCGTATGCTCCAACAGGTGGACAAGAGGGACAGTGTCACTGATGCATGCACTGTCACTGCTCACCATCCTCGTGGCCTCCTCAAATGGTGAGAGGACAGTGCATGCATCCCTGATCATGCTCCACTGACGTGGGGAAAAAAAACCAAGCTCCCCTGACCCTGTCCTGGTGCCGTAGTCGCAAAGGTACTCATTGATGGCCCTCTGCTGCGTGTGCAGTCGCTGCAGCATGGCCAACGTTGAGTTCCACCTGGTGGGCATGTCACATATTAGGCGGTTCTTGGGCAGGTTCAGCTCCTTTTGCAGCTCAGTCAGCCGAGCACTGGCATTATAAGATCGGCGGAAATGCACACAGACTTTCCTGGCCTGCCTCAGGACATCCTGTAAGCCTGGGAACCTGCCCAAGAACCGCTGCACCACCAGGTTGAGGACGTGAGCCATGCAGGGCACATGGGTGAGCTGCCCCTGTCGCAGGGCGGAGAGGAGGTTGGTGCCATTGTCAGAAACGACCATTCCTGGCTTAAGCTGACGTGGCGTCAACCACCTCTCGGCCTGCCCCTGCAGAGCTGCCAGAACCTCTGGCCCAGTGTGGCTCCTGTCCCCCAAACACACCAGCCCAAGCACGGCATGGCATCTTTTTGCCTGCGTACTTGCGTAGCCCCTTGTACGCCTACGGAGCACCGCTGGTTCCAAGGACAGAGCACTGGAGGAAGAAGAAGAGGAGGGGGTGGAGGAGAGAGGTGTGTCACAACCAGTAGCAGTAGTAGCGTTTTGGAGGCGTGGTGGCGGAACAACCTCCAACACTACTGCACCTTGTCCTGCATCCCTCCCAGCTGCCAATAGAGTGACCCAATGGGCCGTGAAAGAAAGATACCGTCCCTGTCCATGCCTGCTGGACCATGAGTCAGCGGTAATATGCACCTTACCGCTGACCGCCCTGTCCAGCGAGGCATGGACATTGCCCTCCACATGCCGGTAGAGAGACGGAATCGCCTTCCGCGAGAAAAAGTGGCGTTTGGGAACCTGCCACTGAGGAACCGCACATTGAACAAACTCACGGAAGGGGGCCGAGTCTACCAACTGAAAAGGCAGCAGTTGAAGTGCTAGCAATTTAGCCAGGCTAGCATTCAACCGCTGGGCATGTGGATGGCTGGGAGTGTACTTCTTTCTACGGTCCAGCAGCTGGGGCAGGGAAATTTGCCTGCTGCAATCGGACGTCGGTGTACTGCAAGTACTTGGTTGTGACACACCTAATTCTACACCTTCAGTCCTCTCAGAGCAGCTTTCAGAGAGGACTGAAGGTGTAGTGGGGATGGAGATCCCAGCTGAGGAGCAAGGAGAGGTCCGCTTAGTTCTTTGGTGTGGGTCTTTTATGTGTGCCTGCCAACGAGCTGCATGGCAGGTCGCCATATGTCTGGTCATGCTTGTCGTGCCCAAGCGGCTGATGTTTTGGCCACGCGAGATACGCTTGAGACAAATATTGCAAATAGCAGTGGTGCGATCTGCTGCACTCGTCTCAAAAAAGGCCCACACCAAAGAACTTTTCTGATAACGTGCAGAGGCAGCGCCCTGCACAGGCGGAGCTCTGCGGTGTTGTACAGTTGCTGTGCTGGCCTCTACCTGGCCTCCAGGGGGCATCCTGCCTCGTTGGACATGTTACGCCGCATCCTCCTCCTCCTCGTCCTCCTCCTCATCCTCTCTCCCTTGAGGCACCCACGTGGAGTCAGTGACCTCATCATCCCCTCCCTCTTCACCACTAGAGCAAACCTGGCAGTAAGCTGCAGCTGGTGGAACAGTACTGCCAGATTCCTCAAGCTGGGTATCGTCATCCGAGCCTTCGAATCGTTGGGCATCCTCCTGGAGCATGTACCCAACACTGTGCTCAAAGAGTTCGGGGGACTCCTCAGGAGGACATGGTGGGTCTAGGGAAGGGGTGGCTGATGATGCTCTGTCAGTACCCTGAGCCTGGGTGAGAGAGGATGAGGAGGATGAGGAGGGCTTGGTCATCCATTCTACCAAGCCTTCAGCATGATGCGGCTCCACATGTCCAGCTGCCGAAAACAAAGACGCGCGTGTCCCATGGCCACGTGCTGATGACGATGCACGACCACGTCCACGGCCACGTCCACTAGAAACAGAGCCTGCCTGCCCTGTGTTCTTGGCTCTGCACGCTCTGCCTCCCCTTGGCGGTCTTCCAGCCATTGTAGTCGGTAGTCCTGTGGGTGCTGCTGAGAAGAATATATAGGAGCTCTGTGTGATGCCACTAACACACTAGAAGTCCTATGGGTGCTTCTGCAAAGAAAATAGAGGAGCTCTGTGTGATGCCACTAACACACTAGAAGTCCTGTGGGTGCTGCTGAGAAGAAAATATAGGAGCTCTGTGTGATGCCACTAACACACTACAAGTCCTATGGGTGCTTCTGCAAAGAAAATAGAGGAGCTCTGTGTGATGCCACTAACACACTAGAAGTCCTGTGGGTGCTTCTGCAAAGAAAATAGAGGAGCTCTGTGTGATGCCACTAACACACTAGAAGTCCTGTGGGTGCTGCTGAGAAGAATATATAGGAGCTCTGTGTGATGCCACTAACACACTAGAAGTCCTATGGGTGCTTCTGCAAAGAAAATATAGGAGCTCTGTGTGATGCCACTAACACACTAGAAGTCCTATGGGTGCTTCTGCAAAGAAAATATAGGAGCTCTGTGTGATGCCACTAACACACTAGAAGTCCTGTGGGTGCTTCTGCAAAGAAAATAGAGGAGCTCTGTGTGATGCCACTAACACACTAGAAGTCCTGTGGGTGCTTCTGCAAAGAAAATAGAGGAGCTCTGTGTGATGCCACTAACACACTAGAAGTCCTATGGGTGCTTCTGCAAAGAAAATAGAGGAGCTCTGTGTGATGCCACTAACACACTAGAAGTCCTGTGGGTGCTTCTGCAAAGAAAATAGAGGAGCTCTGTGTGATGCCACTAACACACTAGAAGTCTGTGGGTGCTTCTGCAAAGAAAATAGAGGAGCTCTGTGTGATGCCACTAACACACTAGAAGTCCTATGGGTGCTTCTGCAAAGAAAATAGAGGAGCTCTGTGTGATGCCACTAACACACTAGAAGTCCTGTGGGTGCTTCTGCAAAGAAAATAGAGGAGCTCTGTGTGATGCCACTAACACACTAGAAGTCCTGTGGGTGCTTCTGCAAAGAAAATAGAGGAGCTCTGTGTGATGCCACTAACACACTAGAAGTCCTATGGGTGCTTCTGCAAAGAAAATAGAGGAGCTCTGTGTGATGGGACTAACACACTTCAAGTCCTATAGGTGCTTCTGGGAAGAAAATAAAGGTCTGTGTGATGGGACTAACACACTTCAAGTCCTATAGGTGCTTCTGGGAACAAAATATAGCTCTGTGTGTGTGATGGGACTAACACACTTCAAGTCCTATAGGTGCTTCTGGGAACAAAATATAGCTCTGTGTGTGTGATGGGACTAACACACTTCAAGTCCTATAGGTGCTTCTGGGAACAAAATATAGCTCTGTGTGTGTGATGGGACTAACACACTTCAAGTCCTATAGGTGCTTCTGGGAACAAAATATAGCTATGTGTGTGTGATGGGACTAACACACTTCAAGTCCTATAGGTGCTTCTGGGAACAAAATATAGCTCTGTGTGTGTGATGGGACTAACACACTTCAAGTCCTATAGGTGCTTCTGGGAACAAAATATAGCTCTGTGTGTGTGTGATGGGACTAACACACTTCAAGTCCTATAGGTGCTTCTGGGAACAAAATATAGCTCTGTGTGTGTGATGGGACTAACACACTTCAAGTCCTATAGGTGCTTCTGGGAAGAAAATAAAGGTCTGTGTGATGGGACTAACACACTTCAAGTCCTATAGGTGCTTCTGGGAACAAAATATAGCTCTGTGTGTGTGATGGGACTAACACACTTCAAGTCCTATAGGTGCTTCTGGGAACAAAATATAGCTCTGTGTGTGTGATGGGACTAACACACTTCAAGTCCTATAGGTGCTTCTGGGAAGAAAATAAAGGTCTGTGTGATGGGACTAACACACTTCAAGTCCTATAGGTGCTTCTGGGAACAAAATATAGCTCTGTGTGTGTGATGGGACTAACACACTTCAAGTCCTATAGGTGCTTCTGGGAACAAAATATAGCTCTGTGTGTGTGATGGGACTAACACACTTCAAGTCCTATAGGTGCTTCTGGGAAGAAAATATAGCTCTGTGTGTGTGATGGGACTAACACACTTCAAGTCCTATAGGTGCTTCTGGGAACAAAATATAGCTCTGTGTGTGTGATGGGACTAACACACTTCAAGTCCTATAGGTGCTTCTGGGAACAAAATATAGCTCTGTGTGTGTGATGGGACTAACACACTTCAAGTCCTATAGGTGCTTCTGGGAACAAAATATAGCTCTGTGTGTGTGATGGGACTAACACACTTCAAGTCCTATAGGTGCTTCTGGGAACAAAATATAGCTCTGTGTGTGTGATGGGACTAACACACTTCAAGTCCTATAGGTGCTTCTGGGAACAAAATATAGCTCTGTGTGTGTGATGGGACTAACACACTTCAAGTCCTATAGGTGCTTCTGGGAACAAAATATAGCTCTGTGTGTGTGATGGGACTAACACACTTCAAGTCCTATAGGTGCTTCTGGGAACAAAATATAGCTCTGTGTGTGTGATGGGACTAACACACTTCAAGTCCTATAGGTGCTTCTGGGAACAAAATATAGCTCTGTGTGTGTGATGGGACTAACACACTTCAAGTCCTATAGGTGCTTCTGGGAAGAAAATAAAGGTCTGTGTGATGGGACTAACACACTTCAAGTCCTATAGGTGCTTCTGGGAACAAAATATAGCTCTGTGTGTGTGATGGGACTAACACACTTCAAGTCCTATAGGTGCTTCTGGGAACAAAATATAGCTCTGTGTGTGTGATGGGACTAACACACTTCAAGTCCTATAGGTGCTTCTGGGAAGAAAATAAAGGTCTGTGTGATGGGACTAACACACTTCAAGTCCTATAGGTGCTTCTGGGAACAAAATATAGCTCTGTGTGTGTGATGGGACTAACACACTTCAAGTCCTATAGGTGCTTCTGGGAACAAAATATAGCTCTGTGTGTGTGATGGGACTAACACACTTCAAGTCCTATAGGTGCTTCTGGGAACAAAATATAGCTCTGTGTGTGTGATGGGACTAACACACTTCAAGTCCTATAGGTGCTTCTGGGAAGAAAATAAAGGTCTGTGTGATGGGACTAACACACTTCAAGTCCTATAGGTGCTTCTGGGAACAAAATATAGCTCTGTGTGTGTGATGGGACTAACACACTTCAAGTCCTATAGGTGCTTCTGGGAAGAAAATATAGCTCTGTGTGTGTGATGGGACTAACACACTTCAAGTCCTATAGGTGCTTCTGGGAACAAAATATAGCTCTGTGTGTGTGATGGGACTAACACACTTCAAGTCCTATAGGTGCTTCTGGGAAGAAAATATAGCTCTGTGTGTGTGATGGGACTAACACACTTCAAGTCCTATAGGTGCTTCTGGGAACAAAATATAGCTCTGTGTGTGTGATGGGACTAACACACTTCAAGTCCTATAGGTGCTTCTGGGAAGAAAATATAGCTCTGTGTGTGTGATGGGACTAACACACTTCAAGTCCTATAGGTGCTTCTGGGAACAAAATATAGCTCTGTGTGTGTGATGGGACTAACACACTTCAAGTCCTATAGGTGCTTCTGGGAAGAAAATATAGCTCTGTGTGTGTGATGGGACTAACACACTTCAAGTCCTATAGGTGCTTCTGGGAACAAAATATAGGAGCTCTGCCTGCCTGCCACGAACACACTACAAGTCCTATAGGTGCTTCTGGGAACAAAATATAGGAGCTCTGCCTGCCTGCCACGAACACACTACAAGTCCTATAGGTGCTTCTGGGAACAAAATATAGGAGCTCTGCCTGCCTGCCACGAACACACTACAAGTCCTATAGGTGCTTCTGGTAACAAAATATAGGAGCTCTGCCTGCCTGCCACGAACACACTACACGTCCTATAGGTGCTTCTGGTAACAAAATATAGGAGCTCTGCCTGCCTGCCACGAACACACTACAAGCCCCTCTTTCTCAATCAATCTTTGTAACTGAATCTATCTAACTCAATCTCTGTAAGTGAATCTCTCTACCTAACTAAATCCAGCAGAGTGTCACAGATCTAGCCTGCTCAATCTGCGCCGGAACAGCATGTGACCGGCGCAGACGGCGTGGCGGCCTTTTATAGGGGGGGGCGTGTACTACAGCCCCTGAGCTGTAATTGGCTACAGGCGTCCTGCCTGTAGCCAATTATGGCTCTTCGAGTTTCCGGGGCTGTGATTGGCCAAGCATGCGGGGTCACAGTGCATGCTTGGCCAATCATCAGCCAGCACAGCCCCTTTTCAACAATTTTATTATCATGGTCAGAGACTGCAGACGTAGTACAGTCCCTAGGATAAGTAATGGATAATGGCCAACATGCCCTCTTACCAGACCCAGTGAAACTACAGCAGTGATCCCTCCGGCTGGACGATCGTTCACTCTGGGTTCCCTGGGGGCGACTCTGGTCAGTAGTGTAGCATGTCTGTACCCTGGTAGTGGCTCAGTCTTTCTCTCTCTGGGGGTGCTGGGCAGCATGGCTCTCTCTGGTGGCGCTGGGCAGCGTGTCTCTCTCTCTGGTGGTGCTGGGCAGCGTGGCTCTCTCTCTGGTTTCTGCCCAGCACACTCCTCATTCTTTGTCCTGTAGCACTCTCTCCCTCAGCTTTTTTCCAGTCTGCAGTCTCTCAATCTCTCTCTTGATCGAGCTGTAGCCTCCTCCCTGTGGAAAATTGGGCTGCCAATCTTTGGGACTACATGTCCCATGATGCTCTCCTCTCCTAGTCTCCTTTGATTGGCCCTCAGTTATGGTCAATAGGGAAGGAACGGAGTGGGCAGGAAACTGGGCAGGGAACCAGGTGAGAGCCACCATCTCTTCTCCCTGACAGGAGAGGGGGGGGGGGAGAGGGGGAAACCTCGGATAGCCTGCAGCTCACCTTTCTCCTGTCACAGCGACGCCGAGATCTCTGCTGGACTGACCAGGGAAAAGAGCCCAAGGCCACACTACACTGATGGGGGGCTTGACAGCACCTTGATGGTGCACCCTGCATCCCGATAGCGACGCAACTGTGCTGAATTTAGGATCCAATCCCTGAGCAACCCCGGTGCACTTGACCCCCCTTGCCCCTACTTGCGGACGCCCATGGTAGCTCTGCTGCCTTCCATGATCCAATCATGTGCAAGCAAAAATGCTCTCTTTTATTTTCCTTGCATGTGATTGGGTATTCTTTGCAAAGTGAAGCTTGACTTCATTTACTAAGCTCTGGAGCAAATCCCCTTGCAAAGTGCACAGTCTAACCGCCTTTAGTAAATCAACCCCAGTGACTGGTTTTGGAAAGAGCAAACTGTGACACAAACTATACTAGTGATAATGTTGTTCCGGTATGCAAACCAAGCAATACTATTGTTCACTCCTGGAATTTGCACTGCTATATCAATATTGACCTGATATTTTTTTACTGGATCGGAACACATGACATATCCAAATAATTCAGGGGCAAGAGTCAAGTTATAAAAAGCAGGTGAAAAAAATTGATGAACCAAATGGAAAATCGGTACAATTCCAACCATAACAAAGCCTCTGGGGGAAATAAAACCCAGGTTCAAATCTGTTTTATTCTCTCATTGCACACATAAAACAACATTACAATGACTTTAACAAATATAAGCTTTCCTGGACCACTGCAAACAGTGACTTAAGTTGGATTTGGAAACAGCAAACTGTGACACAGACTATGCTACTGATCATATCTTTCCAGTATGTAAACCCAACAATACTCTTGTCCACACCTGAAATCTTCACTGCTACAATATTATAAACATATGGCTTGTTCAAACTGATAAGATGTCGATCTGTTTTTTCTTTACTCGATCAAAACACAACATGTGCAAATAATTCAAGGGCAACAGCCAAGTTATAAAATGCAGGTGGAAAACCTGATGAAAAGCAACTTGCAAAGTTAGTGCATTTCCAACCATAACAAGCCTTTGGGGCATAAAAAAACCCAGTGTCAACAAATCTGTTTTACTTTCTCATTTCACCAAGAACACGTAACATTACAGTGACTTTTACAAATATAGGATTTTCTAGACTTAAACAAGATTTAGAAGGTTATATCTGTACTGTGAGCATTAAACAATTATTCCATGCAGAATACAGGTTCTACTGTCTCTGCGGTGGTGTCCCTAGATCTCAACACCCACAGAAACCTAATACACAGTATATGGTCAAAAGTGATGGCACCCTTCCAAACTAGTGAGTTCAGGAGTTCCAGTGAGGTGTATTGTAATGCTACAGCATACAAAGACATTGTAGACAGCTGTGTACTTCAAAGCTTGTGGCCCTTTTCTGTTCCAGTATGATGATTGTGCCCCTATGCACAAAACCAGGTGTATAAAGACATGGGAGTTTATTTACTAAAACTGGAGAGTACCAAATCTGGTGCAGCTGTGCATGGTAGCCAATCATCTTCTAACTTCAGCTTGTTCAATTAACCACTTCAATAAAGTACACTTTTACCCCCTTCCTGCCCAGACCAATTTTAAGCTTTCAGTGCTCTCATATTTTGAATGACAATTACTCTGCCATGCAACACTGTACCCCAACAAAATTGTTATAAATTTTTCACATAAATAGAGCTTTCTTTTGGTAGTATTTAATCACCACTTTTTTATTTATTTTTTGCGATATAACCTCAAAAAGAGCAAACGTTTTTTTTTAGTTTCTATTATAACATTTTGCAAATAAGTAATTTTTCTTCATACAGTTAGGCCCCTTTCACGGACAGATAGAATGGTGCTTTTAGCTGCGGATTTTCTAGTTTTCTACCGCAGCTAAAAGCACACAATGCTTTCCTATGGCCCCATTCACACACAGCGTTTAGCTGCGATTTCGTTACATGCGGTTCGGTGCAAATAGAAAATATAGAATTGTATGGTGTGATGTAGCACAGCTATATGCAAATAACCGCAGATAATCGCAGTGTACTATTTCTCCTGCAGATAGCAGTGGCAACAAGCAAAGAAAAACAGGAAGCACATCAGAAATATCAAGAATGTTCCAAACGCAGCTAAACGCAGCCGCATGTAAATGCACATAAACGCAGCTAATCGCAATGTACAACTGCAAGTGAATGCTGTGCCAGGATTCTCTGAATTTCAAAATAACAAAACATGCTTTTAACAGCGGCAGAACAGCCGCCCGTGTGAAAGGGGCCTTATACTGCTACATATCTTTGGTAAAAATAACCCAAATTTGTGTATATTATTAGGTCTGTGAGAAAGTTGATCACACCTGAGGTACTGACTGCCTATCTAATTTCTTGAGACCCTGAAATGTCAAGACAGTACAAATGTCCCACCCCCAATGACTTCCTTTTTGGAAAGTAGACAGTCCAATGTTCTTAGTAAGAGACATGGTGAGTTTTTTGAAGTTGTAATCTTTTCCCACAATTCTTGGGAAAATAAAGAAATGTATTTTTTTTAACACAAAATTGTCATAATAATAAGTTATTTCTCACACACAGTATAGTCATACTTGCAATTACACTTACACATTTTTCTACTCATCCAGAGTATGGTGATGCTACCTGTGTGAGACTTTTTCACAGCCTGGCCACATACAGAGGCCAAACATCCATGTAGCACCTTTTCGGCATTTTAAGGACATAAATTATACATTTCATTTCCTGACTAATTAGGCTGCACTGATGGCTGCACTAATGGGCTGCACTGACAGACTCACTAATGGCTGCACTGATGAGCTGCACTGACAGGTCCACTGGTGAGCTTCAATGACAGATCCACTGATTGCTGCACTAATGGGCTAAACAGACAGATCCAATGATGTCTGCACTGATGGGCTTCACTGACAGGTCCACATATAGCTGCAATGATGAGCTGCACTGACAGGTCCATTGATGGCTGCAATGATGAGCTGCACTGACAGGTCCATTGATGGCTGCAATGATGAGCTGCACTGACAGGTCCATTGATGGCTGCAATTATGAGCTGCACTGACAGGTCCATTGATGGCTGCAATGATGAGCTGCACTAACCGTTCCATTGATGGCTGCACTGATGAGCTGCACTGAGAGGTCCACTGATGGCTGCACTAATGGGCTACACTGACAGATCCACTGATGGCTGCACTAATGGGCTGCACTGCCAGATCCACTGATGGCTGCACTAATGGGCTGCACTGCCAGATCCACTGATTAACTAGAATAACAGGGGCTGCAATAAACAGGTTTATCTACCAATATACTGGAGGGTGAATACTACACATACAGTAGTACAGACCTAGCTATCTGGTACTGTGCATGTGGAACAACAATAAAGAAATAGGGCAGAAATATTCTGTCTGTCACAAGGATTCAGGTACACATTCAGCAGCCGTAGTTAAACTATTAGAATAGGGTCATAGGAATACTTGCATAATAGCATAATAAATCGCCTCTGGTTTGGGTTTAGCAGCATGAACAGGACATGTAGCTGAGACTTCCTCTCTCTCTCTCCACTTCTTCCTCCCAGGCTTTCAAAGTGAACACCCAGGGCCAGGAAGTGGATACACAATATATTTACAGGCATTTACAAATTCAGACAGTAGAGGGCAGCAGATTCCTTACACAATCACAGAGTGTTTTATGTCTTCAAAGTACATTGATATGTGCATAACTTTGAGCGCATATGTGCAGCTGATTGTGGTTTGCTCAGCATGCTTTCTAAAGGTACGCCAGTTATATGATAGTGAACTTACAATATAAATGGGATTTTTGGATGGGAATTTTGTATTTTAGCCATTTCTATTTGTATTTCATGTCAGAGTAAGCATGGCGTATAAGTGCTCCCTTGGTGTAACTGCCTTTTAATCTTTAGGGAGCTTGTCACAATATAGGCGTAATCTTAACCCACTTTACTAGTACACCTTATCTACAAAAAAATATTAATTTGCTGTTCAATCTACAATGCACACGAGGACCGCATAATATGAATCCAGCATGAAGCTTTATGGGGCTAGTTAGGAGATTGCATTTGCTAGATGCACAAAGGTCAGGGTGCTCATGATCTCCATACCACTCTCCCAGTGCCTAAGCACTTCTTTGCCTGCGACCTCATATCTGTATATCTGCAGTGTGAGTTAATTTAAGGCCACCTTTCTCAGCCAGGGTTTCATGGAACCCTAGGGTTCCTTCACGGGTTGCTCGGGGTTGCTTGACCACAAATGTAAGGAGTATTCTTCCCAATGACCACCATGCTAATGTACTATTAACTATAGGTAGTAATATTAGTAGCTAGTAATTAGTGTCACATATTCCTTTAGACTGTTATTTAGAAAGTTATTTCAAGGGTACTTCAATGTTAAAAAGTTTGAGAAAGGCAGATCTAAAGCATTGCTGCCACTGACTGCTAGTCTCACAACCGTTGAAGTAAGATTTGGTGATGTCACTTACTGCTCTTCCAACTGTCCTCCTTGCTGGAGAAAAAGCTGCATCTGAGGACTTGCAGTACAAAGATCTGCTTGTTTTTGCATCCAGTCTGTGGATCTATGCCTCCTCCATCTATCCTGCTGCTTGTTTACTATCAGATCCTCACATATCAAGGCACCGCTTTGACATAATAAAGCAAAGCCCCATGTCATTACCAAGATGGCCGTCTCCACACAGAGAGACAGTGCAGAACAAGGTATGGTATATCAGTAATAGAGAAAGGATTAGCTGCAGGTATTCTACAGGCCATACTGGTGACCAGTACTGGGACAGGTTCATCCAGTGCCCAAGGCAAGGATGTGAAGCTGTACCCCCCTCACTTACTACTAATGCATGACAGATAATGGGTGTACCACCTTGCACCCATTCTCTGCCCCCTTTGCTCCGACTGCGCATGGTTGGCATAGAGTGTGCACTGCACATGCAGAGTCAATTGCCTGTTTTCTAGATCTGGAGCACCCCCTCTCTACCACTGCGCCCAGGGCCGCTACCCATCTTGCCCACTCCTTGTCCCGGCCCTGCTGGTGACTAGTCCTTTGCCATCTGCTCGTCTTTTTTGGGCAAAGCTTTAATAGAATGGGCCATCTTTAAAATATAAAGGCAAAACTTTAGTTTTTTTATTACTAACTTTAGTTTTTTTATTGCTAACTGTGTCCCCCTTAGGGAGTTCCCTCTCTATTTGTCCTGTTTACCGTTATCACCAAGAGAGAAAATTAAAGAAAATCACAAATTTTGAGTTGTCACCAAAATAAGAATAGAGGGGAACTTGTCCAATGGGGACACTAATTCTGCTGACAATAAGGAGTTTACTCACTTTGTTGGGATTTCCTCTAACTTCCTATTTTAGCTATGGTACAAGATATAAAGGGAAGTCGAACTAACGGGAACACAGATAGCAAAAAAATAAAAAAATTCTAACAGGAGTTATAACACTCCCTCCATCCAAAATTAAAAAAAAAAAGTCTTTAATATTAAAGGGGTTGTAAAGTCAGAAGGTTTTTTATCTTAATGCATACTATGCATTAAGATAAAAATACCTTCTGTGTGCAGCAGCTCCCCTCAGCCCCCCTAACACTTAACTGAGCCCCGTCTCTGTCCACGAGTGTCTCAGCCATCCAAGAATCTCCCTCTTGATTGGCTGAGACACAGCAGTGGTGCCATTGGCTCCTGCTGCTGTCAATCAAAGTGAGCTAGCCAATCAGGACAGAGATAGGGGGCTAGTCCGGGCCACGGCTCCATGTCTGAGTGGACACAGGGAGGTGGGTCTCGGCTCGGATGCCCCCATAGCAAGCTTCTTGCTGTAGGGGCACTCGACAGGAGGGAGGGGCCAGGAACACAGAAAAGGGGCCGAAGTGATAGATAAAAATTAAGTGAATAAATGGGATGTTGCAGCTGCTGCAAAAAAAGTGCTAAAACTTTAAATGTGATAAATGTATGAGAACAGTGCTAGCAAAATGTGATAAATTATGATACACAAGTAACGAACCTGTGCACAAATGAATATACAGATGACAAAGGTATAAAGCGAATAACAATGGTATAAAGCAATATAAAAATATCAAAACACAACAACTTGAAGTGACTGTCCTACAGGTGCATGAAGTGAATCCCCCACTCACCAGACATGAGGGATCCTCAGCTTTTCAGTCTGGGATCAAACAAGCAGAAACCGCAATCACTGGTGATGCAAAAATTCCAAGGGTAGATCGATCAATGGATAATTGGTGATGGGAAGGATGACACACTCCACCGGTAAATTGAAGAAAGAAAAAATATATAGTGAAGCACCGCTAAGGCTATATGCATATCGCGCACTAAGGCACTATTTACAAGATGCAGAGAAAAGAAAACTTTCAGAAAAAACTTCCGCGATCGCGGAAGTTTTTTCTGAAAGTTTGCTTTTATCTGCATCTTGGAAGTAGCGCCTTAGTGCGTGATATGCATATAGCCTTAGCGGTACTTCACTATATATTTTTTCTTTCTTCAATTTACCGGTGGAGTGTGTCATCCTTCCCATCACCAATTATCCATTGATCGATCTACCCTTGGAATTTTTGCATCACCAGTGATTGCGGTTTCTGCTTGTTTGATCCTAGACCGAAAAGCTGAGGATCCCTCATGTCTGGTGAGTGGGGTCTCCTAAGGGGGATTCACTTCATGCACCTGTAGGAACTTTGGACTCATACAGTCACTTCAAGTTGTTGTATTTTGATATTTCTATATTGCTTTTTACCTTTGTCATTTGCTTTATGCCTTTGTCATCTGTTTATTCATTTATGCACAGGTTCGTTACTTTTGTATCATAATTTATCCCATTTTGGTAAGTATAACATGTTTGTTATTTTTATTAAAAAAATAAATAATGAGATTTTACAATCACTTTAAGCCTTTTTCTTTGTAGCAAAGGAAGGAAAAAAAGAACGTACAACAAATAAGAACATTAAAATAAATACAAATATAAAAAGGCATATTACATGATAAAATATATAGACACAAAACATTGCCACAAACTTCCAAAACAAAAATGAAATTGACGAGAATGCCCCTTTAAACAGTTTCACAGCTATTGTTTGCTGGCAGCAAACTGTGAGAGGCAATTAAGCCCTATAAATGTGTAAATGATCCCTCTACGATCTAAACGCTTGGAAAATCAAAAAGCTGTTTTCTGTGTACAGCCACACATTTGCTGTCAACCTCTGCTGCCCCTACCTGAGCAGTTAATGTAAGCGGTTGCATTCTTATTGCAGTCTAATTAACTGACATTCAGTCTGCTAAAAATACAAGGGAATGATATAACCGTAATCTACCAGAAAGGTCACTCCATCTGACAAGAAATAGCAGTAGCGTGAGCCCATTGTACTCTTCATGTCCCTCACCATTCTGTATTAAAGTTACCTTTTTGTTTGGTAATGGTAACGCTGTGCTGTTGCAGCTTGTCAGTAGTGTTTGAGTTGGTACACTAAAAGCTTGTTCATACATAAAGCTAGAATGGATTTCTTTGTCCAGACACTACAGCAGGCATAAATCATACAAGGCCATACTGACAAATAATACACAGGTCATGCTGAACAAGAAATAGCTATTGGCCAGCCTTTGTAACTGTTATAATGACATCTGGCTCTGTGTGCTCCAATTTACAGAACACTTGCACCAACACCACTGCCATTAACAATGCAGCATGAAATCCATATGCATTCAACAATTCCTTACTATATGAACTGCCAATGGCTGTTTTCTAGATAACCATTAGCTTTACAGACCAAAGGAACTTGAGATTTTGATTACCCCACTAGTAACCAGCTTGCTGTGGTTAGTGACCTGAATGGAACTAGACAATCTGTAAAAACAGCAGCACATGCCATGAATACGCCATAATACCCCAACATTAAAAAGAAGTACCCACAAAAAAAAAATTAAAAGTCAGCAGCTACAAATACTGCAGCTGCTGACTTTTAATAATTGGACACTTACCTGTCCCGGGGTCCAGCGATGCGGGGGAACGAGGCCCCCCTCGTTCCCTGCTCCATTCGCGGCGCCGGCATTCTTAATGTGGTAACCCGGCTGTGGCTTCACAGCCGGGCACCCACTGCGCTTGCGCGAGCAGCGCCGTGCGCCGTGATATTTGATAGCTGCTCGGTCCCGCCCACCCTCAACATTGTCAATTCGATTTGCCAACATCCCTGCAAGTAGTTATATTACCTGACAGTTTCACACACACTGAGTGGCTCTCACTGCCTGCTGCATGTAAACTCCCCCTCTCCTCTTTCAGTGCCCACAATTACTGCCAATCAGTGCCGCCAATGAGTGCTGCCTATCAGTGCCCATCAGTGCTGCCTATCAGTGCCCATCAGTGCTGCCAATTAGCGCCCATCAATGCTTCCAATCAGTGCCACCGATCAGTGCCAATCAGGCTGCATTGTTGGACACAGGCTGCGTTGATGGACACAGGCTTCATTGATGGACACAGGATGCATTGTTGGGCACAGGCTGCATTGATGGGCAAAGGCTGCATTGATGGACACAGGCAGGCTGCATGATGGACACAGGTAGGCTGCATTGATAGACACAGGTAGGCTGCATTGTTGGACACAGATAAGGCATCATTGATGGACACAAGTAGGCTGAATTGTTGGGCACTGATAAAGTTATTGTTAATATTTATTTTTATAACTTATGTGCTCACATACACCATACAAACACTAAATGATGTTAGAAACACTGCAGGAGGAGGAATATTTATCGAAAATAGACTACATAGAATGAACTAAACTTTTTCATATGCATGCTTTACATTTATAATAATTTCCCTTTACTGTCTGTGTTGTGATCAGCAGTGTGGCTGAGAATGAGGGGTGTGATTTATGTTAAAGTGGGCGAGTTTAAATTTAACATGTAGAGGCCTTGTGTACCCTCCCACATTCACTGCAATTCCCAAAGATTCATGGGAAATGTAGTTCCTTTTCCTGTAAAGAGAGAGGAGAGGATATGATGTAAGCACTGGTGTAACAGCTTCTCCTTGGCAGAATAGATGCTGCATTTTTTGAATTACAGAGAGTACTTCCTGAAAATTCAATTGGACTTTTCTCTTCAATGGTAAGGAATTTCACAAATGTAATAACTGTTTAGTGTTTTGTGTAGGGGGGTGTACTAATGGGGGATTTTTTGCCGATCCTGGAGTTCTGCTTTAAATAATAGGTATTACACTTTTAGACAGAGGAAAAGAAAAGGAACCCACTCTCCATTTAAAAGCCTCGTATACTTTTTTGGAGCGTCCGATGCATAAACTGATCTACTTGATCCACTAATGCGTCTACTTGATCCACTAATCACTCCTCAGGAGCTTATTTGTAGAGTGAGGATCATGGGATTAGGGATGAGCTCAGTGTTTGGTCTGAACATAATTTTGAACCTAAACCCTGGCTGTTCGGATGTTCTCCCAAATGCCAAACAATTTGGTGTGGTTAAACATGAAAGCTTCCAGCTGCCAGTGGTTGCTAAGAAAGTCCCTACCAACCACTGACATCACCTGGTCCATTTACTTACATATCCAGGAATCCACAGCGACATAAGCAAATGGATGGGGAGTGATTGATAATGATGGATATACTGTTCAGTTCTCACCAGAACTTTCGAACACCGTGAAAATTCGGACCCGAATAGCGAACCCCATTAAAGTCAATGGGACCCGAATGTCAAAAATCAAAAGTGCCCATTTTGAAGGCTTATATGGAAGTAAGTGGGCATACAATGGTTACAGGGGTCCGGGTCCTACCCTTGGGGACATATATCAAAAAAAAAAAAGTTTGTGAAAAAAGTCATTTTTAAATGATTTTTTGATTTTTAAAGTGAAAGCATACAAATTCAAAATTCCTTCCAATATAGTGCTTGGAGGGTCCCCTTAGTCTAACTGTAAAGTGAAAGATCTGTACCATGTCTAGAATCTGCTGCAGCAATAATTGCATTTATAAAGCCCAAAAATTTAAACTTTCCCTATTTTGCTCAGCAACAGCTGGGGAGCCAGTGTGTATGATGAGGCCACAATGTAGTGCACTGGGAACAAGATTAGAGATTTTTTGGGATACATTCTGGTGTAATTTTGACTATGGTTAAAAGTAACGAGTGCATAAAAATTGGGCTTTGGGTGTCAGTGGGGCCCTTCTCACCATAACCCTATAGAGATAATATTGATGAAAGCAAGAATTGGCCTTTCTGTAAAAAATTGCAATGATATGCACCTGTCAAACAGGTGCAGTAAAATTGGTCTTTGGGTGTCGGTGACACCTTCCCACTGTAACCCTATAGAGGTACTCTTGATGAAAGCAAGAATTGGCTTTGCTGTAAAAAATTGCAATAATATGCATCTGTCATAAAGAGTGCAGAAAAATGACTCTATGGGTGTCAGGGGCACCTTCCTACCGTAACCCTATAGAGGTGCTCTTGATGAAGGCAAAAAAAAATTGCAATGATATGCACCTGTCAAACAGGTGCTGAAAAATTGGTCTTTGGGTGTTAATTGTGCTCAGGAAACCTATACCAAAAACATTATTCCAGATGAAATGATTGAGTACACTCAAAGCTAGGCAGCCTCGAAGTCCTGCAGAGATTCCACATCCCAAAAAGACTTAATCAGTGACATCGGCATCAGTGGCTTCATGGCTGATAATCCAGGACTGATTCATTTTTATAAAAGTCAAACGGTCCACGGAGTCTGTGGTCAGACGCGTTCTATGATCAGTAACAAAACCTCCTGAATGTCCGTTCTGAAAGCACGCTGGATGCAGGGCAGCTCAACAACTTAATAGCATACTGGGCAAGTTTGGGCCAGTGGTCTATTCTCATGACCCAGTAAGTCAGTGGATTGTCAGCTGGAAAGCTCTCCATCTCTGTCTTTGCCCCAAGGTAATTGTCCACCATGTGATACAGACGCTGCCGATGGGATGTGGAAGCTGACAGCCCTGGGTGGCGAGGGGCTAAAACAAAATTCCAAAACGCCTTAGCTGGACGCCTTCTCCAATGCTTCTCTCTTGACCAACAGAAGACCCAAAACTATGTTTTTGACAACACTGTAACCTACTGGAGGCAGGAAAATTGTTCAATAAAATCCTCTTTAATGTGTCCTCAAGAGATTTTATCTTCTGCACTCTCTGTGGGGAGGGGATGAGTTCTGAGACCTTCCCCTTATAATGGTGGTCAAGGAGGGTTGCCAACCAGTAATCATCCTTCTCCTTTATGCCACGTATTCTTGAGTCTTTCGCAGGCTTTGAAGCATGAGGTTGCCCATGCGCCTCAAATTTGCCGAGGTTTGAGAAGCAGACACCTCAGGGTGACAGTATCTGAAAACGTCCTCCTCCCATCCAAGTACTACTCCCAAGGGTCCTGGGGTTGGAAAGCCATCGCTTACAGATTGACACATGTCTTCCTCTTCTTTGAAGCCTATGAAAGTGCTAGAATCCTCCTCCTCATCCCCCTCCCCTCTCTCCTCCTGTGTGTTCTGTGACATAGGAATGATGGTGTCTGTATAAAGTGGGCCTTGAGAGGAAAGGAAGTCCTCATCTTCCTCCTGCTGCTCTGCCTCCAATTCCCTGTCCATGATGCCACGCAGAGTCTGCTCCAGCAGGAACACAACAGGATGCATGCACTTTTATGGCTTACAATCCTTGTGGCCTCCTCAAATGGTGACAATGCAGTGCATGCATCCTTAATGATCAGCCATTGGCGTGGGGAAAAAAAGCTGAGGCAGCCTGAGCCGGTCGTTGTGCCATATTCTCAGAGGTACTCGTTGATGGCCCTCTGCTGCATGTATAGCCGCTGCAGCATTGCCAAAGTCGAGTTCCACCTGGTGGGCATGTCACAAATCAGGCAGTTTATGGGCAGGTGGAATTCCCGCTGAATTTTAGCAAACTGAGCACTGACTGTGAAAGAATACTTTTATACTGTGGGGTGGGAATGAACCATGATTGGATAAAGTCATGATGACAGTGTCCAATCATGACTCTGACCGTGCTCTGTGCCCTGATCACTGCTCCAGCCAATCAGGGCTTGCAATGCACTGTTCAGCGCTGCAATGCATTGTGGTCGGTTAGGGCGGCAGAACAAATGGTCGAACTACCCATTTTTTTCTGATGTTCGCTGAACGTCTGACCAACGAAAGTTTGGCTCGAACTTATGCTTGGCTGAACCGTTCACCCATCCCTCGTCCTCATCAACATGGTTGCAGCCAGGAACCTTTTGCTTCCCCATATTGAGGGCATAGTATGGTTCAGGAGGAAGGATACTCAGATTAAGGGTCTGATATGGATTTTTAGGGGCTCCATGTATTTATTTAGTTATTTTTGTAGACCCCTATAAAATCCATAACAGATCTAATGGGTCTGATTTGTATTTCCTGGGGGACCTCACACAATTTTTTTTTTGCATGAGGGTCCCCCTTGGAACCCATAACAGTTTGAAAAGGTCTGATGTGCATTTTGAGGGGAATTCTATGCATTTTTTTTTAATTCTTGCTGTAGGATGTGTTACAGCAAAAGTGATAAATACAAAGAAAAACAAGGACAGTTTAATTTGCTTGCAATTAATTCTTCATTGCCAGCTTCTTTAAAAAAAAAAAAAAAAGGTCCCTATCAATATTTAACAGACTATTAGTGGTCTGCTATGTATTTAAGGTAACCTTTGGGCTTTGTGTACATTTTTTTTTTTTTAGAAGCCAGGCAGGCAACTTAAAAAAAGGCCTGCTAGCATTGTGACCACAGGAGGCTGGCCACCCAGCACAGGCACCTTTCAGAGAATGCTTTACACTCAATGAATGCAAAGCAATCTCTGATTGGACAAGGTTGAGAGCAGTGATGTAAGTAACTGAGTTAAAATAAACTGAGTTACCTAACGCAGTTACTTTAGAGGGTAACGAGTAATCTAACTGATTACTTTTCCCCTCATGGTAACTCAGTTCCCATTACTTTGGCTTAGTTACCCCAATTACATCTACCGCCGCTAGATGGCAGTAGTGTAATTCCGGTGTCCTGCCGAAAAAGTTCCTCGCTGGATAAGGACCCCCTGTACTGTGCAGCCACAGCGCTTGCGCGGTACGAAGGACTACAGAGCTTCCGAAAATTGCCGAACCTAAACAGCTCTGAGTGAACTCTACACCGCGCAGGCGCAGTTAACATGTAATTGTACGAGGCGATGCTCGTGCTACTCTGCAAGGGGCGTCTATCGTGTAACTAAGGGGCGTGTCTAGTATTACTGTAACCAAGGGGCGCATTTATTATTATATATCGAGCTCTGCCCATTAATTTAACATTCGCCCTCTTCTGTAGCCATACGCCCCTTACACGATATAATAATAATAGACCCGCCACTTGCTTACAGGCTATAACAGATCTGCCCCTTGGTTAGAGTAATAATAGAGCAGCCCCTTGGTTACACGATATATAACAATAATAATAAATGCGCCCCTTGGTTACAGTAATACTAGACCCGCCCCTTAGTTACACGTATAGAATATTTAAAAAAAAAAGTCAGTTACTTTGCTGCGTAACTAATTACTTTTCCAATGTAGTAACTGAGTTACTAACGCAATTACTTTTTGGGAGAAGTAATTTGTAACTTAACTAATTACTTTTTTAAAGTAAGATGACCAACACTGGTTGAGAGGGGGAGGGCAGTGACATCTCTCTGAATCAAGCCCATGCCAAGCGGCAATCTCCTATATTCACAATGCATCATGCCGGCTGCTCAGCACAGGACCCGAAAGCAAATTGAGATCACTCTAGTAGCGGTGTCTGCTTCAGTGATATCCAGCTTCCAGGGGCACAGGCTGGTAACTATGTAAAAATATGCCATGCCTGGAATTTAGCTTTAAAAATTTTAGGGATTATTGTTAAAGCGGTGTTCCAGCTGCAATTTTTTTTTTTTTTTTTTTAAAGTCAACAGCTACAAACACTGTAGCTGCTGACTTTTAATAAGGACATTTACCTGTCCAGCGAGCCCGCGATGTCGGGCGCCCGAGGCCGATCTGTCCATTGGATTGGGTGCCAGCACCTTCATCTTAACAAAGGGAAACAGGCAGTGGAGCCTTGCGGCTTCATTGCCCGTTTCCGACTGCGCATGCGCGAGTCGCGCAGCGTTTTGTGAATGGCCCCGTTGTTTTCTGGAAGAGGAGGAAACGCCACTGAATAAGAAGAGGCAGATTAGGAAGACTGCCTAGCAACAGGTGTTTCTGGTAAGTAAAAATGTTTTTTTTTTTCAAATGCTTTTCTTTATATTTTTTTGTGAATGTTAATGTAATTTTTTTTTTTAGGGTGACCCTCCACTTTAAGGACTTAGTTTGGAGAAAGTCAAATTAGGTATAGGGTCAAGGGGTCTACTGTTGAGGGAGGGGTCTATTGTTGCTGGCTGCTTGAGGGTTTGTTGATGCTGACTGCGGGGAGATTTGTTGTTCCTCCTGGGGTTCTATTGTTGTTGGGGGGGGGGGGCATATTGTTGCAAACGGTTCATTGTTGCTGGGGGATCTTTTGTTGATGAGGGTATCTTATGTTGCTTACTGCAATCGATATCTTTTACTGCTTTTCTTGTTATCGTTGACAAATTCAATACAAATTACTTGGCATCACAAATGTTACTTGTATTCTCTAAAAGGGGTGGTACTGGGAGGTAGGTAGGGGGTGGAGACAAGGGTGACTCTGAAAGGGGAAGTTCCTGCACCTATTCTCTGAGAAAAAAAAAAAGCCCTGGGGCTAAATATTTTAGCTGTATTTTGTTGATTTATGTGACTATTTTATGGTTTCTTTGGTTATGGTGATTAATTATAAATTATAAATTAAGCCATTGCTAGCAAGTCTCAATGGTGCAGTACACATTGTTTTTGCATCTTATTTTTTTTGGACTATGTACTATGGGAGACACCTTTGATTTTCCATTTCCATTTTCCACAAATTTTCCCCACAATTTACATCTTTACTTTTCAGAGCACAGCAAAAAGAGAAACGGAAAACTGGTGGCCACTTTAAAACAATGGCTCTTTCAGTTTTTACTGCATTAACATCAACGGGTTGTTTTAAGTGCAGACACTAATAATATGCTTGAAGATGAAAAAAAGCTCTTACTTTGTGAGCAGACGTTTTTACAATATCATTTCAGACAGATGAAGCTTTGTGTTTGCTTGTACTAAAAAGGGAACTGTAATACTGAGCAGCTTGATGAGCACTTGAGAAAGATAATTAGGATACTTTACATTTCACATATATTAACAAAATAAAACTCAAACCTCTGAGGTTACAAAAAGCAACGTGAGCTACGTTAATTAAGCCTAAAGGGTCTCTATGGTAACTCGCACTTGCAATGTTTACCAATCTAAAGTATGTTTTTACTGCTTTATAGTCCTGCTAATCCCTCACATTCACTTTCAGGATTCCTAGACCAGCTCACTGTATCATTCATTCCTGCACAGTCTGGATCAATGTGACTGCTTGGCTAATGCAGGTGGCTAATGCAGGCCTCTTGGAAAGTTTGATGGTATCAAGGAGCACATCTTTTTTTTTTTTAAGTGGCTGGAAACAGAGAAAATTAATTGCTTTTGAAAACATTCATTTACATTTTCAGTTAGTCAATGTTCCATGCACCAAAGACTGAATAGAAAAAAAAAAAAAAAAACACTCAACTATACCACATACATTACACTTGCATGAAAGGCCAAAAAAACTGTTGAATATGATTGGAATATAAAAAGAATGAGAGGACTATTAAAAACTGGAAAGACCAAACTGGGCACCTTATGGACACATTAGACTCCTTTCATACTGGGGCTTGTTTTAGTGAAAAGGTTAAAAACTCAAATTTTGCAGAGCTTTCAAAGCTCTTTTAAGACGCTTTGAAAGCGCTGCCCATTCATTCCAATGAGCAGGGGCGTTTTTGGAGCGCTCTATACAGCGCTCCCAAACAACCCCAAAGATGCAGCTTGCAGGACTTTTTATAACTTCCAGCAAGCACACCACCCGAGTGTGAAAAGTCACACTAGAATGAATGGGAGGCGGTTTTTAGGCGCCTACAGAGGCTATTTATAGCGCTAAAGTGCTTGAAAAAAAGCCCCAGTGTGAAAGGAGTATTAAAACGTATTTTCACTTTTGGAGTCACATTTGAGAAAACCCCACTATGGGGGTTATTTATGAAAGGCAAATCCACTTTGCACTACAAGTGCAAGGTGCACTTGAAAGTACACTGAAAGTGCACTTGGAAGTGCAGTCGCTGTAGATCCGAGGGGGACATGCAAGGAAAATAAAAAACAGCATTTTAGCTTGCACATGATTGGATGATAAAATCAGTAGAGCTTCCCCTCATTTCAAATTTTCCCATCAGAGCTACAGCGACTTTACTTCCATGTGCACTTTCAGCGCAATTTCAAGTGCACTTTGTACTTGTAGATTGAACTTGTAGTGCAAAGTGGATTTGCCTTTCGTAAATAACCCCTTATGTGTGTTATATGTTCCCACTCACACAGCATGCTCAAAAAACAGTTTTTAAAAATATTTCTTACATTTTAGATTATTCTCAGAAAGAGGTGTCATGGCTGATTGCAAGTTTTTTGAACAATGTTAGACTGAGTCTTCATTAACATGGTGGAAGAAGGCCACAAGTGGAAGAAGGCCTGCCTGTAAACTTTTAAACCTTTGTTAGAACAGACAGAGTTCAAATCAAGTTACAATTGATAATGAAGATCTACCTACAGACAGAGTTAATTATTGTATGGCAAACACCCAGCCCTCTCATAAACAAAGAGCTACCTAGGATTTTTCCTTGCTGGGGGGTACAGAATAGAGCATCTCAAAAAGACCATGCCAGTCTGGAACAATGCTGCTCTTTATCCTGGGTCTTACAGACCAGATTGATAGTAGTGGGAGCCATTAGCTCCTACTGCTGTCAATAAAATCCAGTGAGGAGGAAGCGGAGCAGGGTCAAGCCATGCTGTGTGTGTCTATGGATGTACACAGCCTGGCATGGTAGTGAGCCCATACATCTTCCTTCAAGAGGAGAGGCCAAGGTGGCGGCAGGGGACCCCAGAAGAGGAGGTTCAGTGTTGCTCTGTGCAATACCAGTGCACAGGCAGGTAAATATAACATCTTTTTCTATTTTAGGTTAAAAAAGGGAGCCTTCAGATTTACTTTAACCACTTGCCTACTGGGCACTTGTACCCCTTTTCTGACCAAGCCAATTTTAAGCTATTAATACAGTCATATGACAATTACTCAGTCATGCAACACTGTACCCATATGAAATTGTTGTAATTTTTTTCACACAAATAGAGATTTCTTTTGGTGGTATATAATCACCACTGGGTTTTTAATTTTTTGCGCTATAAATAAAAAAAAACCGAAAATTTTGTAAAAAAAAAAAATTTTTTCTTCATTTCTGTTATAACATTTTGCAAATTATTATTTTTTCTTCAGAAATTTTGGCTAGAAGTTATACTGCTACATATAGTTGGTAAAATTAACCCAAATCAGTGTATATTATTTGGTCTTTGTGAAGGTTACAGAGTATCCACTTGCCGACTTCCCGCTGTCGATTGACGGCGGCAGAATGGCACTCCTGCGCAAATCGCTGTAGCTTTAAGGAGTATAGGGAATACGCGTGCCCGCCGGCCGTGATCTCTGCCGGGGACACGCGATCGCACCTGACAGAGCAAGAACGGGGATGTGTGTGTGTAAACACACAAATCCACGTCCTGTCTGGGGAGAGGAGACAGATCGTGTGTTCCTAGTATATAGGAACAACGATCGGTCTCCTCCTTAAGTCAGTCCCATCCCCCCACAGTTAGAACACACAGTAAGGGAACACATTTAACTCCTTGATCGCCCCCAGTGTTAACCCCTTCCCTGCCAGTGACATTTATACAGTAATCAGTGCATTTTTATAGCACCGTTCGCTGTATAAATGTCAGTGGTCCCAAAAATGTGTCAAAAAAGTGTTCGATCTGTCTGCCGCAATGTCGCAGTCCTGATAAAAATCGCAGATCGCCACCATTACTAGTAAAAAAAAACGAATAATAATAAAAATGGCATAAATCTATTCCCTATTTTGTAGACGATATAACTTTTGCGCAAACCAATCAATAATTACAATTTTTTTTTACCAAAAATATGTAGAAGAATATATATCGGCCTAAACTAATGAAGACATTTTTTTTTTTTTTTAAATTTTGGTATATTTATCATAGCAAAAAGTTAAAAATATTGTTTTTTTTTCAAAATTGTCGCTCTTCTTTTGTTTATAGTGCAAAAAATAAAAACCATAGAGCTAATCAAATACCACCAAAAGAAAGCTCTATTTGTGGGAAAATTAGGACATACATTTTGTTGGGGTACAACTTCACATGGCCACGCAATTGTCAGTTAAAGCGACGCAGTGCCGCATCGCAAAAAATGGCTTGGTCGAGAAGGGGGTAAATTCTTCCGGGGCTGAAGTGGGTATACAACTGCTATGGTGCCAATTATTGAAAATTGATCACGCCTGATGTACTCATTTCTTGAGACACTAACAAGCCAGCACAGTACAAATACCCCCCAAATGTACAAATACCACCCCAAATGAGACCCTTTTTTTTTTTAAAAAATTGTAAGTACACGCCCCTGTTAAACAGGGGCTGAAAAATTGTGCCTTAGGCACTGGTCCCACAACACTGCAACACGTCACAGAGACTGTACTTGGAGCACAGCAGTCACACGTGTTGCGAACCATTTTTTTAACTAATTGTAAGTACACGCCCCTGTTAAACAGGGGCTGAAAAATTGTGCCTTAGGCACTGGTGCTGGTGCCACAACACTGCAACACGGCCCTCACAGAGACTGTACTTGGAGCACAGCAGTCACACGTGTTGCGAAGCATTTTTTTTTAAAAAAATTGTAAGTACACGCCCCTGTTAAACAGGGGCTGAAAAAATTGTGCCTTAGGCACTGGTGCTGGTGCCACAACACTGCAACACGGCCCTCACAGAGACTTAACTTGGAGCACAGCAGTCACACGTGTTGCGAAGCATTTTTTTTAAAAAATTGTAAGTACAACGCCCCTGTTAAACAGGGGCTGAAAAATTGTGCCTTAGGCACTGGTGCTGTGGCATGGATCATTGAGGAGGAGGAAGAGGATAGTCAGTGAACATAAGAGGACAGTCACTCAGCATCAGCATAGGCAGTCTTGAAGGGATGTGACATTAAAAATTATTCGGTTATATCCGCCTCAGGTGCCTGGTAGCTGGTGGTGATCCAAGACTGATTCATTTTTGATGAATGTCAGTCGATCAACCGAGGCGGTGGAACAGGCGCACCCTATGAATCAGTCACAAATCCTCCAGCAGCACTGAATGTGCGTTCGGAAAGAACGCTGGAGGCAGGACAGGCCAGTAGCTCAATTGCATACTGTGCAAGCTCTGGCCAGTTGATCCATCCTCAGGACCCAGTAAGCCAGAGGATTTTCGGTGGGAAAGGTGTCCAAAGTCTGACCTTGCCCCAAGGTAATTCCTGCACCCATGTATATCAGGACGCTGGCGATGGTTGCTGGAACCGATCATACCTTGGGGCTGCGGACTAAAAAAATTATTGTCTGAACGCATCGGTCAGACGTCCACCACTTCCCCACCGCTCCTTCTGCCACTGACCGAAGCCTCAGCAACTCGTCGCCCAGGACCAGGAGTTTGTAGCCTCCCCAGTTTCTGGGAACGCGTTGCACAGACCTTTCTGCAAGGCCTCCCTGAGATGTCTCATCCTCTGCTCCCTCTGCGACGGCAAGATAAGGTCCGCAAACCTTACCCTTGTACCGCGGATCAAGGAGAGTGGCCAGCCAGTAATGGTCCCTCTCCTTGATCCGAAGAACACGGGAGGATCCTTCCGCAGGCTTTGCAGGATCAGGGAGGCCATGCAGCGTAGGTTAGCTGAGGCATTCGGTCCGGAGTCTTCTGGGTCACTGAGGATGACATGATCGCCAGCCACCTCCTCCCAGCCACGTACAAGTCCACTGGCTTGTTGGGACTGTACATCATCCCTAAAAGACTGCTGCTGCTGATGCTGAGTGCCAGGCTCCACCTCCATGCTCACACAATCCTCCTCCTCCTCCTCCTCCTCCTCCTCCTCATCCTCTTCCTGTGTGATGGGTGGGGACAGAAGGAACACTGTCCGGATAAAGGGGGCCTTGAGAGGCAAGGAAGTCCTCCTCTTCCTGCCTATGTTCTGCCTCAAGTGCCCTGTCCATTATCCCACGCAGCGTATGCTCCAACAGGTGGACAAGAGGGACAGTGTCACTGATGCATGCACTGTCACTGCTCACCATCCTCGTGGCCTCCTCAAATGGTGAGAGGACAGTGCATGCATCCCTGATCATGCTCCACTGACGTGGGGAAAAAAACCAAGCTCCCCTGACCCTGTCCTGGTGCAGTAGTCGCAAAGGTACTCAATGATGGCCCTCTGCTGCGTGTGCAGTCGCTGCAGCATGGCCAACGTTGAGTTCCACCTGGTGGGGCATGTCAGATATTAGGCGGTTTTTCTTGGGCAGGTTCAGCTCCTTTTGCAGCTCAGTCAGCCGAGCACTGGCATTATAAAGATCGGCGGAAATGCACACAGACTTTCCTGGCCTGCCTCAGGACACTCCTGTAAGCCTGGGAACCTGCCCAAGAACCGCTGCACCACCAGGTTGAGGACGTGAGCCATGCAGGGCACACATGGTGAGCTGCCCCTGTCGCAGGGCGGAGAGGAGGTTGGTGCCATTGTCAGAAACGACCATTCCTGGCTTAAGCTGACGTGGCGTCAACCACCTCTCGGCCTGCCCCTGCAGAGCTGCCAGAACCTCTGGCCCAGTGTGGCTCCTGTCCCCCAAACACACCAGCGCAAGCACGGCATGGCATCTTTTTGCCTGCGTACTTGCGTAGCCCCTTGTACGCCTACGGAGCACCGCTGGTTCCAAGGACAGAGCACTGGAGGAAGAAGAAGAGGAGGGGGTGGAGGAGAGAGGTGTGTCACAACCAGTAGCAGTAGTCGCGTTTTGGAGGCGTGGTGGCGGAACAACCTCCAACACTACTGCACCTTGTCCTGCATCCCTCCCAGCTGCCAATAGAGTGACCCAATGGGCCGTGAAAGAAAGGTACCGTCCCTGTCCATGCCTGCTGGACCATGAGTCAGCGGTAATATGCACCTTACCGCTGACCGCCCTGTCCAGCGAGGCATGGACATTGCCCTCCACATGCCGGTAGAGAGACGGAATCGCCTTCCGCGAGAAAAAGTGGCGTTTGGGAACCTGCCACTGAGGAACCGCACATTGAACAAACTCACGGAAGGGGGCCGAGTCTACCAACTGAAAAGGCAGCAGTTGAAGTGCTAGCAATTTAGCAAGGCTAGCATTCAACCGCTGGGCATGTGGATGGCTGGGAGTGTACTTCTTTCTACGGTCCAGCAGCTGGGGCAGGGAAATTTGCCTGCTGCATTCGGACGTCGGTGTACTGCAAGTACTTGGTTGTGACACACGAATTCTACACCTTCAGTCCTCTCAGAGCAGCTTTCAGAGAGGACTGAAGGTGTAGTGGGGATGGAGATCCCAGCTGAGGAGGAGCAAGGAGAGGTCCGCTTAGTTCTTTGGTGTGGGTCTTTTATGTGTGCCTGCCAACGAGCTGCATGGCAGGTCGCCATATGTCTGGTCATGCTTGTCGTGCCCAAGCGGCTGATGTTTTGGCCACGCGAGATACGCTTGAGACAAATATTGCAAATAGCAGTGGTGCGATCTGCTGCACTCGTCTCAAAAAAGGCCCACACCAAAGAACTTTTCTGATAACGTGCAGAGGCAGCGCCCTGCACAGGCGGAGCTCTGCGGTGTTGTACAGTTGCTGTGCTGGCCTCTACCTGGCCTCCAGGGGGCATCCTGCCTCGTTGGACATGTGACGCCGCATCCTCCTCCTCCTCGTCCTCCTCCTCATCCTCTCTCTCCCTTGAGGCACCCACGTGGAGTCAGTGACCTCATCATCCCCTCCCTCTTCACCACTAGAGCAAACCTGGCAGTAAGCTGCAGCTGGTGGAACTGTACTGCCAGATTCCTCAAGCTGGTATCGTCATCCGAGCCTTCGAATCGTTGGGCATCCTCCTGGAGCATGTACCCAACACTGTGCTCAAAGAGTTCGGGGGGACTCCTCAGGAGGACATGGTGGGTCTAGGGAAGGGGTGGCTGATGATGCTCTGTCAGTACCCTGAGCCTGGGTGAGAGAGGATGAGGAGGATGAGGAGGGCTTGGTCATCCATTCTACCAAGCCTTCAGCATGATGCGGCTCCACATGTCCAGCTGCCGAAAACAAAGACCGCGCCTGTGTGTCCCATGGCCACGTGCTGATGACGATGCACGACCACGTCCACGTCCACGGCCACGTCCACTAGAAACAGAGACTGTCTGCCCTGTGTTCTAGTCGGTAGTCCTGTGGGTGCTGCTGAGAAGAAAATATAGGAGCTCTGTGTGATGCCACTAACACACTAGAAGTCCTATAGGTGCTTCTGCAAAGAAAATATAGGAGCTCTGTGTGATGCCACTAACACACTAGAAGTCCTGTGGGTGCTGCTGAGAAGAAAATATAGGAGCTCTGTGTGATGCCACTAACACACTAGAAGTTATTTTTTTGAAGTTGTAATTTTTTACCCCACAATTCTTTGCACGATGAAGATTTATTTTTTCACAAAATTGTCATATTAACGGGTTATTTTACTCACATGGCATATGCATACTTGCAACTACACCCAAAACACATTCTGCTACTCCTACTGAGTATGGCGATACCACATGTGTGAGACTTTTTCACAGCATGGCCATACAGAGAGGCCCAACATGCAGGGAGCACCATCAAGTGTTTTAGGAACATAAATTACACATCTAATTTCCTGACTACCTATTACACTTTTGAAGGCCCTGAAAACGCCCACAAAATGACCCCATTTTGGAAAGTAAATACCACAATGTATATTCAATGAGGCATAATGAGTCTTTTGAACATGTAATTTTTTTCCACAAGTTTTTGGGAAAATGTGTAAAGAAAATGAAAATGCATTTTTTTTTTTGCACAAAGTTGTTCCTTTATAAGATATTTCTAACACATATCATGTACATAGCAAAAATCACACCCCAAAATACATTCTGCTACTCCTCCTGAGTATGGCGATACCACATGTGTGGGACTTTTGAAGAGCCTGGCCACATACAGAGGCCCAACATGCAAGGAGCACCATCGGGTGGTCTAGGGACATAAAATTACACATCTAATTTTCTTGACTACCTATTACACTTTTGAAGGCCCTGGAGCACCAGAACAATGGAAACGCCCAAGCAAACACCCCAACGTATATTCTATAAGGCAAAATGAGTCTTTTGAACATGTCATTTTTTTCCATACGTTTTTGGAAAATGTGGAAAGAAAATGAAAACGCATTTTTTTCCCCTTTTTCTTACACATTTTTACTGCACTGACGGGTGCTGATGAGGATCCACTAATAGGGTGACACTGTTGAGCACTCACTCATGGGCACTGATGTGCATTATTGGGCACTGATGAGCACTAATAGGGCACTGTAGTGGCACTGATGAGCACTAATAGGGCACTGTAGTGGCACTGATGAACGCGTTAGTGGCACTGATGAGAACTCAATGATGGCACTGTAGAGCACTGATGTGCACTGTAGGGCACTGATGGCACTCACTGATGGCACTGATGTGCACTGTAGGGCACTGATGTTCACTGATGGTACTGATAAGCACTCACTGATGGCACTGATAGCACTGATGTGCACTGTTGGGCAATAATGTGCACTGATGAGCACTGATGTGCACTGTAGGACACTGCTGAGTACTGTAGTGGCACCAATGAGAACGGTAGTGGCACTGTAGGGCACTGATGAGCACTGTAGTGGAATAGCAGGGCACTGATGAGCACTGTAGTGGCACCATAGGCACTGATGAGCACTGTAGTGGCACCGTACGGCACTGATGAGCACTGTAGTGTCACTGATGGGCAATGTAGTGGCACTGATGGCACCGTAGTGGCTCTGAGGGTACTGTAGTGGCACTGTAGGACACTGATGAGCACTGTAGTGGCACTGATGGCACTGTAGTGGCACTGTAAAGCACTGATGAGCACTATAGTGGCTCTGATGGCACTGTAGTAGCACTGTAGGGCACACCAAAACAGTCCAACTCACGCTGCTGCAAAGTGTCTCTCTCCTCTCCTCACATGCTGTATTGAAGGAGGAGAGCAGAGAGCTGAACCAAGCATGGTGCCAGTTTGTTGACAAAGTGATCGCTCCATCATTGGACCCAGCTATCACGGACACTTTCGGATGCACGCCCCAGGGGGCACACGAAAAGTGCGAGCACGGGATGCGGTCATATGATGGCCTCCTAGAACTAGCTGCCCTTTCTGTAGCCATCATTCAGCTATAGCGCAGATGACAAGTCGTTAAGTTACTATGTGAAAGGGGAGCTTACAAATATAAAGTAGGTGTTATCTCAATTTAATTGCAAAAGTAGAAAAAATGCACTTTTAAGCTGATTTTCAGGAATTCAGGTACTTTGTAAAAACTTCTGGCATACCATAAGTTAAGTCTAATGAGGTACCCGCTGTCCCTAGATGAAACCTTATAATTCACCTCTGACATGTTTAGTGCGCTCAGGAAGATAACTTCCTAAGGAACACTGCTCACTGTGATCTCAGTTTCTTCAAGCAGAGTCACTCAATAAACCATGATTCAAATTGGTTCAGCAGGGGAAAAAATCCTGAAGTCAGAAGTTCCTTGAATCATCTATCCCTAGTCTTATTACCTATAAATATTAATATCCATTTTTTTTTTGCATTTTAGAACGCATACAGCTCCTTTTTAAACCAATTGACCTTTGAGCTACACCTTCTTTGAAGCTTTGGTCTGCTGGCAACCCATGCCCACAAGTTACAAGGGGAGATGGCCTTTCCACAACTGTGGCTTGCTGACTTTCCCTGTTGCTCTGGATTTTTTTCCCTAGAAGGATTTTCCCTTTAAACTTCTGTTGGCCATCGCTGCCTCGGACTGTCAGCTCAAAACCCAAAACTTCACTAGCAGAATAGGCTGTAATAATTCAAGTATTCTTTCAGCCATGCTTTCCTCTCAGTAATTCTCTCCAGGCAGTTATTAATATTTTGAGGAGGCAACATCTTTGGCAAAAAGTCACCTAGTCTAATTTCATCAGAGTTGCTATGGGTAAAAGCTCTCACCTCATGTTTCTGCAAAGACACAAGTTCCTTCACTGCATTAAGAGTCAATTTCCTATTTGGTTTGTGAGCCTCATATTGCAGGTAAACAGCTTACAAAGTCCACAATAACTTGCATACACAATGTGCTGTGTCAATGACTCCTTAGCATAGAGCATAAAAAGGTTAAACTCAGAAAAACTTGCTTTAAAGTGCCCACATCTGAACACCAATTCTGAAAATTCAGCTTCAAATGTAGAGCTTTGGGACGCAATCTTTTTGCCAACTTGCATTTTAAAGATTTCCACTCACTTTTATTTGTCAACAAGACCTTTACCGGAGGTCTCCTGAACTGGGGAATCACATAAATACAACAAAAATATCTAAGCTTCTGGCTATTTTTGCCCTTCAGTCTGTCTCCGCAAAGGCCCAAACGTTATCTCTATCAGGCAATTACTTAATCAGAGCGCTTTAAGACTAACATGCCAAAACACAGAAGCCACACTGCTGCTCCATGCAGCATCACTTTTCTGAGGAGGTAAGAAACCTGCCTGTCTATAGTTAAAGCGGAGTTCCACCCAAAAATGGAACTTCCACTTTTCCGGTTCCTCCCCCCCTCCGGTGTCACATTTGGCACCTTTCAGGGGGAGGGGGGAGCATACACCTGTCTAATACAGGTATTTTGCTCCCACTTCCGGGCATAGATACCCGAGCCACCCACGGAAATCTATGCCACTTCTGGGAGACACACAGGTCCCAGAAGACAGCAGGGACCACCAGTGGGATAGCACAGCGCGAGTTGCGTATGCGGAGTAGGGAACCAGGAAGTGAAGCCGCAAGGCCTGACCGAAGAAAGCGGCAGCACCACCCGACAGCCGAAGGAATAGATCAGCTTTGGGTGCCGACATCCCGGCGCCCTGGACAGGTAAGTGTCCTTATTTTAAAAGTCTGCAACTGCAGTATTTGTAGCTGTTGACTTTTAAAAAAAAAAAAAAATTGGCGGACCTCCCCTTTAATAATTTTTGTGGTGCAACACCTCCCTGACTCACGTGAGACCTACACCGGAACAGGGACCTTTTCACTACTGGAATGGGCATTAGCAATTGTGATAGACCATATGTTTGTTTATATATAGAAAGCTTTATACAGCTTTGAGAGGGATATTGACTTCATGCATAGGTCCACATATTACCTGTGGGTAGACTCCAATAACCGCTAATATGCTAACCATATAACTTACGTATACGGCAGCAAGTTGCCTCTGCTTTGCCTAGTACGTGATCCTGCACTTCCAGGTCTGGGGCGTGCCACCAGCGACCAGCTGTGATAATACACAGCAGGAGCTGATCGGCGGGTACAGCTGACTCAATGTTCACCGGCACCCGCCCATGCTTCGGTACAGAGACAGAGCGGCTATCTGCCTATGTAAACAAGAAGGCATGGATCCTGTGTTCTTGTAAAGCAGAGACACCAATCCATGCCTTCTACTAGTAAAAGTGGTAAAAGCACCTCCCCCTACACTGAAACACTAGCTAGGCACACATTTAACCCTTTGATCACCCCTGATGTTAACCCCTTCCCAGCCAGTATCATTAGTACAGTGACAGTGCATATTTTTAGCACTGATCACTGTATTAGTGTCACTAGTCCCCAGTGTCAGTTAGTGTGTGATTTGTCCCCCGCAATATCGCAGTCCCGCTAATAAGTCACTGATCGCCGCCATTACTAGTAAAATTAATAAATCAATAAATAAAAATATCCCATAGTTTGTAGACGCTATAACTTTTGCGCAAACCACTCAATATACAATTTTTTTTTTAACCAAAAATATGTAGCAGAATACATAATGATCTAAATTTATGAAGAATTTTTTATTTATTATTTTTTTAATTATTGGATGTGTTTTAAGGCAGAAAGTAAAAAATATTGTTTTTTTTTTTTCAAAATTATTGGTATTTTTTTGTTCATAGCGCAAAAAATAAAAACTGAAGAGGTGATCAAATACCACCAAAGAAAGCGCCATTTGTGGGGAAAAAAAGGACAATTTTATTTGGGTACAGAGTGGCATGACCGCGCAATTGTCAGTTAAAGTAACACAGTGCCATATCGCAAAAAAATGGCCTGGTCATGAAGGGCCGTAAGTAATCCGGAGGTCAAGTGGTTAACTAGTATTGGCTATCCACAGGTATTTTTATATGCAAGCATACTGATGCTAAAGGGGCTCTCTCACTTTTAGTCTCTCTACTGTGAGAGTCTGCTGATGTGTGAAAAGACTAACTGCTGACAAAACACTAAAAAGGTAGAAGAGCTGCCTGTTTGTTTTGGAATTGCCATTAAGGGGTCCTTGTTAGTCATGACCTAATTTTAGTTAGTGATTTGGAAAGCAGATGTTCTATTTGCTTTATGCCATGGACCTACTGTACAAAGCACTCTTTTCGTTGAACCTGTGTTTGTTGCATTGCTGATAAAACACTAAAACAGTTACATATGCTGCCTGTTTGTTAGTGGGCACCCTGTTATTCAGGAACTGACATGAGTTTAGTAAGTAGCTCAGACGAACAGATACTTTGTTTTCTGCAATAGACTTGATGTACAATGCCCTCCAGCACCGAACTGTTTGTTTACCACCTTGCTTAATAAGTGCAGGAAAAGCCTGCTTGGATGGTTCCTGGGTATACCTGTCTCATACAGGGTTTACAACTGCTACTACCAGTTGAGCCTGCCCTCTTACCATATACATATATACTATATAATTATATAAAGTGAAAGTGTGTGTGTGTCTGACCTTATGGACAGGCACTCTGACAGGTGGATATTTGTGAGTAATTGAGGGCTTTTGGGCTGAAGCAGACTGGCAGACGAGGGGACTACATAGACTAAAATAGCCAGGAGGCTGATTAATTTCATTGTAGCTCTTTGATGCTGAAAACACCCTTGCAAGGATAAAGCCTTTGTTAAAGTGTATCTAAACCCATATGCACTTGCTTTACAATATTTTGTAAAGTGTCATTAAAATCATGGTTTGTGGCAAATGCTAATGCTTGTAAATGTTATATTTTTTCTAAGTCAGCCATGTGATGGTTATCCAGTTCTTCCCAAGTCATTATAAAATATGTGTGATGCATTGTTCACATGTGTGTTGTGTCCTTTGCCATGGTCCTCAAAGAGCCAATTGGTACACTTGTGTTCTCCTTATGGAGCACAAGAATTGCTTTCCTGTGTTTTGTAATTATATTTACATGTTTTTTTTATTTTTTTGGGGTTTCTTTTGTTTTGTTTTTTATACACTGGCCATAGATGGGTAAAATTTTGAATGAAAAGAATATTCTAAAAAAGTTTTTCAATTTTCTAATCATTAGTGGGTCAAATCAACATTTGTTATAGACTTCAGTGACAAGAAAATTTGAAGAAGCAGGATGGAATGTGTTTTTTCTTTGGCCTTTCATTCCAAAATAAAATTGAAAAATCTTTTCAAACGACATTTGAATGATCTGACAATTTTCTGAGAATTTATCTTAAGACTTTTCCTAAGAATTTTTGTTCAAAATTCTATCCCTCTTAGTCACAGGAAAGAGGATGTTCATGGCTTTCTCGTGTGCACACAGTGGAAATGCAGAAGATAGTGAATTGCCTGCAATAGAGTTGCCACTCAGACTAAGGAACACTGATGAACTGGCAGGATCACCGAGCAATTATGACCTAAGAATTGGATAGAATATTTAGAAAACAACATAACAGTTCAAGTGGCATGGTGGCTAAGAAATAGTGGCAGAAGTCCTAAAATAGATTTGCAAAGAGGAGAGTTTGTCAAAATTCTCGATTTGGAACTAAATCTAAAAAAAAAAATCAAATATGGAATTATTAAACTTTTTGAGTATTTGTCATACAATGGATGTTGGGAAAGATGCAGGAAACATATAGATAATTAAAATATCTTATTCAACTGTGAGTATTCAAGTGGTGCTCAATACAAGATATGTTAGAAAGGGTTCACAGGAGGCCAAGAGAACAAGAAAACAATGGCTCATATAATACATGGAAAATGGTGAAGCGCTTGAAAAAAGTCCAACATATACCTAACCCAAAATATATTGCTGGCACAGACTCAACTGGCCAAAACATAAGCCAAAGGGATGTATCTTGAGGTATCAAATAAGTGAAGAGACCGCCACCATCACCCAAACACACTGCCTCTTACCCATAGGTAGATGTTAACAAGCATGGATATAAATCACTGACAGCTCCTCAGCGGCACGGGGATGACTCTGTATCTCCTTCACAGTCTCAATACCCAGTTAAGAGAGAAAAAGAGACTCCTCATAGTGTAGAAAATCTAAACGATAGTTTAATGATAAAAAGCTAAAAAAGTTTTGCACTCACATTTCATCAGGTTTATAAAAGCATTGTAGGAAACGTACAGCATTTCCAACTCACAAAATGTCCGCCGCATCCCAGCATGAAAGTTGTGTCACACGTTTCCAACTCCGAGGAGTTGGAGACATGTGACGCAACTTGCATGCTGGGACTCACATTTCAACAGGTTAATATAAGCATTGTAGAAAACGTCCAGCGTTTCCAACCCACAAAATGGCCACCACATCCCAGCATGCAAGTCGTGTCACATGTCAACAACTCCGGAGTTCGAGACTTGTGACACAACTTGCGTGCTGCGACGCGGCAGCCATTTTATGGGTTGGAAACACTGGACGTTTCCTACAATGCTTATATTAACCTGCTGATATGTGAGTGCAAATTTTTTTTAGCTTTTTATCATTAAACTATCATTTGGATGTCTGCACTATGAGGAGTCTCTTTTTCTCTCTTAACTGGGTATTGAGATTGTGAAGGAGATACAGATTCATCCCGTGCCACTGAGGAGCTTTATTTTCATGCTTGTTAACATCTACCTATGGGTAAGAGGCAGTGTGTTTGGGTGACGGTGGCAGTCTCTTCCTTTATTTGATACCCCAAGATACATCTCTTTGGCTTACTTTGAACTTTTTAAAAGCGGATTACATCTATATGTTTCTGCCAGTTGAGTCTGTGCCAGCAATATATTTTGGGTTCATGTTGGATTTTTTTCAAGCGCTTCTCCATTTTCCATATATTTTGTTTGTGTTTTGTCCATGCATATAGCTGCTGTTTAATACTAATTTTAATTTAAAACATTATATGCCCCCAGCACAACAAATTTGGGTTTTTCTAATGGCTCATATAAGCCTTAAACACAGACAAACAAATTAAGGCAGAACAAATGACATGGGAATTGTCAAGATAACAACTCTCCAGGAAAAATTACCTCCTTTTCCATATACCTTAAGCTTCATTCCAAGAATCAACCTCTGTAACAAATTTAGATGTACAAGAATCGGGTCAGAACTTAAAGACGTGGACTCATGGTGGTATTGAAAACATCTGTACTAAACAGGGAACAATTGACGTAAACACATGATGATCAGATATCATTGCTGTATCACCATAATTGCTACTCTACAAATAATAAGGATATATGAAGCTGGAGGAACAGTATGCACGCGCCTACTGTAAGTGGGTGACTTTCTAGGATTGATTAACCAGATACTTATGCCATGTATAGGCACCTTAAATGGCAGATCTGTAAATCTGGAAAGATAAAACTTTCCGGAAAAGTTAATTAGTTAAGTGAACTACTTATTTAAAGATATCTAGCATATTGAACAATTCTACATTTATGTCAGCGTTCCTTCCTAAATGTCATTGCTCTCCAATCACGACAAATGATCCAAGAGAGAATTCTGGTACACCTAATTTCAAATAGTGTATACACTCATGTTATAATCAACCAAAGAGGTGAGGAAATTAGTAATTTTTTAATGAAAAAGCTAAAACTTGCAACATTGGGACTTGAAGTAGAAGAAATTTAACCTTTTCAATTTTAGTCATGTTGACAGAAAGTTGTTCAACCAAGAGCTTGAACACTAGAGGAGTTAAATGCATGTCAGCACACATTACCATCCTGAAGGAAATACTTCTCAAAAGGTCTAAGGAAAATTAAATCATTAGTATAATGAAGATGAGGTGTAGTTATTCACAAAGTCATGGCTATCATGTGCTAATTAAAACCCTTGAGAATTACTCGAGTGCTTCTTGTCAAAAATGTGATTGGAGCCAATAAAGACATTTAGATCTGGTACCTCACTGCTATTTTTTCCTTCCACTTTATGAAATCATCAAAACGTTTCTGCATCTCATTTTTCAGGGACCGAAATAGAAACTGAAGCACAAACTGATCACTGAGGAACAATTTGAGATATTTTATAACACGCATAAGAAAGTCAAGTGAGTCATCCAGTCTGTGAAATGGAAGAATGAGCCAGAGGCTTGGCCTATCACATTTGCTGCTATCAAGTACGCTGAAAGCCTACAATGATCATGAAGCACCACATGATGAATTATGAAGCCATTTAAAGGTTTATTGTATTGAAAGTAGTGCCAGATGGGGCATAAATACATTTCATCAAGCTCTGGTACAAAGTATGAACCAGAGCTCCAAAATATGCCATCCTTAGTAATTGCACCCATCAGATATAAACACTTGTATACATGAAAACTACATCATCAAGATACTTCCAATGATGTAAGATAGCAGTGTCTAGTGTTCTTGAATCCCTATCTGAGTTGGTCCTTGTGTTGTTACTACCAGCATGAGTTGGAGTGATTCAAGTTTTCTAATTAAAACAATTTCCAAAAATTAAATATACTGGAATTCATCCTTAGCGTGAACTATGGGCAAACAGCTAATTACACAGTCAAAATACATAAATGTTTTCTGATTGGAAAGCCAACCGTATGATACACACGCACAGCTCAGCTAGTCAGTATGTTTTATCTGTTACCTCCAGTCTTAGGATAATTGCTTCCTGGATCAGCTCCCTACTCATCGAATAGATATGCTTATGTGATGTCCAGTGAGGCTGGATGTTGCATTCACACTTCAAAGCCACACTGTTTAACAAAGAATAATTGTTCATATAGGAACTTTGGATGTCACCTGTTTGGTTGTACAGTGCAGTGCAGAATATGTATGGAAATCACAAAACTGGCTGTACAGAATTACAAATCCGTTGGCAAATAAAACAATAACCATGTATATATTATTATTGTGTACTTCAGTTTTTTGCTCAGAGTTTTGGTTTAGTATAGTGGATTTGATAAATGTATCTGAAAGTTCTGTGATAAAGCTGAGCAACTGCATCATCAAGTTTTTGTGCAACTACAGACATCATTATAGTGACAGTGACATCCAGGACATTTTTTTTACTAGCCCTGTAACCTGTCATCCAAAACCAATTGTGGCAATACATTTATTATGTTGCAGTAAATAAAATACCATCTGTTTGTAGGTTATGTTAAAAAGCAATTAAAAGATTATTATTAAGTATGTGAGGAACTACATCTAGTGCTTCCATAAACAAAAGCTTATCTGCTTTGGTTAATGCAAATAGACTGTCTCATCAAGGCTGGAGTCAGCTACCTAATTAGCATGCAAGCTGCATTGCTTACCTTAATGTCCTCCATAAACATACTTCTAAGCTAAACAATATTTTCTGACTATTCTTCCCAAAAATGTATTTATCTGAACATCACATTTGGAGCTGGGGTACCTTAAATTATGCTGCATGTTTTATTTTCAGTCATTCAACATTTTCTTACTCTTGTGATATACAACATAAAATAAAGGAAAACATCAGCTAACTACGCTCCTAAAAAGTTAGATTTTTTTTGTCTGTTATTGATCAAACATTTTGTTTTCCCGCATTTCAGATGTGAGCAATGATAAGAACCTGTATTCCTTTTGTTTTCAAAATAATGTTTGTTTTTTTTCTAACGTTTTGTAGATTTTTTTTTGTGTGCTATATCACAGAATTGTATGCTTTGTTGATTTTTTTATGTAGTTTGTGTATGACTTTTGTTTTTAGAATAAGGGTATAATAAAGCAGAGCTATATAAGGTGACCATGGACTTGAGACCTGATGTTTAGCAAAGATCCAAGACCATTAAGATTTTATGTCTGTCTGACAGTCACAATTCAATGCCATCTTTACAGATATCCTAGTCGCCAGTCTAACCTCTGTTATAACAGTGGAAAACAATACTCTATTAACCAAAAAACTCTGAGCTGTATAAACAAGGTTTCTGTTGATGGGGGCTGTCTGTGGCTGTTTGCTGGGGTCTCTGATGTCCCATAGATAGCCTGATCACATCAAAACCTATAAGAAGTTTAGGCAAATGCTTTAGTGAGGTTTGGAAGGCAGTGGGCCTGATTTACCAAATGGAAATGCACAACAGCAGGGAGAAATTATGAAGTTAATGGGCCTGCTCTACTTGCAGGTTCACAAGAGTTTGAGGCACTCCCAGGGAATAGGGGCGGCTCCAGGGCTCACCATAAAAACTTCTTCCAGTGCCTTTATAGCCCCCCCAGTAGCCGCTTCACACTGTGGCAGGTACAACTTCTGACTGACTTTGCCTATAGCTTAGGTGGACACTGTTGAGCATATTGATCTACAGCCATACAGTTTTTAGTGGAGCATGCACTACTCCTACTGATACCAATGTAAGGGGCCATGTTGCTATCATTGACAGTGATACCAGTGTACAGGAAGCTACTCCCAGTGCCACTGACTCCAGTGTAAGAAGTAGTACATTGCATACCCCTAACCTTTGCTTTCTTATGATATGTTGTATATAACATAACCTTGGCTGATGCACTTAAACCGTACTGTGCATTATACATGTGCTCATTGTCTCCACAGTTGGTTGTCAAAGATTCTCAAAAACGTACACAATTTTAATGAAAGTCTATTTTAGGGTAGACTCAAGCCAAGTGTTAGCGCTATGTCTATATTTTGTGTGCAGAAATGTTGAAAAGTATGCAGCCAAATTTGAATTTGCCGTACACTGTCATACAGTAGTTGTACACATCTTTACGATGTGTGCACACATCATAAATACTATTACATTATGATTAGGTTGTTCAGCTTGCTTTTTGGGTGCATCGATGAAATGGAATTTTCACGTTTATCAATATATCAAGCTCAATGTATTCACCAACAAGTTTTGCACCAATCTTACAAAACCTGTATTAACTAATCACGTAGGCACTTAATTAGACTATAGTTACTATTTAAAAAGACACATTTTCCTAAACTTGTCTGGGTGCTGGAAGTGACTACAGGCTCACTTCTAACACCTTTCTCTAAAGAATGTACAAAGTACTGTTTTTAGAAAACCATCCAGTATTTCTGCAGTTGGCAATCAGATGTAAAATAATTAATCTTAGATGTATATTTTTAAGTACTTGTAATAAATGGAGTAACTGCATTTTGTTAAAAATAATACCTTCCAAGTGAAATACATATATTGCATTTTTTCCAAAATGCATGGCTTTTTCTAAAGGAATAGCTGTTTAGTTAGAGAAAGACAGTGAAACAATTTGTAAATTAGCAGGTCTGTCTTTTAGCCAATCACCTAAAAAAATCTCAGAACTACAATGAGGAAATCTGCAGTATCTGCATCCCTTTAGAAGCTAACAAGCCTAAAAGAGTATTTTTCTAGCAGGGGATGCCTAGCAGTGAGCCAACCCCATAAGCAAGAAATCATATTTCTGTGGTTGCTGTGCATAGTACCTGAGGGTTTCCATACTTCAAAGAAGCAACAGTTTAATTATACTTTTTAATTTACTTTTAGGTGCTAAAAATCTTTTTAAGCAATTTATTCCATATGCTGTAAATGCATGCCCCTACAACTCATTCGGTTTCTGGAAAAGAACAGGGAAGATAGTTTTTTTGCTTTCCCTCCCTCAGCCTCAGAAAGGCCAGACATGATGAGGCAGAGGTAGCTGGACAAATGATCTGCAGCCAGGTGAGAGGGCCTCCACTGTCAGAACTGGCATACAAGCCAGACTGGGAGAGAATATTGGCAACAATGGGCACAGAACAGAAATGGGGATTCTTCAAAAAGACTGTTTGTGAACTCACTGCAAAGTATATTCCCATGGGCAATAAATTTAAAAGGCTAAAAATAAAACCTATGTGGCTCACGGCCAAAGTTAAAAAAGCTATAAACTATAAGAAAAGAGCTTTTAAAACATATAAAAATGAAGGATCACTAGTGTCATTTAAATGTTACAAAGAACATAACAGAATATGTAAAAAGGAAATCAAGGATGCAAAAATTCAAAACGAAAGACAGATTGCAAAAGATAGTAGGACAAACCCAAAAAAATTCTTCAAATATATTAATAGTAAAAAGGTCAAGTCTGAGCATGTAGGCCCTTTACAAAATAATCTAGAGTGGGTGACTGGGGACAAAGAGAAGGCTAATTTATTAAATACTTTCTTCAGCTCTGTGTATACAAAGGAGCATGGGGGAGCTCATGTCCACAATGGGGGTGGTAGTGACACAGCCCTAAATCCACAATGGCTCAAAAGTGATATGGTCCAGAAATATTTAGACAGAATAAAGGTGGATAAAGCACCTGGACCTGATGGCATCCACCCACGGATCCTAAAAGAATTGAGCTCTGTAATTTCAAAGCCATTGTATCTAATTTTTAGGGAATCATTAATGACAGGAAGAGTACCACTAGATTGGCGCAGGGCGAACGTGGTGCCTATATTTAAAAAGGGAACAAAGTCTTTACCAAGTAACTATAGACCTGTTAGTTTAACTTCTATAGTTGGGAAGATACTGGAGAGATTATTAAAAGACCACATAGACGAGTTCTTGCAGGAAAAAAATATTTTAAGCAACAGACAGCATGGGTTCATGAAAGACAGAAGTTGTCAGACAAACCTCATTTCTTTTTATGAGGTGGTAAGTAAAACGTTGGACAGAGGCGTGGCTGTGGACGTGGTATACTTGGATTTTGCAAAAGTGTTCGATACAGTTCCCCACACACGGCTCATGTGTAAGGTAAGGTCTACAGGTTTGGAAATATCGGTTTGTAAATGGATAGAAAACTGGCTAAAAGACAGAATTCAGAGAGTCGTGGTTAATGATTCTTACTCTGAATGGGCTAAGGTTATCAGTGGTGTACCCCAAGGTTCAGTGCTGGGACCCTTACTTTTTAATATCTTTATAAATGATATTGGGTCTGGGATCAAAAGTAACATTTCTGTCTTTGCAGATGACACCAAGCTATGCAGTGGAATAACGTCCTTACAGGAGGTCTCCAATTTACAAGCTGACCTCAATGCTCTGTCAAATTGGGCGACTATGTGGCAGATGAGGTTTAATGTTGATAAATGTAAAGTTATGCACTTGGGGGCTAAGAATATGCATGCATCATACATGCTAGGGGGAGTACAACTGGGGGAATCCGTAGTGGAGAAGGATCTGGGGGTTTTGGTAGATCATAAGCTCAATAATAGCATGCAATGCCAAGCTGCGGTTTCCAAAGTGAGCAAAGTCCTTTCTTGTATTAAGAGAGGTATGGACTCCAGAGAGAGAGATATCATTTTGCCCCTGTTCAAATCATTAGTAAGACCTCATCTGGAATATGCAGTTCAGTTTTGGGCACCAGTTCTCAAAAAGGATATTGGGGAACTGGAGAAAGTGCAGAGAAGGGCAACCAAACTGATAAGAGGCATGGAGGAGCTCAGCTATGAGGAAAGATTAGAGGAACTGAATTTATTCACCCTTGATAAGAGGAGATTAAGGGGGGATATGATCAACATGTATAAATATATAAGGGGTCCATATAGTGAACTTGGTGTTGAGTTATTCACTTTACGGTCAACAAAGAGGACAAGGGGGCACTCTTTACGTCTAGAGGAGAAGAGATTTCATCTCCAAATAAGGAAAGGTTTCTTCACAGTAAGAGCTGTGAAAATGTGGAATAGACTCCCTGCAGAGGTGGTTCTAGCCAGCTCAGTAGATTGCTTTAAGAAAGGCCTGGATACTTTCCTAAATGTACATAATATAACTGGGTACTGACATTTATAGGTAAAGTTGATCCAGGGAAAATCTGATTGCCTCTCGGGGGATCAGGAAGGAATTTTTTTTCCCCTGCTTTACCAAATTGGAGAATGCTCTGCTGGGTTTTTTTTTGCCTTCCTCTGGATCAACTGTGGGTATAGAATGGGGTATATGGGATTGTATGATATATATATGTATATATATATTTTTTTTTTTTTTATTTGTGGTTGAACTGGATGGACTTGTGTCTTTTTTCAACCTAACTAACTATGTAACTATGTAACAAGCAGCCGGGCAGTGGTCTAGTAGCACACAGCTTCTCAAAAAGACCCATCTATTGACTTTCATACACTTGAGGTGTCAGAAGACGTTTATCATCATGTCTAGTCATAGTGGACCACTTTACAAAGTTTGAGGTGACAGTATCAACCTGTGATCAAACTGCCAAGACCACCACCAAGATGGCGTGCAAGCACTTCTGCCTTCTTTATGACTGTCTGCAGAAGATACATACAGACCGGGAACTCTGTTTGTAAAGCAAGTTCTTCCAAGAATGGTTCCACTCACTAAGCATTAAGAAATATCATACTACCTTGAACCACCAAAAAAGACATTCATTAGAGACAAGCCATGGGTGGAGCAAAGAGAGTTGGAAGCATCTGATTTTGATCTTCAGCTTGGGGACAGAGTGCTATTCAAACATAAAAGGAAACAAATTGCAAACACCATGGGAAGAGAGGGTTTCAAAAATCTGCCAAGGTTTGTAAACCACAAACATCTCTGCCACCAATGGTTCAAAAGGTTATTGCCTTCTGCTCTTCCATCATTATCTCCAAGACCCACAGAAGAAGCCACATATCCTGAAACATTTCAAAGCCCAATAGCTCAAGTTCAGATACATGCTCCCACTGTGACGCCCTCTTAAATACCATCCACTGATACTCCTGAAGACAGATACAATTTGAATCCTGGAAGATGGAACCAAGATCCTGAGGCAAGGTCCAAAGAGACCCTTGAACACTTTGTGCAAGATACATCTGAATGGCCTGCAAACTTGTCACAGAAAACAAGTTTAAGTGGGTTGAAGTGTAGTGGAGTTTCCATTTTCAAATCAAGCTCAGATGCAGGTGCAGGCCCCTTTATCTTCTTTCCCAAAACTCTCTGGTTTCCTGGACACACCCAGGGAAGATTAGTTTCTCATGTTCCCTCCCTCAGCAGCTCAGAAAGACCACATCCAAAGAAGCAAAAATAGCTGGTCAAGTGTACCACAGCCAGGTGAAAGGCCTTCCACTGTCAGAGCTGGCATGTGTGCAGCTGATCAGAAGCCTTATAGCAATCAGATTTTCCAAAGGACCCAGCTACTGTGGAGAGCCCCTCCATAAATGCAACCAGAGTTCTGAAGTTCCAGTGGGGTGCTACTTCATCCTTGGGCTTTGGATCCCTCCAGTTTTTCACCTCTGTTACTATGGGTTTCACTGTGAGGGATGCCGTCTTTGAGGATAGTTGCAAGTATTTCTGTTATGTAGTGTTTTACTGAAGTAGTAACTCTCAGCTTGACTCTATGTTGTTATAGTCCTACAGAGACTATGATATTATGATATGCAACCACATGTTACCCTGATTATGCTGTGAAGTGTCAATGCATGTGCATCTTTCATTATTCTTTAGTGTAAGTGTTTTTGCAATCCTGAAACTGTTTTGCATTATTGCTTCTATTTTTACACCTGTTTAGAAAACTGTAAATTACATTTAAGCTACGTCCGATCATTCAGTTGATCACCTTTCCTATTAAATGCCTACCTCACAGAGATGTGTGCAGTGGGGTGTGTCTGTACTGATGGGATTTGTGCAACTGTACCACTTCTCCAGGTCAAGGCATTGATGGTTTAAAAAATTCACCCTCCAGTTTCCCACTTACAAAATGTGGATGGCCAAGAGGGCTGGAATGTATGTTTCTGCCCCTGAGAGGATTCATTTTGTTTCTTTCAGGGCTTCTATGCTTCTGGTGACACCTTGATGATTTATGTACGTCACTGCTATGGCATTGTCCGACTGTACTTTGACTGGGTAACCTTGTAGAAGAGAGTAGAGATAGTCTGATGACTCTCAGTTTCAGAATGTTAATGGATAGTTTTGACACCTGTTGGGAGCATGCTCTCTTAAACAATCAAAGAGTTGTAAACTCTGCCCTGTAAGCCTGGGGCAGAGTTGGCATCTGACACTACCAAGCTCCAAACCCTGTGAAGGAACAAGTTTCCCAATTCCAGGGCAAGAGATCCACCATGTCAGGGAGATCTTCATTTGGCTTGGGCGATACAAGGATTGGGTCTGCTTGTACCATGTCTTGAGGATATTGGATTGATGGAGTCTGGAGTGAAATTGGGCAATAGGGACTGCCTCAAAGGAGGCCACTACGAAGCCCAGAATTTTGATGCAAAAGAGAATGGAGGGGTGTTGTTATGACCTGAGGGAGGTAATCTCCTGACGGAGGAAGATTCTGGCTTGGGCTGTGTCCAAGATTAGACACAGGTAGGTACTGCAGACAGTGGGAGGGCTGAAGGGCTGGAGGGCATACTTTGGAAAGTTGTCCATCCAACCAAAGGTTTAAAGGAACTAGATGGTCCTTTGGATGTTAGCAGATAAGGTTTTGGCTGAGGAGTCCTTGAACAAGAGGTTGTCCATGTAACCTGAGGCAGGAATGCAATGGGTTCATAGAAAACCCAGAAATGGGGATTCTGGAAAGTCTTGGTGGGCTTGGTAGGCCAGGAATTGCAATGAAAGCAAGTGTCAAGCCTTGGTTTAGAGGTTAATGCATGGAAAGGTTCACTTTCTTTGAGTAGAGGTTTTGCATTCTCTGCAAAACAAGAGGGTGTAAACATGTTATCTGGGAGGCATGAAGCAGTTACCACATTCTTATGAGTTTTGATAGGAGGGAAAAAAAACATGAATTCTAAAGTTCAGTTGTCCCTGAGAAGCGTTAGAGACAAAATGGCAGGGCATACCACAATACCGCAAAAGTGAGCAATAGCATAATCCGTTGCCCAATAAACTGCATAGTGTGCTATACTCTTTGGATAGAATTGTTAAAAGACAGGAATCAGAGTCCAAACACAGGCAAACTAGGTCCTACCATATCCAAAACACTGGGCCAATATAAGTTCCATGCTTCACTTGTCATGGTGGGCATACCCCCAAGGGGTCTTCAGGGTCTGGGAAACATAGAGGACCTGTATTGCACTCTGTAGCTAACTTCACACATTGAACTTCTTGCCAAGGAGAGTGACTAACACGGGATCTAGTGTCCAAAGCAAACATTATAGGCCAGCCCCACAAAGTAGGGTCCAGGTACAGTCCACATGGTATACAAAGGGTAATCAATCTAGAAACTGTTAGTTGGCGCAAGGTAATATGTAGTCAGATGTTGATAAAAGATTCAGATGTAAAAACATCAATGATTTAAAAAAGAAAATAATAATTCTCCAGCAAAGACCGGGTTCATCACCTAAGAACCTAAGCAAAAACTGGAGCCTCACCGAGAGTGCAGGGTGATATGGTTTGCTCTTGGGACAGCCCTAAAAAATGTTTTTGCCAGCGTCCAATCACCTGATGGTAGCAGCATATAAACCATGGTCTATGAATACCAGTCCTGTGTTCTGTATTGTACGATTAAGATAAGAATATTAATACAACCACATTTAAGAACTAGTAATCTACACAATATATTAAAATGTTTGTCTTTGGCTTTGATATACTTTAAAATGCAACATAATAATATACTTTTGGATACTAAACAGGAAAGAAAAACATATCTTTGAGGGTATGCTTCTACATTATGTTTACTTTTGGTGTCTCATAAATAATCTGCAAATTTAGTTTTGGTGCCACGTCAGGGGTGTCAAACTCAAATTCATCGGGGGGGCGCATTAGTAGTATGGTTGCCCTCAAAGGGCCAGTTGTATCTGTAGGACTATGTGTCCACTCTTTATTAACATAAATGATTGTCACTGCATTTGTTTATTACTGGTTTTACGGAGTGCAGGGTTCAGGAGTGCAGGGTTCAGGAGTTAGCTGTGTACGGAGTGCAGGGGACAGGAGTTCACTGCGTACGGAGAGCAGGGTACAGGAGTTTGCTGCGTATGGAGTGCTGGGTACAGGAGTTCGCTGCGTACGGAGTGCAGGGTACAGGAGTTTGCTGCATATGGAGAGCAGGGTACAGGAGTTTGCTGCATATGGAGTGCACAGTACAGGAGTTTGCTGTGTACAGAGTGCATGATACAGGAGTTTGTTGAGTACGGAGTGCAGTGTACAGGAGTATGCTATGCACAGTGTGCAACATCTGACCTCTGCACTCTCCTTTCATTCCTCCCACCACTGCCTCCACAGCCCTCAACCCCCCCCCCCCCACAAAAAAAACTCTCACATCTGTGCTCTTTCCTACCTGGCCCAGCGCTGGTACCTGAGAACTCCAATAACACATGTACAGGCAAAAGAAGAAACAATCTTGTGTTAATGACATAAAAAAAACTAAATAAACATCAATTACCAGTTCATCTTGTCCCAGTGACTGAAGGATGAGTTTTTTCACTTCCAAGAAGAGAGGCTGTCCCAGTTCTTCAAAGGGTTTGTAATTGGGTGAATTATATCCTTGTTGAGAGAATTGCCTCTGTCTGCGGTAGTAGCTGTCCCTAAATATTTCATCTCGGCAGGGTACCCAGCAGTTGTAATGGGTGGCACTTCTGGCTTGGATTTTCAGTCCCTTCTGGCTGGGAATTGGAAGAGGTTGAATGACCATATAACTTCTGGGGTCGCTATGTCCTGCATTTCCTGGCATCTCTGTCCTCATGAAACCTTTAAACAACACACAAAATACATTTCTGAACATTACTTGCATACATCTAAAGCTAAATTTGTCCTTTATGGACCCCACATCCAGTAACGGATTCTCCATGGCTATATACTTAGCAGCTGCATCCCTGAGATCTTTACTGTGTGGGACCATGCAAGCCATGGTACACAAGTGCAACAGGTGCAGGACTGTTTTGAAGAAAAGGTAGCACAGTGGTAGATAACTTTAATCCATTAAAGAGAAAGGAGGGTCATAGAAGACAACTTCAGTACTCACAGAAAAAGAACTGCATTACAAGGGGGGAGTCATATACAAGGCACTTCTAATTAAATTATATATTATTGTTTTTGCAGAAAATATTTATTACATATAATAATAGTAATTAGTGTACAGATTTCTTTTTTATTTCACATGCTATCTATATTGTTTCCATATTTACAGGAAGGTCAAGCTGTTAGCAAATAGCAATAATGACAGTGCCAGAGTTTGGGAGAAACTAGAATATTGACAAAGGTTCACAAGAAGTTGCAGCAATGCTAACCACTGTAATGCCGCGTACACACAATCAGAACTTCCGACAACAAATGTTCGATGTGAGCTTATTGTTGGAAATTCCGACTGTGTGTAGGCTTCTTCGGACATTTTTTGGAATTTGAGAGCTGGTTCTCAAATTTTCCGACAACAAAACGCTTTGTCGTAAATTCCGATCGTGTGTACACAATTCCGACGCACAAAATTCCACGCATGCTTGGAATCAAGCAGAAGAGCAGCACTGGCTATTGAACTTCATTTTTCTCGGCTCATCGTACGTGTTGTACGTCACTGCGTTCTTGAAGTTCGGACTTTCGGACACGATTTTTTTTTTTTTTTTTTTTTTTCAATAAAATTTTTATTGATAAAAGTAACAGTACAATGAATATAATCAGTACAATACAAACAGTCGTTTCAAAACAAATAAAGAAGTAGTATACATATACATATTCTCCTTGAATTAGGTTAGTGGTTATAGGTCTTGGATGTGACCATAGTTCAGATTGTACAGTTAATATAGTACGAATATGGTAGAAGAGACATGTCTCCTGAAGCATGTAAACAGAACATATAACGAGGAGATTAGATTGCAAAACAAACTAGGGGTAGTTTCGTAAACCACGCCTGAAAAGCATGTAGGTAACATTAACGAATAACATTAACCAAGATCTGTAATGGCTCTGGGTGTGTATAATGATTTGACTGTCGTGGAGCCGAACCGGGGCAAGTCCCACTCAACCTTTGCACCCCTAATGGGAACATGCTGTGCAGAGGGAGCGGGAAATTGAGAAGCTTAAAGTATAATGCGGGTGGTGGACCACTAAGGGTGTATTGAGCCTAGGTGCTTTGGAAGTGATTGGAGAGTCACGGGTATAGAGGTAAGTCTATTATTTATGGGTTGGAGCTGCCCGTGATTGGAAGAGAGCTTGGGTAGTATGAAAGGACAGGGGGGGGGCGCAAATGGGAGTCAAGATGTAAGCGGGTTGAAGACCTATTATGTGAAAAGGGGGGGAGGGGAAGGACATGGGGCAAGGGAATAATCATATGTGTTGAGTATTTCTGCAGGTGATCAAGAACGGGAGTAAGTGTAAAAGTGTAGGGTGTAGAGTGTAGATAGAGTGAGGACAGCATAGCATGACGGATTCCTGGCCATTTAGCCAGTGCTAGCACTGGAGCTCGCAGATGTGTCTTTAAGGTGCAGCAAGGAGTTCCTGATACATTTGGGAGGTTTTAAAGTGGATCCAGCATGACCATATATTGCTATATGCGGTCGGAGTGTCTTTGGCCTGATGGATGATATTTTCCATCTCGGATGTTCTTTCAATACGTTGAAACCAATCTGCTATAGTCGGTGGGGATTTAGACCTCCAGCGAGTTGGTATGCATTGTCTGGCTGAGTTGAGTAGATGTGGAACAATGGATTTTTTGTAAACTGAGTGAGGGAAGGAAATGTGCTGTAGAAGAAATTGTGAAGGGGTGAAGTCCATAGTATATGTGGAAATGTGAGTTATTTCTTTTTTATTTCACATGCTATCTATATTGTTTCCATATTTACAGGAAGCTTGTCAAGCATGTTAGCAAATAGCAATAATGGACAGTGCCAGAGAGTTTAGAGAGTTGTCTAAAGAGGGTGAAATCTTTCAAAAGGTTAGGTAGGGAGGTGAGCGGGTTAGATAAGAAGAGGAGAATGTCGTCTGCGTATGCCGCAAGTTTGAATTGTTTATCGTTTATTTCTACGCCAGTAATGTCCGGGTTGGTCCTGAGTTTTCGTAGGAAGGGTTCTAAGGTAAGAATAAAAATAAGGGGTGACAGCGGGCAACCCTGGCGAGTGCCATTGGAGACAGAGAAGGCGCTCGACAGGCGGCCGTTGATCCGTAGGCGAGCAGTCGGTTGTGAGTATAATGCGAGTATCATTTGCAAAAATTTGGGTGGAAAACCCAGGGCCATGAGCGTAGCGGACATATAGTGGTCTAGAGAGATTAGTTTAGGTAGGAGTGGAAGGATACGATTAGCCAGAATTTTGGCATACAATTTTATGTCTACATTCAGGAGTGAGATGGGCCTATAGTTGGAAACTATAGTATCGTCTTTACCTGGTTTGGGGATCAGTGTGATGTGTGCTTCAAGGAGGTCTCTGGGGGTAGAGTCGGGAGAAACTAGAATATTGACAAAGGGTTCACAAGTTTCAAGGTATTGGAGATGTCAGTCAGTAAAGAGTTGTCCAATCGCCAGATGGAGTTGGAGGTACGGGCCTGTGGTATAGAGAGCGTCACGGAGATAGGGTTATGGTCAATGCTAACCACTGTAATGCCGCGTACACACAATCAGAACTTCCGACAACAAATGTTCGATGTGAGCTTATTGTTGGAAATTCCGACTGTGTGTAGGCTTCTTCGGACATTTTTTGGAATTTGAGAGCTGGTTCTCAAATTTTCCGACAACAAAACGCTTTGTCGTAAATTCCGATCGTGTGTACACAATTCCGACGCACAAAATTCCACGCATGCTTGGAATCAAGCAGAAGAGCAGCACTGGCTATTGAACTTCATTTTTCTCGGTTCATCGTACGTGTTGTACGTCACTGCGTTCTTGAAGTTCGGATTTTCGGACAAGATTTTTGTGACCGTGTGTATGCAAGACAAGTTTTAAACCAAAATCCGTCGGAAAAAAAACATGGATTTTGTTGTCGGAATGTCCGATCGTCTGTACGCGGCATACGTTTTTTTGTCTGTGTAGGGATCTGTTGCCTTACACTGTCAGCTGCTAGTATCACTGTAATTTAAAATGATGTATATCACATTCACTTTCTGACTTGGGGGTTCTTGGAAAAAAAACCTGAAAGAAGGGAGTTGAGAGAGATAAGGACTTAGCCACATGCTCTGTCCATGCTACTAATACCAGATCAGAAGAGACAAGTATGCAATTATTTATATGTTATAATAGTTTAACTGCAGCTGCCCATCGCCTCTTGAGTGTATTGCTGAATCCTCATGAATCCACTGTCCTATCACCATCTCACATGCACAGTGCCAGATAACTAGGACTGTGTTCCAGATTGATTGGGTAATGGCTGGAGGGTCTCCTCATTACAGTAGATCTTGTCTTCAGGTTTGTGACACAAAGACAGACACTGCATTATCCCCAGGGGCCCCTGCAACAAGATTTTGCTGCAACATTCATCTGAAGGTATCTCTATAAATATATACTTATGGTTAACCATTCGAAGCTTTTTCTGGCACTTTTTGTTTACAAATGTAGCACCCTCTAGTGTGCTAGAAGAATAATGTATTTTTTTTGTGAGAGTAGGTACATTTCCAGGCTTGGCTGTGTTTTGATCTGGGTTGGGAGTGACTCAGAGTAGAGCTGGGTGACTCACGGGCAACATCACCAAGACCTCCCACTTCTTTCCAAAATGTTCTAGTGTTTTCTTGAAGGGAAGGAGGAGAGGACAGGTGGTGCTGTCTGGGGTGTTCTAAGGAGCCCTGACCAATCCCCAATCTGGATTGGCAGGAGGCAGGCCTCCTTAAATACTTAAGGCTGGAGATGGAATGCTAGGCTGTTGTGGTCTTTGAGGGAGCTATCCAGTCTGGGGGGGGTGACCTTTGGCCTGGGGCTCGACTGCAGACAGGACCCTTCTTCCGACACGTGGAGGTGTCCTGGACAGGTTGCACAAGAGCAAGAGAGGACTGTGGGAGAGCACTGCCAGGCAAAGCCTCCAGAAGACAAACAACAGGTTGCAGCCAAGAGGGCTAGTGAGTGTCATACAATTGGGAGATCTGGGAGGCACGCCTGAGAGGACTGGGAGCGTGCAGTCTGAGATGGGTGCAGAGCCAGAGGAGTGGACTGGGGTGTCACAGGCAGTGGAGAGAGGCAGCTGCAGCCATGAGGGCTGGCAGGGCATGAAGATCTGGTACTAGGCTCAGTAGCCACATGGATAGCTAGCACTCGGACTATCTACAATTTTGCTACACTAAAGGGGCCCTGCGGTCCCTGCCTGCAAAGGACATTCACCTTAGGCCTGGCTGAGTCAGTGTCAGGCCGAAAAATCAGTGCTAGCTCGTCTGGGAAGTGCAAGCAAGGGATGTGCTGGAGATGTTGAGGAGAGACAGTCTGCAGGCAAGTGATGTGCTGGAGTTGGAGACTGGAGTTGTATATACCGGGAAGTGTATATAATCGGTCCCATATATATTATTCTGCAAATCAGTTTGGGCATATCATGAATATCCCATCCCCATCCAAGTTTATTCCTCTCAATAAAAATAAGGTTCAAGGACTGGTTTTCTGCCTGAGGGTGAATGAAAACTGTGTGCCTGGCTGGGCAGGGTGACCGCTACACAAGTTTAAATCAGTATTTTTTGCTAGAAAATGACTTATAACCCCCAAACATTATGCATTTTTTTTAGCCCAGACCCTAGGGAATAAAATGGTGGGTTTTGCAATTTTTTTTATGCCACATGGTATTTGCGCAGCGTTTTTTCAAACACAGTTTTTGGGGAAAAAAATACACTTTTTAAAATTTGAATGCAAAGAAACACAATAAATGTCAGGCCGAGTAGATACCAAACATGTCACCCTTTAAAATTGTGCACGCCCACACAATGGCGACAAACAAGGTATTTTACTATCCATAGGCAACGCTTTAAAAGCCTTTACAGGTTATCACTTTAGATATACAAAGAAGGTCTAGTGCTAGGCATCACTCTGGTACAACCAGTTGAAGTCAAATGACATACAGGTATGTGAGTTGGTGGCAAGTGGTTAATGTTATATGCTGGCTGCAGTAGTTCTTATGCTTCCAATTACTTTCTATAGGTTCATTTCCCAGGAAGAGAATGTCCTCTGTTCATAGAAGCCCTATCCTGGGTGGAGCCACTGTCAACTTTATTATTAATCCAATTCTTCCACTTAGCAAAGGTTCTGGTACTCCTATTTATCTATAGGTTTAGCGCCAAATCATGTTTGAGGATGGCCATTTCTCATATCTCCCCCACTCCCCCCCCCCAAAAAAAGAGGGCTACAGCTGTTTAATTGTTTGTTACATACTAAAATAAAAATACAATAAAGGTGATTTTAAATGACTATTATGGGTGCAATTGGCTTGCGTCGATTGTATCCGTTTGAAACACTTCCTAGGTCATTCAGAATTCAGTCACAGGTGCATTTTACCTGCAATTGATCTTCTTCTAACCTGCATTTGACATTATCAAGTGGGCTTTGCATTCTAATGCCGTGTACACACGAGCGGATTTTCCGTCGTAAAAATCTTGGATGGTTTTTCCGACGGAATTCGGCTCAAGCTTTGCTTGCATACACACGATCACACAAAAGTTTGCTGAACTTTCGACTGTCAAGAACGCGGTGACGTACAACACTAAGACGAGGCGAGAAAATTAAGTTCAATGCTTCCGAGCATGCGTCAAATTGTTTCCGAGCATGCATAGGAATTTTGCGCGTTGGAATTGATACAGAGATCGTAATTTCCGATGAAAAAATTTTCCAGCCGAAAAATTGAGAACCTGCTCTGCTCTCAACGTTCGTGTTTGTTGGCCGACAATTGTGTACCGTTTGTATGCAAGACAAGTTCCTGGCACACGCCCTTCGGACAAAAGTCTAATGCTTTGTCTGCCGAAAAGCCGATCATGTGTACAAGGCTTTATACTTGTATAGTAATGCAAAACCTGTCTGATGCAAAAAAAATTCAAAAATGGGCCATCGACACAGGCCCTGAAACAACTTCCAAAAGGGTTACAGAAGCTCTTTTCAACTATTCTGGACCTGTCTATTTTTATGGCAAAAAAACAGCCCTTGTTACCTTTTTTTTAATAAGGAAAGTGAGAGTGAAACAGAAAGTGAAAAAAAGTAAAATAAAAATGTGAAGTGACATCACACTAATAATAATCAAATGCACAAAAAAGAAATAAAAGTAATGCAAAAAATAAAAATGAAAAAAATCCACCCTCTTATCAACTTGTAGATTTTTTAATAAGCTACTCAACAAAAAATTTAGAGTAGCACCTTTGGTTAAATTTCAGTATTTCGCTGCTAAATTATTTTAATTTTTTTTGCGGAAATTGATTTGCTCATCCCCAAAAGTGCGACAGTTTCAGTGGGCGGACTCGATGGACTACTCTGTCTTTTTATGCTGTCACTTTTCTATGTTTCCAGAAATGAAAAGAACTAACCTTAGAAACCTGCCATTGTCTTTGGAAACCTGGTGCAAATAAGAAATGTGTTTATTTGTTTTTAAATGTGTTAAAACAAAAAACTAACAAAGAAACTAAAACGAAAAAAAAAAAATATATATATATATATATATATATATATATATATATATATATTTATATATATACACATTTTGATTGCATTATAATAATGTTAAACATGTTAATATATATTGTGTTAAAAAAAAAAAAACGAAGTATATCATTACATATGAAATATATCATAAAAATTAGTGTGAAATGGTAAAATGCAAACCTGATGTGACAGCGGTAGAATCTGCTTGAAAATCCCAGGACTTCCCTCCACATGAATGAAAAAAATGTTAGCAGAGCCCGAAGCAGACACAGCAACGTTACCACTGGTTACCAGAATGTTTGGGTCACTAGACTTAGGAAGGGAGGGGGGTACAATATAGTTAATAAGTAAAATGAACCAGTTAGCTTTACTTACAGGTGCGTCTACTATGCTTTCTTTTTTTTTTTACAATAGAGTTAAAACATATAACTAAACAAATACAGATACTTAAAGTTATGACCTGAAATCATGTTTTTCCCCTCCCATGAGTGTGAAGTGGTTTGTCTCTAGACCTTTTATTACAGTTTGGACAGTTCTTTGTCCTGTGAGTGGAGTAGGAGGAGGTGGAAGCAGTGTAAACTAAGGACATGATCAGTGCCTATTGAGAAGTGCAATGTTTGTTAGAGAGATCTCACATAGTATGTGTAGGAGGTAATGGTGCTTAGTGTAACCGGAGACAGCAGCATTGCCTTTGTTGTGTGCCTGCGTTACTAATGACAGGGAAGCCAGGGAACAACACAAACCAAAGCTGTTCTTACAAGTATATTTTAATCTTGTACAGCCCAGGGCATTTGAAAATGAACTACCAATTAAATTAGTAATTGTTTGTCTGGTAGGTTTGTACTAAATTCTCTATCAAATATATCCCTTGAATCTAGTTAGGCCTGTTTAGTGGATATAAACTGGGAGGAAAAGTGCCTGTAAATTATATGGCTCCTAGTCACACCTTTTTTTGAATAGACAGTCCCTCTTTTAAGTCTATCAAAGTGGAATTAAGCCCAAAAAAAAAATAGGATTTTTATGACAGAGGAGACCCCATTAGTTTCTTTTGCCATAAATAGGAAAGGTCCTAATGTTTGAGTCGAACGTAAGTTCGACGTGAACATTGGGTGTTCGTTTGCTTGCAAACAAACCGAACATATGGGGCATTCGTGGCAAATTTAAGGGCCACAGAGCGCCCAATAATGCACTGCAATATCGCAGTGGATTGACGGCTGCTGATTGGCCAAAGCATGCACCTGACCTGCATGCTTTGGCCAATCACAGCGCGCTCTGCTGTGAGAGCCATGATTGGCCAAAGGCAGAGTCCACACACTATAGAACGCTGCTTACATGGCTGTTGTATAAAGTGTTATGATTGAGAGAATGTTAGCTAGAGTCAGGTTAGTTAATGGCGTGCAGGGAGTTTAATATATATATATATATATATATATATATATATATATATATATATATATATATATATATATATTATATATATATATACACAGTGCAGTCAGTGTACAGTATATAATACAGTGTATTGAAGTGGTTAAGGGGAACCCTATGATAGAAATAAGAAAAAAAAACGGCATGGGTCCCCACCCTCCCTGTTCATACCAGGCCCTTTGGGTCTGGTATAGGTTTTAAGAGGAACTCCACGCGATGGGAGGCATCCCGCCGACTGCTGTCTCTTGGCTGTGACAGCTGTTATATAGGCAGGGGCGGGGCCACCCAGTGACATAACCGAGTGACCCCACCCATTCTGACATCATGTGACATCAGAGGGGGGTGGGGTCATCTGGTTTACGTCAGCGGGTGGCCCCGCTCTTGCCTATATAACAGCTGTCACAGCGATAAAACAGCAGTCGGTGGGAGCCCTCCCATGGTGGCGGAATATTTTCGCTTTTTTTTTCTATTTTTCGGGTCTGTTGGGCAGTGTGATTGATGATGGATGTACATCATGGGACACTTTTTTTTCTTTTATAATAAAGGAATTGTCAAAAACTGTCTTTTGAGGTTTTTACTTTTTGACACTTTTTTTTGGTGAATGGGTAGGGTACCCGATGCCCATTCACATAGGAGGGGGGTCCGGGATCTGGTTGTCCCCTTCTTAAGGGCATGTGGCATGGTATGGTTCAGGAGAGGGGGTCGCTCACTCACCCCCCCTCCTGTCCTCCAGGCTGCATGCTCAGATACGGGTCTGGTATGCATTTTGGGGGTTGGGCCCCCGCGTAAAAAAAATGTTGCAGTGGAGTTCCCCTTAAAATCCATACCAGGCCCTTTGGGTGAACCCCTGACAATTTTTTTCCTTGATTTTTATCTATATTGCCGGGATCCGACAATACATTACAGCCGCAAGCAATTTTAAATTACACAAATCCCAGTGCTGGCGCTCATGCACGCGATCGTGTGTGCCCGGCGGCGATCCTACCTGCCACGCACATCGGGTCCCCCCAGTACGCTGCCCACCTTTTCTTCATTTCCTTGCCCCCTCTCAACCTCTCCAGGAGGATGAGCCCATGCAAATTGGCGCTACCCATTTATCCCCTGGGGAAAGGGCTAGAAGGAGATCTCAGGGACTCTGCTTATACTGTGGCAACCATGGCCACCATGTCGCTAGTTGTCCTAATAAGCTGAGAAATGCCAAGAGTCTAGTGCGGGTGGGGTCTGCTTCTATAGACTATACTGCGTCAGTTTCCCTCAGAGATAAACTATTTGTTCCTGCACAACTTAGCTCTGCCAAGTTTTCTCACCGCCTCTCAGCTTTCATAGATTCTGGTGCTGCTAGCAATTTCATTGATAGGGACCTAGCACACTGTCTACAGATTCCGGTGACTAAGCTGCACAGATCCTTCTTAGGCTTAGCTGTTGATAACTCTCCCATGTCCATGGGTCTGGTGACCTTGTGCACTGTACCTATTACCCTGACCACTGGGGAATTTCATAGGGAGACAATTAGCTTCTACTTGATCTCATCTCCCGCCTATCCCCTTATCTTAGGTTATCCCTTGCTTAAACTTCACAACCCACACATAGACTGGGCTACACAGGAGATTAGGTCCTGGTCCCAGACCTGCATCCAGAATTGTATTAAAACTGCTGACCAGTTTCCCATTTATAACTCTTGTGTGGCCAGTACCAGTCATATGCCTTTATTACAGTCCTATTAAGTTCCTGATCATGACAATTTTTCCAAATGTGACTCAAATGTGACTCCAGTTTACATAACCAGGTGCCTTTATATGACTGTTATAGCAAAAGACGCTGACAAGTATATTTAATGCTCTACAACTCACCTCTCCAGCCAATTGCCAAAGCCTGACTCCTCTCCTCCTAGAAGCCAAACTTTTTTTGTCTCACAGCCTTGAACCCTGTTTGTAAACTTCCTCTAAGTCCTCAGAAGTCAAGCCCCCTGGATTACCCCTACCTTTGCCTGTCGCTAAACTCCCTTGGATGCCAGCCAGGCTAACTTGTCTGCTAGTTCCACATTTGCTACACCTGGCGATGTGATTCAGGCAGTCGCTACACCTGGTGATGCGATTCAGGCAGTCGCTACACCTTGCGATGCAATTCAGACAGTCGCTACACCTGGTGATGTGGCCCAGTCGGCCACTGCATCGGTTATGCTATTCCAGCCCATTGAGCTTCCTGCTTTTTCTTATTCAGGACTTTCTGTAACCTGGCCTCACTTTACTTTTACTACACCCATTCTAACCGGTCTAAGAGGTCCAAACCATCCTTTGGATAAACTGCCTCATTCAGCCAGATGGGGCTTTCAATCTTTTTTTTCAGGGTTTTCTGCTTTCTGCTCATGTTTCAGCTATCTGGCTTGACTCCTGTGACACGTCCCCTGCTAACCAACCTGACCTCGCAGCTCCACGGACTTCTGCCCAGTCTGATGGTCCTGTGCTGGATGTCCAGCTTGTCTTTAAGGGTCTGGGGGCCCCTCCTCAGAGGAGGGATAATGTCAGGATCACTTAAGTGTTCCTGCTCCTCATTCCAGCATCCGGGTTTTGGCTATTGCATTCTCCCTGTCTGTGTCCACCTGCAAGGTGGTTGATATGGTCAGTCACCTGTTATAAGCAAACCAAACACTCTGTCCCTTGCTTGAGATAGAGCAAATACCTGTGTTGTTGCTGAGCAAGCTCCCTGTCTGTGTGCCCTGCTTTACTATTTTGGATTTCCCTGTGTAGCGCTACCCCCAGTTAAGAGAGCCGCTGGTTTGTTTTGGGTCCCTGAGTACAGCTCCACCAACCCCCGGCAATTTGGCTCTACCCGCTCTGGCACAGTTAGTAAAGGGGTACGTCCCTATGCACATAAAACTTAGCTTATACTCTAAGTGTAATTGGTATGAACTCACAAGCAGACTGCTGAAATAAGAATAACTGGCTTTACTTTTGTCAGTAAGGAAAAAGAATAGCAACATGCATTTAAACATATATCTTACAATACTTTGGCAGGTCCCTGCAAAATGCACTTTAACATGTACACAGGTATATCAATCTAACAATGGGGAAACGGAGCGCCCAGTGTGGCGACCGTCTGCTATACACCCCTGAGGTGCAATAAATCTATCTGCGCCTACCTAACGGACCAGGCCTGATCCCTAGTAATAGAGCTCAGTCCTTGTACTAGTACAGTGTTCTTCACCGGCAATAAATCTGTAGAGGTGGTGCACATGTAGCTTTAAATGGTGTCATTTGTAATCCACAAAAAGTAACATTGCTGCTCTGAGGTAAATTGCGCCTAGGCAGTTCAGTAGGCATAAAACGTGTGTGTCAATGCAGGATGAGCCTTCCGGCTCTCTCACCAATCCTTGGGGTACCGTCCTCCGATCCGGTCCCTCTAATGGTGGCTCTGGTCTCTTCAATGGCGGCGTCCGGTCTCCTCAGTCACAGCCCTGCACTCCGGTCATCAGCTCCGTCCGACCGACAGTAAGGGGAAGTCTCCGCTCCGCTGCTGTGGATTCTGAGGGGTGAGAGTCTCACTCCATCGGCTGCAAGGCCCAGGCTTCAGGCCTTCAGCTCCGGTCCGCACAGGTGTCTCTGCTGGCTGCAGTCTCCGCGTCACACGCTCTGTCAGCAGAGGCAGGCCAGTCCTGTCAGGCCTCAGAAGAGGAAGTGTCCCAAGAGGAAGAGGCGGTCTCCGCTCTTCCCTTTTATAATCTCCCCCAGCAGCCTCCCGGGCGGAAGTCAGCAGCCCTGGGGCCTGGGGAATCCTGGGAGATGTAGTCTCTAAGCCTAAAAGGGGTAGAACCCCGCTACACACTCCCCCCACTTTAAATCTTTGGTCCCCAAAGATAGTGTTCAAACTACAAACTTTCTCGGGAACAACATTTTCACATAATTTGGACAGAGGAGCTTCCCACCAATTGGCATGAGATGGGGAGCTGTCCTGTCGACAGGTCACTTCAGTGTGTGCGACCTGCTTAACTGTGCCAGAGAGTGAGCTGGGGTTGCCCTCCACTAAATGAACAGCGGAAGGGTCAGGGCTTTCAGCACTTCTCCTTGCTGTGGTAACAGAGTCCTCTGAACTTTCTCCCATCTTGGGGTAAGTTAACTTCTTGGGAGGCTTCACACTCCTGCGAGCTCTCTGTTCTCTTGGAACTTCTTCAGGAACACATTCTGGCAACATCTCTGGTTCTGGAACATCTTCTTCTTGTTCTGGGTAGAGACCAGGGATATCTTCCCAGCACTCAGGCACATCACTAAATGGCACAAACTCTGTGGCTTCTGGGTTCAATGTGTTATCTTCCACATTCTCAGTAAGTGGAAGATCTATGGCAGAATTTCCTGGAGTTGAGGAAGGCCATAGCCATTCAAGTTCTCCTCTTTCTTCCTCAGGTTGGGGGTCCTGTCCACCCCTAACTTGGGAGGTCTGGGACCTAGTGTTAGGCCTGGGGGTATCCAGAATGGAAACAGATTCAGGTAAGTCTCTCGTTGGAGGCATTCTGACTGCTTCAGTGAGTGGGAGCAAATGATTCCTATGCCAGGTCTTCAAAGGCCCCAATCTTCCTTCTGGCTTCAACTTGTAGACAGGCAATCCTGGAAGTTTTCTACAGATGATATATGGCTCTGATCTCCATCTATCAGCAATCTTGTGTTTTCCAGGGATTCCTAGGTTGCGTAACAGTACACGGTCCCCAGGCTGTAGGTCCTGTACTCTAACTTTCAAATCAAAGTTCCTCTTGTTTCGGGCCCCCCTCTGGTTAGAGGCCGCTTGAGCTTTTTCATAAGCTATCTTCAGACTGCGCCTCAGTCTGTCCACATATCCTTTGTGGGAGGCAGCTGAGGCATGGTCCAAGGAAATGCCGAAGGCCAAATCCACTGGCAATCTTGCTTCTCTCCCAAACATAAGCCGGTAAGGGGAGAAACCTGTCACATCACTTGTGGTGCAATTGTAGGCATGCACTAGAGCTGAAATGTGTTGGCTCCAGTGTTGCTTCTTCTCGGTCTCTAAAGTTCCCAACATGTTCAATAGGGTCCTGTTGAACCTTTCAGGCTGGGCATCACCTTGAGGGTGATACGGTGTGGTCCTAGTCTTCTCTACTCCCAGAGAATCTAGTAGCTTCCTGATCAGGCGACTCTCAAAGTCCCTTCCTTGGTCTGAATGGATTCTCTGTGGCAGTCCATAGTGAACAAAGTACTTCTCCAAGAGTACCTTGGCTACTGTAGAGGCCTTCTGATCCTTGGTTGGGAAAGCCTGAGCATAACGAGTGAAATGGTCGGTTACCACCAGAACATTTCCCAATCCGCTCAAATCGGGTTCAAGGCAGAGAAAATCAATGCATACCAGATCCATTGGGCCTTCACTTTGCAGGTGGCCCATTGGGGCAGCTTGATGGGGTAAACTCTTTCTCTGAATGCATCTTGCACAGGAATGGCAATACTCCTCCACTTCGGCCCTCATGCAGGGCCAGTAAAACCGGTCTCTGACAAGTTGGAAGGTTCTCTCTGCTCCTAAGTGACCATGCTGGTCATGTAAGGCAATCAGCACAGTCTCTCGATGCTTTTCTGGGAGAAACAACTGCCACTTGTCTTCTGGTCCATCAGAGGGGCCCCTTCGGTAGACTACCCCCTGATGCACCTGTAGCTTGTCCAATTCTCTCCTCAGTAGGCGAGCTTCTTTGGAAGGGTGAAGGCGGAGTCCCTCTGGACTCTGGTCTTCCAGGGCTTCCAGGACCAATTTCCCCATGGAATCTTCCAATTGGTCACACCTTAACTCCTTCTTGGACAGCTTCGGCAGACACTCTTCTGCCAGTTGAGTTACCCCACAGTAACACTTTGGGACTCCCACTGTGGTAACTCCTATCTCTTCAGCTCTGGATCCTCCTCTGGCTTGGAGTTCAGCCCCTTGACAAAGGGCTCGCACTCCATCTGGTGCCACTTGGGTCCAGTCTTCCCAGTCATCGACCATGACATGGGATCTTCGGGACAGGGCATCTGCATCCCTATTTCCAGCCCCTGGTCTGTACTTGAGACTGAAATTGAATCCAGACAACGCCGCCAACCATCTGTGTCCAGTTGCATCCAGCTTGGCGGTGGTGAATAGATAGGTCAAGGGGTTGTTATCTGTCTTTACAGTAAACTCGGCCCCATACAAATAGTCTCTCAATTTGTCAACAACTGCCCATTTGAGGGCTAAGAACTCCAACTTGTGGGTGGGATAGTTCTTCTCGGAGGGGGTCAGGCTCCGGCTCACATAAGCCACTGGTCGTAGCTGATCTTCATGCTCCTGGTAGAGTACTCCACCTAGGCCCTCATGGCTGGCATCAACATGTAGCTCATAGGGTCTAGTGGGATCAGCGTAGGCCAAAACTGGGGCTGTGGTGAGACTTCTCTTCAAGGTTCTGAAAGCCTCTTCACACCTTGAATTCCACTGGTCTTGGACTGACTCACTGGACCTCCTAGGCCCCATTCCATCCTCCTCTCCTTCTGTCTTCAGCAGCTCGTTGAGGGGTTTGGCAATGCGGGCAAATCCATCCACGAACCTGCGGTAGTAGGAGCAGAACCCCAAGAAAGACCGAAGTTCTGTAACTGTTGTGGGCCTTGGCCACGAAGTAACTGCCTCCAGCTTCTCAGGGTCTGTAGACACTCCTTTTTCAGACACTATGTGTCCCAGATAGTTCACAGAAGACTGATAGAACCGACACTTCTCTGGAGAAAGTTTAAGTCCCTCTTCACTGAGCCTCTTCAGTACTTTCTCCAGCCTGGCTTCATGTTCTTCCAAAGTCTTTCCAAAGACAATGACATCGTCCAGATACACAAGGACTTCTATGAGGTTCATGTCTCCAACTGTCCTTTCCATTAGGCGTTGAAACGTAGCAGGAGCTCCAGATAGGCCCTGGGGCATCCTGTTGAACTCAAAGAATCCTACTGGGGTTATGAAGGCAGTCTTTTCTCTGTCCTCTGGATGCATGGGGATCTGGTAATACCCACTCTTGAGGTCCATCACACTGAACCACTTAGCTCCAGATAAACTCTGTAAGGCATCTTCTATCCTTGGCGTGGTGTACTGGTCAGGAATGGTCCTCCTGTTGAGAGTTCTGTAGTCAATGCACAGTCTCAATGACCCATTCTTCTTTCTGACTACCACAATTGGGGAGGCGTAGGGGCTTCTGGACTCCCTAATCACTCCCGTCTTCTTCAATTCCGCAAGCTGCTACCTCAGATCCTCCAGATCTGCTAGCGGGACTCGCCTCACTCTCTCTCTGAATGGCTTGTCCTCTTGCATGCGGATTCGATGGGTGGCACTCCTCGCACACCCCACATCAAACTCATCTTTTGAGAAAATCTTCTCCCATCTGGTCAGCTGGGCCTTGGCTCTCTCTTTCCAAGCTCCAGGTAGGTTTGGGTTTTCCATGGAGAGTTTCTTCCAAACATCTTCACTTTCACCCGTCCCCTTCACTTCTGACCAGCCAACTGGGACAGCAGGACTCACCTGTCCCAGAAGCATCCTGGCAGGGATCTCCACGGGCTGCTCCGTGGGGTTCCTCACACTGACAGGGACTCTTCCTCTAGCCTTCTTCAGGTCCTTCAGTGAAATTACTTCTGGTATCACCTCCAGACCTGAGTGACCCTCCATTGGGTCGGGTTCCAGCATCACAAAGGGGCCAGGCTGCTCCCAAGTGAGTTTCACCGTGGCTCTCATGCAGGTCACCTCTCCAGGCTGTAACACTGCTCCTTCTTTTCCAAGCCTCCATACCCTTCCTATCCCCTCACTTGGGGTCTTCTGCTCTAGGACCAACCGCTGGTAGGCTGCCTTCAGCATGGGATGGATCTTGGGAGTTGAAAGATTCTCTTTCTTCACCAGGGGAGTCAGAAGCCTTCTGACTAGGTCCGTGTTCGTCCCTATGATCAGGGACGTCTTGCTGGTTCCTGGTGGGCGGGGACACACCACTGCTAAGGTGTCGAACACTTCAGACTTCCCAGCTACGGATGGGTCAAACGTCAATCTGATGGGTAAGTATCCATCATAGGGGAAACTCTGAGTTCCCAATCCCCTTATCTCCAGCTCTTCTATCTTCTGTATAGGCAGATGACTCAGGTATCTGTCATAGAAGTCCCTGTACAACAGGGTCACTTGTGCTCCAGTGTCCAGGAGGGCCTTTGTGTACACTCCTTCCACCTGGATGGGTACAGTAGGGGATGGACCAACTAGCTCTTCTGGGTAGGGCCTAGTTGATGCTGTCCTCTTCTTTGGACTCTTTGCTTTGCCAGCACTTGATTTGCACTTGCTCCTTTCTTGAGCCTGGTATGCATTGACTTTCTCCCTCTTACTGGGAGTGTGAACCCGTTGAGGGATATTGTTATCTCTCACTTGCAAGGGTTGTTGCTTTGGGGTGCTGTGTCTCTTCAGAGGGGTCTTGCCCCCTTTCTCTGGAGTGCACCTCGGTTGAGGATCCCTGGGCCCCTTCTGAGGGGTTTGGTCTCCTCGCTTTCTCTTCTTGTTGTGCTTCTTGGAGCTCACTGAAGGTGATGGGCACCCGGTTGACTCCTTCACCGGGGCCCTTTGGCGTTTCCCGCCGGCTGGCGGCTTTCTGCCTTCTTCTTCTTGGGACTGGAACATACAGCTGCAATATGACCAATTCCTCCACAATTAAAGCAAATCATCTCACTGTGGTCAGGTGGGGATGCTGGTGCTGGAACAGCTGGAAACAATTCCCTCCTGGTTGTTTCCTTCTTGGGACTGGGCGTCTCTTTCGCCACTAGAGACGTCAGTATCTCCATCATCTGGGACATCTGCAACTTCAGGGCATCTACCTCTGTGTCTCTTTCAGGGGTTAAGGTCGTCCTGACCGTGGCCACTGGAGGCTTTGTAGACCCCATCACCTGCTTCTCCCTTTTCTCCTCCAACATGGCCTCTTCTTCTCTGACCATTCGGATGAGGTCAGGGTAGTCCAGGCTCTTCCCATCCTGGCGGGTACGTAGAATTAGTGCGACAGGGTCCAAGGGTTGGGCTCCCCTCATCACCTGCTGGGCACGGGCTTCATCTACCTTCCCTGGATCTATCCCCTTCTTCAGGATAATCCTATGCAGGATCTTGTCTATGCGTCCCATGTACTCTGACAGCTTCTCCCCTGTCTTCTGGTAACAGTGTTCCAGTTGATAGGTAAGTTCTGTGACCTTTTCTGTCCCACCAAACACACCCTCCAGGATGTCTATGTAGTCCTGGGCAGTGCAATCCTTTTTACTCGTCTTCAGATTGCGTATGGCCTCTAAGGCAGGTCCTTTCAGGCTTTCCACAATCCTTTGCTTCTTTCTGCCTTCTGAGACCTCCCATTCTTCTAGGGCCTGCGTGGCACCATCTAACCACTCTTCAAATCCCTCTTCTCCCGAGGGTACAGGTGTCCTCCCTGAAAACATCCGGAGTTTCCTGTATCCCGACATTGGGTAATCCCCGGGGTCTCTTCTGCACTGGGTCACAATCTCCCCTAGGACAGCACACAGTTCTGCACTAAGAGTAGTGTGTGCGGGTGCGGGACTTTCCGCGCCCTTCTGCTCCTCCTTCTTTGGGGATAGAATGGCTTTCATAGGAGAACCTTCTCCCTTCCGTGGCAGCGCATGCAGCACTTGATAGGCCTGACCATTCGGTGCCTGTATGCTCTGGCTCCTGAACTGCTCTGGAGTCTCTTCCTTCCACTCTATTAAGGCGTATGTGTACCCAGCATCATTTCTCATGTCCATTATCCATGACTTCTGGCATGGGGATAATGACATTATGAGCTGCTTCACTGCCTCTCTCTGCCACATCCCTGGCAGTTCAATAACCGCTGCTGCGGCTGGGTCAGCGGCCCATGTTGCGGACCACCGTCCCACTTCTATCGGGTCCATGCCGGCACCTTCTGGCGGCTTTTCCCGCTGACTCAGGATCCCGGATTACGGGCCCCCACGTGGTGCGCTACCCCCAGTTAAGAGAGCCGCTGGTTTGTTTTGGGTCCCTGAGTACAGCTCCACCAACCCCCGGCAATTTGGCTCTACCCGCTCTGGCACAGTTAGTAAAGGGGTACGTCCCTATGCACATAAAACTTAGCTTATACTCTAAGTGTAATTGGTATGAACTCACAAGCAGACTGCTGAAATAAGAATAACTGGCTTTACTTTTGTCAGTAAGGAAAAAGAATAGCAACATGCATTTAAACATATATCTTACAATACTTTGGCAGGTCCCTGCAAAATGCACTTTAACATGTACACAGGTATATCAATCTAACAATGGGGAAACGGAGCGCCCAGTGTGGCGACCGTCTGCTATACACCCCTGAGGTGCAATAAATCTATCTGCGCCTACCTAACGGACCAGGCCTGATCCCTAGTAATAGAGCTCAGTCCTTGTACTAGTACAGTGTTCTTCACCGGCAATAAATCTGTAGAGGTGGTGCACATGTAGCTTTAAATGGTGTCATTTGTAATCCACAAAAAGTAACATTGCTGCTCTGAGGTAAATTGCGCCTAGGCAGTTCAGTAGGCATAAAACGTGTGTGTCAATGCAGGATGAGCCTTCCGGCTCTCTCACCAATCCTTGGGGTACCGTCCTCCGATCCGGTCCCTCTAATGGTGGCTCTGGTCTCTTCAATGGCGGCGTCCGGTCTCCTCAGTCACAGCCCTGCACTCCGGTCATCAGCTCCGTCCGACCGACAGTAAGGGGAAGTCTCCGCTCCGCTGCTGTGGATTCTGAGGGGTGAGAGTCTCACTCCATCGGCTGCAAGGCCCAGGCTTCAGGCCTTCAGCTCCGGTCCGCACAGGTGTCTCTGCTGGCTGCAGTCTCCGCGTCACACGCTCTGTCAGCAGAGGCAGGCCAGTCCTGTCAGGCCTCAGAAGAGGAAGTGTCCCAAGAGGAAGAGGCGGTCTCCGCTCTTCCCTTTTATAATCTCCCCCAGCAGCCTCCCGGGCGGAAGTCAGCAGCCCTGGGGCCTGGGGAATCCTGGGAGATGTAGTCTCTAAGCCTAATCCTAGCAACTGATGACCTACCAGCTCCACCCCTCCCTTCAGCTCCCGATTCCTCTCAGCGGCTCTCACCAGATAAAAGGAATCTTGCAGCCCTTTACTTTCCAGCTTGTCACACAGAAGCACTCCACCAGCTTCTGTGTGTTAGCACCAGGCACCTAGGGCATATGCCCTACATTTGCTGGGGTCCCGGTGCCAGAACAGCCCACATTGTTTTTTTTGTGGGGATTCTGGAGGCAGCCTCTTTTCCCGCTTGTTAGAACTATGTAGCATGGGGCCAAGTGAAGTGCTGTGAAACTCTTCCATGGCTCTGTGCTACAGTTCTGATATTCAGACCATTCTGTATTTGCGAGAGAGGGGCATTGGTGAGAGAGCTAGGGAGGCATTAGTAAGAGAGGAGGGGGACATTGGTGAGAGAGCTAGGGGGGCATTAGTGAGAGAGTTAGTGGGGCATTGGTGATAAAGCTGGGGGGCATTGGTAAGAGAGCTAGGGGGCATTAGTAAGAGAGCTTAGGGACATTAGTGAGAACCAGGGGGGGGGGCGTTGGTGAGAGAGCTGGGGAGTATTATAAGTATTGATAAGAGCTAGGGGATATTGGTGAGAGAGTTAGGGGGCATTTTTGAGAGCTGGGAGGTATTTTGAGAGAGCTGGGGGGCATTGGTGAGAGCTGGGGGGCATTGGTGAGATAGCTGGAGGGAGTCATTGGTGAGAAAGTTGGGGGGGGGGTGGTGAGAGAGCTAGGGGAGGCATTGGTGAGAAGTGAGAAAGCTGCTCTGCCTTACAGACTACTGCACTATATACACACAATATATATGGTACATTATATACTTCTAACCAAAGTGTTCTTTGTCTCAACAGTCGCTGGTTGCTGTGAAGTCCCTGACTATTTTAATGAAGTTCTTCTCAGACAAAGAAATCAAAGCATATTTTTTAGGCACAAAAAAGCCCCATTCTGCCTAGCAACAAGTGACACTGATCTCTGCTCCCTGTGATTGGAGCAGAGATCAGTGTTCACTAACACACAGCCACACCCCCCACAGTTAGTAACACGCCCCCCTACAGTTAGTAACACTTAACCCCTACACTGCCACCCCTGGTTAACCCCTTCACTGCCAGTGTCACCAAAAATATGTAGAAGAATACGTATTGGCCTAAACTAAAAAGAAATTATTTTTTTTATATATTTTTGGGGGATATTTATTATCGCAAAAAAGTAAAAAATAATGATTTTTTTTCTAAATTGTCGTTCTTTTTTTGTTTATAGCGCAAAAAAGAAAAACCGCAGGGGAGATACAATACCACCAAAAGGAAGCTCTATTTGTGGGGAAAAAAAGGACGTAAATTTTGTTTGGGAGCCACGTCGCATGACCACGCAATTGTCAGTTAAAGCGACGCAGTGCCGAATCGAAAAAAGTGGTCTGGTCATAAGCCAGCAAAATGGTCCAGTCTGAAAGTGGTTAACCACGCCCCCTTCCACCATAAAGAAGTTGGCAGCACCCACATTTACGCACGCCACAGCTCACTTCCACCCTTGATTAACCCTCATTCGGAAGTTCAAAAGTTGGGAGGTATGGCTTATGTCCGATGATACGAGATGCATACTAATTCTGAATGACTAAATACTAAGGCATTCAGTACCTGCGTTAATGACACTGCTTATATCTCTCCCCCCCCTGGCACTGAATAAGTCATACAAGGTGGCAGCAGCAGTGGCAGTGCACATGGCTAAAGGCTGGGATTATGTAAAGAGGGGGGGATACAACTGCGCAAACCAAAAAAGGGGGGGGAAGCTAAAATTAATCAGCTAATCAACAATAGCAACGACTGCCGCAGCCACCATCAAGGTGTTCACACACCAGCAATCAGTGAGAATAAATATATAAATAAATATATAAATAATGGGGCGCTAGCATAAAAATGGTATGTATAAAAAAGACTAGTTAAAAATGTAACAAGAGTGCATTAAAATTACTGATCGGATAAAAAATGTGGCGCTATTAAAAGTCCACCACTCCAAGGGGAATCGTCCAACAAGGGCGGCTCCAGACACAGCGTCCAAAGAAATTAATGAAATAAATCAAGGCGTATAGCAGGGATCTTCAAACTACGGCCCTCCAGCTGTTGTGGAACTACATTTCCCATGAGGCATTGTAAAACTGACATTCACAGCCATGACTAGGCATGATGGGAATTGTAGTTGCTGAACAACTGGAGGGCCGTAGTTTGAGGACCCCTGGCGTATAGCATCAAACACTGAGTAGAGCTATATAAACAGCATCAAACGAATAGATCAAACAATATAAAAATGTAGAATCCACATCCCATGTGTCAAAATAAATGGATAAAAATAGTGCAATAAAACTATAAGTGGCAATAAATATTCAAGTGAAAAATAAATAATATAAAATTGCAAATAACGTGTAAATGGGAATAAAAATACTAGTGCAAAAAGGCAATCCGTGAATAAATAATCCTGTGCATTTAAAAACAAAAGGCACAAATAAACCTGTGTTCAATAAATAAATAAATAAATAAATTGCCGTGAGTCCAAGATAAAGGTGTTTAAAATTGAAAACAAGTCCTGTGCAATCAAATAGGTATTCCCATATATAGTGCACAATTCATAAGTAATCTCCAGGTGAAGTGGTGGGTTTTGTATTCATAATAGTCTTTAAGAGATAAACGTGGTGCTCCTTTTCATGCAGATGTCCTAGGCTGTTTCCCCCAACCCCTTACCTTATAGGTAAGGAAAATCAACCTTAATGGGCTTGGGCATCCACCTCCTCCGGATCTGATCCTCTGGCTGCGTCCCTGCCAGCTCCTCTCAGGTGGACATGTGAGCAAACAGATTGAAGTGCTCCATTGTGTAGTATTTCAAAAAATGTATTATAAATAAGCAGCAGATAACTTACAGTGTATGCAGAGTTAATGCAGCGGTGGATAAAAAACAGTGTGGGCTCCCGGCCGAGATCCCACACAACTGAACGTCACCAGGCTCTCCTCTCCTTACGCGTTACGTCATGCCCACATGACTTTGTCAAAGGATTCCTTCAATCTGTTTGCTCACATGTCCACCTGAGAGGAGCGGGCAGGGACGCAGCCAGAGGATCAGATCCGGAGGAGGTGGATGCCCAAGCCCATTAAGGTTGATTTTCCTTACCTATAAGGTAAGGGGTTGGGGGAAACAGCCTAGGACATCTGCATGAAAAGGAGTACCACGTTTATCTCTTAAAGACTATTATGAATACAAAACCCACCACTTCACCTGGAGATTACTTATGAATTGTGCACTATATATGAGAATACCTATTTGATTGCACAGGACTTGTTTTCAATTTTAAACACCTTTATCTTGGACTCACGGCAATTTATTTATTTATTTATTTATTTATTGAACACAGGTTTATTTGTGCCTTTTGTTTTTAAATGCACATGTTTATTTATTCACGGATTGCCTTTTTGCACTAGTATTTTTATTCCCATTTACACGTTATTTGCAATTTTATATTATTTATTTTTCACTTGAATATTTATTTCCACTTATAGTTTTATTGCACTATTTTTATCCATTTATTTTGACACATGGGATGTGGATTCTACATTTTTATATTTTTTGATCTATTCGTTTGATGCTGTTTATATAGCTCTACTCAGTGTTTGATGCTATACGCCTTGATTTATTTCATTAATTTCTTTGGACGCTGTGTCTGGAGCCACCCTTGTTGGACGATTCCCCTTGGAGTGGTGGACTTTTAATAGCGCCACATTTTTTATCCGATCAGTAATTTTAATGCACTCTTGTTACATTTTTAACTAGTCTTTTTTATACATACCATTTTTATGCTAGCGCCCCATTATTTATATATTTATTTATATATTTATTCTCACTAAAGGCTGGGATTATTCTGCATTTTCCCCACTGCTGGTTAGTGAATGACTCATTTGGGGCCAAGGTGGAATTTGTAAACCTCAACAATGTGTAGGTAGCGTCACAAGCACAAGGATGACCTAGGCAGCAGCGGTGGCACATATGGCTATGTCCATTTACACATTATACATGTAAACATTTACACAAATGTCTACTGGTGTACCAAGTAAAATACGGTGGGTACAGATTTTTCTTGTTTTGATTTACTAAGCAAGCAATACGCACCAAATCTGTGTGAATAGGTCCATAGTATACAATACTACTGTGTTAAGCTGTATGCAATAAGGATTTAAATGCATTGTATTTAATGCCTGTGTGAACAGGCCCTTAGCAATGTTAAAACACGTTTCTATTTCGTAAGCATTAACATAATAGGTTTCACATTTTTTTTACAAGAAAATTAATATTATGAAAAAAAATGATATTTCCCTTTTTCCATTACTTACTAAAATGTTACTATATTATTGTATTGGTTCATTAGAAATTAGTTTATATTTCAGTAAACATGAAGTAAGATTGATTGCTGAGCTCACATTTGGGAATAATGGATGTTGCATAAATGAAGATCGATTAATATGATATATAAATCTGTTTTGTTGCATTCATTATCTGATTCATATAACTTGGATAGATAGCCTTGTTTTGTGGGTACTTTCAAACAATACATAAGGGATAATATTAAAACATTTAAAGGCAACTTTTTTGTGGTTTTAATAGAATGGGAAAGAGTAAAAACTAGCTAGCAAAAGTGATAGTGACAAGTTTAAAGTCTGGCCGAAGGCCAGTCTGGATTTGTAGGAGGAGTCGGGGGATATATATCCCTCCTCCTCTGTCTGGTCCTGCATCGGCTCATTTGCTGGTTGCTGGATTACAGCTGACGTATGTCGTTTCAGGATTCACAAGGCGTCCGTGTCACTTCCGGTTTTCGGTTTGCAGTGCGGTTGGCTGCCGGAGACTCATGGCGGTTCCCCTCTCCCAGTCCTCACGGTTCCGGTAGGTGCAGACGGAGGGCATCAGCGGGGGGCCTGCATCGGATGCCTCTTAAAGCACAGTTGTCATGCACAGGGGGGGAGGGGTGGCAGTGTCAGGGGGGTCCTCCCGCTCACAGCATGCTATCTATTCCTGGGGCAAGGCCTTGGAGAGAGGGGAGGGGGACAGAGAAGCCAGCTGGTCTGTCGCTTGAGGTCCGTTGGGAGGAGAGACACATGCTGTCAGTCCAGGTCTAGGCATACCTTGTGGGGGGGCAGAGTCATCCTACATGAAGGTGTGGAGGGCTCTGCCAGCTCACTAACATTCCCCCCTACTTCAGGGGGGGGGGGGTTCAGCTTCCTATGTCCCGCTGATGTAGGGGTGGTATTCAGGTAGGCCCATTCCTCATCAGTTCTCATTGGGCACATTTCATCTTTGTTTCGTCACTTGGGTATCATGCGCTTACAGCACCTTACAGCAGTAGCCGTTTCCATCCTCCTATGCATTTCTATGTCTTATCGTACCTTTTGTTTGGTTATTTCTGTTATTTTGTGAGGTAAGGGTTGTGTCGTATTAGTGTCATCTTTTAAGTTATATAAAGAGCCGTAATATGCACTGAATGCGTCTGCTATGGCCTGGGGGTGGTAAAGTTTGGATTGCGTATGGGGGTGTAGGATATGTGCTATTTTTGACTTATATCTAATCCCTCTGAGGCGGGAAGCTAGAAGTTTCCCTGCCTTATTGCCGTTGGTATAGTATGTCATCTTCAACCTCCTGGAAGACTTTTCAAAATCCTCCAGCAGTATGAGACGGAGTTCTTGACGTAATTCCGCCAATTTTTCAGTTAGTGCAGTGGAGGGTTGTGCTTTATTTTGGGTTTCTAGAGTGTGGATTTGGGTTGTTATATTTATTATGCGCTGCCCCCTCATTCTCTTCTTTCTAGCTCCCAGTTGGATGAGAAGGCCCCGTGCGTATTCCACGTCACAAAGGGGTCCGCTACAGAGCCCTCGTTACATTCAAAAAAATTGCATAATTCAGTTGCTAGCCTGGACCGATCTTCCTGGATCAACTGCGGGTTGGATCTCCAAATGTAAGTCGGATTGTTGTTGGATGAGTTGTCCACCCGCAGTGACACCGAGGCGTGATCAGACCAGGTTATATCATTAATGACAGAAGATTTAACCTTCGGTAGTAACCATTTGTCTAAAATGAAAAGATCTAGTCTAGTGTAGGTTTGATGGCTGGAGGAAAAAAAGGTGTAGTCTCTTTCGCTAGCATTGATGCATCGCCAAGCGTCGTACAGTTCGTAGGATTGTAGGATGGGTAGAAGAGACGGTAGTTTCCTATTGGAGGAAGAGCTGGAGTCCACCCTAGGGTCCGGGGGAAGATTAAAGTCCCCACATAGTAGCAAGTGGCCTTTTTTTACCTGAGAGACTTTCCTCATGAGCTTATGAAAAAAGCCGATCTGGTTGTGATTAGGTGCATAGACGTTCACAATTGTGTATGTAGCTGAGTTAATGTCACACAATCTTCTCGCCCGTATACCATACGTCATACACGTTCATTTTCATTACACCAGTACAACTACTCACCACAGTCTGTGGGTACCTTAACCCTGAGTGTTTATTTTTAATTACATGTCTTTGCACTGCAGGTTGCTCGGGATCACTTTCTGCATACATTAGGGTGGTGTATGACATTAGGTTCATATTCACGCTCTGTTGGTCTCGTCATATTCACGCTCTGTTGGTCTCGTCATTACTGCACCTACATCCATATACTCAAGTAGGCACAAAGGGGTGTTGTTTTTCATGTTCTAGTTGTCTGTTGTGGTGTTTCTCTAGTTTGTGTTTCCTTAGATTTGGGCATGTCACACATTTGGAAAGCGACAAATTTGCATTCATCCCTCCAACCCCATGTGGGGGTTCAGAGCATGGTAGCACCCCGTCATTAAGGATTTGGACTATACCTAAGCTCACAGCTGAGCTTCGTCACAGGGGTATTCCTTTCCTGGTCACAGCCAGCAAGGCAGAACTCTTCTGATTGTTATTCCCAGCCACTCTCATCCACCAGCACAGAACATGTTTCTGGGCATAAATCTTTAACTCAGATTCATGCGGTGCTATATATGCTCTCCATGGCCATGTTACAGTTGCAAGACAGGATGAAGGTGATCAAAGCCCGCTCGGCTAGAGCTGAGGTGTCAGCGGCACCCCCAGCTCCTGCTCTTCTCAGCACTTCTGCAGTTAGTGCCAGCATCCCCTAAGTCCACCTGTCTTGTCAAGCCTTCTGGTTTGTCATGACTAAGCCAAGTTAATGTTTCCTTGATAGGGGCTTGTTTAGAAACCATCCATCTCCGGCCTTCAGACTGTTCCTGCTAGATGAATTTTTAGTAGGCTTTCACACGGGTCTCATCACTGTCCCGTCGGATGTAGTAACTTGGCTTCAGCAGACAGTCATGCTACCATTGGCGATGAGTTGCTGGAGGCAGAAATTTCCAAGGGGTTTGGTCAGTTTCTTTCACAATCGGTTATTAATGTGGAGGGTCAGCCCCACCGGGGTGGTCAGTGGCAAGTTTTCCAATAATATTGTTTTATTTACAATATATCTGCTTTTATTCCCGTGGAAGTATTTCCCTTGAAGTACTCATCCGTGGATCTGGCTATCCAAGCTGATATTACCAATGCTTTGAAGCTACTTCCTATCGGACCTGCCCTCTGGTAATGGCATGGTAAATGACGCAAACGTTATTAATTCGCTACCAGGTTAACCTTCGGGTCAAAGCAGTCATTGTTTATTTGACACCTTTGCCAAGCACTCCATTGGATCTTGGTTAAGTGTAAGGGGGTCAGGGGCTTATTCATTATCTAGTTGATTCCTGCTGTTAGAAGACCCTGGACACTGCCCAGGGATCTTCAGTCTCTCTCAGGCCTGTGTCCTGAGCTAAATGTCCCCTTGGCTGCCCACAAAGTGGAAGGTCTGGGCCAAAGTCATCAAATTTTTTGGGCAACACTCTCGGATCGAATCTCATGATTTGCTCTTGGAGAACTGGTCAGATACAGCAGACTATTCATCTTTTGTCTGATCCCCAGCCTATTCCAAAAAGAGGATTTACAGTAACTTTTAAGAATGCTGCCTCAGTTGGTTCTGTGGCTATTTTTGGACGTATATTGTTGGCCAGCAGTTGGCCCCCGGAAGTATTATGTCTGCCCAAGTTTGCTCATACTTCTGCATTGTTCGAATTTACCCAACACTGGTGGCACCAGTCACATGGGGACCAGTTGGTCAGGGAACTCAGGGACCCCTTACAGATAATTGGGCCACAGCCAAATTTATTAATAGAGGTAGATCGGGGTCCCTTCTCATAATGTCCTTTATACGTAGGTTGACATGGCTAGACCTGACGTACACGTTTTGTTTCCTGGGAGAGTTCCTCAGTGGGAATCACACCGGCCCAGCCAATGTATTATCTCGACTTAACCTCTCTCAATTTTCTAACAGCACCCGCAAGCAGAGCTAGTGGGCAACCGGTTCCTCCTTACTCCCTTACTGATGGCTCAAGAGTGCTTTAAATAATGGCAAATGCCGCATACACACGATCAGAATTCCGGACAGAAAAAGACAGATGAGAGCTTTTCATCGGAAAATGCAACCGTGTGTAGGCTCCATCGGAATTTTGCTGGCCAAATTTCCAACAGCAAAGAATTGAGAGCATGTTTCTATCATAAATTCTGATCGTCTGTAGCAATTCTGACACACAAAATTCCTACGCATGCTCGGAAACAATTCAACGCATGCTCGGAAGCATTGAACTCAGCTCATTGTAGTGTTGTACGTCACCGCGTTGTTGACGGTCGGAATTTCGTGTGACCGTGTGTAGGCAAGACAGTTTGAGCGGAATTCCATCGGAATTCCGTCTGGAAAACCGCCAGAGCTTTTTCCGACAAGAATTACGATCGTGTGTACGTGGCAAAAGACTTTTCCACGGTGGATACATTTATTTAGACTAATTTTCTAAAATTTAATTGGTGTATATTGGACAAAGAAAGATACCAAAATCTCCAGCTCAAATATTTCTTCCCTGTCCACCTACTCCCAGACTTCCCAAAGCCTTATATTACCTTTAAATATCTATTTTTTGACCCCTTAGAGGCCAAGGGCACAATCTTGTTTTTTTTTATGCCTATTTTAACCTTTGGCACATCACAAATCTGGTGGACAGATTACTGGGAGGGGCTGGGGAAGGGCCTGATGGAGTGTCCTAAAGAATGATTTCAGGGACTTGGGAGCTAAATTAAGGAAAAGGACCTCCAAGGTATTTTTCTCAGGAATACTACCGGTACCTTGAGCCACACCAGAAAGGCAGAGGGAGATTAGGGAAGTAAATAAGTGGCTGGGGAGCTGGTGTAGTAAAGATGGGTTTGGGTTCCTGGAGGACTGGGCCAACTTCTCAGTCGGTCACCAGTACTAGAAGGGACGGACTGCACCAAAAATGAGGACGGTGCAGATCTGCTGAGAGTGAAGATGGCCAAAAAGTTAGAGGGGTTTTTAAACTAGGCGATGGGGGGAAGGGTCCAGCGGTAGAGATAGTCAGCGCGGAACATATTCCAGAGGGTAGTATCAGGGGGCATTAGTGGTAGCTTGACTAAAGCACATAAACCCAAGGTAAGTATAGTAACAAGTCCTAGTTGAAATTTCGGAACACCCAATAAGAGTATAGTATGCGGCTGGTCTAAACTACGTGGCATATTCACCAATGCCAGGAACCTGGCGGACAAGATGGGAGAATTAGAGATACTGTTGTACGAGGAGGATTTTGTGGGAATTTCAGAGACTTGGTTAAACAGCTCTCATGTTTGGCTGGCAACCATTCAAGGGTATATCCTTTATCGCAATAGAGGGTAAAAAAGGGATAGGGTATGCCTATATATCAAGAATAATGTACAAGTGAATATTAGAGATGACATCACTAAGGGAGCTAGGAAGGAGGTGGAATCCTTATGTGTAGAGCTCCAAAGGGATGAAGCTATGGTGAAAATAATACTGGGAGTATGCTATAGGCCCTCTAACCTTAGGGAGTAAGGGAGATAGATCTCCTATCACAACTTGGATTAGCAGCAAGGATGGGAAGTGTTATCATAATGGGGGATTTAAATTATCCAGACATAGACTGGGCGGAGGTAACCACGCATTCGTCTAAGGCTTGCCAGTTCATGGGTCAGATGGTAGACGCACCAACTATAAATAAAGCATTACTGGACCTACTGATTACCAACAATACAGATCTGATCACGGATGTGGAAATACGGGGAAATTTAGGAAAAAGAGATCACAGGTCGATTGGCTTCAGTATAAATCACACAAATAGGAAACATAAGGGCAATACAAAGACACTGAATTTCAAAATAGCCAACTTCCCTAAACTACGAAACTTGCTAAAAGGCATAAATTGGGATAAAATCTTAGGAACAAAGAACACGGAGGAGAGATTCTTGAAGATCATATTAAATAAGGGCATTCGCCAATGCATTCCATTGGGTAATACATTTAAAAGAGCGAACAAAATCATGGATGGCTTAACTCCAATGTAAAAATGCATATAAAAGCAAAGGAGAAGGACTTTAAAAAATACATGGTTGAGGGATCATCATCAGCATTTAGACTTTATAAAGAATGCAACAGGAAATGTAAGGGTGCAATTAGGGTGGATAAGATGGAACATGAAAGACACATAGTGGAGGAGAGCAAAAGATATTGGCACCTTTAAAGAATGAGGAAGGACATATGGTTACAAAGGATGGGGAGATGGCAAAGGTATTGTATTTATTCTTCTTCTCGGTCTTCACGAGGAAATCGGGGGGGGGGGGGGCTTCAGTAACCAAAACTGCAGTGTTTATCCTCATGACACATCACAGGAAGCACCTCCATGGTTAACAGAGGACAGAATTAAAATTAGGCATGGGGAAACTTAACATTGATAAATCACTGGGACCAGATGGCTTGCGCCTGAGGGTACTTAGGGAACTAAGTCAAGTAATTGCCATTGTTCCTAATTTTTACTGACAGTCTACTGACTGGAATGGTATTAGCTGATTGGAGAAAAGCCAATGTAGCACCAATATTTAAAAAGGGCCCAAAATACATCCCTGGGAATTACAGACCAGTTAGCCTAACATCAATAGTATGTAAACTCTTGGAGGGGATGATAAGGGACTATATACAAGATTTTAGTAATGAGAACGGTATCATTAGCAGTAATCAGCATGGGTTCATGAAGAATCGTTCTTGCCAAACCAATCTATTAACCTTCTATGAGGAGGTGAGTTGGCATCTAGATAAAGGAAGGCCCATAGATGTGGTGTATCTGGATTTTGCAAAAGCATTTGACACAGTTCCCCATAAATGTTTACTGTACAAAATAAGGTCCGTTGGCATGGACCATAGGGTGAGTACATGAATTGAAAACTGGCTACAAGAGCGAGTTCAGAGGGTGGTGATAAACGGGGGGTACTCGGAATTGTCAAGGGTGGGTAGTGGGGTCCTCCAGAGTTCTGTGCTGGGGCCAATCCTATTTAATTTGTTCATAAACGACCTGGAGGATGGGGTAAACAGTTCAATCTCTGTATTTGCAGATGGCACTAAGCTAAGCAGGGCAATAACTTCTCCGCAGGATGTGGAAACCTTGCAAAAAGATCTGAACAAATGACTGGGATGGGCAACTACATGGCAAATGAGGTTTAATGTAGAAAAATGTAAAATAATGCATTTGGGTGGCAAAAATATGAATGCAATTTATACACTGGGAGAGAACTTCTGGTCCTAGTAGATTATAGGCTCAGCAATGGCATGCATCCAAGTTGCTGCTAACAAAGCAAACAGAATATTGGCATTCATTAAAAAGGGGATTAACTCCAGAGATAAAAAAATAATTCCCCTGCTCTACATGATTCTGGTCCGGCCGCACCTAGAGTATGCTGTCCAGTTCTTGGCACCAGTCCTCAGGAAGGATGTACTGGAAATGGAGCAAGTACAAAGAGGGGTAACAAAGATAATAAAGGGTCTGGAGGATATTAGTTATGAGGAAAAGTTGCGAGCAATGAACTTATTCTCTCTGGAGAAAAGACGCTTGAGAGGGGCTATGATTTAAATTTACAAATACCGTACTGGTGACCCCACAATAGGGATAAAACTTTTTGCGGAAGGGAGTTTAACAAGACGCATGGCCACTCATTAAGGTTAGAAGAAAAGAGGTTTAACCTACGTAGAGGGTTCTTTACTGTAAGAGTGGCAAGGATGTGGAATTCCCTTCCACAGGCGGTGGTCTCAGCGGGGAGAATCGATGGTTTCAAAAAACTAAAATTAGATAAGCACCTGAACAACCACAACATACAGGGATATACAATAAAATACTGACATATAATCACACACATAGGTTGGACTTAATGGACTTGTGTCTTTTTTCAACCACTATGTAACTATGTAACCTCTATAGCTAAATATCTTCTTTTTCTCCCAAACTCCATGATTACATCTGGGTTTCAAAACACTATATGTACAAACAGCACATATGTTCCCAGGGCTCACAGCACATAACCACATTTACTGTAAACAATAACGCACACATACATTAGGATCAAAGGTGTGCAACCATGCATTTCAGGGGCCCCACTCCCTTTGCCAAGTTTAACAAAGGAGTGGGGGACCCTGACATGCATAGTTGCCCACCCACACCTTGTGCTGTTTTGAGTGTAGTAGGATGACCGCATGATGCTGCCTGTAGTTTGCCTTTGGCGGGTCTGGCTTCCTGTTTACTGGCTTACTGACTCAGTGGTTTTGTGCTTGATCTACATTGCCTGTACAATTCCCTTCTGTGCTCGGAGCTACACACCTCTGACCTTGATGTATGTATTATTGTTTACAATAAATGTGGATACTATTTTACTAATTCTGCACCCTGGCAACGTTGTTTTCATCTGGGTTTCATAAGCTAATCAATACCATCCTAGGGGCTGTGCAATAGACTATAGCCTATAACTGGAAATCATCTAACCTCCCCTTCAAACAAATCATCTCCAGAATTGAAATTTAATGTTCTCACAAGTATCTAAATCAAGGCTCTTGACCTTTAAACATGATCAACATTAGGCTCAAATTCCCCTTGCAATCCTTGCCCCTACCCGATAACCTTGCTTGTATTGTGCTTTGTTTACCTACTACCATTATGCATTATTAATTATTAATACTACTTATTACATTTTTGTACTGGCATTCTATGTTTAATAAAACATTTTTGTACACAAAAATTATATTTCTTCTCTGCCTTAACTTTAACATTTCAGTAATAGTAGAGAAGGCAAAGAAATTAGGACACATAACATGCTGTTTGTTATCATTACTTTGCACTGATGGCACCACACAAGGAAATCCAGCTGTAGATTACAGTGAAGAAGCATACATTTCAATGTGTTTATGGAATATTTTCTCATGCAACTAAAGAATATAAGTGCCTGTCTACATGCCAGAAGCAAACGTTATTTGTTCTGGAAGAGAAATAAAGGAAATATGAATATTTAAAGAAAAGAAACATTTCAGTAAATGGTTATATCTTGAAATCCTGACATCTGCTCAGGTAAAGAATAGGCTAAAGCCATTGGTTATGAAGGTATTGGTATTCCTAACACTATTATTTCCTGTATTCTTTATTGCTATGAAAAATTAGACAAGAGTTACCATTCTTAAAGGAATCACGTGCTGCGCATAAAACCCCCAGTATGTTTCTGGTTTTGTACTAGTAATGGAAAACTAATCCACAGCTTATAAAAAATAGCACTGTCAATCAGAGTTGTGACAGCTTGAAATTCAAGCTACAGATGAGTGATTGGCCATACAGTTCTCTTCGACAGAATGACTTATCTATGCAGTTTATGATGTAGGTAAGGGTAAACAAACTCTTGTGTAATGGTGATAGCACAGTAACTGCAAATAAAGTATTCTCTTTCTAAACACAGTTACCATGAACACCCACTGCATTCATCTGAAAATGACTTTTAAGTAGAAGCATGAGCTGCAGTTGATTCCTGTGGGTTTGAGATTCACGATTCTGATGAGTTTTTGTGCAGATTAACTTAGAAGATTTAAAAAAAAAAAACATAATACACTGCATAGCCTATGAACCATGGCCAACAGGAGTAGAAGAGCCAAAATTGACTTTCTAATAAGCCAGCCCCCTCACTGTATAATAAGGGGGCACAGAGCAGCCATAGTGTTACTGCACTGGAAGCTGCGGTAGGAAAAGAATAGGGAAAGCTGACAAACTGCATAGGGAGAGATTAGAATCAGTTAGGAAACCATATTTTAATTTGGATTTCTAGCTCTTTAGGCAACCAACCCCTTTGCTGCCTTTTTGTTTTTATTATTGGGAACTTGAGGTCAATGTCACTTTAAGCAGCTTTCCTCTTTATAGCTTTTTCTTTTTTTTTTGCAAGACTTTCCTTTAAAATAATAAACTTTTGTTGCAGGAGGTGGTATTTTGGTGATGGTAATGCTGAATGGCACTGCTCTTCTGCTCCAAGTGCTGGTCCTTCCCAGGCCAGGAGCATGCCTCGCTTCACAGATTCAAATTCAATAAACACAGGTAAAGTCAACCATGATAAGATGAGCATAATTCAGCTCAGTACCCTTTAATTGGTGCTGTCCCTCTGATGCGTTTTACACTAATAGAGCTTAATCTTGGAGACCTCCAGAGGTATTTTGTGTTTTTCACCTATTTGGTGTTATATTGGTTTTTAGATTATGTTTATAGAGCCTCTACAGTAAGTTAAACTCCTTTTGCTTTGGCTGAAGTCCTCTCTAAAAAAGTGTGCTTTTTCTCTGTAGTATTTTGGGATTTTCATTTCTTTTTTGGATATTTATATTTGTATTTTTGTTGATAGGTCTTTTTTTTAATCTGTTACTGACCATGTGTTCCTTAAGCTGCTTTTTGTTAGTAGCTTGCCGCTGCATTATTTAAAGAGAAGAATTCTAAACACCTGCCTGTGTTCTTTTTCTCTAATACATCTTGGCCTATTCTCCTTCATTAAACATGTTTTTGCCCCTGGCCAATTTTACACTGCTGCATCATCTGCAGTCTATTAAAGTGTTACTAAACTCACAACAATAAAATCAGTCTGTATATGCAGTAAAGCATGCTTGTTATACACACTGTGGAACCTAAGGGGTTAATCCTCCGCATTGTGTAAAAAGGCTGTTTGATCTTGCCTTATGATTCTCCCCTTTTTCCACAGTCCCCAATCCATCTGCTAATAGTACAGAGTCTTGGGGGCACTCTGTGCATGCCCAGTTTGGTGTATGGCAAGAGTTGTTTTGGGGGGAGGGTGCATGTGATCAGCACAGGGCCAATCAGCACTGTCCAGACAGAGAGTCAGGAGTCAAGTAGCCTCATAAGACAGTCAGGGGAGAATTAAAACTCCTCCTACAAGCTTTAACCAATGCTTGGCTGGACACTGATATAAGTCACAAGACTGCTATATACTGCAGATGAGAAAAGGTATTTAGCAGTATATATTTACTAAAATAATTGCATTTCCAGATTCTGTGTACTGTGGGAGACCAGAAATGGTGAATGCAGGGTCCTGGGTATAGTAACAACTACATTCTTAATCAGATCTTGATAGAAATGGGCTGTCAGCAGGGCAGTTTTGCATCAGTGAGAACAAGGACAGCCACAGCAAACTACCCAGCTTCCTGTGTTTTTTTATTTTTTGCCTATTCGCCCTTAAAAAAATGGCCAGCATTTAGCAACAATATTTGCTCTCTTTGAAGACTTCAACTGAATTTACCTCTTTGGTTTCTCTGAATTACAAACATGATCTACTGTGACCATGATTACATACAATGGTTGCAGTAAGCAGAGGCTAAACATTTTCCACAAACTAGTAGGGGATCAAACCTTCTAGAATATAAGAGAGCAATGAATTTTGGATGAAGTACAACTAAAGGCTTCTGTATAACAGTCTAAACAACTACCAAAAAAAGTTACTATGTGATGCACAAATAAAGGAGAAGAACAAATAATGGTGGGGGCTTTTAATGCAGATGATTTCTTAAAGAAATGTAACATCTACTAAAATCCAACCCTTTATTCATATTTAGCCACTAGGCAAACAATGGCTGTTGTTAAATGGCAATGTTAGCCTCATCATCATTAAAACCAAAACAAAAAGTAGCGCTGCATAGAAATGAATCAGCTTCCAGGTTTTATTGTAAAAGCTTAATTGAACTAGCTGAGGTTAGAAGCTGAATGGCTACCATGCACAGCTACACCAAATTTGAAGTGCTCCAGTTTTAGTAAATCTCCCCCATAATCCCACTGAGCACATCCCTTAAATTCCCATTCTCAGCATCATACTGTACCAAAATCCACCCAGGGGTCCACAATGATTGATGAAACTGAAAAATGCGCTGTGCGCAGGTTCTTTATCTTAATGCGCTTCAATTAATGCTTCTTTATAAAACAGAAAGTAAGAAGACAAAAAAAAATCTTGTAAAGCGAACTAGACTATTACTGGGTAACATGCATGTGATGTGCTAGCCATATGGGATATCCAATGAGTAGTAACAATAATAGCAGAAGCAGTAGTAATAATAATAGCAGTAAAACAACTCGATATTCAAATATAGGTAAATTTACCACATTTGGCACATATGGACATAGTAAATGCGTAAACTCCCAAGAGATTTATCCATTGTAGGTGCTCCAATAGGGGTAGAGAGAAATTGGGCCAGCATGTATAATGCAGCCTTATAACAGGATGTCTACATAAAACTCATATTGATCAAAATATATTGTAAACTTTGGGGATAATAGCTCCACGGGATTAAGTGCATAAACCGTTTAAACTTGAAACAAAAGACATTTATTTATAAGCAAATCAAAAATAAGGCTTCCTTCAGTACAAAACAAAATCAAAGAAAAAGCACATACAGTTTTGTAGCTGGGTCTTCACCCCAGAGTTTAAAGTCCTTGCTGAATCTTTAGCAGCCTCCAAATAGCAACACAGCTCACCAGACAGGTGTAATCACCTACTCCTCCTCACCACCAACTCTTCACTACTTCCTGTCTTATGAACTGTTTCCTGGAGGCCCTTAACCCCCTGTGTGCTGAATCCCTGTGGTCAGGGAGGGAGGCTCTTTCCCACCCGAATATCACTTCAGAGCCTCCCAAATTCCGTGTCCCAAATAACTCTCTATATATATAGAAAGTGACTAGTGTGCAAAAACCATATTAAAAACACACTTGAGTGCATACAAAGGTTTCTATGCAGAACACAAAGGTGGATGAATAAAGTGACTAAAATAAATAGGATTCCTTAGGTTGCTGTGAAGCAGTGAAATAGATAATAATAAAAAGTGACGCACTGGCCACGAGCTCGGCGCTCGTTTTGAATGTATATCGCTACCACACTGTTTATTGTGAGTACCCTTTTTTAAAAATAAAGCTGATTCATTGTTTTACCACCAAATACTACACTATACGGCTCCCTTTTGTCACTCTCTCCTCCCTCTATACCTATCATACCTTGGTACATCACATTACAATTTCCCCGATTACCTCCGTTTGTTACCATCATATAGGCTCCACACATTGCGGACAGGAGAGGAGTACTGTGAAAGAGACCCATGTGCAACATCCCCCTGAGAGACCATCGAAGTATCCCCCAGAGAGAGTCCACCTTCCTGGCATCTACATACACGCGAAGCCCTCCCCGAAGACCCGAAGACCTCATTTTTTTCAAAAAATGTTTTTTATTATTATCTACCCCACCTGGCACTTGGCACCATAGTGCATCCCAGATTGGATCACTTTTGTCATTATCACCTCCACGCTGTCTATAGAGTCATATGCCATATGACCTATTGTTTTATATACCACTTCAGCCCCGGACCACATTGGCAGCCAAAGGACCAGCACTTTTTGCAATTCGGCACTGCGTCTCTTTAACTGACAATTGCGCTGAACCACTTATTACCACTTTATTTAATTTTTTTTAAAAAATGTTTTTTTTATGGTATTTGATTGCCCCTGCGGTTTTATAAACAAAAATAGAGGACAATTTTGAAAAAAACCAATATTTTTTACTTTTGTGTTTTTAACCACTTCAGCCCCGGACCAATTGGCAGCCAACAGGACCAGGCCTCAGTTTGCAATTCGGCACTGCGTCTACATATTTTTGGTAAAAAAAATCGCCATTAGCGATTATTGATTAGTTTGCGCAAAAGTTATAGCGATTACAAAATAGGGGATAGTTTTATAGCATTTTTATTAATATTTTTTTTTTTATTAGTAATGGCGGCGATCAGCGATTTTTATTGTGACTGCGACATTTTGGCGGACACATCGGACATTTTTGACACATTTTTGGGACAATCACTGCTATTTAAATAGCACTGATTCCTATGTAAATGACAGTTGTAGTTAGGGGGTTAACCACTAGGGGGCGGGGAGGAGTCAGTGTGACGTGTTGTGTTTTTTTTTTACAGTAGGGGGGCGGGCTGTACGTCTGACGTCATTGATCGGCGTTCCCTATGACAGGGACCCGCCGATCACTGACAGTCAGTGTAGGAAGCGCGGGGAGAGGTTTGTTTACATAGACCTCTCCCCGTTCTTCAGCTCCGTAACCCGATCACGGGATACCAGCGGCGATCTGGTCCGCTGGTCCCGCGGCCGGGGTCACGGAGCTCCCGACCGGGTCGCGAGCGCGCCGCTAGCGGCGCGAGCGCGACCCACTGGCATCCTGTACAATATATATAGAAAAAGATATGTAAATAGTAAAGTTTAGTAGTAGTAAAGTTTCTCTATATAGTTTTTCAAAAAGGTCTAATGGAGTATAGTAATATATAGTAAATATACCCTGGGTGCTCTTTATAGGTGTATGTCTGATCCAAAAATTATCTTTTGAAGGGTTCCTATATAAGTACATACTGCCCCCAGATTATCTTTAAAAACAAAAATGAAGAAAGTACAAGAATAAAGTAATAAACCAATGTATGGATGAAACCCACAGGAGAAAAGTCATATGTGTTCCCAAAGATCTAAGATCTGTACCTGAATCCAATAGAAAGATTAGAGGTGATATGCATTTCAGCCAGGATAACGACAGTGGCTCATATATGAGAATCCTCCTGATGCCTCTATCTGGGCATCCTCCTGATGCCAACAAGCATGGACGCCATAATAATTAGCATCCCACTGGGCATGCAGGAGAGCCATATCGAAGATGGTGTCATGGATGTCCAAACGCCAAGTCAAACAGAAGTCAAACTGAATTCCTACATTTGTGTCCTACATTTGTGTCTTACATGCTCCCTCTCCCAGACACTGCAGCTCACAGTGGGACAGTTTCGGCAACAGAAGCAGTACTGTCAATCTAGAAAGCAGTAGTCAGGACCAAGTGTGGTCAGGTGCTGTTTGACAAGCTACAGGCTTGTGAATCAGCAGTAGCGATGCTGATACCCACAGCCCCTAAAAATATTTTTACTGTAGTGCAAGCAAGCACAATTGTGCTTTTAGGGTTGCACAAGCAAAACAGAATTCTTATATTTAGTCTAATTTTGTACATAATGATGAAAGGTGGTAATTAAGGCTTAGATTTTCTTAATTTTTTTATTTTTATTAAACTTTTTCAAAGCATACATTACCTTGTGTAACATTCTACATGTAAGAGAAGGATCACATAAGCGACAGTTACATCAGTAAATCCAGAAACTGTTTTCCAAAACCAACGTGAAAGGACATGTACTCTCAATAAGAGAAAAGAAGGATGATATCCAGCTTTATCAGTATGTACATAATTAGGCTTCAATCTACAAAGTATTATAAAATAAAGCTTATCCATCGGAAGGGCCCCAGCTCTAGACAAGGTAAGAGAAGGCTTAGACATATAGTCGAGGTACATATGACACATGTGCCTCAAGCCTAACCATCAACAAAGCAGACAAAAGAAAAGGGGGTGAAGGAAAAAAGAGATAAAAAGAAATGGGAAAAAGGGGGGGTAGACCTCTTCCTTCTCCAGACAGCTGGACAGTGGATGTAAAACAAAAGAATGATTGCATAGCAGGGTGGCAGCTACGGTGGATCCTCCCTAAGGTGCCAAAGATGACAGACCTTGTTATGCCTATCAAGAGTGTTGTTAATGTCCGCTGTAAATGTTTCCATGAGTTCCACATCTTTGATGCTAGAGTAAAGCTCAATAGAAGATGGAGGGTCCCTTTTTTCCCAGTGCAATGCTGAATGTTGCACGCCAGTTTTTTAGCGAGTTTGGAAAGGGAAGGGGGGAACAGGCCTAGAAAAAATTCAGTGAGGGAAAAAGTATTTGATCCCCTGCTGATTTTGTAGTTTTGCCCACTGACAAGGAAATGATCAGTCTATAATTTTAATGGTAAGTTTATTTTAACAGCTAGAGACAGAATAACAACAAAAATTCAGAAAAACGCATTTCAAAAAAGTTATAATTTGATTTGCATTTTAATGAGTGAAAGAAGTATGTGACCCCTTCGCAAAACATGACTTAGTACTTGGTGGCAAAACTCTTGTTGGCAATCACAGAGGTCAGACATTGATTGTAGTTGGCTACCAGGTTTGCACACATCTCAGGAGGGATTTTGTCCCAATCATCTTTGCAGATCCTTTCCAAGTCATTAAGGTTTTGAGGCTGATGTTTGGTAACTCAAACCTTCAGCTCCCTCCACATATTTTCTATGGGACTAAAGTCTGGAGACTGGCTAGGCAACTCCAGGACCTTAATATGCTTCTTCTTGAGCCACTCCTTTGTTGCCTTGGCCTTGTGTTTTGGGTCATTGTCTTGCTGGAATACCCATCCATGACCCGTTTTCAATGCCCTGGCTGCGGGAAGGAGGTTCTCACCCAAGATTTGATGGTACATGGCCCCTTCCATCATCCCTTTGATGCAGTGAAGTTGTTTTGTCCCCTTAGCACAAAAACACCCCAAAAGCATAATGTTTCCACCTCCATGTTTGACGGTGGGGATGGTGTTCTGGGGGTCATAGGCAGCATCACTCCTCCTCCAAAAAAGGCAAGTTGAGTTGATGCCAAAGAGCTTGATTTTGGTCTCATCTGACCACAACACTTTCACCAGTCCTCCTCTGAATCATTCAGATGTTCATTAGCAAACTTTAGACTGGCCTGTACATGTGCTTTCTTGAGCAGGGGGGCCTTGTAGGCACTGCAGGATTTCAGTTCTTCACGGTGCAGTGTCCTACCAATTTTTTTCTTGGTGACTATGGTCCCAGCTGCCTTGAGATCATTGACTAGATTCTCCCATGTAGTTCTGGACTGATTCCTCACCGTCCTCATGATCCACGAGGTGAGATCTTGCATGGAGCCCCAAACCGAGGGAGATTGACAGTTATTTTGTGTTTCTTCCATTTGCGAATAATCGCACCAACTGTTGTCACCCTCTCTCCAAGCTTCTTGGCGATGGTCTTGTAGCCCATTCCAGCCTTGAGTAGTTCTATAATCTTCTACAGCTCTATGGTCTTGGTCTTGGTGGCGAGATTGGAATCTGATTGATTGCTTCTGTGGACAGGCGTCTTTTATACAGGTAACAAGCTGAGATTGGGAGCACTCCCTTAAAGAGCCCTTTCACACTGCCAGCGTGGGGACGTCGGCGGTAGTGGGGTGCTTTTAACCCCCGCTAGCGGCTGAATAAAGGGTTAAAAGTGCCGCTGCTGAGCCGCTTTACAGCCACTTTGGTGGAGCAGCCCATTGATTTCACACATTTATACACCGCTCCTAAAGTGCCTCAAAGAAGCTGCTAGCATGACTTATTTTGACGTCCTGCCAGCACAGCGCCCCAGTGTGAAAGCACTCTGGCTTTCACACTGGGATTGCAGGTGAGGCTTTTTTTAGGTGCTTTACATGCGCTATTCTTAGCGCTAAAGCGTCTGAAAAACACCTCCAGTGTGAAAGGGGTCTTGGAGAGTGCTGCTAATCTTAGCTTGTTACCTGTATAGAAGACACCACCGAGCCAGAAATCTTGCTGATTGATAGGGAATCAAATACCCTTTTCACTCATTAAAATGCAAATCAATTTATAACTTTTTTGAAAAAAATGCATTAAAATGCAAATCAATTTATAACTTTTTTGAAATATGTTTTTCTGGATATTTTTTTGTGTTTTTGTCTCTCACTGTTAAAATAAACCTACCATTAAAATTATGCACTAATAATTTTTTTGTCTGTGGGGGGGCGTGGCTGTCACAAACACAGGGAGCAGAGATCAAATACTTTTTTTCCCTCACCGTACTTTACGTATAAAGAGAAAGATATACTTTTTTTCCCTCACCGTACTTTACGTATAAAGAGAAAGATATCATCTAATAACCACTGGAATAAGTGATAGCCCATCTGCCAATACAGTTCAATATGCTGACACTGCCAAGGTATATGTAATAAAGAATCCCACTCTTTAAAGCATCTCCAGAAGTGATCACTAGCCGTTGGGTGAATAACATGAAGAAGTAGGCGTCAAATACCAGAAACTCTCTTAAAGTTTAATGTTTAAAGAGGAACATCACCCCTATCTGGTATTTTTTGTTCCCTGTTAATTGATTACCAATGTTCTTCTTTGTCACTGTGCTTCGGCACCATCATCTTGTTGTGCCATTTTACACATGCGCCGTTGTGCCGCGTGATCATTGGGATCTGGGAGAGGCATGTGCTATGTCTTCACATGTGCAGAATAGCATTAACCTCCCCCAAGTATGCACAGAGATGCTGTGCTTCTCTGCCATGTCCCCATAGACTGGCAGAGACCTCCTGCTTTTTGCACATACTGTACAGTACATAGTTACATAGTTAGTTAGGTTGAAAAAAGACACAAGTCCATCCAGTTCAACCACAATACATGAGGGTATCCCTGCAATTCTGCAAATGTGCAGATATATAGCGCAGCTCTGCCAGGTCCTATAGATCCCATGGCGGGTCTGTGAATATATGAGATTGCAGTGCATACTTCATCCTCACCTAAATAAAAAATAATACAATATTTTGTTTTAAAAAAAATGTTTTTCTCATATTGTGTGTGTGTGTGTGGGTGGGGGGGGGGGGGGGGTGAGAGTCAGAGAAGAGGAATTCATACATATGGATGAAGGTTTACTTTAAGGTCTAATCAGCTTTGTTGGTCTTTTTTATTACATGAAAATGTATTTTAACCTAAAAAATTGTTGTAGTCAAATTCTAAAGCAATGATACAGGAAAGGGGTATGGCTTTACACAGTGAGCAAATGCCCAATCCATTCTACAATAAGAATCTGCTGGTAAAATAAGAGCATGATACAGTGCTAACATTTTATTATACATTGATTGTGTCTGCAAGCTAGACTATTTATGTGTGTTTTTTTCACAAAAGTAGAGTTTATATTTAATGTTCCTTTTGATTACTTTGTTTTAAAATGCAGTACATAACAAGCATCCAGCAGAATGCGCAATGTAGTAATAAGCTGTTAACAATGCATTATCTTCCATTCCACTGCATGTCATTTCATGCGTCATTTACTGCATTACTTTTCTAAACAATGTGATGTAAGCAGACATTTAAAGTAGTTCTATGTGTGTACCAAACAAATAATTAACTATACCTGTGACAGTAGTTACAGCTCTGGACTTTTGCCAGTCTGAAACTTTGTAGTCAAAGTTGTACATTTATTCTATACCTACAAAATTGCTTTGATATAACAAGTCTTCTCTCTACTGAAAGAAGCATACCTTTTTTCCCCAAGACTCTTCTCACAAGCTTTCTAGCTGCTCCACAGTCACTGTAGCTCCCTCTACAACTTTCGGAATAGGTTGGCTCCTCAGCTGAGCCTTAAGGGACCAAACCCAGACCCTGCTGTTTTTCTGTGGGAACATACCATTACCAATTTGTTGCCCTTCACTCCCTTCCCTTCATGGTCTGCCTACACCATGCAAGGTCTTCACCAAGGTGCTTGCCCTTGTTCTAGATTGTTTCTATGTTGTGGGATATTTGGACAACACACTGAATGTAGTACTTAACCCTAATATTGGATATGGCCATGGCCAGGATCTTCCTGCCCCCAGGAAAAAAATATTTCCCTCCATTTTTATACCTGGACCCTTCAGTCCCAATGGGAGCCATTGATTTGTGCCTGCCGGGTCTTGGCCTCCTCCTTCAAGGTATTTCTTTATAACCAGTTTCCCTTCAGACCATTGCAACTCAACATTCTGGCAGCAAGGAATAAACAGATATGGAAATTAGACCATCCTATACATTTGAATTTAAAGGCCAGGTTCCCTGTTGCCTGGTGGATTTCCAACTTGGTGATGTAGTTGGGGAAACCCTTTCCCCCAAAGATGTAGAACGTTCTTAGAATGTATGCCAGCCTGTTGGGCTGAAGGTTAGTCCTCGGTGTGCTCTCAGTGCAGGGGACTTGGGTGCTAGAGGAAGTTTATAAAGTGGGGGAAAATACTGCTCTAAACCTAAAATGGTGAAAAAAAGCAGCTAACACTCAAACAAATAAAGTCCAAGAAATATACAAATAACTAGTGTAGCGCTAAACATAAATCATCTGTGTACTCAAACAGTGACAAAAATGATAAGTGAAAATACAAATAAGTGAAATATAAACTGTGAAGGCAAATAACAATGATTAGTGTACGTAGAAGGCAAGTACATATATGTACATGCAAATACCCCTGTGAGGTGACACCCACAGAACTAAATGTACATAAATGAAACCATAAAGTCCCAAAAATATACAATAATAAAGTGTCTAGGGGTGCAACGGATCGTCGCCGATCCGTGATCCGAACGGTTCACCCAGTTCGGATCGGCACACCCCGCAATCTGCGGCCTCGGCCTTAGGAAAGGCCGCGGCTTCGGCCTAGCTCCGGAGCGGCGGCCATCTTGGTACACCCGGCAGCCTTAGGAAAGGCCGCGGCTTCGGCCTAGCTCCGGAGCGGCGGCCATCTTGGTACACCCAGCCGCTGTTTACAATGTGATCGCTCCGTCAATTGACGGAGCAATCACTTGTAAACAAACTCAGCATTACCCAGCCAATACCCTGCATTACCCAGCCAATACCCTGCATTACCCAGCCAATACTCTGCATTACCCAGCCAATACTCTGCATTACCCAGCATATACTCTGCATTACCCAGCATATACCCTGCATTACCCAGCATATACTCTGCATTACCCAGCATATACTCTGCATTACCCAGCATATACCCTGCATTACCCAGCATATACCCTGCATTACCCAGCATATACTCTGCGATACTCTGCATTACCCAGCCAATACTCTGCAATACTCTGCATTACCCAGCCAATACTCTGCGATACTCTGCATTACCCAGCCAATACTCTGCGATACCCCGCCAATACTCTGCGATACCCCGCCAATACTCTGCGATACCCCGCCAATACTCGGCCATACTCAGACAATATTACAGTGGGGGAGAGGATGTGGATATTACAGTTGGGGAGATGACGTGGATATTACAGTGGGGGAGATAACGTGGATATTACAGTGGGGACTATATGGTGGCAGAATTTTCACAGGTTTTTGCAAATTCAATTACTATTTGCTGATCCGAAAAATGATCCGATCCGTGACTCTGATCCGAGGATCGATCCGATCCGTGAGTTTTTTGATCCGTTGCACCCCTAAAAGTGTCCAATAAAGTGATGAATAGCTGGAATGTCGATAATAGAATCCAAATGGGTCTCAATAGGTCTGAAAACTTTGAAAGTAAAAATCAAATGGGAAGATAAAACACTCTTACCAGATGTGTTGGACACACCTGTTGGACACGACCATACGGTGGAACAGCACCCGTCCAAAACGATAGTCTTGCAACGGAATGGCTCAGCGGAAATCCAATATGGCAAGGAAAGAATATAAAGGAAAGGGCTTGCTTATCTTATGCTTCCCACGTTGCTTTTATACAACTTCATGTGATCACGTTTTCATTATCACATCTGTCTTTCTATGTAAGATGTGAATAAAAAAGATTCTATTTTTGACCGTTTTTTTTATATTCTTTCCTTGCCATATTGTATTTCCGCTGAGCCAGTCCATTGCAAGACTATCGTTTTGGACGGGTGCTGTTCCACCGTATAGTCGTTTTCCAGCTTTTATCGCTTGGATCTGGTTTGGTTTCGTTCCCCTTAGCGCTAGTGGTTTAGCGCTTCAAGCTCACATGATACACTGCCGTATGGTAGGTGTGTCCAACACATCTGGTGTTGGACACAAGAGTGTTTTATCTTCCCATCTGATTTTCACTCTCAAAATTTTAGACCTATTGAGACCCATTTGGATTCTATTATCTCGAAATTCCAGTTATTCATCACTTTATTGGACACTTTATTATTGTATATTTTTGGGACTTTATGGTTTCATTCATGTACATTTAGTTTTGTGGGTGTCACCTCACAGGGGTATTTGCATATACATATATGTACTTGCCTTCTATGTACACTAATCATCATTGCTAGAGGAAGTTTGACTTTGCGTCAACATGCTGGAAATCAGAGCAAGTGATAAAAAAAAAATGAGTTCCTCCTGCACTACTATAAAAGTGATTGTCAATTATTTAATCAAGCCAGCATTCCATTGTGATTCACACATTTTGTAAAAAACTATAGTAATTCAAGGAGTGCAATGGTTAAAAAAAAAAAAATACTGTCTACAAATATGAAAATCACCAAAACATAAAAAATGTAGTCATAGCAACAATACATAAATATAAATATAACATCCTCTTTGCTTGATGTGTAAACACTTTATTACCTGGAAGCGCAATAAGTGCTTCCTATGCCACAAAATTATACCCTACTATAAACACACACAGTCCAATTTCAATCAGTTTTCTATTTGTAACACATTCAATATAATCCTTCCACTTTCTTAATCTCTGCTTTAACAGCTTTTGTACCTAGAAGCACCTGAATTGTGTGCTCACCTTCTTTGTTGGCCCTCTTATAAACAACAGGTCTATACCCACTTTTATCTAATTAGGGGTTACATATACTTTTCCAGACTTTTTAAAGAGATTACTATTTAAATCCCCAGGTATTTTGTTCAAAACAAAACATAAAGTTAATCCATAGTACTTTCCATAAAACAAGTGGTTTAAAACACTTACATTGCGTGGTGCAACTCAACTTGTGCACTAAGATTGTATGCCGGTATAATCCTGCAAGTGGCAAAAGTCTCCATTAAATCTTTAACCACTTCAGCCCCAGAAGGATTTACACCCTTCCTGACCTGAGCACTTTTTTCTATACGACACTGCGTCGCTTTAACTGACATTTGCACGGTCATGCAGCGTTGCACCCAAACAAAATTGACGTCCTTTTTTTTCCACAAATAGAGCTTTCTTTTGGTGGTATTTGATCATCTCTGCGTTTTTTATTTTCTGCACTATAAACAAAAAAAGAGAGCGATAATTTTTTTTTAAAAAGGAATATTTTTTACTTTTTGCTATAATAAATATCCCCCAAAACATATAAAAAAAATATTTTCTCCCTCGGTTTAGGCCGATATGTATTCTTCTATATATTTTTGGGAAAAAAAAATCACAATAAGCGATATATTGATTGGTTTACACAGAAGTTATAGGGGATAGATTTATGGCATTTTTATTAGAATTTTTTTTTTATTAGTAATGGCGGCAATCTGCAATTTTTATCATGACTGCGACATCGCAGCGGACACATCGGACACTTTTGACACTACTTTGGGACCAGTGACATTTATACAGCGATCAGTGTTATAAAAATGCACTGATTATTATGTAAATGATGCTGGAATGGAAAGGGCTAAACCCTAGAGGACGATCAAGGGGTTAACTGTGTTCCATCACTGTGTTCTAACTGTAGGGGGGATGGGCTCACTAGAACATGGCAGAGATCACTGCTCCCGATCTCTGGGAGCAGTAGATCTGTCATGTTGCTAGGCAGAACAGGAAAATGCCTTGTTTACATAGGCATCTCCCCGTTCTGCCTCTGTGTCACGATCGCGGGCCACCAGCAGACATCGAGTCCATGGGACCCGCGGGCACGCTCACGCGGTGGGCGCGCAATTGCCCACTAGCCGTGATTTAAAGGGGACGTACAGGTGCGCCCATTTGCTCAGCCGTGCCATTGTGCCGACGTACATCATTGTACACTGGTCGGCAAACGGTTAAATTGCCATATAAGCAATCCTGCTTGAAGCTTTCCTCTAACCCTGTCTGTGATAAACTTCAAAGTATGATGATCCTTGTGCAGCTCCACCTTGAAGTGATAAGACATGGCGCTTCCACTTCAAAATGGAAACCTGCTCACCTTTCAAGATGGACTTTATGTTAGAAAGCTAAGGTCAAACACACTTTCCCCAGCAACTGTCATCAAATTATTTACTTTTTACCTTGCCTACTTCCTTGTTTACTCCTCAGTCACTCAAAAGTAAAAAATCCAACCGTAATGCCAGCCAACCAAACTTTGCCAGCATAGAAAAATGTTGCCTTAGTGAAATCCACTTCAGGAGCATCCCCTGAACATTTACTGCTGCCCGTCCCTGGATAGGCCAGCGTCATGATGTCACCCACAGCTTCGCCCTGTGCATTATGTCACAAAGACTTCATCAGGGCACAGTGCTGATTTGTCATTATATACATCCAACCCCGGCTGCTGTCATGCATACCAAAAAACAGTACCCATGTAATCCTGACAGCAGCTGATTGTACATTAGTGCAGTAATCTCACTCCACCTAGTCAATAGACATGTGCACTGCCAACATTTTTTTCTTTCATTTTAATTTCATTTGTTTTTTCGTTATGATCGATATTCGTTATTTCGAATAAATTCGTAAACTTGGATAAATTCAAATTTGTTACGTTCCATTCATATAGATGCAGTATTTGTTAATTTGATAATTAGAAAATTTGGATAAATTTGAATGAGTTATGTTCCATTCGTATAGATGCGGTATTCGTTATTTCGATAATTCGTAAACTCTGATAAATTCGAATTTGTTATGTTCCATTCATATAGATGCGGTATTTGTTATTTTGATAATTCGTAAATTCGGATAAAATCGTATCCGTTACGTTCACAAACTGCCAAATTTGAAAGGAAATTCCAATACCTATAATTTAATAGTTTATAACTATTATTATAGTTATTATTAGTATTATTTATTATTAATAAACAATAATAATTATAATAATAAAAACTATAATAATGGTTAACAAACTTAATAATTGAATCATAAAAGAAATTTCCTGAATGTTTTTTGTCCTTTTGGATTTTCAAATTTTTGTTCTTTCAAATTTTCGGATTTTCATATTTTTTTCAGATTTTCATTCTTTCTGATTTTCAAATTTTTTGATTTTCATTCTTTCAAATTTTTTGATTTTTCCAATTTCGGATTTTTGTTCTTTCGAATTTTCGTTCTTTTAGAAAATTTGTTAAATGGTCTTTCATTCATTCGGATGTTTCCGAATTAACGAATATGCTGAATTTTGACGAAAAACTAATTCAAAACGAAACTAATTGCACATGTCTACTAGTCAACTACTAGGAATTCTGAGAAACAACCCCAAACAGCAATATGCCCCTATACAGCACATTCAAATACATCTTTATACAACAAATTAATTAATTAATTAATAAAAATATGAAAAAAAAAACATAAAAACAATAAAATGTATGAACCATGTAAAGCAATAAAACAAAGGTTACTATACTGTGGTTTACAGTATATCAGAAGAATAATTTTTTTTTTTTTATTGAAAATGTATACTTTATTTTGCAAGAAAATATACAAAAAAAAAATACTTTGAACAGGGTACATTCAACTCCAAGCATACAATTAAATTACATTCATCCTGCGGTATGATGCCTGATGTGTTGCGCAGAGTACTGGTACCCCGAAACATCACATCATGCATGACGCCGCATTACCCTGAAAGCATTACTTCAATAACATTTAACGTAGTCTTTGGTCATCTTCTGTCAATGGCAATTCAATAGGCAACGGGTGTGATGTGGGGGGGAGGGGGGTGGGTCGGTGACCAGGAGAAGGCCTTTGACCGTGTCTCCCACGAGTTTATGTGCAGAACTCTGCGCAGGTTGGGTCTTGGGGAGATGTTTTGTTCTTATGTGAATGTTATGTACAGTGACATATGTAGTTTGGTGTTGGTGAATGGTTGGAAAACTGGACCCTTTCCAGTTCCAGTACGGGAGGTCAAGTGCTCACTCTACATGGATGATGTGACAGTGTTCTGTGCCGATTGGCTCTCCATCGACGCACTCGCCCAGACCTGTGAGGACTTCGGCCAAGCTTCAGGGGCAAAGGTCAACTGCGGGAAGTCAGAAGTCATGCTCTTCGGAAAGTGGTGACTGCCTCCCTCTGCGCCCATACCCTTCAGCTTCAAAACGGACTTCATCAAAATACTTGGGGTCTGGTTTGGAGCTGAGGGCGCAGCCCTGAAGTCCTGGGAAGAAAGACTGGCTAAAATGCGACAGAAGTTTGGACTTTGGAGCCTCAGAGAACTCACCATCGAAGGGAAAACACTGGTACTCCGCAGCAAGATTCTTCCTGCGTTGCAGTACCTCGCCCAGGCCTGGCCCCCCCCCCCCCGGGTTAACACCTGCAAGGCCATTACCAGGGCGGTGTTTCACTTCATCTGGAGCTCCAAAATGGACAGCGTGAAACGGGTGGTTATGTTCAAGGAACCTCTCAAGGGCGGTAAAGGCGTGCCTGACATCGCCACTTTACTGAGGGTTTTCTTTGCATGTAACTGTATCCGAAGAACTTTGGTTGACAGAATTGTAGACTCTGGTGGTAACTCCATGTCCCGTTTTTTCCTCCTGCCTCTCTGGAGGTCCCTTGGATGGGACAAATGGGACAGCTCCATCCCCTACAACTGGGACACTCCTTGGTACTACTTGGACACTTTCAAGTTTATTAAGGAGCTGGGGCTACATGGAGTGAAGCCCGACTTGTGGAAGCCAAAAACTATCCACAAGTTGATCAGAGCATCGGACATTGTTGAGACTATTCCAGGAATCCCTTCAGCCACTTGCAAAGTGGTCTGGAGGAACGTTTCTTCAAATAGACTCACCAACAGGCACAAAGATCTGGCATGGATGGCAATCCAAGGGGGGTTGCCACTCAGGACATTCATGCATGTCAGAAACCTGTGCAGATACAGACACTGCCCCTTTTTACATCATCCAGGAGGAAACTGCTTTGCATGTTTTCTGGCAGTGTCCCTTTGCACAGGGCCTGTTGAGGGTCCTGGAACCTGATCTCAAAGACTTTGTACCACAGACTGCAATCACACACTTTGGTGTGTTGAACGAACTATTCTGTGGAACACATTCACAGGAGGACATTGACAGTGCCTGGCGGGTGCTGTGTTGCTTTAAGGACGCTGTTTGGTGTGCCAGAAAGCGCCTCATCCACCAGCGGGAGAGGATGTCCATCGAGGACTGTCGCAGACTGGTCCACAGTCTGCTCAGAGACTATCACTTGATGGACTTGAAGGAGGAAGAGGAGGTCTGAAGATTTCCCCTTCCCCCCACCCTCTCACACTCTATGTATCCATGGGCAGTTCAATAAAGCTTTGGGCCTGTGAACTCTCCCCCCCCCCCCCCCCATATCAGAAGAATAATGAGGCATTTGCACATAAGGTTAAGTTGCTCTTAAGTTATAAGTAAGAAAGAGCTTTTTCTATAGAGAAAATGGAAGTCTTGTTTAGGTTTGTGTTAACCACAAAACTAACGCCTTGATCAAAGTGATGTGACAGCCTGTGTATTGTTATAAAAGTCTGAATATTGACACACGAGAAATGCTGTGAATAACTGTATGTACATAGGGGAGGTGTTTGCCATGGCTTGGATTGGTAATATCCAATTGGTGGGCTCAGTGTCGGGACAAGGTCATTCAGTGCCCAGGGCGAAGATGAAAAACTGCACCCCCCACCGTGTGTAAAGAAAGAGTCAGTGTAATTTTAAAACAAGAAAATACCAGTCCCTCCCTCAGAGAGATCACTCTGCATGCAGCACGCAGCAGGACGTAATACAAAATTTTCCTCAATTACGAATTTTCCTTAATAACGAATGCCGTATCTAAATGAATGGAATGTAACAAATTAATAATAATAAATAACAATAATAATAATAAAAATGTTTTATTATTATTTATTATTAATTAGTTCCGTTCCATTTGTTTAGATGCAGCATTCGTTATTTGGGATCATTCGTAACTTCGGATAAATTTGCTAACAGCCAAATTTGAAAGGAAAATTCCAATACCTATAATTTAATAGTTATTATAAGTTAGTTATTCTTTAGAATTTTCGTATTTTCTTTCTTATTTCTGGATTTTCTAATTTATGAATGTTCACATTTACAAATTTATTGATTGTGACCATAACGAATGACCCGAAAAATGGAAAAAAAAAAATAAACGAATGAAGCGAAAACACAAACAATTTTTTTGGCAGTGCACATGTCTACTGCGCTCTTAAAGGCTAGGAAATCATTGTCTCACAAAGTCTACAATCACACCTACAGTAGAAGGCCTATTTTGCATGGTACAATTCTAAAAATTCCATGCTAGAAAGTACTGCATAAAAAACACATTATGTCCTTCTTCCAATCTTGTGTGGACCAGCATCTGACCTTGAGTATCATCAAGGGGCAAATCTCAGCCCTTATCATTCCGTTTTAGAGACCATTGCCCTCTCAGCCCCAAATTAAAGCCTTTTTGCACATACTCTCCCTAAACGTGCCCTTGTGACTTCGTGGGACCTTAACCTGGTTCTTTCAGCCCTTCAGAGGCTGCCCATGAAATTTATTCAGAATATTTTCTTGTCTGGCTACACTCATAAGCTGGCCTTTCTCTTTGATATCACCTCTGTGCTGCAGGTCCCTGAGGTAATGGCCTTACCTTGTACAGAGCCTTTCCTACTGTTTCACAAAGGCAAGATTGTCCTGAGACCCAAATCCTCCTTTCTCATTAAGGTGGTTTCTTCCAACTTAACCAGGACATTGTTCTTCCCTACATGCCCCTGTGCTGCTCTGAAGCTTCTCTCTGTCTTTATGTATGTGGTATGCACCGTGAGAGCCTACATCTCAGTTACAGCATATTTTATACAATTGCATTCCCTCTGTTTCCTTTCCAAAACTTTCGCAGTGGACTCTGCTTCTCACTCAACTGTTGCACAGTGTGGATTACACATGTAATAATTTGAGCCCATGGTCTAAAGGATAGGGTTCCTTTCTTCCCTGTTATGGTGCACTCTGCCAGATCCATTAGTGCTTCTTAGGTTTTTCAGCATCGGGCATCTGTGTCTAAGATTTTTAAGGCTGCCACCTGGTCTTCTAGTTGCATGTTTGTTAAGTTTTACCAGGTGGATAGTCGAGTCTTCTCTGATGCCATTTTTTAATGTAAGATACTGCAATCTGCTCTTTGATTTTTTCATTCAACCCTTTCTTGACCGATTGTTATATGGGCCTGTTAGTACTTATTTTGTATGTTGCCCACTCCTTAGTTGGACTAATTTGGACGTGCAATGGTTAAGACTAAGATTCTTTGTCCTGTACTGTATGATTAAGAAAAGAGCATGTTTGGGTGGGTGGGGAGGGAATGCAGAAAAACAAAGACTGCTTTGTTAATGTTAGTGAGAGGATGTTACTGTATATACATTATGTCATTTTTGATTTTGCCTTTAGTACCAGTTTAAGACTAAACTCATGTCAAGGACAGATGTCAGGCTTGGAGACCATTAGCTATAGTAGTGGAGAGGGTCCCACTGACCACCTGGATAAGTAAATAAGCAGGTCACCCTGGTAAATGACACAAGGCCACTCGAGGTGCAGGGTATAAGTACTAACTGGTGTTCACCAGAGCTCCTGATGGTGCTGATGAGTCCTGATGATGCTGCATGTTAGTACCAAGTGGCAGTCCTCAGGATTGCCCCACCAGGAGGCGAGAAAGTCTGGGTCCAGTAACAGATATAGCAAGTAGGGATCAAGCAGAAGGGTAGTCAGTAAACAAGCAAAAGGTTGCCAACAAGTGGTTGCAGGTTAGGATCAGGCAGAAGCGTAGTCAGGGAACATGCCAGAGGTCGGTAACGAGTCAAAGTAATGATACAAATGGCAGCAGGAGTAACAAGATAGTAGTGACATATTGGCTGAAGAGAGCACAAAAATCTGGCAAACAGGAAGTGCATAGACATGGCTTATATCAGGAAGTTCATGGGAGGAAAAAAGAGTTCAAGCTTTACAAGAAACAAAACATAAGGCAAAGTTGTCTAAGCAATCAGGCAGGGAGCTGTCCAGCATCTCAGGTGGCTCAGCGAGAAGAACAACTGCCAGACACAGCAGAGATCCTGGGTTTAGGTCCAAATTGACAGCTCATGTGTCCTGTATTGTACTCCAAGATTTTTGACTCTGCGAGTAAGTCAAAAATCCTCTTTTATCATGCTTCTAAAGGTTAAAAGCATGTCTAAACCTAAGAATAGAAAGGTGGCAATATACAAACTTCATCCCTAGGAGCTGTGATAGAGAGGCTCAGCCTGGCCTGACTTGGAGCCAGATTGTTCCCCTCCTCTGTCCCCAGACACAAGTCCATGTAACAAAAGTCCATGCCCAAAAGTACTTCCTCACTGGAGCAAAATTAACACTAGGTTTCTTTAGTAAGGATTCCAGGTTTACTATGGATTGGTAACAGAATAACAGTCATAAAAGTTAGTAAAAGCTTAGTAAAACAAGTTGCAAACATTTTTGGAGGGATTAGAGAGAAAGAGAGACCTGCACCTACACCGCCTGGTCAAACAATGTCCTAGCATTCCTCACAATGAGGAATGCTAACTGATTTACCCCCATCAAAATGGGAGCTCACACTAAAGAGACCCTTAAATCAGTATTAAACTCAAAATAAAACATTTATTACTTTGCAGCTTGCTAGTTCTTACATGTGATGGTTGTATTGGTTTCCTTTTTTACGCTTTCTTTCTTCTAATTTCATCTGGTGATCCAGTCAGCAAGTCTGTTGTTTTCCACAAGCTCAAGCTCTCCAACAGAATGTATCAGTTTACATGGATGAGGCAAACCACTTAACACTGGCAGGGGTGAATAAAATGATCAGCTTTTATTTATTCATGCAAATCCTTTACCCCAAAAGGAAAAAAAAAACGAACTGCTGTAACTGCTATGTTAGCTAGAGTTTGGCTTCAATTTGTTAGTGTATTTAAATCTGCTAATACATTTAACACTAACTCCCCCCCCCCCCCCAGACTGACAATGCTGCTGTCTGATGCGCCTCTTATGCTCATTCCTCCACAGTTGTGTCTCACTAATACAGGAACAAGCTATACAAAAAGATGGCAACCACCCCAATTTATAACTAACTTTTGCAGTAAGGTGCACATGGAACTGCAATGCACATGAAAAACAAACAAATATTTCCCAGTACACTTACCAGCTAGCCTGCAAGCAAACCAAATTGACCCTGTGTAACAATTCACATAAAAAACAGAGGGTTTTGTTGCACATATTTTCAAATATATGTGGAAGCTGCAGTGCCCATGTCAAGACTCATCTGTATACTGTGGTGCTAACTATATTTTATGAGTCTCCAGGTTGGACCATATATAGCAATGGATAAATTAAGGGCAGGTTTGCCCGAAGGGAGAACACTCCTCCTTAAGGGCCGAGGGACGCACTGGACATCCAGCAAAAGCACAATGGCAGCTGAAGACATCCAATGTGTCCCAAGACCAAATCAGTGAACAGGCTATACAAAAGGATGGAAACCACCCCAATTTATAGTTAAAAATGGGGAAGGAATTTGCGCAAAATATTCAAATAAATAAAAGAGTAACAGCTGCTGGAACAGGTCAATAGATATTTAAAATGACAAATAATAAAAAAAGTGCAGCGCTATCATAAATTATTGAGTTGATATATATAAATGAATGTGGCAATCAAAATTATTTTATCTAAAGAAATGTCATCAATAAAAAGTCCATAAACCATCAAGGAGTATTCAAAAGGAAAAAAGGAAATGGTGAAGATAAAATCCAGTGTTCCAATTAAATCAAGCATATGAAGGGTGAAAACATGAAAGGATCCAGGGGTGCACATAGTAAGAAAGTCCAGCTTCCCCAAATCCTCTGTGTAAACACCTCTCTAGTGATAAGGAAGAATGGCAGCTTACCAGAACAAATTGGCTTCCAACCTAAGAGTAGGGAGAAGTATCCCAATGAATAGGTTCTGTCAGTCCTTGTGTATCTTTCTATCCCATCCTCTCACAGATAAAATATGCATAAAAGCGAAAAAAGGACCATAGCGTTATACTGTATAAACAATCTAATAGGTAAAAAGGCAAAGTACACTCACATGGTCAATGATACAAAGAGCATGGAATCAAGCAAATGCTGCAACAATTGCAAGACAGTGTGTGGAGCGGCCGTAGGAGCGTGGTAGCATCACGCCTGGTCCCAACCAACACGCTTCGTCATATGGTTGACATTGTCAGGGGAAATTTTTACCAAAGCCTTTACAGTAAGGTGCACTAATACAGGAGCTGTGTTACTAGCCTGGTCACCAGGTGAAAACCAAGAGAAAAAAGCCAGAGAAAAGAAAACTGATTGGTAAGCTGAAATATAATACATTTTTGGTTTTGGGTTTAATACTGCTTTAACTACATTGTCCTTTCTGAAAAAGGCACAGCAGAGAAGAAGAACTCAATTCTTTACAATATATTGAAAATTTCACTTGATCACATTTACATTTTTATTGTGCTAACATATTATGCAGCACTGTATGGTAGCAAAAACCCTAAAGTGAACAGACTGCAGAGGAAATAGTACATTAGGCAGCAGACAAATGGCCCACCCATTCAAGCTTGCAACCTAAGAGGAGGGGAAACATTAGCCACAATAGCTTAGGGAGATGGCCGTGGCTACAGGTCATATAAGTTGGTTGATTAGTGATAAGAATTGGGGTTGAACGAAGGTGGTTTAGGTCATTTTAAAAAGGTGGGATTTGAAAAGCCATTATATATCTGTGTAAGAGGAAATGCGAGGGATGAGTTGTTGGGGGTAAAGCAAAGAAATTAGGATTTTATTCTCAGTTTGTTTAAATGAATAGATAGATAGATTAGATAGATAGTCTTTCTGCAGGATTTATGATACATTTTAGAGATAAGACTCACACTGGAATGCCAATTACTAGGACTCTTAAGCCAGATGATAAATTTTAGATTATGGGATTTCGCTAACAACCAGTAATTGCCTTCAGAATCATTACTGAATTCTGAAATGTCTGTTGTTGAGATTAGAGAATAAGTCTACTGGCATATTAGCTAATCATATTTGGTTATCCAGTCATGGTTCAAAGATTAGTGAATTTTGAAAACACAGGTTTAAACTCACTGATTAGAGGGAGCAAAACCAAGTTACTAGCTTTCGAAAAGCTTCATTAGCCATTAAACACTATTTTAAAAACTTTTATTTAATCTGGTATCGTTGTGCTGAAGGATCTTTGTCTTTTATGTAATGCAGACCTTCCCCTAATTTACAGTATATTTTGTATTTCCATCTGCATATTTACTAGAGGAGAAAGTTGCTTTTCAATCTAGTTGAGCTTACTTTTGTTAGTTGGATTTGCCTGCTAATACAGTATAGCTGAGACATTTTCAGAAGTGGGACTGAGCTGAATAATATGTAAAGAGTCAAGGGGACTGCTTTGCGGGTATATGAAACTAACAGGTAAGGGAGTATTTTCCTTATGGCATTTATTCTATCCCACAGCAGGATCAGCTATAAGAGGCTCATGGAAGAAGCTTGAAAATGTGTATTAGAGATGGAATAGCAGGGACAGAGTCTGGTGTGTCATACAGAAATTTAGCCATGGAATCACAAAACAACATTTTCTGCTAGAAAGCTGAGCACATTCTTTTAAGCAGGGTTTGGAGATGCACTTCAGGCACCAGAAGGACCTGTGAACTTTCTCAAAAAAATAGGGTAATGTCATGTTGCGGATGCTCACCTTGGAAAAGTGAGATACTGTACAGTAAAATGGCAAGTGGCACTTGCACAGCAAGGGAACCTATCTGTTAGGTGCAGGAGGATCAACCTGTCAAATGATTAATATTCTGCCAAGAATCATTACTTATTTCCCACATAATGGGATGCTACCTTAAAAAATGCTGGGAAGGGTTGGCCCAGTTAAACAAAAAAGGAGAATCTTTAAAATGGGGAGTATTGCCCTGTACACATGGTCGGATATTCTGATGGAAAAAGTCTGATCGGATTATGTTGTCGGAAAATCAGATCGTGTGTGGGCTCTAGCGGGCTTTTTCCATCGGAATTTCAGAAGGAAAAAATTTGAGAGCAGGATCTAAAATTTTCCAACAACAAAATCCAATAAGACTTTTTCCGATCATGTATAGAGTATTCTGACACACAAAGTGCAACGCATGCTCAGAAGAAATTTGGAAACTAAAGCTATTGGCTACTGGCCTCTATGTAGTGTTGTACGTCACCTCATTCAGAACGATCGGATTTTCCGACAACTTTGTCCGACCGTGTGTGTGCAACACAAGTTTCGGACAAAATCCGTCTGAAAAAATCAGACTGATTTTGTGTTTGCAATGTCCGACCGTGTGTACAAGGCATTAGACTGCACCTAGAAACATTGCATGTGATGTACAGTAGGCTACTAGATTGGTTTAGAGGTCTGTATCCCCTTTTGAGGTTGGCAAACAATCTTAAAACCTGTCTGTAGGGCATCTTCCTTAAACCTCCATTGTCAACCAATGCCCCATCACATCTAGTATATGCCATGTCACAAATTTATTGGCAATTAGCCTTCAGTGAATGTTGTAATTTAGTAGACAGAATAAATGGACACAGAAAAAAGCTAATAGTAAGCAAGGTTGGCATAAAACAAACAGTAGAATAACCGGTAGTAAATAACAATCTAATATATATATATCTCCATATATGTTATGGAGGAAATTCATTGGGTGTCCAATATCAGTCACCAAATACTATGCCCAGCAATTAAATTACAGCAATTCTTTCTATAGGGTTTGTTGGTCCTCCTGTGAGTTTCTGTTGAGTTTCTGATGTGTGCCTACTCTGTACATGTACACTGACTGTGAGATGTTCTGATCAATTGAACCTCCACAATTGACAACATTTTGAATACCACTCTAACATCTTTCAGATACCCTGGTGGCAAGATCTCTTCAACAGAATTTTTACTTCCTAATCCCTTTATGACAGCCCAATGCATATACAGTGTATCTGGAAAGTATTCACAGTTTTCCTTTTTCCACATTTTGTTCTGTTAAATCTGAAATGGATTAAATTTGCCATTTTCCCCAAAATCCTACAAACAATACCCAAAATACCAATAATGACAATGTGAAAAAAGTTTGAAATCTTTGGAAATGTATTAAAAATAGAAAACGAAAAAAATCACATGTACATAAGTATTCACAGCCTTTGCCATGACACTCAAAATTGAGCTTAGGTGTACCCTGTTTCAACTGGTCATCCTTGAGATGTCTCTACAACTTGATTGGAGTCCACCTGTGGTAAATTCAGTTGATTGGACATGATTTGGAAAGGCACACACCTGTCTATATAAAGTCACACAGTTAACAGTGTATGTCAGAGCGCAAACCAAGCCATGAAGTCCAAGGAATTGCCTGCAGAACTCTGAGTCGGGATTGTATCGAGGCACAGATCTGGGTAAGGGTAAAGAAAATTTTCTGCAGCATTGAAGGTCCCAATGAGTACAGTGGCCTCCATCATCCATAAATGGAAGAAGTTTGGAACCACCAGGACTCTTCTTGAGCAGGCCGCCCGGCCAAACTGAGCAATCGGGGAGAAGGGCTTTAGTCAGGGAGGTGACCAAGAACCCAATGGTCACTCTGACAGAGCTCCAGTTTTTCTCTGTGGAGAGAGGAGAACCTCTCCAGAAGAACAACCATCTCTGCAGCACTCCATCAATCAGGCCTTTATGGTAGAGTGGCCAGAGAGAAGCCACTCTTCAGTAACAGGCACATGACAGCCCATCTGGAGTGTGCCAAAAGGCACCTAAAGGACTCTCAGACCATGAAAAAACAAAATTCTCTGGTCTGATGAAACCCAGATTGAACCCTTTGGCCTGAATGGCAAGCGGCACGTCTGGAGGAAACCAGGCACAGTTCATCACCTGGCCAAAACCATCCCTACGATGAAGCATGATGGTGGCAGCATTATGCTGTGGGAATTTTTTTAGCGGCAGGAACTGGGAGACTAGTCATGATTGAGGGAAAGATGAATGCAGCAATGTACAGAGACATCCTTAATGAAAACCTGCTCCAGAGCGCTCTGGACCTCACACTGGGGGGGGAAGGTTCATCTTCCAACAGGACCACGGCCCTAAGCACACAGCCAATATAACAAAGGAGTGTCTACGTGACAACTCTGTGAATGTCCTTAAGTGGCCCAGCCAGAGCCCAGACTTGAACCCGATTGAACATCTCTGGAGAGATATGAAAAAGGCTGTGCACCGACGCTCCCCATCCAACCTGAGAGAAAGAAAACAGTTTCCCCTGATTGGTGGACTTTAAAGGCACAGCATATCTTTCCCCAAGAGAAGATTGAGATAGAGTATGAATATAGTATAAAGTATAACACAATTTATTTGAAAAATAATATATACATAAAAAGTATAGAGCGTTTTTACAAAATCAGCATAGTATAAAATGCATCAATAACATCATAGAGATCAGACCCGATGCGCTTCAGAGTTATCTGAGGTTTCCTGATGGATCTTGAGAGGTCCTGCAAAGAAGAATGGGAGGAACTGACCAAAAATAGGTGTGTCAAGCTTGTAGCATCATACTCAAAAATACTTGAGGCTGTTATTGGTGCCAAAAGTGCTGCAACAAAGTATTGAGAAAAGGGTGTGAATACTTATGTACATGTGATTTTCTTAGTTTTTTATTTTTAATAAATTAGCAAAAAATTCTAACAAAATTTCTTTCACTTTGTCATTGTGGGTTATTGTTTGTAGAATTTTTTTCCATTTTGGAATAAGGATGTAACATAAAAAATTTGGAAAAAGTGAAGCGCTGTGAATACTTTCCGGATGCACGGTATACAGCAGCAGAGCAATTGTATCTTAATGCCCACTTGCTCAATCCCCCCAGAACTGCAACCAGTCTCTAACCATCAGCTCATAATCAACCACCAACAAACATGAGCTAGTAGGACAGGCTCCCAGTTTTGTCATTGCAGTGCAACCAGGGGGGAAGGGCAGGTGACAAGAAGTTTTGCATGTTACAAACAACCATTGGAAATTATAGTGCTATTTGTGCTACTAAAAAGATATGCAAAACACAAGAGCAAAATGTAATAATGCATGGAAGTGTTTGTTCACCAATGCCATAAGTCTGCCAAGCAAAATAGGAGAGTTGGAAACTTTTGTGCATGAAGCGAAGTATGAGTTAATTGGTATTGCTGAATCTTGGCTTCATTCTTCACATGACTGGGCTATAAAAAATTCCTGGCTATGCACTCTTTTAGCGAGATGGTGTAAAAAGGAAAGGTGGCGGTGTCTGTCTCTATGTGAGAAGTGATCTCAATGTGAGGGTGAAAGAGGACCTAGTAGATGGAGAATGTAATGAGGCTGAAGCATTCTGGGCAGAACTGTATATAGATGTGTGTAGTTCAAAGTTAATCATTGGAGTTTCTTATATGCCACCCAGTGTTAATGAGGAGGTGGAGATTCAGCTCCTTGCACAGATAGAAAGGGCTGCAAGCGCTGGTACAGTGATAATAATGGGGGATTTTAACTACCCTGATATTGACTGGAGTAATGGCACTGCAGGAACAGTTAAGGGATAAAAATGTATAAACCTGTTTTATGGTACAGTTCATAGAGGCCTCGACTAGGATTGATGCTCTGTCAGACCTGATAATCTAAGACCATGCAGAAATTATTACTAATGTTCATATAAAAGAACATCTGGGAAGCAGTGACCATAACAGGATTTCATTAAGGCTCGGTTCACACTATTGCGAATTGGATTGGATTGGTTTCTCCGCATCCAATTCACATCTCAGGAGAGTGTGCCTGGCTTTTAATGAAGCCAGTTCACACAGCTCCAGGACGGCTGCAGAGCGAATTGGAGTCCTGTGTGTCTTTTGGTCCATTTCAGGTCTGAATTCAGCTAAAAATTTGGACCGAAATCAGACATGAAACGGTGAACAGGGACGCATCTGACCCCTGCTGTGAGCAACTCTGCACCGCAGTGTGAACCCAGCCTCAATGTTAGCTGTAAGCAGCAAACACATACGGAAAATATAAAAACATTTAACTTTAAGAGCGCAAATTTTCCAAGGATGAGAGCTGCTCTCCAAGACTTAGACAAGGAGGGAATATCTGCATCGATGAACACAGAAAAGAAATGGAAAATAATTTTAAAAGGCTAAAAATAAAACCTATGTGGCTCACATCCAAAGTTAAAAAAAAGCTATAAATAATAAGAAAAGAGCTTTTAGAAAATATAGAAATTAAGGAACACCATCATTGTTTAAATGTTACAAAGAATATAACAGAATATGTAAAAAGGAAATAAAGGATGCAAAAATTCTAAATGAACAAAAGAAAGTGAACCAACCCCAAAAAATGTGTCAAATATATTAATAGAAAAAATCAGGTCTGAGCATGTAGGCCCTCTTGAGTGTTTGACTGGGGACAAAGAGAAGGCATTTTTATTAAATACCTTCTTCAGCTGTGTGTATACAAAGGAGTATGGGGGAGCTCATGTCCATAAAGGGGACGATATTCACACAGTCCCAAATGAACCACAATGGCTCAAAATCAATATGGTCCAGAAATATTTAGACAGAATAAAGGTGAATAAAGCACCTGGACCAGATGGCATCCACCCACGGATCCTAAAAAAAATTGAGCTCTGTCATTTCAAAGCCATTGTTTCTTATTTTTAGGGAGTCATTAATGTTTGAAATAGTACTACTGGATTGGCGTAAGGCCAATGTGGGGCCTATATTTAAAAAGGGATCGAAAGTATTTACCAAGTAACTATAAACCTGTTAGTTTAACTTCTATAGTTGGGAAGATACTGGAGAGTTTAACAACTTCAATACCAGGCACTTTTGCCCCTTCCTGCCCAGGACAATTTTCAGCTTTTTATTTTGAATGACAATTGCGCGGTCATGTAACACTGTACCCAAACAAAATTTTCATAATTTTCTTCCTCAAAAATAGAGCTTTATTTTGGTGGTATTTGATTACCTCTGGGTTTTTTTTTTTTTGCTAAACAAACTAAAAAAGACCGACATTTTTGAAAAAAAATATTTTTCTCCTTCACTGAAGGGCACTGATGAGGCGGCACTGATGGGCACTGATGAGTTGGCACTGATAAGGTGGCACTGATGGGCACTGATGAGGAGGTACTGATATGTAGAATTTATGGGCACTGATAGGCAGCACTGATATGCAGCACTGATGGGCACCGATATGGCAGCACTGATATGCAGCACTGATGGGCACTGATAGGTGGCACTGATGGGCACTGACAGACGGCACTGATGGGCACTGACAGGTTGGCACTGACAGATGACACTGATGGACACTAATAGATAGCACTGATGATGAGGTACTGACAGGTGTTACTGCTGGGCACTGATTGGCACTGTGATTGGCACTTTCAGAAGGGGGAGAGGTTCTAGAGAAGTCCTGGAATCTAACTTGCTAGAAAGAGATTAGGGAGCTAGAAAACAGAAGGTTTTGGGAGTAGTGGAATAGACTATTTAGGTGATACTTTGAGATGAGGTTGGTGATATAGCTAGGGGCAGAGCTGTGGGATAGATTTATATGGTGTAGTTAATATTTTGACTTTTATATAATGGGCTAGTGGAAGCCAGGGGAATTGGCAAAGAAGGACAGCAGCAACAGGGCAGTTAGTAAGGCAGATGAGTTCAGCATCAGCATTCATGATGGACTGAAGAGGGGATAGCCTGGGTACTGTAGGCCAGTAAAAAGGGAGTTGCAGTAGTCAAGGCGTGAGATAATCAGAGCGGGAATTAGTTGTTTTATGGTGTCATTCGTTAAGAAGGTGTGAATTTTGGAAATGTTACAGAGGTTAAGATTTAGACAGTGATTGGATATGTGGCCTAAAAGAGAGGTCAACGTCTAGGACTCTGTAGCACCCTGACATGCATTGAGGGACTGATAGCTATGCTGTTGAGCTCAATGGTAAAGTCAAGGTAGGTGGTCCAGGGGAGGAAATATTACAAGCTCAGTTTTTAAAAGATTGGGTTTAAGAAAATGATGTGACATCCATACTGATATGTCACACAGTAAATGAGTGATACATTAGGTGATTGAGGGGTGGGCTGAGGACTGGAGAGATAGATTTGGGTGTCATTGTCATACAGGTGGTATTGGAAGCCACTGGGAGTTATCAACTGGCCAAGGGAAGATGTCTAGAGAGAAAAAAGAAGAGGTCTGAAGACAAAAGCTTTGGGGTTCCCCTAAAGAAAATTGAAGAGGAGAGGAGGAGATAGAGTTGTAGGTGACACTAAAGGTGTGATGAGACAAGTAGTAGAGAAACCGGGAAAGAGCAAAGAGTCACAGAGGCCAAGGGAGTGAATTTTTTTTAAGAGGTTTGGGTTCTCAATTGCATCAAAGACAGTTAAAAGGTCTGAGAGTATGAGTATGGAATAGTGTCCATTGGTTTTATCAGTTAGCAAGTCTTTAGTTTTAGCAGAGCAGTTTTAGTGGAATGTTGCAGCTGGAAGCAAGAATGTATGGAATCCAAAAGAATGTAATCAGACAGTAAGGTAGCAATTTATACAGTTGTGGACAATGTGTTCAAGAAAATTGAAAGCAAACAAGTTAAAAGAGTTTAGTCTTACATTTTTCAAACTGGTGGGTAACCAGTACATGTTTGAGAATGGTTAGAAAAAAGGAGAGGGAGATTGAAAATGTGAGTTGGAGTAGTGTAGTGAGCTAGTGTAGAACAGAGTGAAGAGGAGGGTATAGTAGTTGTGAGGGTATGGGGTCCAGGGAGCAGGTGGTGGGGTGGGTCTCAGAAAGGAGTTTAGCTACATCTTCAGTGGTAACTGGGTCAGTGGAGAAAATAATTGAGTGTGATGGTGGATCTGGTAAGTTGGTATAGGGAGAACGCTGGAGCGTGTAAATCTCATCACAAATTGTACATCATGATGGTTTATCAGAAGTGTATTAATTTATGATGGTAGATTAGATGTTCATTAATTCTGAAACTATGTGAAGGGAATATTATGGAATAACGTTAAAAGTGAAGATTTCCTCTATGACAAAGTATAACATTGGTCAATACCTTACAAGACTTTACAGACTGATATTTATGCTAGTGTCTGTAAGATTTAAGGCACAGCTTAATCGAAGTATATCTCTGCCATTAGCTATCTGTCAGCAGTATTCATCTCCGAGCCAGCTTTTCAGAGTAATAGCTCTAGATGTCTATGATTGAGAACATAGGGCACCAGCGTGGCACATTGCAGGACTAGAACATTCTTCTTCAAGTTGCTGTAATTTTCCAAAACTTCACCCAGAGACTGGCAGCTGAATTTGCTGTGTCAGCATGCCAGGATCGTTAAACTGTAAGGCCATTAAGCATCCAGTTAACAGTATCCCTTGAGGCTGGGTGAATAAAAAGTTGTGTGTTTGTCCTTTGACATCTTCTTAATGTTGCCTTTGTTTTTCTTACCTTGCAGTCATTGTTGTAGAGAAACAATTACATTTCACATTATTAGAGTAATTCAACTAGGAAACAAAACCTAATTTAACTGTCCACTGGGAGGAAAATACAACAGAGGGGAAAAGTAATGTTGGTTGGAACATTTTCAAATTTCAAATGACAGGTTACTATTTTCATGATGAGGATGGGTAAATAGTAAGTACAGTAGACAGCTTTAGTATTTTACTGAAGATGCTACAAACACATCATCTATATACATTGCTTCACTGCAAGTCTTACCTGCTTATGTTCTGTAAATATCGATAAATGTCTTTTGGACATTTTCAGAAATTGACTATTAAGTGTGAGGGCCTCCCTTTACTATAATTACATGATCAATTATGGCGCCAACTTATAAATCAGTGGTATGGCTTCATCACAGTCACACTACTGCTTTAAAAGACACCTGTATACCAAATCTATATAATTTATGAATAAATTAAACAGAATTGGTACAGGATAGAGCCTTGGGGCACCCCACTTATCATTCCAGACATTTATGACTACACTTTTTTAAAGCACTGTATATTGGCACATGTATAAAGCACAGCAGTGTGCTTTACAAATGTGCTCTCTGTTTTACATACTTCAAGACTCTGAAGCACTAATAATTTGAATGTATGGGGAAATAGTACTAGAATCCAGAAAGGCTGGTCACATGATCTGTCAAAGTTATGTGATTAAGCCCCTCTATCATGTAGTGCTGTCTGCATCATTGTGCAGAGAACACTCTAATGCCACGTACACACGACCAGACTTTTTGACAGCAAAGGTGTGACGAAACGAATCCGTCGGACAATTTGATCGTGTGTGGGCTCCATCGGACCTTTGCTGTCCAAAAATCTGACGGACTTTAGAAATTTTTCCGCCGGACCCAGTTCCTATCGAGAAATCTGTTTGTGTGTATGCTAGTCCGATGGACAAAAACTCACGCTAGGGAAGCTATTGACTACTGGCTATGAACTTCCTTATTCGTGCAGACTGTTGGACCTAGTCCGTCAAAGTCCGGTCGTGTGTACGCGGCATCATAGACAATGTATCCTCCAAACATGGCCTGCATTTTAAGAATGACTGTGTCAGAGATTTCAGTTTTTTGTAGAAACAGGAGGCATGCCACATGTCACTGCACATGTTAATGCATGACCTCTGTTTGAGAACTAACATCTCCTATGAAAAAACAACATATTCCACAATCCCTCTGTCAAGTGTCTAGTGTAGTGAGCCCTTGTAGATCTCCAACTCGAGGTTCCCCAGAGCATGCAGTCTAAGCCCCAGCCTGCTTCTTCACCAGAGCCCCTGATGGTGGGGATGGACTTGCAGCAAGCTGGAACCAGGTTGTGGCCCTCAAGTATGCCCAGCTGAGGATGCAGAGACCACTCGTGTGTACAGAGCACAAACAGCAGGAGACAACAGAAAATCCTAGTGCACTGCAGTGGATGAGCTGAGTTACTGGCAGAACTGTGGAGAAATCTCTGCAGGATATGCAATGACAGAGAACCCGGCATACAACTGGGACATGATGACACTCACTCATTAGTTGAACTTGACAGGCACCAACAGGAATCCCCAGGGGCCGGGCCCTATTCAATTCATTCCCCGCTGTGCTCTTCTCAGTCTGCTGGCTCTCAGTGAGTCTCTCCTCCCCTCTCTTAGCTCTCCTCCCCTCTGCACACAAGATGGATGGCCGGGGGTGGAGAGTGAAGACTGGAGAGGGCGATACCAAGTGTCGGAGTGTGACTACTGGAGGGAGGGGAGAAATGGCTGGGCAGCAGGCCAAGCTGTGCAATTGCAGGCAGGGAAGATCTTGGCAACACCCCCCCCCCCCCCACACACACAGGGAGGAGCATGCCAGCACAGGTGCCCCCTTGTCACACAACTTGCTTAGGAGACACCCAGAGAAAGGAGGAGTGGGGGACTCTAGAAAAGGAGATAAGGAACTGCTCTGTGCAATATCGCAGGTAAGTATAACATCTTTTTTCTTTTAAAGTACAAAAAAAAAAATAGCATTTGGTATCACTTTAATAGAAGTCTCTAACTACATAGCTTTATCACTTTGATGCATAACTTGACAATCTGTGACTATGGTGAAGAGTGAGCACTTGTGTAATCTTCTTGCTCCTCTCTTGGTCAAGAATGACATGTATAATCCTTTGCAAGATTTGCAAGTCCCTCACAACTCCCTGTGGATTAATCACGCATGTATGCATTAATACTGATAATATTTATTCAGACATCCCAACCTGCAAAAGCTAATTTCAGGGAGGTGGCAAACTCATTTCAGGGAGGTGATGCTTAGAGCCAGGGTCGTTTTTAAGGCAGGGCAAAAGGGGCAGCTGCCCTGGGCCCTGCCATTGTTGTGGGGCCCAAAGCAGCTGCCTTATACTTGCCAACTATCCTGGTTTAAATTCCCTCGTCCCTTGAGGTTTTAGTCCTGTGCTGTGTCCCAATATCTCAGTGTGAAGTGATGCTACTAATCCTGCCCAGCTCTGCCCTATTGTTGTGTACAGATGACTCACCTGCAGACCCTGTGTTTGTAAATTGTAATTGTAATGTAAGTTACAGGCATTAGCATCATATGTAAATAGTGGCAGCATTCATATGTAAATAGCGGTGGCCGACGGCATCGATATGTATATCATGCCCCCCAAGGTCATATCCACAGTAATCTCTAGCAACCAATCAACAAGCAGAAATCATGTGCTGTAACCTCTAGCAACTAATCAGTGAGCCGTAGTGTGTGCTGTAACCTCTAGCAACCAGTCGCAATAGCTGCCTGATCTGATTAAGTAAACTGATTTTGAGTCTAGCTGTTATTTATTGTATGTCTCAGAGCAGGTGGAGAGCAAAACTGCATGGGGGGAGCCCCAAGAAAAGTTTTGCCCAGGGTCCAATCAATATTAAAGACAACCCTGCTTAGAGCCGGCGCCGACCACAATGAAATGCAGCTTTACCAGTGCCAATTAAATGCAGCTTTACCAGTGCCAATTAAATGCAGCCTGATCAGAGCCAATTGAATACAGCCTTACCAGTGCCCGTGGAATCATCCTTACAGCCTTACCAGTGCCTGTGGATGAGTCAGTGATGAGTGAGCTGAGAGATGTGGTGAGAGAGTGACACAGTGATGCACAGCGTCACTGTTTCACTCTATCCACACTCTGCAGAACTCACACACTCTAGAGGACAAGCCAGTGTGACTCCTCCTCACACAGACTGGTCTTACTAACAAGGGGAGGACCTCTGTCATCATCATTGACATCAAGATGTTGGGTTCACACTGCTGGCTGTTGCAGACTGTTGCACAATCTGTCTGCCAGCTTACACACAGTCTCAGTGACACTGTTCTCTGTCACACCTGGGCCGGCTGGCACACCCCACCCGCAATCGCTCTCAGGATGGGATCTGATCGGATCCGCTGCCCACCGAGTGAATGGGCGGCTGTGGCTGAGTGACACCGCAGGTTCAGCCAGAAGATTGTGTCGTCCTTGCGGGTGTCCGGGAGCCCACAGTCAAATGCCGGAGACTTCTGTGAGTCGCGGGAGACTTGGGATGTCTGTTTATTAACAGATAAGCAATATTAAAGGCAAGCCCTTCTATGATTCTCTGCAGTTTCCTTAGCTGGGAGGTCTGGCCTGTTGCACATGTTCAGATGATCACGTGTGTAAACAAAAGCTTGGTAATCTTTTTTTTTTCCTCACGCTGACAGCGCGAGGAGAAAAAAAAGCCGTCTAACGGCTTATGCGCAAGGGACATCGGTCCCGAAGAGGAAGGAGTCACATCTGCCTCATATGTGCAAATCAGTACCCCCTGCCAGTGCAACCTGCCATTGCCACCTGCCAGTGCCCACGAGTGCCACCTATCAATGCCCACGAGTGCCACCTATCAATGCCCAAAAGTGCCACCTATCAATGCCCACAAGTGGTGCCAATCAGTGCCTCAGTGCCACCTAGCAGTGCTGCCTATCAGTGTAGCCTACCAGTGCTGATCAGTGCCCATTATTGCTACTCATCAGAGCCCATCACTGCCACCCATCAGTGCCCATCACTGTCACCCATCAGTGCCCATCACTGCTAGCTATCAGTGACACCTATTAGTGCCACTTTTCAGTGCCCACCAGTGCCACCTATCAATACCCTTCAGTGCCAGTGCAGCCCATCAGTGCAGCCTCATCAGCGTACATCAGTGCAGCCTCATCAGTGTACATCAATGAAGGTGAAACATTACCTGTTTGCAAAATTTTATAACAAAATATAAAAAAATATAATTTTTTTTTTTTAAAAATTCAGTCTTTTTAAAAATTTTAAACAAAAAATAAAAACCGCAGAGGTGATTAAATACCACCAAAAGAAAGCTCTATTTGTGGGAAAAAAAATTTATAAAAATTTAATTTGGGTACAGTATTGTATGACTGCGCAATGCTGAAAGCTGAAAATTGGTCTGGGTAGGAGGGGGGTTTAAGTGCCCAGTAAGCAAGTGGTTAATGACCAGGCAATTTTTTGCAATACAACACTGCGTCGGTTTAACCGACAATTGCGAGATTGTGCAACGCTGTACCCAAGCAAAATTGATGTCCTTTTTTTCCCACAAATAGAGATTTTTTTGGTGGTATTTGATCACCTCTGCAGTTTAAATTTTTTGTGCTATAAACAAAAAAAGAGTGACAATTTAAAAAAAAAAAAAATGTTTTTTGTTACTTTCTGCTATAATACATATCCAAAGAAATTAAATAAAAAAACAAATGTATTCATCAGTTTAGGCCAATATGTATTCTTCTACATATTTTTGGGAAAGTTATCGCGTCTCCAGGCTATGGGATAGATTTAGGGACTTTTTATTTATTTTTTATTGTTTTTACTGGTAATGGCAGCGATCTGTGATTTTTAGCGGGACTGCAACACTGTGACAGACAAATCTGACCCCAAATGGCACTTTTTGGGGACCAATGACCTTATTACATTGATCAGTGCTATAAAAATGCACTGATCAATGTATAATTGACACTGGCAGGGAAGGGGTTAACACTAGGGGCGCACACGGGGGTTAAATGTGTTCCCTCAGCATGTTCTAACTGTAGGGGGGATGGGCTGCCTGGGACATGACAGAGATATCTGTTCCCGATCACTGGGAACAGCAGATCTCTGAGATATTCCCTGTCAGAATGGGGATCCACCTTGTTTACAATGGCAGATCCCTGTTCTGCCTCTGTATACAGTGATCACGCCCGCAATCTCACATGCATGGACGGATGTACAGGTACGGCCGACCTGCAGCAGTAAATGTACGTGAGCTGGTCGGCAAGTGGTTAATCCATGCAATGCTATTCTAGTAAGTTATTCTACTGGATGAGCCATATTAAAAAGAATTTAAATATGGAATACATAATGATGCAATTTTTATCACAGATAATCACCCCAAGGCTTCTCCTGGGGAAGTGCATTGATGGTCTAAGAAACGTGAAGAGAAATGTGTATTTTCCTATTGGTTACCTTTAAAGTGATACTAAACACACATTGTGTAATTTACATTGTCCCTTCTCTTTCTGTATGCAGATGATGGCACTGTAATTATTTTATTAAAAATAAAAAAACATCTAAGTCCTTTTTTCCTAATTGATATACAGCTGTCACATGACTCAGCTCTCTCCCAGCCTGTCTGTAGGCAAACAATGGCAGGAGGAGCTTCTAGTCCTCTGCTGCTGGTCACATGTTCCAAATATGATAAAAAAAAAAAAAAAAAAAACATTTGGGATACAGAGTAAAAAGGAATAAATTATATCAATAAACTGTTTTAAATTGTCATTCAAATATATATTTGAAATGAAATCTTTATTATTTTGTGGAAATAACATGGTGTGGGTGGATTTCTACCAGTCACAGGCTGTGTCAGGACCCTCTAGCCTGTGTCTTAGAATAAGAGTGAGGTGAAGCCACCATTAATCTACATGTAATATCCTGCCCCCATTGTGTTTAGTAGGGATGAGCCGAACACTCCCTGGTTCGGTTCGCACCAGAACTTGCGAACAGACAAAAAATTAGTGCGAACATCGTTAAAGACTATGAAAAATATTGCAAAATATGCTAATTTTAAAGGCTTATATGCAAGTTATTGCCATAAAAAGTGTTTGGGGACCCAGATCCTGCCCCAGGGGACATGTTTTTTCAGGAGCAGTGATTTTTAAGAATGCTTAAAGTGAAACAATAAAAATGAAATATTTCTTTACGTATCGTGCCTGGGTGGTCCCCTTAGTCTGCCTGTAAAGTTGTGCATTTTCCCATGTTTAGAAAAGTACCGCAGCAAAATTACATTTCTAAAGGAAAAAATGTCATTTAAAATTGCTCACGGCTGAATGTATTGCCAGATCCCGGCAATATACATAAAAAATCATTTAAAAAAACAGCGTGGGTTTCCCCCCCAGTCCATACCGGGCCTTTTGGGTCTGGTATGGATATTAAAGTGAACTCCACGCCAAATTTTTTTTTAAATGACTTGGGGGTCCCCCCCAAAATACATACCAGACCCAAAGGGCCATGCTGTTTTTTTCTTAATTCTGTCATAGGGCTCCCATTAACCACTTCAATACACTATATTATATATTGTACACTGCACTATATACCCTGCACTGTATTATATATACTACACTAAGTGCACAATATATTCTGAGCTGCAGTATATATACTATACGGACTGCACTATATACCCTGCTGAAAAATTGGGCCTTAGGTGTTGGTGGTGGCAAAACACGGTAATCCCTCACAGTAAAGCCCCATACACACGGTCGGACTTTTTCATGGATTCTGTCCGATCGGACAATGTTGTTGAAAAATCAGACCGTGTGTATGCACCATCGGACAGTGTACGTCGGATTGTCCGACGGACAAAGTCTTATCTCCTGCTGGAAAGATTTGCCGACAACACGGTCCGATCACACCAAATCCGATCATCTGTACGGTTGTCCGACGGACAAAGTGCTACGCATGCTCAGAAGAAATTCTGTGACGGAAGCGCTCGGTCAGGTAAAACTACCTTTCCTAATCGACACAGCACATTCGTCACGCTGCAATGTTAAAATGTCTTTAATGCAGCGCATTCTCTTTTTCTTTACAATGCAACAAGAATGACATGTTTTAGCTGCTCCTATTCACCCGCACTTCTCACAAACTTAGTTCTTTATTACTTTTCAGCATTTATACACTACATGTTTATTTTTACTCAGATCGTAAAAGAATCTTTGTTATATTTTTAGCATGATTTGTCTTTTTTTTTTTTTTTTTCTGAATACATATTTGAAGGAGAATTTTTTTTTTTTTTTTTTTTTTGAGGGGGGTTGTGTGTCTCAACTTAGCAAAACCACATTATTAACATTTGTATTTCTTGCTTAAATTTACTAGGAGTTTGTTGGTTGTTGGTGCCCCTTGTTAATTCTACTTTAGGATTAGTGAAATGTACCTGCCTACTCAAAGAAAAACTGTCATTGTAGAAAAGTAAAACACAATAGTCACTGATTATTTCAAATCCCAAAAACATTTATTTAGGTCTCAGCAACAAACCAAAGAGGAACGCAGCCATGGTGAAACTTGGGGAATTTGCAAAGCCTTGGACCCCCACGGCAACCATCATTTTTCAAGCGTAGAAAATTGGGGGCCTGAGGAGTACGTATATTAAGGGGAGTGCAATCTGGTCCTGAAGTCCAAAGCATCCGGAACTGCAGCAGATGCCATCTAGGTCCCCAGGCTCTGGTACTACAAGAGGCTCCATCTTCTCTCAGACCAGACTGAATCCAGGTCGTCACTCTCAGGTCTTCCTTCCACGCTTCCTTGCACGCTGTGGCTGTCGTGCTGGTGGGGTGGCAGAAGGAGGAGGAGGAGGAGGAGGAGGCGGAGCATGGTAACTATGGCAAACATGTGTGAGTGGGGTCATCTCCCCAGCCCTACCCTTATTTAGGACATGGAGGATGAGCCCCTCACACATGTTGCGTTGCCTCACCTCCATACCCATCATCTTCGTGACAACCACGGAGCCAAAGGTCTCCTCGTCGGTGGGTGTGGCATGTAGGGAGTCTGAAGCCTCTCTGATCATCCGGAGCGCTGACTCTGCCGCATAACCCCCCCTTCTCGCCCTTCTGTACGGAGGGCGGAGGGGAGGGATTTGGGTGTCAGTCAGGCTCCGAGGCCTAGCCCCCTCTTGGCTGCCACTACCCACCTCTTGGCTGCCACTAACCCCTGCCTCCTCCTGACTGCCACCTTCCACAGCCACCTCCTGGCTGAGGTCTTCCTGTGTATGAAAAAGGGACATAGTTTCAGTTATTTGTTCATCAAACACACACAATTCTCATCTAGTGACTGGTGCAAAATGTTTACAAATAGAAAACCATACAATTCTCAGCCCTGCAGTTTAGATTCTGGCCCCAAATGTCTCCAACACTACTGTCTGTTGATATGTCAAACACGTTAGGAAGTAACCAATTGGGGATCCTGAATTAAGTGAACATCATTCATTATTCCCATAAATGGTAACCAAACTACTATACCTGGAACAAGCTGGGCTCCTCCACCTCTTCCAGACTGGAAGGCCCAGGTTGCTCCTCGGAAGCCTCATCAGGGGTGGCCTGCGCGCAAGGAAGCGTGGAAGGAGGAGTCGAGAGTGGCTCCGTGACATCAGCCTGGTCTTTGAGAAAATGGAGACTCTCATAGTACCAGAGCTTGGGGGCATAGACCTCATCTGCTGCAGTTGCAGTTTCTTCCGACTTCCGGACCTTCTTGCGCTCCCTGATATACGCACTCCTCAGGCTGCCAATTTTCTTTCTTATATCATCAACAGTTGCCGCGGGGAACCTTGGCTTGACAAATTTCACAAGTTCCAGCAGGGCTGCGTACCTCTTTGGTTTGATGCTGTAATGGGGGTGTTTAGCCTGCCATAAAATGGGAAATTCCCTGTATTTGGCAATGAAGAGGGGGAGAAAACTCATGTCGTTGAATCCCTTCATAATCTCTGCAAGACACAACACCACACAAAACACTATAAATTATGTCAGGCTAAACTCTCCTAATCTTCTCCATAAAGAAGCCTCAAGTTCGAATCAGTCTAGGCTAGTTATGTACCAACGTCAAATTGTACCTTCGTTTCTAGCGATCGTCTCGTGCGTGAGCTTTCTCTCCCCTCGTCTCCCAGATCGTGGCTACGACACAGGCGTGTGACGTTTTATATACAGTGCGCATGCGTCAAACTCCGCCTGCCCCTGACGATCTTTCTCGTCTATTCCCCACCCCTTCTCTTTACGGCGCAGTGGGGAGAGCACATGGCGGGGACACAGCAGGTGCGCCCCAAATATCCCACCAACGAGGAGGAGGACGAGGAAAGTCCGGAGGCAGAAACGTCCCGATCCCGGAGCCTGAAATTCAAGGCCTCCAATATGTCATTTGGAGAAATGTTGGAGATGGTGGACATATTAAAGAGGAGCGACTATGATGGGAAGTATGGGCCTTACCTCAACCCCAATGTCCGCAAGGCCAAGATCATGTCTAAAGTTGTGAGAAGGCTGTACAATCATTTTGGGGTACAACGATCCAAGGAGCAACTGAGGAAACGCTGGTCAGACCTGAAACTGAGGGAGGCCGATCAGTACAGAAAGATCAAGCGAATTCTTCAAAAAAGTAAGTAGTTGTGATTTGTGTTTGCTTTCTTGCTTGCATACTGCTCCATGTGGTTTGATTTTTACAAAGTTGTACATTCAAAATGGCCACTTTCAGGTTCGTCTGTGCATTCGATCGTACTCAGCCTCGATCTTTCTGCCACTGTCATGATCGTGTGTGTCCATTCGATCGTACGCAACCTCGATCGTTCGGCCACTTATAATACGATGTTTGGTGTTTTTTTTGGGGAAAGGAAGTTTGTTCTCACTAGAAATGTCATCAAGAATGTAAAGCCAATTTATTCAATTTAAAGGAGAGGTCAACCAGTAGCTGTTTACCCATCTGGACTCTAGAGCACTAGTGCTGGGACACCCAAACCCCCTTTTTATTATGCTTTTTCACACATGTGCTCCAGTGGATACTAGAGGGGGGTCTCCATCACACAAACTTCTACCAAAAAGCTAGTAAGTTTAGCACCTTTACAAAGTGACTACATTCATGTAGTTGGCATTTGTAACTGGCCAAACAAAAATAGTGTCCGTCACTTTCAAGCAATGTTTGTCATTTCCTATTTCTGCCCTCAATAGATTGTGTTGCTAAATCTTCCTTTTGTACATTCTCATAGGGGAGCGAAAACTTGGGCCGTCTGAGGAAACCCCAAAACCAACACCTCCCAAAAAAGGTGAAAGAGCAGAAGCAGAGGAGGAGGAGGAGGAAGGAGAGATCATCGAACTTGGAGAAATTGTCACCACAACAGGTGAGTGTGGGAGAACACAGCTACTGGTAAGCTAATCAATGTATGGCTGCCTCATTTCCAACACCCGATTTTTGTTTGTTTGTGGTTTTTAGGTGACGTGGATGTTTTGGAAGAAAAATCGCACTTTACCACAGAGAGTGTCCACGTACTCATCGGGGAGATAATGGTCTGCAATAGAGATCTAGATTACTTAAAGCAAAACATCAATGATGTTCAACAAAAATTGAAGAACATCATTGATGTTTTAGGAAAAATATGAAAACGCACCAAGTAATTAACACACATTTGTGCCTGCTTCTGAACACATTTGCAACTTAAGAACTGTGTGAAATTTGGAACATGCACACATTGTGTCCACATGTGCTAGCTCCCATCATGGTGGATGAATGCCAACGTTTTTTTGGGGGTGCAACCACTTTACGAACTACGAAAGTGGTTGTGGTGAAGGGGTTGCACCCCCAAAAAACGTCCATTCATCCCCATGATGGAAAATGGCACTTTTGAAGCTTCTAGGCATGTGTTTTACCATCTAATGACCATTTTCAGACCCAAATTGTGTGCATGTTCTAAATTTCCACTTTCCAGGGGTGACCCCCCATGTGATGAAGGCAAGATCAAACACACTTTGAACATATAGTCATGTCTGATCTTGTCTTCACTTTACAAAGTTGAACTTTCCTAGTTCATAGGTTCTGTTTTGCTCCATGCCTGGTTTTACCAATTGCGGAATGTTTGTAAACAATGTTGTAAATAACCAAGATGTTGTCAGTTTGGGCAAGAAGATTGTAAACGCACTTGTGAATGTTTTCCAAGTAAACTTTTTTAATTTTCTAAATGTGTGGCTTCCTTATTTAAAAAACACAATGCATTATGTATGTCAAATGTAAAGGATATGGGGGGCAATGGGTGTTACTTACTAAAGGCAAGTCCACTTTGCACTGCAAGTTTCTTTTCCAGGGCACTTTTTCACTGCACTTGTAGAGCATAGTGGATTTGACTTATGTAAATGACACCCACAGTGCTTTGTACGAAAACACGGAGCACAGCATTTTTGAGAATACACACATGTCTGACCTGGTGATGAAAAGGAGTATTTTGGGTGTCAGTTATGCAGTACAAACCTTCTCTAGACCAAAGATTAGGTATCAAACACACAACATGAGAATAATCTTTTTGGGAAGAAGAGACTGTTACCTCCTTTTGCCCAGAAAGTGCATTCCCACTGTCGAAGGCAAAGGGAAAAAATTTCAAGGTAAAATAAGCTAAAAAGAATACGGAAATGACAAGAAATCATAGGTTGGTTGAAAAATAAGATTTATTAAAAAATGCCTCTCACACATCGTCAGGCAGAGCAATGGCCCCCCTACCCACAAAGTAGTCCATATATTGCTCGCGGACCGCGCGGGCATTTAGAGGGGGCAAGCCTGGACGTGCCACTTGAAGGGCTGTGAGGTCAGCATTTGGAGGGCCCTCCACATCTGGGCCAACGGGCACCACATAGTTCCTGTTATGTCTTTTGAGGAAGTTGTGCAATATGCAACAGGCAAGAACTATGTGGTTCAGTTTGTATTCCGCCAAGTTAATTGCTGTCAAGAACAGGCGGAAGCGGCTGGCCAGGATGCCAAAAGTGTTCTCCACAACTCTTCGGGCTCTGGACAGCCTGTAGTTGAAGACCCTCTGGTCTGGGGTGAGGGTCCTCATCGGGAACGGCCTCATCAGATGGGGAGTCAACGCAAACGCTTCATCTGCGACAAAGACGAAGGGGAGTCCTTCTGCATTCTCCTCTGGAGGTGGCAAGCACAGACTGCCACTTTGGAGACGCGAGTAGAACTCCGTGTGCGCAATGGCACCACCATCCGAGATCCGGCCGTTCATCCCCACGTCCACATACATAAATTCATATGTCGCCGACACCACCGCCAACATCACTACACTATTAAACCCTTTATAATTATAATAGTAGGACCCCGAGTTGGGCGGTGGGACGATGCGGACGTGTTTCCCATCAATTGCCCCTCCGCAGTTAGGAAAGTCCCAACGGCTGGCAAAGTGGGAGGCCACAGTCTGCCATTCCTGTGGCGTGGAAGGGAACTGTGGAGTGAAACAAGAAAAACTAATTAGTCACTTTGCACATAAACATTGCAAGCAGATTAGACAATCAACATCTTGGAACAAGAGCATTGTATAAAATTGGAGGCTGGAAAGTATTTGCACAGAAAAGTAGAGGCTCCCCTTCACAGATTACTCACCCCCCATCAATCCCCACACTTCTGATGGGCCATTGGCAATAACTAGGGTTTTGGGGGGGGGGGGGTGTTGGACAGGTAACCCTCTGCACTTCATTGATTGGCAAATGGCTCAATAATGTGTGCTAGTTTGGGCAGACCCTCTGTACTTAACACTATTGGCAGCCCCCAGGAAAGCTAAACTAACATTTCAAACCCCCCCCCCCCCCCAAAAAAAGGAAAGCACACTGTGACATTATGAAATTACCAAGCAAGCTAATAGGAGGGAAAGAACACAAAAAAATCAGAAATGGAAAGTATGGAGGCAGCCCCTTGCACTACATGCTTTGCTGAATTCATCCCTAAAGATGCCCACTATAAAGAGGTAGGTATATAGTGTGTATTGACCTTGGGAAAGCCAGCAGATAGAGGATTGGTACCATCTGACAGAGCAGTTGGGGGAGGGGGTTCCTAATGAGTTTGCCCCCCCCCCCCCCACCAAAAAAAACAAAAAAAAAGGGGCTCTACATGAAGTAAACCACACAGCAAACATTTGTGCATATTTTAGGGGGTGTTTGGGGGCAAACAATACTATGCAGCAGACAAAATACATTGCTTAAGTGACTAGGCCATAGGTGTCTATTGGGGCAGAAGAGCATGCTGGGGAGGTAAGTGAAGGGAAAAATGCATGAAGGAGAAAAGGGGCACAGCATATTAGAGCATATTGCAATCATGGTAATTAGGGAAGGAGGTCAAAAATAGAAGACATTAGCAAACAGAGCATACATAGAAGGGAATAGTAAAGTAGAAATGTTACCTTAATATAGTCCTCCTGCAGGACCTCGATGATGGCAGAACAGGTCTCTGGAATAATGATTCCCAGGGCCTGGGGAGAGATACCTGAAGAGAACTTCAAATCCTGAAGACTTCTCCCTGTCGCCAAGTACCTCAACGTGGCAACAAGCCTCTGCTCCGGAGTAATGGCTTGTCTCATGCAGGTATCCTGCCGGCTGATAAAGGGGGTCAGCAAAGCCAAAAGACGGTGAAAATCGGGGTCCGTCATCCTGAGAAAGTTCCTGAAATCATCAGGATTATTCTCCCGGATCTCACGAAGCAAAGGCATGTGCGAGAATTGGTCACGCTGAAGCAACCAATTCTTGGTCCACATACTCCTCGTCACTCTGTTCATGGACGGGTCTTGGGTCAAAGCTAAAAGCCCGACACCAATTCCGCGTACAGCACGAACTCGGCGACGAGTACGCACGGGAAACATCGCTCACAAGGTCACAAAAGGTCGGCTGGTCAGAACGGACAAACAGAAAGCACCGATAAACAGCAAGGCCTGAAAGAACGAAATGAATACCAGAAACGAGCAGACAATAAGCAGTGCAAATCAAAGCGTCCTATATCAAGATATAGGCCGCAATGACCAACAAATGCGAACTGACTACACGCACTAATAAACAGATACGCACGACAAGCACAAACTGAAGAGCAGTAACGATCTGAGTCAGAAAACTGAGAAGCGCGAATCTTAAGTCACCAAACTTCGACTAACTCGCGATAAACACGGGATCAGCAGAAGGAGCCCAACGAGTGCCTGACGTGGTGCTGAACTTCCCTTTTCTAATCTCGTGGACGACGACTTACGTCACGACGTTCTTGCAGACCGGATATTCCGACAACGTAGTCCGACCGTGTGTACGCAACACCAACATCGGACAAAGTACGACGGACAGGATCCGACCGACCTGGTCCGCGGATTGTCCGACCGTGTGTATGGGGCTTTACTCTTGTTGGGCACAGGAACGGTCCCTGATGTTAAATATTATTTCAAAAATTGTAATTACATGCCCCTGTTAAACAGGGGCAGAAACATTGGGCTTTAGGTGTTGGTGGTGCCAGAAAACTGTATACCCTCATGCCGCGTACACACGAAGGGACAATCCCGCGGATTATCCTCTGGACTGAAGTCCAGCGGATAATCCCCTCGTGTGTGGGCGCCGGCGGACTTTTTGGCGCCAAAGTACGGCGGACTAAAGTTTGAAGTTTTGTTTTCAAATTATAATAATCCCGCCGTTAGTGGGCAAGTCCGCGTGACTTTTGAAATGAAGGGACTTGCCGCTCATCGGCAAGTCCGTTCATTTAGCACGTGACTTCAGGTTACGTAGCTAGCGTAGGCAGTTACTGCCGCCGCGCTAGCTCCGTGACCTGGCATGGATTTAAAGGGACTCCCACGCCGAAAAAACGGCGTGGGGGTTCCCCCCAAATCCATGTCAGACCCTCATCCGAGCACGCAGCCTGGCAGGCCAGGAAAGGGGTGGGGACGAACGAGCGCCCCCCCCCTCCTGAGCCGTACCAGGCCGCGTGCCCTCAACATGGGGGGTGCCCTGGGGAAAGGGGGGCCGTGCGGCCCCCCCACCCCAAAGCACCTTGTCCCCATGTTGATGAGGACAAGGGCCTCTTCCCGACAACCCTGGCCGTTGGTTGTCGGGGTCTGCGGGCGGGGGCTTATCGGAATCTGGGAGCCCCCTTTAATAAGGGGGCCCCCAGATCCCGGCCCCCCACCCTATGTGAATGAGTATGGGGTACGATGTACCCTACCCATTCACCTAAGGTGTAAAATGTAAAGTACAAAAACACACACACTTTTGAAAAAATATTTTATTGCACTGCTCCGGGGGTCTTCTTCCGTCTTGGGGGTCTTCTCGCCGGACTCCTCCGCTCTCTTCTGCTCTTTTACCTAGCTCTTTCACGAGCGGGGGGGAGTCCGGCTACCTTCTTCGTCGTCGCCGCCGTCTGGGGGTCTCGATCCGCCTTCGGGGGTCTTCTTCCGTCTTGGGGGTCTTCTCGCCGGACTCCCCCGCCATTTACCAAGCTCTTTTACCGAGCGGGGGAAGTCCGGCTACCTTCTTCGTCGTCGCCGCCGTCGTCTGGGGGTCTCGATCCGCCTTCGGGGGTCTTCCGGGGGTCTCTTCTGTTCTTGCGGCGGTCGTCGTCTTCCGCGCCGCCGGTGCCTTGTCCTTCTTCTTGTCCTTGTTCTTGTTCTTCTTCTTCTTCCGATGTTGACCCGACGCTCTCTCTGCCCGGAATGCCTGTGCCGCTCTGCGCTGAGACTTATATAGGGGAATGGGGACAGGGTCACATGCACATGTCACATGGTGACCCCGCCCCCTTGTGTTGTCACAGTCCCGGAGGATGCTGGGACTGTGACATCGCAAGGGGGCGGGGTCACCATGTGACATGAACATGTGACCCTGTCCCCCATGTCCCTATATAAGTCCGAGCGCAGAGCGGCACAGGCATTCCGGGCAGAGACAGCGACGGGTCAACATCGGAAGAAGAAGAACAAGAAGAAGGACAAGAAGAAGGAGAAGGCGCCGGCGGCGCGGAAGACGACGACCGCCGCAAGAACAGAAGAGACCCCCGGAAGACCCCCGAAGGCGGATCGAGACCCCCAGGCGACGGCGGCGACGACGAAGAAGGTAGCCGGACTTCCCCCGCTCGTGAAAGAGCTAGGTAAAAGAGCAGAAGAGAGCGGAGGAGTCCGGCGAGAAGACCCCCAAGACGGAAGAAGACCCCCGGAGCAGTGCAATAAAATATTTTTTCAAAAGTGTGTGTGTTTTTGTACTTTACGTTTTACACCTTAGGTGAATGGGTAGGGGTACATCGTACCCCATACTCATTCACATAGGGTGGGGGGCCGGGATCTGGGGGCCCCCTTATTAAAGGGGGCTCCCAGATTCCGATAAGCCCCCGCCCGCAGACCCCGACAACCAACGGCCAGGGTTGTCGGGAAGAGGCCCTTGTCCTCATCAACATGGGGACAAGGTGCTTTGGGGTGGGGGGGCCGCACGGCCCCCCTTTCCCCAGGGCACCCCCCATGTTGAGGGCACGCGGCCTGGTACGGCTCAGGAGGGGGGGGGCGCTCGTTCGTCCCCACCCCTTTCCTGGCCTGCCAGGCTGCGTGCTCGGATGAGGGTCTGACTTGGATTTGTGGGGAACCCCTACGCCGTTTTTTCGGCGTGGGGATTCCCTTTAAATCCATGCCAGCTTGCGGAGCTAGCGCGGCGGCATTTACTGCCTACGCTAGCTACGTAACCTGAAGTTACGTTCGAAATGAACGGACTGCTCCGTGTGTGGGCAAGTCCGTTCATTTTCAAAAGTCCCGCGGACTTTTGGCCGGCGGATTATCCGCTGGAGAAGTCCGTGCGTGTGTGGGCAAGTCCACACCCTCGGAAAGTCCAGCGGACCTAGCTGGAAAGTCCCGCGGGATTGTCCGCTGGACTAGGTCCGCCGGCAAAAGTCCCTACGTGTGTACGAGGCATTACAGTTACTTTTGTTGGGTGTAGGAACGGTCCCTGCTGTTAAATATTATTTCAGAGGCTGCTTGCCCTCTTTTAGTGGCCTGTGAGCGTCTGCCTCTCCTTAGGGGCCTTCCAGACATGATGGGTATTTTTTTTTTAAACACCGCACTACACTGTATTATATACTGTGTACACCGCCTGAAGTGTATTTGAAACTGTACACACTGTATTATATACTGTGTACACCACCTGCACTGTATTAGAAACTGTACACCACCGAATGCACTGTATATATAGGCTATGCTGAATGCAGAGTATATATACAGTGCCTTGAAAAAGTAATCATACCCCTTGAAATAAATGTATGTGATTGGGATTGTATGTGATAGACCAACACAAAGTGGCACATAATTGTGAAGTGGAAGGAAAACGACAAATGGTTTTCAAACTTGTTTACAAATAAATATCTGAAAAGTGTGGCGTGCATTTGTGTTCAGCCCCCTTTACTCTAATACCCCTAATTAAAATCTAGTGGAACCAATTGCCTTCAGAAGTCACCTAATTAGTAAGTAGAGTCCACCTGTGTGTAATTTAAAGTCACTATAAATACAGCTGTTCTGTGCAGCCCTCAGGAGGTTTATTGGAGAACCTTAATGAACAAACAGCATCATGAAGGCCAAGGAACACACCAGACAGGTCAGGGATAAAGTTGTTAATAAGCTTAAATCAGGGTTAGGTTATAAAAAAATATCCCAAGCTTTGAACATCTCACAGAGTACTGTTCAAGCCATCATCCCAAAATGGAAAGAGTATGGCACAACTGCAAACCTACCAAGACATGGCCGCCCACCTAAACTGACAGGCCAGGCAAGGAAAGCATTAAACAGAGAAGCAGCCAAAAGTCCCATGGTAACTCTGAAGGAGCTGCAGAGATCCACAGCTCAGGTGGGAGAATCTGTCCACAGGACAACTATTAGTCGTGCACTCCACAAATCTGGCCTTTATGGAAGAGTGGCAAGAAGAAAGCCATTGTTGAAAGCCATAAGAAGTCCCCTGTGTAGTTCGCGAGAAGCCATGTGGGGGACACAGCAAACATGTGGAAGAAGGGGCTCTGGTCAGATAAGACCAAAATTGAACTTTTTTGTCTAAAAGCAAAACGCTATGAGTGGCTAAAAACTAACACTGCACATCACCCTGAACACACCATCCCCACCGTGAAACATGGAGGTGACAGCATCATGTTGTGGGGATGCTTTTCTTCAGCAGGGACAGGGAAGCCGGTCAGAGTTGAATGGAAGATGAATGGAGCCAAACACAGGGCAATCTTAGAAGAAAACCTATTAGAGTCTGCAAAATACTTGAGACTGGGGCGGAGGTTCACCTTCCAGCAGGACAACGACCCTAAACATACAGCCAGAGCTACAATTGAATGGTTTAGAACAAAGCATATTCATGTGTTAGAATGGCCCAGACCTATATCCAATTGAGAATCAAAACTTGGCAAAACTTGTAAATTGCTGCTCACAGAGGCTCTCCATCCAATCTGGGAGAACTTGAGATTTTTTTCAAAGAAGAATGGGCAAAAATGTCACTCTCTAGATGTGCAAAGCTGGTAGAGACATCCCCAAAAAGCCTTGCAGCTGTAATTGCAGCGAAAGGTGGTTCTACAAAGTATTAACTCAGGGGGCTGAATACAAATGCAAGCCATTCTTTTTACATATTTATTTGCAAAAACATTTGAAAAACATTTATCAGTCTCCTTCCACTTCACAATTATGTGCCACTTTGTGTTGGTCTATCACATAAAATCCCCATAAAATACATTTACGTTTTTGATTGTAACATGACAAAATGTGGAAAATTTCAAGGGGTATGAATACCTTTTCAAGGCACTGTATAGAGTTTACACTGTATATATAGGCTATGCTGAATGCCGAGTATATATATATATATATAGAGTTTACACTGTATATATAGGCTACTCTGAATGTAGAGTGTGTATGTGTATATATATATATATATATATATATATATATATATATATATATATATATATATATAGGAGGGCCAGCATGGTGGCCTGCAATTATGGGAGGAGCCCGGAGGGTATAAATACCAGACCTGTCCGACGCTCCTCGTTCCAGATTACGGATTCGATTCCCGGCCGCACCCCCAGTTCGTTCCGCTTCAGCGTCGCAGGTAGGATTTATGCTATTTCGTCGCTACGTCGAAACCCCTGTTTTTCCACTGAGTCATTTCAACTACCATGCTATTGTTTGTTGGTTTTCTACCCCACAATTCACCCCACTTCCACTGGTTGTTACGCCCGCTACCCAGTGCAAGCATCCCCTCACTCACACGTCCACCACCACACGCCCCCCCCCCCCCTGCCCCCCCCCCCCCCCAAAAAAAAAAAAAAAAAAAAAGACACACACACACCCACCAGAGCATCTGTCACTGCCCTCCCCACGCACTTCTTGCAGTCACCGCAAGTTCGTGTAAATGGGCCCCCACACCTTGCAAAAAAAAAAAAAAAACACACACACACCCACCACAGCATCTGTCACTGCCCTCCCCACGCACTTCTTGCAGCCACCGCAAGTTCGTGTAAATGGGCCCCCACACCTTGCAAACCTCAGCAAGACAGTCCACTCCTTGCCTTCCACGGCAACCCAGCCAATGTGAGGCACAGCCGCCCCCCGCACATCTTGCTTCACCGCAGGTTTGTGTCACGGCTCCCACATCCACCCTCCTACATACCTCTGCAATCGTTGCAGCTCGATCTCCATTGGCCTCGCTGCCACAACTTCCCCAGTAGCAAACTTCAGCTACTCACGCCTTTCTCTATCCCTTTTCACCTTTCCCTTAGGTCAGTAAGTCGTCCCTTGGTCTCCTATACAACAGGATCGGACCACCCCTTTCTCTTTCCAGGTAATTTCGAGGGCTTGCATCTCTTCACCAGGGGGTCAACTACGGCCCCGAATCAGCTCTTGCAACCCATCTCTCACAAATAATTTCATGTCACCCCACCATAGGCACCAGGTCTCCCAAGCTTGACCCCAACAGAGACTCTATCACTAGGGCAGCAAGCAGGTGCGTAGGTTGTCGTTGTTTCAGTTTTTCCATTCTCTTCACACACCTTTTCACTACATATCCCTGTCACACATACTTATTCGGCTCAGCACCCAGGCGTTAGTAACTGTCACATACTTCTATGCATGTCACTCTGTTTTCGAAGCACAAGTCTTCACTACGCAGACAAGGTCACCTAGTCTCATGACTTGCTGGCAGTGCAAGTATTAGCTGACCGAACCTACGTCAAACTACTACAGACCGAAACATCCCTACTTAGCAACCAACCAGCAGCCACTCTCCCCAGTACCGCCCTGGTGGGGCTCTGGTTGAACTAGTCCGTGCCGAGCACAGACGGACACCCGAGCATCGGTTACCTGGTCAGTCACCTCCTGGCTTACCTCGGTTTGTCACGCAGCAGAACACCACAGTTTGATAAAATCTAACCCCCAAAGGAGCTGCTGGGCCAATGAAACAAACTCACCCAGCGCTTATTTTTCGAAACATTCCTACTTAGGGCTTACCGTTATAGGCTCACCCCACTCAGCGCACGCGCGCAAACCGTTTGTCCCCAATGCCCGTCACACAGGTATCCCGCCCTGCCCCCCCCCCCCCTTTATATTTGGGCTTACCGTTACCTTCTTGACCTCGTATGCGTCTAGGGGTTTCCCAAGGTAGATGGCCCAAAGAACTGTAGAAACTGACACTGGATCCACTTTAGGCCAATCATCATACAGCAATGCACTGCGGTCAAATTTGCTGCAAATGCCCTGAAAAATTTGCTTTCGGCGAACACCCGATGTTCGAGTCAAACTTACATTCGACTCGAACTCGAAGCTCATCCCTAGTGTTTAGCTGGTCAGTAGGCATGGAGAAGGAGGGCGGGAGTGGGCTGTCATTTACCACTGTATATATGCCCACATGTGTGACTCTATAGTCACATGGGCTGCTCAGATGTGATAGGAATGAAATGCTCAGGGTAAATAAAATTGAGCATGTGCACTAGCTGCCAACACTGCTCTGCAAAATCCCCAACTGCAGTCGGGATGTGGACAAGAGGAGGAGACAGAGAACAGCAGGATCAACCAATTTTTTTTGCAGAATATAGAAACCAAATTCCATAGTGACTGAGTGAGTATGAACAACATGTAATGTACCATTTATTGATAGTTTTTAATGATGTGGGTTTAATGACACTATAGTGACAATGTGATATTGCAATTAATATGATCAACAATATTTGCTGGGTAGATATGGAGATAGCATAAATAATAATGCACTATATTAATAGTATGTATATGTTTGAAAAACACATTATATTTTATTAATAGCATACAAAAAATGTATATAAAATTATACATTTTAACAGTCATTTTCCAAGTACCTGAAATATCCCTTCCTTTTTCTCTGCCTTCCTTCTTTTCCTATTATCAGGGGAATATACAAACATGCAAGAATGTGTTGGTGTAAGTAAGGGTATACAAAAGGAAAGTATAGCAATTCTGCATGACATTTTGTTCATTTTTATAAAAACACTTTCAAATGTTTTTTGTTTTTTTTTTTCATAAAGGCATTTTCCTTTTTTTTTTTTTTTTATAAAGGCATTTTCTATTCTTTTCATGCCCAGAATCTCATTTTATATTTTTTTCTTCAAGTGCAGAAAGGAATTTTTTCATTTTATTTCTTTCAGGTTCAGAAAGGTGCTCTTCTCCACCTCCCACTGTTAAGAGTATAAACTTGTATATCCCATCTCTCCTATATATCTTTTTTTTTTTTTTTTTCGATCACATCAGTGTTACCACAGTCTTTCTTTCATTAGTAAGTATAGGAAATATGTCTGAGAGTTCAGAACTATTAGAAAAAATATAAACTAATAACTAGTGTTTGGTTGAAAAGTTTCTTTATAAGTTTTTAAAGGGAAGGTATAGCAAAGATAGTGGCTAGTGAATATTCTCCAAAAAAACATAACAAGATTTACCCATCAGTTTCTGAAAACTTTCATTATTTTGAATATTCATATTTATTATGCAGGTAGCTTATGGATGAATACTGTAAAATCAAATGTCATTTGAGTATTTGAAGTACAGTAGAGGTCATTTTTGTAAGTCTGGTCATATCTTTGTGAGAAGCAGAATCTAGCAGAATCGTGCTAAAAAAAATGGGAACCCTTTCCCTCATTTGCAGCAATTGCTGTCCATGGTACAGAAATACAGGCTGGCATAAAATACAGGCTGGTATTCCCATAGCATGGGAGTGCCAAGTTTGCAAAATCAATGTTATTTGTATACCAGCCTATATGTCCTTCAGCATTGGGGTGCACTTTGGCAGTGGCTTTCTGTAAAAAAATGAAGGTCTCTTTCCCAAAGTACTGATTCACTGGACAAGGTTGCAGCAAGGGTAGTGCAGGTAGATGGCCGCACCCTCACTTCGAACCACTGACCAGTTTACTGTGTGACTAAATTAACATGCAAAAATAAGACACCACTCAAAAATATTTTATTAATCTTTTCTTTAACAAATATTTACCTTTTCAGGGTCCTGCAATTCCCAGAGATTTCTTCCTTTTTCTGAAATTAGCATGTTAAATCCAGGTATTGTTTTGTGTGCCCAAGGAACTTGATGTATGGAGTTTCCTACCACATCATTGCCCAAGGAACTTGATCATTGGAGCTCCCTATGACATCATTGCCCATAATTACACTAAGCTTCTCCTTGCTGGCCATGTGAAGATTCAGTTACAGAGAGACCGTCTGAAAGCATTCCCAGTATGTTCTTTAACACAAGTGCCATTCACAGATCAAAGTTTAAAATGTTCACTTGTAAAGATTGTAAAAAGATATAAAACATCACACTAAAACATAAACAATCTAACATAACATTAACTACAAGCCATTATAGTTTCTCTTTAATGAGTAACAAGGTACTGTACTTGCCAGAAATGAGGACCCTTGGCATGGGTGGTGAACATAAGTATTTAGAGCACAACATACAATTCTCCAAACATATAACACTATTCAAGATGGCATACTAGAATTTAAGCAAAATGTCCAGAAACCTAGGAACGGGAAGAGAAATTCCGGTGAAATGTTTTTCCTGTAAAATTACCGAATTCACAATTGGTGACATTTTTCTGAAGCAAAAGCTCTCAGTTCTGCTCAAAGAACTACTGGGGCAAAATCTACTTGAAAAAACTACTATTTCTCTTATTTAGACAGTGGGGGTCATTTACTATAGCGCCGATAAATGATCTTGCAGTCCTGGAAAATAGCGCCCAATTAAGGCCAATTAAGACTTCAACTCTCAAAAAACAGGCGCTAATACAAATGGAAAGCTGTACTATTGACGGCAAACATGCCTGTCAGATCACATATGCGGGAATAGTGGAAGTCAATGGGGCTCGAACCTGCAAAATCCAAAGTTCTCACTGAAGGCTTATATGCAAGTTCTTTGTCATAAAAAGTGTATGGGGACCTGGGTCCTGCCCCAGGGGACATGTATCAAATGGATTTTTTTTTTTTAAATGGCTGTTTTTTTCAGGAACAGTGATTATAATAATGCTTAAAGTGAAACAATAAAAATCTAAAAATCCTTTAAATATCGTGCCTGGGGGGGTGTCCTTAGTATGCCTGTAAAGTAGCACATCTTTCCCGTGTTTATTACTGTACCGCAGCAAAATTACATGCCCGGGGCATGATGGGTCAGTGATGCCACACCCCATAGTGAATGGCTGAAGCATAAAAAAGTTTGTTTTTTAGAAAGCAAAGCTGCAACTTCCTGTGCGCACAAAATAAACAACTTTCTATATTAAGTTGCGCTATGCTCTCATATGAGTGAATACTAGCAATAAATCTTAATAATGTTAAATTATGTATATAACGTGACTCCATACATAAATAAAAATTGATTGATTAATTGATTAGATCATGTTTTAAATAGTCCACTGTTTTAAGGTGATTATTAAATGTCAATTGTTTTAGGGTGCTTTTCAAATGTGAAATTAACACATGATACACCCAAGAGTCGTGGTTAAAAGAGATAAAGACCACCACCTCTGCACACACTGGGGCTTATCGACTCCAAATGATCTCCTATTACCAAAGATCACACTCGCTTGTGGCTTAATACCCAGCCCAGGCCATTTGGGTGATGAAACGGTGATCCCAGCATCTTCACAGAATGTACTCTTGCCCATTGACCCCCAAAAAGACATTAAAGCTAAAATACTAGGTTACTTTTTTTAAATAAGAACGTATTGTACTTACAGTTAAAACAATAAGAGATTGCAGTATAAATTAACCGGCTGGCTCTCGATAGCAGCCTGTCACTCCAGGACCTGCGTGAACGCAGTGACATTAGCACGTCACTCCTCCCTGCGTGTTTTGTCACACCTGACGTCATCCTGGGGCACAGGTGGCGTGCTGACTCACCGCCTTATATTCTTCTAAAACTTCAGTGACTCCACCCTGATCTGAGCTTTGGGTGACTCATCCCTGATTCGCCATCTTGCAAGAGGGCAAGTGCCCACACTCAGTTGAATTCACTCCAAAAAAAAATGTGTAAACTGTAGGAAACTACTCTGCCACAGCCGAAACCGTCCCATCTGTCACAGCCATATAGGAGCAACCCCCTGGTATTGTACAAAACTAATGAAAGTTATTGGTTAAAACTAATGTCTTGATACCCTAATACACCGTACAAATCTAGCTACAGGCATGGTGTTAAATTTCTGGAATCTCCATTTAAATCTAGGGAAAAGTATCGCTCACATGGATAGATTCAAAATCCTCCACGTGCACGAATACACTCTCCCTTCATATAAAAAAGGTGGAAGATGAGAAATACAAGAAAGAAAATCACAATTCAATTATATATATATATATATATATATATATATATATATATATATATATATCAATATCTTAAAAAACTCAATGCTGATAGGCTGGAAGTGAGCTGAATCTCATTTCTGGTGACACCCAACTTCTGGATCATTCTGTCTCCAGTGGTGAAAAGAGAGCATAGGAGGCGTGCTGACTTGCCTTCCCATGCTTCTCCAATTCTTCAAAAACTACACAAGGACTCCAAGTCTCAGCTTTGAGTAGCACTTCCCTAATTATAAGGGGGCAAATGCCCACACTCTACGGGTTTAGTTCTTAAAGGAAATAATAATGATAAAAATCAAAAAAAAAAAATGTTCCTAAAAATTATTATAAAATGTCTCAGAGGTCACCGCTCCGCCACAGCAGTAAGTGTCTCACCCAACTCAGCCTCACGGGGACCACCCCCCGGTATAAAACCAAGCCGTTACATTATTTTTAATTAAATTAATATCTATCAATTGTGAAAAAAACAATCAGCGCCAAAATAAATGACTTCCTCCTATAACAGGGTAAATGTGTGAAATCACCAATATATGTGACTGCACAGCTGCTGAGCACTTACAGTGATACACCACACCAAATTCAATATTGTTTTCTAAATAGTGCAGTGCTTTGTCTCATTAAATAATGTGCGTACAAAATTTATATCAAACATTTCATGATAAAAAAAAAAAATGTTATAAATTGAAAATGTCAAAAAAACTGTTCATCTGTGTCAACGCTTCAAAAGCAATCACCGCCGTGTGTGTTTTTCCTCAAAAGGACCAATATCCAGTGCACACCTCCACCAGCTAAAGTGCCTGATCACCTCAAAGATGAATGTAAAAGCATAGAAAAATCACTCCTCGTGTCCACCACAATGGATCAACTTTCACTCTCCAAATGGTAATCCTGCAGTCTCCAGACTGCTCCTCTGTGTGGGTAATCAGCGTTCTTATTGCTGTCAGACAAACCTTCCTTCACTTTCTCATAAGTGCTCAATCTTGCTATTACCTCCGTGGGTTATGGACATGAAACAACAAACACAAGTGCCATAGTGTACTCTGTTTCTATGTTTATTAAAAGCCCCCAAAACAAATCCACTTACAAGATAAAAACTTTAAAACAGCATGTCTCAAATCATCACTTCAGTCACCGCAAATCAACACTCACGATGCTTCACAGATTCGGCTCATCCCCTCTAAACGCACGTCGGCATCTCATTGGCCTACATCAGTAGAGCTCTAGTGATGATTTGAGACATGCTGTTTTAAAGTTTTTATCTTGTAAGTGAATTTGTTTTGGGGGCTTTTAATAAACATGAAAACAGAGTACACTATGGCACTTGTGTTTGTTGTTTCATGTCCATAACCCACGGAAGTAATAGCAAGATTGAGCACTTATGAGAAAGTGAAGGAAGATTTGTCTGACAGCAATAGGAACGCTGATTACCAACACAGAGGAGCAGTCTGGAGACTGCAGGATTACCATTGGAGAGTGAAAGTTGATCCATTGTGGTGGACACGAGGAGTGATTTGTCTATGCTTTTACATTCATCTTTGAGGTGAGCAGGCACTTTAGCTGGTGAAGGTGTGCACTGGATATTGGTCCTTTTTGAGGACGAACACACACAGCGGTGATTGCTATTGAAGCTTTGACACAGATGAACATTTTTTTTGACATTTTCAATTTATAAAATTTTTCTTCTTTTTTTTTTTATAATGAAATGTTTGATTTAAGTTTTGTACGCACATTATTTAATGAGACACAGCGCTATAATATCTATCAATGCTTAAATGCACCATACAATTCAGGCTAGGGGCATAATGTTAGACTACTAGAAATCCCTTTTCGATATGGGAAAAGTAATCAGCGTATGGAAGTAACTATATCATTTATGTGAATAAATCTAAGGTTCTCTCCATGTGCGGATGTCATCCTGTTTTGTCTAAAAAATAGAAAAAGAAAACTCAATGCGGAAAACCCTGTTCAGTGAGCCAGAAATGGACAAAATCGTATCACTGGGGACACCCGGCTTACACGTTTCGGTCCCCAGTGGTGGAAGAAGAAATTGTCTTCTGCCAAAATAAACCTCACAACCTATATATGGAACTTGAAGTTTGAATTTGCGTTGTGACACCTATGTAAAAACAAATCCTAGAGTGTGCGTGCGCGGCCGGACAGAGCAGATGAACATCTGACCTGCTCCGCTCACCCCCGGCAACTTCAGCTCCATACAGCGGCCCCACACCTCACCTGCGACCCGCGATAGCCTGACCCCCTTGCGGAAGGGACCGGGCATAATCTAGATGCCACAAAAACCGGGTGGACAGCCTCAGAACGGCTCCCGGACCTCGACCCGCGCTACACACAGCAAATCCAAGATGGCGACCGGCCATCACACACAAGGCATGCAGGCGTCAGGGAAGGGGAAGCCACCACATCCACAGAAGCAAACCCCAAAGACCTACACTGCTGAATACCCAGAACTGAGCTCCTCAATGCCTTCCCTGGAAAAAGGTGAGCTGAATATCACAGACTGCCTGTCACCTTGTCCCCCTCTCAGGCTGTAGCCATATCACCTAGCCTGGAATCTCATACATCCTCCCTCATAGATAGGGAGATGGCAGAAGCCATATACAGCCAGCCCAGCAGCCAAGAATCTGCACTAGAATGCAATGCTGATTCTCCTGCTATTCCACCTGCCCAAGGACAATATTCAGGGGACCCAATTTTATTAGCACGCTTTGCTGATGTCATGAAGGCTCCATCCGTGGCCGGCGACCTGATGATCCTGCCAGTAATCGGCGCCTCAGCATCCCTGGTTCCCGTTCTCGGCTGCCATTGCGCATGCGCGAGCGCCCGCGTGCACGCGCCCGCAGACGGGGGCGAGCATGCGCGGACGGGTGCGCGCCTCCATTGGCGCCAATGAGGCTATTTAAACCCCTCTGTTACTGACGGTCCCCGCTGTCTGCTCTACAACGTTCTGTGTTTGAAACCTGATCTGAAGTCTGTTTACCTGTATCTGACCCGGCTATCCCTGACCATCCGCTCTGTCCCTGTGTATCGACCTTGGCTTGTCTGTGACCATCCTCTTGTCTTCTCCACCTGTACCGTGCTGCCAGCCTGATATCTGACCCGGCCCGTCTGACCATCCCAGAGCCAGCTTACCTGTTGTTCCAGTCTGCATACTGATCCAAGTCTGCCTGTTGTTCCAGCCTGCACACAGATCCAGCTTACCTGTTGTTCCAGTCTGCATACAGATCCAAGTCTGCCTGTTGTTCCAGCCTGCACACAGATCCAGCTTACCTGTTGTTCCAGTCTGCATACAGATCCATATCTGCCTGTTGTTCCAGCCTGCACACAGATCCAGCTTACCTGTTGTTCCAGTCTGCATACAGATCCAAGTCTGCCTGTTGTTCCAGCCTGCACACAGATCCAGCTTACCTGTTGTTCCAGTCTGCATACAGATCCAAGTCTGCCTGTTGTTCCAGCCTGCACACAGATCCAGCTTACCTGTTGTTCCAGTCTGCATACAGATCCAAGTCTGCCTGTTGTTCCAGCCTGCACACAGATCCAGCTTACCTGTTGTTCCAGTCTGCATACAGATCCAAGTCTGCCTGTTCCAGCCTGCACACAGATCCAGCTTACCTGTTGTTCCAGTCTGTCTACAGAACCTGCTTACCAGCAGCTACCTACATACCTCATCCGCTGAGCTTATCCAGGAAGCTCTTGCACCGGTCTGACCATTCCTGCCAGGCACCTGTGCCCCTCCTGACTCCTGGTCCTACTGTCCCATCATCAGGGGACCGGCGAGCGGGAGCCGCAAGGGAGGCCCTTCTCTGCTAATCAGACTCACCACTACCAGGGGGCGTGACAGTAGCAGACAGCCATGTCTGAGTCTGAGCAGGGGGCCTCTCCTATGGAAGGACTGTGCCAACACCTGGCGGGACTGACCGAGGCGGTAAAGAATCTCCAGCAGGGATACACCCGGTTGGAAGAACGGGTGCTGGCCCTACCACCAACAGCCCCATCCGGGGGAAGTCCAGGACCGTCGGTGGTAATGCTCCCTCCAGAGCCCCGGGTACCAATCCCTGAGAGATTCTCAGGTGCCCGCAACCTCTTTCGGGACTTCCGTAACTCCTGTGAACTGTTCTTTGCACTACAGCCACGTACTTTTTCCCTGGAAGCCACCAAGGTGGGCTTCATGATCTCCTTACTCTCCGGAGACCCGCGGACCTGGGCCCACCGCCTCCTAGAGCAGAAGGACCCCGCATTAGCCGGTCTTAATTCATTCTTTCACACCATGGCTCAACTTTATGAAGACCCCCAACTCTCTGCCACCGCAGAGACCACTCTGCGCGCCCTCCAGCAGGGGCGAAGGCCCGTGGAAGACTATGTCGCGGACTTTAGGCGCTGGGGTGCGGATACCCAGTGGAACGACGCGGCTCTGCGTCACCAGTTCCGCCTAGGACTTTCTGAGGCACTAAAGGATGAGCTGGCAAGAGTTGGGGTCCCCCAGACCCTGGACACTCTGATCAACCTGGTCATTCAGATTGACCGACGACTAAGGGAACGCAGGACGGAACGTGCATCCGGTTTCTCTCGTCCTACCTGGATGCTCCCCAAGGCCCCAAGTCACCTGCAGACTGGCTCGGCCCATCGGTCTGCACCTCTTCCTGATTCCTCAGAGCCCATGCAGTTGGGGCTCTTGAGGCCCTCTCTAACTTCTGAGGAACGTCAACGTCGTCGGGTCAACAACTTGTGCCTCTACTGCGGTGAGCCCGGGCACTACGTAAGGAACTGTTCGGCCAAGGCTCGTAAGTGCCCTCTCATGCCTGCTAGCTCTATGGACTCCTCAATCCAGGTCTCCTCTCACCTTGCCCTCTCTGTCTCGTTGCAGCTTCCGGGAAGAATCCTCCAGGTACCCTCCATTATTGACTCCGGGGCATGCAGCTGTTTCATGGACTCTTCTCTACCCTTTACCCTGGAGGTTGATGCCTCCGAGATCGCGGTGGGTGCGATCCTATCCCAGAGGCAGGGGGACAAGTCCCTGCTGCACCCGGTCGCCTTCTTCTCCCGCAAGCTGTCCTCGGCCGAGAGGAACTATGATGTGGGCGACCGGGAACTACTGGCGATCAAGGCTGCCCTGGAAGAATGGCGATACCTCCTGGAGGGGGCCTCTCACCCCATTTTAATATTCACCGACCACAAGAATCTGGAATACTTGAAGTCAGCTAAAAGATTGAAACCCAGACAAGCCAGATGGGCACTTTTCTTTTCTCGTTTTACCTTTCATGTGACATATCGGCCCGGATCCAAGAATGTCAAACCAGACGCCCTGTCCAGGATGTACCACAAGCACCAGGAAGAAGACCCCCCTGACACTATTCTGGCCCCTGGGAACTTCCTCCTTCTTCAAGAGGACTTACTGTCCAAATTCAAACGTGCCTCAGCAGGGCAAAGGCCCACTTCTGAAACCCAGCTACAGGAGAAGGGTGGCCTATTCTGGTACGGGGACAAGATCTTCACCCCAGAACAACTCCGGGTAACAACTATGGAGCTGTGCCATGACCACGCTTTGGCTGGTCACTTCGGTGTCGCTAAGACCACCGATTTGGTACAGCGTACCTTCTGGTGGCCTCAACTACGGGCCGACTGTAAAAGATTCGTGGACACCTGCCCTACCTGCACCCGGAACAAGAATCCCAAGACCAGGGCCTGGGGTCTCCTTAAACCCCTGTCTGTCCCAGATTGTCCCTGGAGGATGATCTCCTTAGATTTTATTGTGGAGTTACCCCCAGCAGAAGGCCACACGACGATCTTTGTGATTGTCGATCGCCTATCCAAGATGGCTCACTTCATCCCTATGAAGGGCACCCCCTCAGCTCCAGAGACGGCACGGGTCTTTATCAGAGAAATTGTCCGCCTTCATGGGGTCCCGGCTAACATCGTCTCGGACCGAGGGGTACAATTCACCTCTCGATTCTGGAGGTCCCTGTGCCAGTCCTTGGATATCGAACTCTCTCTCTCCTCTGCCTACCATCCCCAGTCTAATGGGCAGACGGAGCGGACCAATCAGACCCTAGAGCAGTACCTGCGCTGCTTCTCCTCCTTTGCCCATGATGACTGGATCTCCCTTCTGCCCCTGGCCGAGTTCGCGTATAACAACGCCACCCACTCCGCCACCAAACAGGCCCCCTTTTTCGCCAACTATGGGTACCACCCGGCATTCCTGCCTAACTCGCTTCCTGACTGCACTGTGCCAGCAGTCCAAGAATGAATCCAGTTCTTTTCCACCAACAACCAACTTCTCCAAGAAACCAGGACCCAGGAGTACAACAAAACTGTATTTGACAAGAAGAGACGGGGGGAACTGGTGCTTGTTCCGGGCGAAACCGTATGGCTATCCACCTCCAACCTAAAATTGGCTTGCCCTTCACGGAAATTGGGCCCCAAGTTCTTGGGCCCCTTCCCGGTCAAGAGGAGAATCAACGAGGTGGCTTATGAATTGGAACTTCCGGATTCTCTGAAGATTCACCCGGTGTTCTATGTGTCCTTGCTGAAACCCTTGGTTAGTAACCCTTTCCCCAACCGGAGGGCCATCCCTCCTGATCCAGTCATGGTGGACGGGGAAGAGGAGTTCGATGTGGAAGCCATCCTTAATGTCAGAAGAAGGCAAAACCAAAACCAGTTCCTAATCAAGTGGAAGGGGTACGGCCCCGAGGAAAACTCCTGGGAGCCCGAGGAGAACATCCACGCTAAGAGTCTAGTCCAGTCTTTTAAGAGAGCCCATCCTGAGAAATTTGCCCCGAGGGGCATCCGGAGGCTGCCCCTTAGGGGGGGGCAATGTCATGAAGGCTCCATCCGTGGCCGGCGACCTGATGATCCTGCCAGTAATCGGCGCCTCAGCATCCCTGGTTCCAGTTCTCGGCTGCCATTGTGCATGCGCGAGCGCGCGCGTGCACGCGCGCGCCCGCAGACGGGGGCGAGCGTGCGCGGACGGGTGCGCGCCTCCATTGGCGCCAATGAGGCTATTTAAACCCCTCTGTTACTGACGGTCCCCGCTGTCTGCTCTACAACGTTCTGTGTTTGAAACCTGATCTGAAGTCTGTTTACCTGTATCTGACCCGGCTATCCCTGACCATCCGCTCTGTCCCTGTGTATCGACCTTGGCTTGTCTGTGACCATCCTCTTGTCTTCTCCACCTGTACCGTGCTGCCAGCCTGATATCTGACCCGGCCCGTCTGACCATCCCAGAGCCAGCTTACCTGTTGTTCCAGTCTGCATACAGATCCAAGTCTGCCTGTTGTTCCAACCTGCACACAGATCCAGCTTACCTGTTGTTCCAGTCTGCATACAGATCCAAGTCTGCCTGTTGTTCCAGCCTGCACACAGATCCAGCTTACCTGTTGTTCCAGTCTGCATACAGATCCAAGTCTGCCTGTTGTTCCAGCCTGCACACAGATCCAGCTTACCTGTTGTTCCAGTCTGCATACAGATCCAAGTCTGCCTGTTGTTCCAGCCTGCACACAGATCCAGCTTACCTGTTGTTCCAGTCTGCATACAGATCCAAGTCTGCCTGTTGTTCCAGCCTGCACACAGATCCAGCTTACCTGTTGTTCCAGTCTGCATACAGATCCAAGTCTGCCTGTTGTTCCAGCCTGCACACAGATCCAGCTTACCTGTTGTTCCAGTCTGCATACAGATCCAAGTCTGCCTGTTGTTCCAGCCTGCACACAGATCCAGCTTACCTGTTGTTCCAGTCTGTCTACAGAACCTGCTTACCAGCAGCTACCTACATACCTCATCCGCTGAGCTTATCCAGGAAGCTCTTGCACCGGTCTGACCATTCCTGCCAGGCACCTGTGCCCCTCCTGACTCCTGGTCCTACTGTCCCATCATCAGGGGACCGGCGAGCGGGAGCCGCAAGGGAGGCCCTTCTCTGCTAATCAGACTCACCACTACCAGGGGGCGTGACAGCTGATCTGCTCCAAAGAGAACTGTTAAAAGCTACTGACAAACTAGCTTTGGACATAAAACAAGATTTTCAGGAAATTGGCAACCGGTTAGATAGCATTGAATCTAAGATGGACGACACAGTCCACAGAGTTTCCCAAAACTCGAATATGATAACTGACTTACAAGATCGACTTGAAGAGGCTTACTCAAAAATCGATGACCTCGAAAATCGTGCTAGGCGCTACAATTTTCGAATCCGTGGTATTCCGGAAAACATAAAAGATATCACCTCCATCACCCACTCCCTGATGCAAGCTGCAGTACCTGATATTGATGAGATCCATATGGAAATTGATCGTATTCATAGAGCTCTGACATCTCCTAAACCTGATGGTCCCCCCAGAGATGTGATTGTGAAGCCGCACTTTTTTATGATCAAAGAAGCAGTGATGCGTCATGCCCGAGAAAATCCGGATCTAGAAATAGATGGCCTCAAGATCCAAATATTGGCTGATATATCTCAGGCCACAATCCAGAAGAGACGATCGCTTAAACCTCTGCTACTACCACTGACCCAACGTAACATTCGCTACAGATGGAACTACCCTTTTAAGCTTCAATTTTCTTTCAACAACAAATCCTACTCCTTCTCATCGTTCACCGAAGGCAAAACGATCCTGCTGAAACTGGGCTTTATATCCCACAACCCATCCTCAAGGAACCAACCTGGAACCAGAAACTCCCCTCCTCCTCCCCTCTCCCCTCTATTATCATCAAGATCAGCTAAGAAACCAACCTCGGCATCCCGTACACCCTAAAGAATGGGTTCTATATTACCGAACTGACTTTAAGCCCATCGTGGCGTCTTCTCTGCAGGCTCCTGAAGGGACATTAGACGCCGCACAGGGCGGTTAGATTTTGTCGGTATAATATATACCTGTTGAATTTTGTTTAAGAAGCTTAAGTTGACTTTGAGATTTATACATTTTTGAAACCGAAATGGTGTTCTCTCTCCCCCCCCCTCTTCTTTTTTTTCCCCCTCCCCTTCCCTCCCCCCATCATGTGGCCTATAATATACACTCGGTCACAAAACCCTACCAATATCCCGGGGTGAGACAATGGGACCAAAAATGTTTCTTTTAATATATTTTTTGTTGCTGGGGGGTGGTCATGCGCACTCCCTACTTGAAGGACTCTTCCCATCACCTGATTTTGGCGAAGACTCCTTCACACCCAGAGCTTTGCCTTTGGCACATTTATATTGTTTACTGTCTGTAAGACTTGATTATCTACATGTTCAGACTATGTCACTCGGTACCAGGAGTTTCCTGGTCCGACCGCTTAACCTCATTTTTTTTACTACCTTTTGAATTGGCTCTTCTTTCCCTCTTCTCTCTTAACCCTAGCTCTAACCTTTTCCTCTACTGTTCCTTCTTGAGGGTCACCTGGAGAGTTCCTTGGTATTTACGGCTCCTGAAATCTACGGATCGGTGGGTGAGTCTGCTTATCATTGTTCATGACTGTTTCTTATGTCTACTATAAGGTCAACCCCCCAAAATATCTGCCTGCTCTCCCATAATGTCCAAGGTTTTGGATCACCTGCCAATTGGATTAAGGCCTTCACACATTACAGATCCTTGGGAGCAGACATTGTGGCTCTTCAAGAGACACACTTTACTTCCCTATGTGCCCCTCGTTATCTTCATAAAGATTACCCTCTTTGCTTCTACGCGAACGCCTCGGAAAAGAAAAGGGGCGTAGCCATCTGCCTCTCTAAACGTGTATCGTTTACAGAGACCAAAACTATTAAAGATAAAGAAGGCCGCTAACTTCTAGTGAAGGGCCAACTGGGTGAAATCAAACTGTGTTCTTTCATGCCCTTTTAAGGTCCCTGAAATCTGAATTTGAAGGCGCTGTAATTTTGGCAGGTGAATCTAACCTAGCTCTAGACCTCATTAAAGACAAATCACACACCACAGGACTTCGGTCTCCCCCCAGACAAAGCCACAAATTCGCACAATTGCTATATCAATATGACTTGGTGGATGCTTGGCTGGAGGCCAATCCCACCTCTAGGGACTATTCTCACTATTCAAGGGCACATGGACACTATTCACGTATAGACCACGTATTTCTCCTCTCGGGCTGGTACCAAAATTGAAGTCCGACAAAATTTTATCAACACCTTGGTCAGATCACGATCCGGTTATGGTTCAGCTATCAGACCTCACTAACAAAACTAAAAGTTCTCATTGGCGACTAAATGAATCCCTCCTTAGTGACGAATCTCACTGCGTAGAGATTTCCAGCCATATACAAACCTACTTTGAAAATAATATACCAGAAGTCAGAAGGCTTACACCAAATTGATTTCTACCAAAGTCAGAGAATTCGAGTCTTTAACTAAGCAACACAAATGCTCACTGTCTCCCAATTTATTTAACAAACTGGAACACTCCCGATTAGAAGTGAACATCTGTCTCACTACAAGGGCTGAAAAACAATTAAGGTGGACGAATCAAAATTCTTCACCTGGCGTGATCGCCCAGGGTCCCTGCTGGCACACAAACTCACCCCTAGACACTTCCATCGAACACACCCTAAAATTAAATTATCAGGAGGTCACCTTTCCCAGGACCCCCAAAAAGTTCTTAACGAATTCCATGGTTTTTATGCAGACCTATATAAGAAACCCCAGAACGTAGCTCCTCCATCCATCAGGGAATTTTTGGGGAATCTTCCCCTTCTGCCCATCACAGATGAGTATAGAGATCTTATGGACCAACCCTTCACGAATGAAGAGGTCAATGATGTCAATGAGGTCAATGATGAGGTCAATGATGCTATCAAATCTCTCTCACTTCACAGATCCCCAGGCCCAGATGGGCTTCCTAATATTTACTACAAAAAAATTTCTGTACAACTGGTCCCACATATGACTCTTTACTGATGTTCGGAACTATCGCCCAATTTCTTTAATTAACTGCAACCTAAAGATCCTAACAAAAATTCTGTCCCTTCGTATTAATTCTTTTTTGGAACACTATATACATAAGGACCAATCAGGATTTATCACAGGACGTCAGACTTTAGACCAAATTCGCAGATCTATTACCCTGATTTCAGCAGCGCGCTCTAACTGGGATAATCTCCCTGCTCGGGAACTTTTGCTTTTATCATTAGACCTCAATAAGGCCTTCGATAGCCTAAATTGGGATTACCTCTTTGTCACCCTCGAGACTCTAGGCTTTGGCTCTGCGTTTCTCTCATTGATGAAAACACTGTATAGTTCTCCACTAGCCCAAGTTTCTATTAGAGGCCACAAATCATCTCTATTCCCTGTCCAGCGAGGTACTAGACAGGGATGCCCACTTTCTCCCTTACTATTTGCTCTGGCAATAGAACCCCTTGCAGCGGCCATTCGTTCCCATCCCAACATTCATGGTGTCTACTGTGGCCAACAAGAACACAAATGTGCATTATTTGCCAACGATGTTCTCATGTATATCACCAAACCCCAAATATCACTTCCCGAACTCATGTCCCTACTCAAGCGTTTTTCCCTAATTTCAGGCCTGACCCTAAACTCACAAAAAAACACAGCACTTATATCATTATCCCTCACTGAAGTACAGCTTCTCCAAAACACATATAACTTCAAGTGGGCCTCCCATTCTCTCCCATACTTAAGAGTCCAGCTGACCCCTTCTATTGATACTTTATACAAAGCAAATTATCCCCCCTTATTCAAAAAACTTAAAGAAGACCTTCACTCCTGGGCGGAATACTCTCTTTCATGGTTTGGTAGAATCAATTCTATAAAGATTACTTTTTTGCCCAGACTCCTGTATTATTTCCGGACACTCCCGGTGGCAATTCTGAGAGGAGATATGCAACACATACAAACCGAAGTCCTGCGCTTCATATGGGGTAATAAAAAGCCACGGATACAAAAGAGAACACTCTACACACCTAAACCCATGGGAGGACTTGATCTTCCCAACCTACAGGCTAATTATTATTAATTTCAGATAGCCCAGCTGACTTACACTACAGCTAAAGGCTCGGTCCCCCTTTGGGTTTTTCATAGAGGCACTTGCGTGCCACCCATTGGCAATAGGAACCCTGATGTGGCTTCCCAACCGCAAACTCCCTAGCGGTATGGGACAAAACACGTAACAGTACATCGCTATCATCCCCCCACACACCACTAGCGCCCATTCTCTGCAACCCAGAGTTTCCACCTGACCTTGCTCCGCAACTGTTCTAATGGTGGATCAATAAAGGATTGCTGAGAATTGTAGATTTCCTCAGTGGGAACCAAATGTATACGATACGACATTTCAAAGATAACTTTTCAATGCCTCCTACTGAGGTATTTCGATACAATCAAATCTCTTCATTCATTAACTCCAAGCTTAAACAGGTGGGGGGTCTCGTTACGCTTACTACATTTGAACTAACTTGCCAAAATAGAGGAACACAGGGGGGCCGGATTTAATTAACTATATTTTTTTGGCGGCGAGAATGACAATTGCAAGAAACTGGAAACAGTCTAGAATTCCCTTGGACCAGGTTAAAAATAAACTTAACTGGATTATGGTCAATGATAAGCTCACTCATATTCTCCATAATAAAACAAAGATGTTTAACAAGGTATGGGATCCGTGGATTGATTATATTTCAATCCAGTAAGGAACTCCAGGATGACCCTCTCTCTCTACTCCCGCTCCCTCTCCTCTTCCCCTTCTCTCCTTCCTGCTCCCTTTCCTCTCTCTTTCACTCTCCCTTTTCTTTTCTTTTGGTGATATATTTTTCATACAACCTGGTTATTGATATGTTTATATAGAACACAAATTACATAGTAGGAGGCCCTATGACATTACGGGTCCAGGGCAGACTCCGAAAATTGAGGTTGGGGTCAACTGAAGCCCTCTACCCTCCCCCCCTGTTTAGTTATATTTTAATGTTACCTGTTTGTATACTCATACACCTAAGATGTTCTACTCAATGGCTCTAGCAGCCGCTATAGAGGTACTATGGTGATATTTCTTACCTCCTGAGGTTTTAAGATGTCTAGAAAAACATTGTCAGGGTGCCTATATGTCTGGTTGTATGGAACTTTTGGTTTTTTGTTCATTTTTTTTTTACCAATAAAAATATTGAAATACAGTATAAAAACAAACCCTACACCAGTATCATTCTTATGATGGCCCAAGCCAACAAAAGATATATTCATTCTATCTCCAAAGATTCTGCAAATTATTGCATAACTCTGGAAAGAATATGTACCTTTAGCAAAATATAAGAAAATATAAGAAATTAGCTTATCAACTAAAAAAATTTTCAATAAATGTAGTCATCCCAAAACTCAAAACGGGTTTACAGTGTAACGATCTCATACTCAGGAATTGTCTATAAATGCATTCACATCCACATCCATATTGAGACCAAAAGGGTATACTACAGGGTGTACTCCATGCCATATCCAATCGGGATAGCTCTCTAATCAGGGAACTACATCTCCAATGACCACAAAATGTATTGATACCTATAAATAAGGTGTTGGCTGGATCTTTGTTGTGGTGTTTGGCGTAGTGTTTTGAAACTGAATAGTATTTAAAACCATTTCTGATGTTGGCTATGTGTTCTCCCAAATGTATTTGCATGGTGTGATTGGTCCTGCCCATGTATTACAACCCACAGGGACATTGTAACAAATAAACTACACACGTCGTAGAGCAGGTAATGAATGATTCAATTCTATGCTCCAATGAGGTGCTCGTTGAAACAAAAACTTCAGTTTTCCTGTTTCTATTTTTGTTTAGAGAACAAACTTGACATTTTTGACATTGGTGGTATCCTATCAGATTCTGAAAAAAGGCAAATTTTTTGTGGGGGTCTACAACATTAGGGGCAACATTATCCCTAATGCCGCGTACACACGGTCGGAATTCTCATCGGAAAAAGCTCTGATGGTTTTCCCGTCGGAATTCCGACGGAATTTTGCTCAAACTGTCTTGCCTACACACGGTCACACCAAATTCCGATGGTCAGTAACACAGCGGCATTAAACACATTTCGACGGCACTATAAAAGGGAAGTTTAATGCTTCCAAGCATGCGTCGAATTGTTTCCGAGCATGCGTCGGAATTTTGCGTGTCGGAATTGCATACACACGATCGGAAAATCCGATAGAAAGGTTTTCCGTTGGAAAAATTGAGAACAGGTTCTCAATCCAAAGTCCGTCAAATTCCGACAGAAAAAGACCGATGGGCATACACACGGTCGGAAAATCCGTTGAAAAGCTCCCATCGGACTGTTTCCATCAGAAATTCCGACCGTGTGTACGCGGCATAAGTGAGGGAACACCCCTAAAAACAACCTGTGGGTTAGTTGGTAGAAAAGTCTTAATAACCCGATCATTACTCAGCAAATGCCAATGTTTACGAATGATCCTCTTTATTTGATTATGTTGGGTCGAGAACATAGTGATAAAGGGCACCACCTTTATTTGGCTTTCGAGTTCCCTCACCAACAAACTAGACCTATCAATTGTGCAAACCTGTTCAATAATGCTTTGTAAGGAATTTGAATCATAGCCCTCTTCCAAAAGTCTATCTGTTAAAACACCTGCCTGGGCCCTATAGTCACCTATCTCTGTACAGTTGTGCCTCATCCTTAAGAATTGGCTTCTAGGTACTGATTTTAGCCAAGAATCATGGTGGCAACTGTCCAGAGGTATAAAGGTGTTAATGTCTGTCGTTTTGAAATGTGTAATGGTACTAAAACTCTCTCCCCCTTGGATATAGTTAAATCCAAAAAATGTATTTCTTTTTGGTTTGCTTCATAGACAAACTTAATCCCCCTATTGTTGTCGTAAATGGAGGAAAATAGCTTGGCTTGTACCATCCCACAGGAACGTCAGATAGGGACTTCGATCAGTATAGATGACGTCCTCCTTCCATTTGGCCATAAATAAGTTAGCCAAGCTAGTTGCATATTGGGCCCCCATCGCTACGCCACATTGTTTTTTTGAACCAAAAATAAATATGATTCGCTGCGAAATCCAGCAATTCCATAAAAAAAATTCTGTTGATTGATTGGTATCTTAGACAGGGTTTCCAAATAGTATTTCACAGCAGTTAAACCTAGATTGTGAGGTATAATCCTATACAAGGATGTGACATCCGCCATCACCAAGCAAGTATTCTCTTTAGGTTTAAGTTGATAAAGCAAGTTAATCGTATGTTGTGTGTATCCTTAAGGTACGGTGGCATTTGCTGGACAAGGGGCTGAAGAAAGAATTCTATATACTTGTCCACCTCTGACATGATTGAGTCGATGCCACTGAGGATCGGACGACCCGGAGGGCAAGTCAGACTCTTATGAATTTTGGACAAATAATATAAAACAGGTACATGTGGGGCTTTAGGAATCAAGAATATTTTTTATTTTTTGTTTAATATATTATTATCTAGACCCTTTTGTAACAGCACCTCTAGTGTTTTCTTATATTTATCCACTGGGTTCCCATTTATCAGAGTATAGGTATCATGATTGTCCACTATTCTGAGCATTTCCTTAAGGTAGTCACATATATCCAATATTACTACCCCCTCCCCCCTTATCAGTGGGCGGATTACAAGATCTTTATTCGTACACAGAGAGTCAAGTCCTTCCTCTAAATTCTTACTAATTTTACAGTTTTTCATTTTTATAGATTCCAGATCTGAACAACATCTCTGAACATTCTCAGAGATGGGGCTATGACTCCTGGGGGTTGAAAAGGGAAGCATTGGCCAGTCCAGAATGTTGATACTCTGACTGGATATGTCCCTTTTCCCTAATAGGGGCTAAAGAAAAATGTCTTTTAATGTTAATTTTACGGACATATTTATGTACATCCATGTATGTTTGGAATTTATTTAACTTCCTACGCAATGCAAATTTCAGACCTTTATTCAGCAAAGATATCTCAGTGTTTGACAGGATTTTAGTACTTAAATTAAAAATCCCCCCCTTTCACATTCTGTTCCTTTTTTGAATGAACTCTTCTCCCCTTCTAGTTCCTCTTTGCCTTCGGCAGGTCTTTTTAATCCTCGATTGGACCTGGGAAAACCCCAGTTTCCCTGTTTCTGATTCCTGTCATTGGGTCTATTAGGTTGATCTCTTACTGGGCCCACCCTGGCATAAAAATCTCATATTGTATATCTCTTTGACCATATTCATTCAGGTCAAAGTATTAGGGCCTTCCCTATCTCATAGGGGAAAGAACCGATTCTGGGCCTCTATATTATAGTCGTACCCCTAATCGTTTCTCCTCCTATCGTGCTGAAGGGCCTGGTATGGATTTCGGGGGGGACCCCATGTCAATTTTTTTCCCGTGGGGGTCCCCTTAAAGTCCATACCAGATCCGAAGGGCCTGGTATGCATTGGAGAGGGGGGACCCTACGCCGTTTTTTTCGTTGATTTTTGAATAGCTGGATTTTTTGAATTCCACATCATAATATTTTTGAATAATTACATACCATTGCATGCATTTGAAGAGTTAAAATTATGGAATAAACCAAACTGATGTGCATTCGCTAATTATGCTGCTGAGTACAATGTACGTTTTCAAGAGGTGATACCATTGGTGGAATTTAAACCCATGGCTTGAACTTTTGAAGGTAGCAGGGGATACCACTAGGCTATGCAGCTGAGCACAATCATACATAGAAAATACTATTACTAATGTTTGATACTTTTCATTGTATACATTAATGTTTTGCAATTGAGGCATTAATAATATGGTACCAACCATGCTCATGTGCCATTGAGTAGGGATGAGCAGAACATTCGGTATGCACCAGAAATTGCGAACACCGTTAAAGTCTATGGGGCACGAACATGAAAAATCAAAAATGCAAATTTTAATGGCTTATATGCAAGTTATTGCCATAGAAAGTGTATGGAGACCCGGTCCTGCCCCAGGGAACATGTATCAATGCAATAAAAAGATTTAAAATTAATTATTTTTTTTAGAAGCAGTGATTTTAATAATGCTTAAAGTGAAACAATAAAAATGAAATATTCCTTTAAATATCGTGCCTGGGGGTGTCCTTAGTATGCCTGTAAAGTAGCGAATCTTTCACATGTTTAGAACAGTACCGCAGCAAAATTACTTTTCTAAAGGAAGAAAATGTTTTAAAACTGCTTGCGGCTGTAATGTATTGTCAGATCCCGGCAATATAGATACAATCTGAAAAAAAATGGCGTTAGTCCCCCCTCCCCCCCCCCCCCCCCCAGTCCATTACCTGGTCATTTCTCGTCTGGTCTGGTATGGTCTGGTATGAATATTGAAGTGGGACCCCGCACAAAATTTGAAAAAATAAATTCATAACAGATCCTTATCCAAGCACGCAATCTGGCAAAAGGCAGGTTTCCCAATACTTTTTGCTACATACTGTATCTGGCAAGATTTACAATGGTGGTGGAACCCTCCTACACATAAATACTACATTTAGACATAGTTTTAGGACCTGGGAGATGAGACAAATTCTCTACATGAAGCGGCATGTTGGGGATTTGAACCCAGACACTCAAGGATGCTAAGCAGAAGTTCTAACCTCTAAGCAGCAGAGCTGTGAAAATCTCCTACACATAAATACAGATTTATTTTGGACATACAGGTGCTGGAATTACATTACTCAAGAGCAGGGCCAGTACTAGGGGTGGGCGGGAGGGGCAGCTGCCTGGGCGGGATAATTTGGAGTGGGAGGAGGGCGCAGTTTGCAGGGTACTGCCCAGTACAGAATATGATGCCGAATGTTACACAGAAGACACAGAGCGGCTCTGTCCCTGCATCGTAGCATTACACCCGCACCCCTGTCTGCACAGGGCACTGTACTATTCTCAGAGCAGCAAGAGAGTTGAGCAGACGGGCGCATCAGGTTGGGAAGGCATCAGTTGTCAGTGCTTTTCTGATGGATTCTATATGCTTTCCTGCTTCTCTCATTGCCCGATCAGCGGCTTCTCTCACCCCTCTCCAGTCATCTCTATCTCTCCTGCCTTATCTTTCACAGTGTCCTGATGTCAGTGGGAGATCACAACCTCCACCCCCCACCTAGGCTGCTGTTTTTATCTGTCCCTGCTCTGAACATCTCGATCTCGGATTCCTTTTCTGTGTAGTGCCCCCTCCTCCTGTGCCCTTCCCCTCAGGTCTCCTCTCTCCTGCATGGCCAAACTGAGTGTTCTCTGTCTCTCAGCTGACAGGTAACTTCCAGGCTTCATATTACTGTTAATTGCTGTTCTTTTTAGTAAGGGTCCATTCACAAGAGGTGCAAACATGTCTCTAATGCAAGGCTAACTTTTATCAGCACTGGGGGTACATAGGTGTTGTGCACATCCCCATGTCAGCACCCCATTCATATCTACTGGGACATGAGGCTGCATGGACACAGAAACTGTATCCCAATATGACATGCAGGTGCGGGTCCCAATAGAAGTGAATAGGACACTGGCACAGGGATGCACACAATGCCCCTCCATCCCTGTCCTCATAAATAAAAGAGCCCTGCACAGGACACACATGTCTGCACCACATGTGAATGGGCCCTAAAGAACTCCTATTCATGGAGACTTGGTGAGTTCCCCGACTCCCCAGGTATAAGAAAACAGGGATTTTACACAGGAGCTAATAAAGCTGGTCATAGATGGAAATTTGACTGGTCCAACAATGACCGGATACGTTTTAATCCATCTATGGCCATTCTTACTAAAGGTGAAATACATTTTTAATGATCAACTTCTCTCAAACCAGCAAAAATGTTTCCTTTGATCTGCAGGGCTGACATAGATGCCTCAGTGGAAAGGATTCCCTCATCCACCTTAGTTGTGTGGATCTGCTCTGTTTTTTTTGATCAGACATGGACTAAAAAAACAAAAACAAATCCATATATGGCCAGCCTACAGCTTACCATACAGTATACAATCTGATTGTACAATATCTTTTGGCTCTGCCACCAACTAACTATAGTACAAAGTCCTGCCTGATTGGATACTACTTAAATTAATTGTTTAGGTTTGGCCATATATTACAAAATTTTGGTAAATCTAAAGGTGATTGTGCAGAGATTGTACAATCAGATTGTATAGTGTATGCTCACCTACAGCATTGTGTTCTTGTGCATAAGTACTAACAATGAAAAATGTTTTCCCTGTTATCTATATTCTCATCTTATCATTTACAATTTTCAAAAATCACCTTTGGGCAGCCAGGTTACTCATTATTGGCGGCGAACCAAGTCGTCATCAAAGCAATCTAATTGGATGTGTGCTTTGTGATCATTGTGATGACCAATCACAAATGTAAATAGTAATACTGGTGCACTCCGCAACCATAACATATGTTTATGTGTGCGGCAAATGCTTCTACTAGCTCCGCCCCCTGCTCTGCGTGGGGGGCGCATTTTGGCATCCTCGCCCTGGGCACTGAAATACCTTGTCCCACCACTGCTCAAGAGTTATTCTTCTTGATTTATTCTGTGATATTTGGTGGTTCTTTGTGGGTCAGTGTAGAATAGTGATGTTACCCTCAAATTTTTGAGAATTACATTTTGATTTCTGATGTTGGTACACATCACATTTTTTGGGCTCAAATTATGATTATTTGGAAATAATAAAAAGCACAACAAATTGTGACTCATTTTAAATTAGCATCAGCAATGTTATTGTTTGTGGTTTGTAAAGACACCTGTGTGAGTTTAGGTAAAGATTGTTGTGAGATGGAGAGTAACAAGTGAATGTGACAGAGAAAAATATATTTTACCAAAACATAAAAAAATCCACATTCTAGCATTCTTAAAGTGGAGGTTCACACAAAAATTGAAACTCCGCTTTTCGGAACCCTCCCACCCTCCGGTGTCTCATTTGGCACCTTTCAGGGGGGAGGGGGTGCAGATACCTGTCTATGACAGGTATTTGCACCCACTTCCGGGCATAGACTTCTACTGAAGTCTACGCCTCTTCCCGTCCCCCCGCACTGTCTGCTGGGACACACACGGGTCCCAGAGATGCACAGTAGGGAATCGGGAAATGAAATGACATTTCCTGATACCCTTACCGAAGATGGCGGCAGCAGCATCCGAGGACCGAGGGATGGTTCAGCCTCGGGTGCCGACATCGCTGGACCCTGGGACAGGTAAGTGTCCTTATTTTAAAAGTCAGCAGCTGCAGTATTTGTAGCTGCTGACTTTTAAAAAAAAAAATTTGCAGGACTTCCGCTTTAAAAACAAAATAATTGAAGTAGAAGCAACAATGTTGCAAAGGAAAATTTATTTCAGAGAAAGATACATTTCATGTCAACAGTAAAATTATGTATTTGGGGAAGTTACAATTGTACCATTAGAATCAATGGCTAAAACTTGCATTGGACTATTTTAGCGCAGATTTTCAATTACATTTTGGGAGTATTTTTTTACTAGCGCTACAGTGAATACCGTTTTAGCGCTAATTAGCACTGCAGCGCTATAGTAAATGACCCCAGTGTGTTTTGGGGAGGTATTTGGGGTATTTAAGGTAACCATAGTTCATTTCATTAGTGTTCTTTGTATTAGTATTTACCTTTTTTTGTATTTGATCTTAATTCGTGCACTGTTGATTTCAGGTTTTTTTTTTACTTATTTTTTTCTGTGAAAAAAGCTAAAATAATAAGCCTAATGAGAGGTCATCTTTTGGCACGAGCAGGTGCTTTTGAAACCCTCAAGAGTAATTTAACCCCCACTGCAACCTTACAAACAGCTAAAAACATTTGAAGACATTTAATCAAAATTATAATTTTTTGACAAAACTTCAGTTTTGTTAATTCCTAAAGATTACTTTCTTATGCGGAGGGGAAACAAGGCATCTTTTGTAATTGCAGCCAACCTAATAGCAAATTCCTATTAGTAACTTGACAGCAGCATGTATGAATATTGGAATGTGTAATTGTTCATATTTTTGTACATAATACCAGAATAACTACATAGATATTTAAATATATTAAAATATGTTAAAATCTGGGGGAAAAAATATAGAGTGTAGTTTATATTTTGAAGGAGTAAAATAAGTACAGTCAGATCAAAAAGTACATTTCTCATTTTCCTTTTTTGTGATCTTTTTTCTTTTCAAAATTCACTTTTTTCTTATGATTATACATACCTATTTCATAAAAGCTTCACCTTGCTGCTGATCAAAGGGTAAAAAAAAGCCTATTTTTGCCATTATTATAGTAGATTGGTTGGACTTTAGCTATTTTCGTTCATTTTTCCTTTCATAGGCAAATAAAGAGGTGAAATACGGAAATGACTCTGCATTAATGCAAACTTTGCTTGACATGTTCAACCATTCTCTTTCCTGTAAAAATGCCAAGTTTGAAAAGCCTTTTAATAAAATTAGGTACATATTGTCTCGAATGCTTATAATAAAAGCTTCTCTGTGTTCCTGGAGCTGTCATTTATAGAAGAGGAAAAAGGAATCTGTGTGCCACACTGTCAAGGTTGTATTTATCTGGTTTGGCATTTGACCTTTAGTAACCTCCAGGTCATCTTCAAAACCATTGCACATGACCTGCCAAATTGTTTAATAGAACTATGGTTTCCTATTAAAAGAAAATATGTGCTTTGGCAATTGATAATAAGCATATCATCACCTACAGTTTTCTCCTAGCCCACTGCAAAGTTCAACAAATACCTGTTGAACCTGGCATAGTCCCCCTGATGTAACTTCCAATGATGGTGTGACAACAGTGCTGCGCTGCTAATGAATTCACAGCAGAGATGCCACTCTCATATAGTACAAACAAATGGCCACTGCCCATGCCTATACTTTTGCAGCAAAGAGCACATAGAAGAGTGACGCATGTCAAATAAAACCAAAGAAAATTCCCAGCTCAACCTACCGACCAGCCTGCAACCTACCGAATTATCCTGTCTAATGCCCCATACACACGGTCGGAAATTCCGACCACAAAATCCGTCGGATTTTTTCCGACGGATTTTTTCCGACACTGATGTTGCATACACACGGTCAAAGTTGTCGGAAAATCCGATTATTCTGAACGTGGTGATATTTGTTGCATACGACGGAACTACGTAGAGGCTATTAGCCAATAGCTTTGGTCTCATAATTTGATCTGAGCATGCGTGGCACTTTGTCCGTCGGAATTCTCTACACACGATCGGAAAAAGTCCAATCGGATTTTGTTGTCGTAAAATCTGAGAGCAGGATCTTAAATTTTTTCTGTCGCAAATTCCGACGGAAACAGTCCGATGGAGCCCACACATGGGCGGATTTCCCGACAACATGGTCCGATCGGACATTTTCCGTCGGAATTTCTGACCGTGTGTACGGGGCATAACAGTATGCGTTAAAAACAGGGGTTTCGTTTGCACACATTTGCAAATACATGCATAAACTGCAGAGCCATTTTACGGAACCCCAATTTTATTTGCAGTCCTAACTCTAAATTTTGAGAGCCTCCATAGTAGAAGCACATACATTATAATGGATAGGCAGAGGGCAGGTGAGCCTGGAGGGAGCCCACCCCTCCTTAAAGGCACAAGGGTGCACTGGACACCAAGCATATAGCACAATGGTAGCCTAGATGTCCAGTGCCTCCCCTCACCAGTATACCAACAGTGCAAACAAATGGCCACTGCCCACGCCTATAACTGGCCTTTGCAGCAAGGAGCACATAGAAGGGTGACGCATGTAAAACAACACCAATGAAAGTTCCCAGCTTAACTTACTGACCAGCCTGCAACCAACTGAATTGTTCTGTCTAACAGTATGCATTAAACACAGGGGTTTCTATTTCACATATTTGCAAATATATGCATAAACTGCAGAGCCACAGTATTATCTGCAGTCCTAACTCTAAATTTCAAGAGCGTCCATAGTAGAAGCACATACATTATAATGGATAGGCAGAGGGAAGGTGAGCCTGGAGAAAGCCCACCCCTCCTTAAAGGAACATGGGTGCACTGGACACCCAGCATACTGGGGTGCCGTGAAGTGACTCTGCAGCTTTTGCATGTATTTGCAAATGTGTGCAAGTTAAACCCCTGTTTTCAATGCATACTGTTAGACAGGATAATTCAGTTGGTTACAGGCTGGTCGGTAAGTTGAGCTGGGAATTTTCTTTGGTTTTGTTTCTGACCTCATATAGGCTGTGTTTGCTAGCCCTCCTGTGGGATGAAACTATATTGCAGGGGACATTGCTATCAGCATTGTCCCTGCTGATTCACAAGCCTGTAACTTCAGCTCATCAATCACCACCCAGTTCTGACTGCAGCTTTCTGCTTTAACGGCACTACCTCTGTTCTGAAACCCTCCCACTGCGAGCTGCATTGTCTGGGAGGGGAAGCATGTGAGACACAAATAAAAGGAGATTTGGCTCAATCCGTAAGGTTTAAGTTTTATTCACTTTATGAGGCTTGTGCATCACATATTATTTGAATTTGGAACTTGTTTAGACTGTCATACAGGAACCTATACTTTCAGTATAAAGTAAAATATAGTTCCTGTCCTGAGACAATTTTGAGAGGATTGAGTAGTGCAAATACCTCTCATGCATGAGTAGGGGATAATATAATTCAGAAGTCTAGTTGGATTATGTTTTAGTGTAATGTATATTTTTTTGTTTGAAACTCACTGGCTTTGTTAGTCCTTTTTCCTGTACAGTACCAGAGTTCCCCACTGGGAGGCGCAGAGTTCCCCACTTATGTAGGGTTAACCCTCTTGTAGGGTGGCCCTTACTGGCATAATTGAGGATGGATGATTTCCTCTGGTCCTCTCGTGTGTTCAGTGGGTGTCTTCGACACTTATAGGAGCTGTATCTGTGTCGGTGGTGACTCCAGTGGTGACACCTTTTGGATTCCCTATCTCTTCCGGGTGTAGTAGCCCGGGGATGACATCCCTTCCGGGTTAGGACTTGGGAAATGACGCACTATGCAGCGCAGGCATGTTTGTGCATGCGCAGTTAAAGGAGAACATCTGGGTTCCCAGATGGCCAATGAGCTTGGCCTTCATACTCTCTATGGGATTAGGAGATGAGGCACAGGTGCACACAGCACCTGGGTATGCTTACCCCCGCCCCTTTCTCCCTCTATATATATATGTGGGCTGTTGAGCACACACAGTGAGGAGCTCTCCCATCAGGGAGCAGCATAGAAGGCTAGACGCTGGTCTGAAAGGCATGATCCCCCCTTTTTTCACTGCACAAGGTATGGTTTTGAAGCTTGGGAGCTTTTATTTTAATTTTAGCTTTTTCGTAACTTTTTTTATTTCCCATTATATTAATATTTTTTTTTTTGTTATTCATGCCCTCATCTTGCAGTGTCATTTTGGAACAACTGCTCCCTCTTGTGTTCAAAGTGCAGCCCTACATATAAGGGAGAAAAATACATCAAAGAATCCCTATATAGAATGATTTAAAGTGTTCTTGTTAAAAATCCTCCTATGTGCCTTCCTTGGTAAAAGTACTGGAGCTCTGCAGGAGATTTTACATATTTATTAATGTTTGTGATTATATATATGTATAAATGTTTGATATGATTTAATGCATATGTATACATATAAAGGATGTTATATTATGGTAGAATTCTCTGATTTCAGAGTGGTGATTCATATCCCTGAAGAAGATAATCGAAACGTCGTTGGATAAAGTACCCAATCCATGTCATTGCTGTAGTACAATCAATCAGCTTATGAGTTTGGGTATCACCACTTCCTTCTTCCATGTTTTGTAGACAAAATTGTTTTTAATTGTCCCATGTCCGCATTTTTTATTCGTGTTTCAATAAAGCATACTTTTTTATTATATATTGTTATGTTTGGTAGCCTTTACGAAAGTCCCAATTCAGAGATTGCTTATGTACAACAAAACGGGGATGATGGCAACCCTAGAATAAATAAATAGCGTTCTGAGAAAATTTGTTTCCTTAAAGGGGTTGCAAACCCTCGTTTTTTTTCACCTTAATGCATCCTATGCATTAAGGTGAAAAAAACACCTGGCAGTTACTGGCCAAACCAACCCCCCCCCCCCCCCCGCCGTTTTACTTACCTGAGCCCCTTTATCTCTTCGGTGGGGACGCGCTGTTCATCTCTCCACGGGGTCCCGGCTCTTGATTGGATAGATTGGTAGCACCGCAGCCATTGGCTCCCACTGCTGTCAATCAAATCCAATGACACGTCCGCCTGCGACGGGGCCGAGTCCGGCACACGTGTCTGTGAACTCGAGAGTATGCCCGCAAGTTAACACCCTCATGGGAAAATGCTTCTCCTAGGGGGTAATCTGATGCCGGGAGGAGCCATAAGAGTCACCGGGGGACCCCAGAAGAGGATGTTCAGGGACACAAACGACCTGTACAATGGAGGTAAGTATGACATGTTTGTTATTTAAAAAAAAATTAAAACGATCCTTTACAATTACTTTAAAGTATTTTTGGTAAACCGTCTTCCACATATTTATTATACACTGCTGAAAAAAATTAAAGGAACACTTTTTAATCAGAGTATAGCATCAAGTCAATTAAACTCCTGGAATATTGATCTGGTCAGTTAAGTAGCAGAGGGGGTTGTTAATCAGTTTCAGCTGCTTTGGTGGACATAGAATACCCTGGGGTCAGAGGCAGAGCACTAAGAGCAATGGTATCCAAGGACACAAGGTAGGCTCGATTGCATAGGGAGACAGTGTTCAAGGATCGATCGCACCCAGCAACAGATCCTCTGTAACCAGAAAGGATGGAAAATATATGCGGAACATGTACAAGAACAAGATTATTGAACCATGGGTCCATAACATAGGCCGCATTAGACCGAATGCCAAGCCAGCAGCACCCTGACGTGTATATATATATATATATATATATATATATATATATATATATATATACCAGCAAGTGCCGCTGACAGGCACAGACAGCTTCCATAGAGATGATTTACTTTAGCGCTATACAGGATTAAGTCACCATAACAGGGAGGCGGCTGGACCGGTCATCACCCAGGTAGGAGGGGAGCGCGTACCCCAGTGCCTAGAGATCCTCCTCCTCCTGAAGAGGCGCGTGCCCGCCGATAGGGGAAAAAATTATACCTCAGGCCGCTGGTGTCACCATAATACAGCAATGCATGAGAATAGAAGGGAAAGGGAATAAACAAACACATAGCAAGTATTGTGTGCGTCAGGGCGATGACTGCAGCATGTTACCACATCCAGTCAGTGCCTTGACGCACACACATAGCAAGCAGTTACACAAGTATATATGTGAATATATAAAGTTAACCTCTAATCATAATCTCACCGCATGGGATCATGTATGATTGTCATACGGATCCTAAAATGAAATGAAAAAGCTTAAAAAGTGGGATAAGCCCAGAGCAATCTAAAATCATCGTCATTGCAAAAGGTATAGCTGGATGATTGAGATTGGGGACAAACAAATGGGGGAGAAGGGAAAAGGGCAAACAAACAAGGGAACTAGTGATGGAGAAAAGGAGGGAAGGGGAAAAGGAATAATAGGGGGTTACAGATCCAGTCAAAGAAAGGATTTTTATGAAAGTGCTTCATTGAGGCCCGATGGTACGAGAGCGTTGAGTCGTTCGATCCAGATGGTTTCACGTGTAAGGATCAAGCAATCCCAATCGCCAACCCCTGTGGGTCTTCTGGGACCACCTCCAGAACCATAAACTTAACGACTACATGCTGGAATCTATGATGTAGACCTATATGATGGCCCACCGTGGTGAGCTTGCCATTAAGTGAGTGATACAAATGATCTCCCATTCTCTGCCTTAATTCGCTAATGGCCTTGCCTACATAAAATGCATTGCAGGCACAGACCATTAGATATAAAACTCCCCTGGTGCCACAATTGGCATGTTTAGAAGAGGGGAAAAGTTCTCCATTAGGAGCGAAGGTTGTGCCCTCCTGAATCCATGGGCAGCGTGGGCAAAAGCCACAGCGGAAAGTACCCCAGGGTCCCCCGAGGCTCCACCTGGTAATGGCTGCTGGTAAATCTGTCCCTGAGTGTGGTTGCTCTTCGGAACACCAGTTCCGGGTTGGGCCTTACACATTTGCCCAAAACATGATGATCCATTAAGAGATGCTAGTGGTCTGACAACAGATTCTGTAATTGGCTGTGGTGGGCAAAGAATTTAGTAACTATTTTCACTGTATCAGGTTGTTTTACACGAGGAGGGCCATATAGCAATGACTATCTAGTCTGTGCGAAGGCCCTGTTGTAGGCCTTTCTGAGATTAGTTTGAGTATATCCCCATGCTAGAAGACGGTCATTTAGGGCAGCTGCTTGGATATAGAAATCCCCATCCTCTGTGCAGTTGTGATGCAGCCTCAGGTACTGGGCATACGGAATACTGCGTACCAGAGGACAGGGATGTGAACTAGAGGCATGGAGCAAGGTATTGCCCGCCGTGGGCTTACAATATAAGTCTGTTCCAATTTGACCAATGGGGTCCTTGATAATCTTTAAATCAAGAAAGGAAATGTGAATGAATGAATGATTTGTATAGCGCTGCAACTGCGAACTGAATCGCCTCGAGGCGCTTGATCCGACCTGCGTTGATTCCTTCTTAGAAGAGGTGGGTCTTGAGTTTTTTCCTGAAGGCCCGATGTTTTTTTTTCCAAGCGGATGTTCGTAGGTAGAGTGTTCCATAGCCGTGGTCCTTGGACTGCAAATCTTCGTTCTCCCCTTGATTTGTACTGGGACTTGGGGACGAGGAGGAGGTTTTAGTTGTTAGATCGGAGGTTGCGATTGGGAGTGTAGTGTTGTATTTTTTCGCATAAGTATTGAGGAGCATCTACTTGTGTGCATTGGTGGGTCAGGCAGAGGGTCTTGAATGTGAGCCAGTGTAGGATCCTAAGGGAAGGGGAGATAGATTCCCATGTTTTTTTTCCAATCATAGGTAAACGTAAAACGTAAATGAAACTGATTAATGTTTAAGTGTTCAATAAACTCGATTAGTAATGATACTGTACCGGTCCAAATAACGAAGAGAATGAACCTATACCAACACAGCACATTATTCAAAAAAGGTTGTAAGGACTTGTCACCAAAGATTGTTCTCTCCTACTATCCTAAATAATGATTGGCATAGAAGGGTGCACAGGATGTGCCCATGGCCACTCCCTGAGTTAGCAGGTATATCTGGTCCATATATGTAAAGTAATTTTTGGTTGAAATAAAGGGTAGTAGCTTCAAGATGAACTGATTCAAGGGCCATGTGTTATGGTCCTGCTCCATCAGGAAGGTACTAGCCATCCGGACGCCCTGCTGATGGGGGATGCTTGAGTATAAAGCCTTGACATTTATAGCCATGGGGAGGGTGTCCGGAGGGACCTGGACCCCCTTGATGTGTCGAAGCAAGTCCGTTTTATCACGAATGCATGATGGTAGGCTTAGTACATGTGGCATTAGAAAAGTGTCTACGAATTTGCTTGCGTTTTCTGTTAGGGACCCTATGCCCGATACTATAAGTCTCCCAGGTGGTGCCCGATACATGCGATTTGGTAGAAGGTGATAAAACCTGTGAAGCGAGAGAGGATACAGAAGAGTCAGATTCAGTTAAATCCATCAAGTTAGAGGTGTCCTCTGGTATTCGTGTCCGCATGTTATTTCTTCTAGCCGGGAGTTTCCCCATCCATCTATAGGCATAGCCTTCTGAAAAAGCAAGTTTATCTTTAGTATACTCGCACTATACTAGTGTCTCGCAGTGTGGTTACTTGCAAGCCCTTTGGGCCGTATTCCTTCTCCTGGAGAGGCAAGGACAGCCATGGAGTCCACTGGATCATCCAACAGATTTTAAAATTTCTGGTTGCGAGGTCTTTCATTTCACTCTCCAGCGGTAAATATAATAGCATTGTGCTTGTGATAATTGATGCATAATGTATGATACTCCTTATAACTGAGATGTTCAAACATATTTATCTAGGAGTCAACCATTCCACAGAAGAAGACCATGATATAATAGGTCGAAACTCGGGATTCGCATGCAGTTTAAACCACTATGTTATGCTGTATGAATATATGGTTGCTTGGCTGTATTATGGAATGATTATTGTATTTTTTTAAACCAGAGTGTAACATTTTAACACTGACATGTATTTGTAACTCATTTAATAAAGACCCTTTTATATCATTGTCATACTCTGATTGACCTATTTTGCTGCATTAAAACACCCCTGGGGGAACCTTCCCATATCATTTTCATGTATCTTGGGGTGCGCAGCCCGAACTCTCATATATGTGTGTTTTTTCCTTTCTTATCTTTAGTATACTTGCCTTGTTTTTTAACTATAATATCTTTGTTAAGTTCCACTAGGCGTTCCTTCACCTCTTTCCACTTAGCAATAAAAGTGGTGGAGTCCATAATGTTTAGGAATTGTGCATTAAGATGCTCAATTTCACCATCCAATACTGCCATATCAGCATAGTACTGGGAGGTTAATTGTGTCATCAGTTCTAAACTACATTTGGTAAGAGTTTGTTCCCAAGATTTTTTGAAATCAGGGGATGGATCTTTGATAGTTGGAAATACTTGGACATCCTCATATCAATTATGCAATAAGTGTTCATGTAGTTCTGTACAAAATGTTTTTAATTATGTCTTCCGTTTAATAAATTTACATTTTATATTCACTTTGGCCTAATCCTTGGGTACCAAGATAGTCCTCAACTCTCACAGTGCCACCCCCTCTTCCAATATTCAAACAAAAACCTAAATACCAAAAAGTACATTTTAATAGGGAAAATTAGAATGACAATAAATAAGCGATTAAAAAAATAGATAGCTCAGTACCTTTAATCAATGTCTCCATTTTTGATAGACAGAAAACTTTTTACTTCTATTTACAAAACCTTCTAATCACTTTCTTTCTAGTATTAGCTCTAGAATCCTCTTTAAGCACATGGAACTACTGAGTACCTAGCAGGATCTCTGATGTTCGTTTGGGATGTCATAAAACCTGTTTAGGGGTTGCCCTATATAATGTATTACCGTATATACTTGGTTGATGATAGTATATGGCATAATTTTAACCATCATTTCTACAATTATAAAGCTCTTTATATAAAGAAATTAGCAACAATAAACAGTTATCAGCCAAGGTTAAGCTTATTGTTGTAAAATCTTTTGCCAAATCAGGAAAGTAAAAAGCTTTTGCTTAAAGCAACTCTGTCACTAAGATCAATGTTAAAGCTGTTCATGCAAAGAAGCAATTGAATACCCACTGACTAATCTGCGCTATTGTACAGAAAAAACATGGGATTTGGATGGTGAAGTGTTGGGTTCTGCAGATTGACTCTCCACAACAGTGTAGATCAACAGCACAGGTGGCAGGAGAGATGAGAATTCATCAATGGCTTCATTACAGGAATTGCTTTGTTTTCAGATGTAGCGCCCTGATGTTTAGGCAGGGTTGCTATTAAATTTACCTGCCAGGTATGGTTGCCTTGACCAATTGATAAGAGATCAATTGATTCCACCCTAATTCTGGAATTGCTGCACTTCTCTCTTCTGTCACTAGATGACCGGGTATTTGGTGGCATTAGATAAGACAAGGGCATTGCAAGGACAGATTAGGAATAGATGGGGTATCTCAGCCAATGAGCAGGGATCTTCTTGGGTCCCTTGGCCTGCTGAAAGAGCCTATTTATTTGTGTGAGGTCTGGTGACCGGGGTTCTGTGCCACCTGGACGGCTGTCTGGGTGGACGTGTGTTATACTGCCCCGGGCTGCTAGGCCAGAGCCTGAGGCCTATCCCGGGGACATCTGGCTGCTAGGCTGTCTGAGGGCATATCCAGAAGCAAGAGAGGAGCGCAGGATTGGGACTGCGGCTTGCAGTCCAACCAATGTGACAGTCAGTGGCGTATCCAGGGTATAGCACATATGGAAAGTGCCATGGGTGCAATATGAAGTGGGCGCTGCTGAGTGGCTGGGCAGCAAGGCTTTGTCCTGCATAATTATGTTGCTTATATGTCAACTTGTGGCTGAATAGGACCTGCAGCAGTGTAAACATCCAGCACATCCAGGGATTGGCGAGCAAGCCAGCTGGATGTTCACTGTGCAGTTCCGATGAAAGACTTCACCTGTCAAATCCAAGCTGTGATGTCTGGTATCACAGCTTGGATCAGGAGATCTGAGAGGAGATTTAGGGGTGTCAGGCAGTAAAGAGAACCTGTCATCGTCCATTCAGATCAAAGTGAAAGGTAAGTACTACAGCTGAGCGCCTCCATTGCTCACACCATCCCTGCACTCTCCTGCCGTCTATCTGTCTGTAAGGCACCTAATAAATGCTTTGCTCTGTGCCAAGGCTCATCTCTGGTGTGGGGAGACATTAAAGCTGACATTTACCTGAAAATAGAATTGGGTACACACTATTCAATTTTTCTCATTCAACCAGCAGGCTGAATGAAAAAAAAAACTGACAGCTTTGGGCGACTCTTTTTTACACTAGTTGTTTGACAGAGGAGCGGGTCTGAGTAGCAGTCCCTCCCATATCCAACATCACAGCTTGGATCTGACAGGTGAAGTCTCTGATCGGAGCTGCACAGTGCAAATCCAGCGGGCTTGCTCGCCAATCCCTGGATGCTCACACTGCTGCAGGTCCTATTTAGCCAGAAGTTGACATACATCACTGGCTGGGACAAAGATGTTAAGTGTCAGGATCAATTGTCTATTCTCCTCCCCAGGGGGGTTTTCAGCCTTGTGTAACCCTGCACTCACAGATCGCAAATTTCACTTTAAAACACATAAGCCTGGCTTCTGTAGTTGAAAGTGAAAGTAAGATCTCTCCCACCTCTCTTTGAAAGCCTCCATGCTCTGCACTACAGTCAGAACAAGTGCTGGACTGGCTAACTGCAGTGTGTTCAAGAGGAGGAATGGGGTGAGCTGCCCCTAATCCTTATCTCCTTCCTGCTCCGGGAGTTCAGGCGCTGAAAATGAGTGTTCACCCAGTGCACTGAAAGGGAAATAAACAAGTGAAAGACGGTGGCACTTTGGAGAGGGGGAGGGGAGATGGGGGAAGAGGAGAGGGGCAATAGTGAGATGTGGATGGATAACCTGCATTCTGTATCTAGAACTCTCCTGAACCCTGCACTCTGTGCATAATGCACTCCAGAAACCTGCAGTCTGTACCTAGTGCTCTCCCAAGCCTTGCACTCTGTAAATAAAGCACTCCAGAAATCTACTCCCTGTGCATATCACACTCCTGAACAAGGCACTCTGTTCATAGCACACTTCTGAACCCTGTACGCTGTACATGCATTCCTGAATCCTTCCACACTTTGTGTAACGCACACTTTCATAGTTTATGCAAAACCATTTGTAATGGAAGTTTTTCTTTTTTTTTTTTTAAATGCTAGTGCTGGGGTTTGTATGTGTCCATAAGACTTTATCTTGTGGCACAGCAATCAAAGCATATTTTAGAGGTACAAGGAAACCTGGGTTTTGTTTAGTCAGGCCCATTAAGCCCCCCCTCTGTTAAGAGTTTGACCACATCAACTTTTGCCACAGTGCACGTACCATGCCGTCGGACACTTCCTCCCTCAAGTGTCCCCCATTCTGAAGTTCAAAAGTTAGGAGTTATGGTCTCTTCTGCCCATAAAAGCCCATTACGGGCAGCGGTGCCTGTAATAAAGATGGCCGTGGGCCGGCCATGCAACCGTTCCAAAGCCTGCAGGGCTCAGGAAAGATCATACAGACTCGACCGGGCAGTGCATGTGCAGTAACGTAATGTCGCTGCCTGGCGCAATTTTTAAATGGCAGGCACTCATTCTCACCACAGAGGCGCAACAGTGCAGAGAGGAGGCACAGGCCACAGGAGGACATTACTGGGGGGAAGCCAGCCCAGCAGAGGAGGACAGTACACTGATGTGCATAGTGCCTGACTGGAGAGGTGAACGGGACACAGTGACAGAACAGAAGACGGACACTGACTGATGTAGAAAGGTATGGTAATATGAAGGGGGGACAGAGTAGGAAACTACCATGTCCACAGCCTCTAACCATGTCCTGTCTGCAGTATCTGAAAGATGGGTTTCAAATGTTTTGATAGGAGCGCAGTTTCAGTGCTTGCCATAGGCGCCATTTTCACTAGATACACCTCTGGTGGCGGTTCTGCCGACCGGAGAACCTGTTGTGGTCGGAGGTAGAGGGGAAGCTGTCGCAACTAAGGGACCATCCACCTTGTTACCAGGAACTATCGTGAGTAGCTGAAGCAAGTACGAGAGCAGTATTCTCACCAACCAGGGACTGAAACTTCAGCAGGTGTCAAGCCAGGGACCCAGCCAGCGGAGGTGGCGCTTGCAGAGCAGTCTTCTGTGCCAAGCCAGGGTCCGAGCAGGCCAGTGGGGTGACGCTTGAGGAGTATCTGTGAGTGCCAAGCTAGGGACCCAGCAGGGACACAGGGTGATGCTTGAGGAAGATACTCAGTGAGATGATTGGAAGAGCTCAGGAGATTCAGTAGCAGTGGATCCGTGGGTTAAAGTGATAGACTGGGAGCTCAGTTGAGTGAAGATCTAAAAAGGAGATTGCGGGAAGAAGTGAAAGAGTTCATTGTGTTAGAAACTGTTCAAGATTAGGATTAGGAGACAGCGTGTCTACACATGCAGACGTGGTACCCAGCTGGGTGCCTTTCCCTGCATGGCCGTCTACCTATAGAAATCTCTACTAAAGGATGTCCTGTTTAAGAGACAATAAATATCTTTGCATTCAAGAAGTGTCTGGCACCCATTAATCTACCTTACATTGCACCCATCATGCCTCCTAACCCACTCTGCACAGAAGGATGTCAGCTGTCCCTAACTCTGGAGGTCACCATTAGGCCTAGAGAGGTCAGGGACTACACAACACAACATTTATTTTAGCAACAGAGGTTTTTCCTAAACATTTTCAGATTAATAATAGATCTAAGGTGTAAGGTTGAGGAGGGCACTAACATAGGAGCTACTAATAATTACCTGTTTTTATAAATGCAAACTTCAGGCTGTCATAATTATCCTTGCTTCACTGTTTTGTGAATCAGTGACCTTAAAAAATCATGTGGCTAGTGACGTCTGCAAAGTCTGAAGTTCCATGCTACATATTTGGTTCAGCTCAGAGATTCACTGCATAGTGTACCCAGTATCAGAATTGCAGCAGTAATTCCTGGTCTGGACAATATCTGCATGTAGTTTGCATGTTCTTGCTGTGCTTGGGTTTCCTCCAGGTAGTCCAGCTTCCTCCCACATGCCAAAGATATGCTAGTAGGTTAATTGGCTCCTGTCCAAATGGGCACCAGCATGTGTGTGCAGGTCAGATAGGGACTTTAGAATGTAAAGCTGGCCAGTGATCAGTAGGGTTTTTTTTTTTTTTTTTTAGCCAGAGGACTGAATAAAAAAAAAAAAGTGTATATTCCTCAATCCCCACAAGAGAAGTAGAGGGTGGAATCCCCAACCCAGCTGAACTCGCACAATTTCAAACCTGCATCAGTGTGAACCTAAGCTAAGTTTCACTTGTTATCAGGGCATAAGGTCATCGGGAGGGAGTTGTGGTTATTGGGGGGAGTAAAGATAACCACTACATGAGTCAAGTGCATGCCTTGCTATTTCCTCTGTGTTTCAACATAAATGTGGGAGTGCTAATGTGATGAAACTTTCTTCCAGCATGGTGAGCTCTCTGTTAATTGCTCTGCCTGATTGTGTCTGTGTCAGATTTATTTTCTAGCTCTCACCTGCACAAGACCCAAACTGAGAGTCCCAAGGATTGTGGGGTATGTGGTTTCTTCACAGAAAGTGACAGTTCTTAGATTACAGACAGATGTCATACATTAACCTGTGCACAGCCATGAAACATACTTTATGTTTGCACACAGACATAAACTTTTAACACCAGAATGTGAAGATTTACTCTATTATATAAGATGTACAGTATGTACAGGACAACAAATGACACAAAGAAATGCAATCTTATACAGGTGAAGGTAGGAAGATTTATAATGCTTATGGTTGTCAATAATTGTTTACAAGTATTATATCTTTAAAACATGCTTCTATGTTTCTTTTAAACACTACTTCATACACATAAAAACATTTCATATAAAAGCTATAGATTACCTTTAAAGGTCACTTCTTTGTAAAAAATCATTGCCTTTCAATAATATGCATTATTTTGCTATGATCTGTAATTCAATTACATCGTATTACTTGTGTTTCCTCATTTTCCTTTCCATAGTTAAGACCAAAATGTACATTGAGGGAGTCTTTGAAGAAATACAGGTGGCAATTATTCTGCAGTGAGTGGATGTAAACATACTGCTGTTTTGGCTGTGATAATTATTTAGCAATGGCTGTTTGCTGCCTGGTTTGGAGGCATTGCATGTTTAAGACAATTGAATTCAATAAAAAACATCAATGCAATGTAAACAGTCACAAGTCACTGGTCCCATATTACGAGACTTACAAACGAGGAGACGTTTTAAGCATGAATCTGATTGCATGCATGTACCTAGTTCTAAGAAGCGAGTTAGCTGTCTACGTGAAATGACTTTTTCCTCTGTAAAATGATTTGTCTGGACAAATTCAGTGAGGTGTGTCAGTCATTTCTCTATTCATTCTACAAATGGTAAATGTACGTGGTTCTGCAGCTGGAAAGCAAGGAAATTACCCCTTACAAAGATATACTTCAACTTAGCTAGAAGAATTGTGCATCTAATTGATGAGCCTTAGCAAAGAAGAACCGGTGTTATCTCCCAATTTGAATAACGAACAATCATTTATGGAACGAACAGCTGCCATTTTCTTGTGCTCTCTGGGTTGTTTAAACGTGTTCATTATTTTCCAATCACTTGAATGTGTGCTGCTCATTATGTTCCTACGATTAAACAAACAGTTCAAGGTGAAATTCAATCAAACCACAGAGAACGATATAAATATATTGGAAGCTGATTGTTAAGTGGAAGGAAATACAGGTAAACTGGCTGAACATTGGCAATTCCAATCAAACATTTCTTGTTCGCAGCTGTGCACAGCCAGACCTGCAAAAGATATAGGGCTCATTCACACATGTCTGGTACTGTACTTTCCAATAATGTGCACGATAACATGTGCATCAGTACAATGCACGTTACATGCCTTTTGGTTTGATTGCCACCCCAATGCTCCAAGGTAATGTACTAATGACCACCGTGCGTTGTGGTGTGCTGCATTGCAAAAAAGGCGCATGTTTGTTTTTTAATGTTTTTGTGTTTTCCCAGCTCACACATTTGAATGGGCTGTCTTAGGGCTTTCACATGGGCAACTGGGGGATGTCAAATCAGGCAGCAGAGCTGTGGTTTTTCCACCCTCCAGCCAATCACCCAGATGCTAACATTACAGCCTAAAAAGGCTGTACACATGCTCCTAATTGCGCATGTATTAACGCAATGTACCAGGACACCAAGGTGTGAATAGGTCATTACTCATTCACAGCTGCAGGTAGATCTGACAGGTATATCTGTTTTGTGAGCATGTGGATACCAGGCTCGATTTACTAGGGTCAGGGCCGTCTTTAATAGTGATTGGACCCTGGGCGTCAATTTACTTTGGTTCCCCCCGCATGCAATTTCGCTCTCCACCTGCTTTGAGACTTACAATAAATAGCAGCTAAACTCAGTTTAGTGTAGCAGATCAGACAGCAATTGTGATTGGTTGCTAGAAGTTACAGCATAATATTACCACTCTCTGATTAGTTGCAAGAGGTTACAGCACATCATTTCTGCTTGCTGATTGGTTGCTAGAGGTTACTGCACATCATCACTGCTCTTCCATTGGTTACTGGGGCTAGGGACGGTGTGATCAGTGGCAGTGGTGGTGGGTAGAATGGTATTAATGGCAGTGCTTGGGGGGTGATCATTGGCAGTGCTGGGGGGTTCATGGGATCAGTGGCAGTTCTGGTGGAATGGGATCAGTGGCAGTGCTGGGGGATGGGGGTGGGATGAGTGAAGACAGTGCTGGTGGGGATGGGATGAGTGGCAGTACTAGTGGGGAAATGGGATCAGTGGCAGTGCTTGGGGGTATGGGATCAGTAGTAGTGCTTGGGAGGGTGGATGTGATCAGTGGCAGTGCTGGGTGCAGATGGGATCAGTGACACTCACTTGCTGTCACCTGTCAGTCAGTGTCCACTCAGTTCCCCCTGCCTGCATGTGAGAGAGGGTGGTGGGCAAAAGACATAGATGGGGGTGAGAGAGAGAGAGAGAGGGTGGGTGAAAGAGAGAAAGAGGGTTAGAGATAGAGTAAGGTGAAAGAGAGAGAGGGTTAGAGATAGAGGAAGGTGAGAGAGAGAGAGGTGTGAGAGAGAAAGGGGTCAGAGAGGGGGAGTGAGAGAGGGGTCAGAGAAGGGGGTGAGAAAGAGAGAGGGGTCAGAGAGAGAGAGAGAGGGAGGGAGAGAGCAGTGCAACTTCATGTGTCTTTGGTGGATGCCCCGACTACAAGTAATGCATTGCTTGATCTATTAATTACAAATAACATAGATCTGACTGCAGATGTGGAAATATGAGACAACTTAGGAAACAGTGATCACAGGGTAATTACATTCAACATAAATCATAGGAAAGGGTGGCACGAGGGTAGTGCAAGAACATCTAAGCAGTTATTTATTAAAATTGGAGACTGCAAAATCCGGTGCGACGCTACATATAAACCAATCAGCTTCCAAGTTTTACTGCCAAAGCGTAATTGAAAAAGCTGAAGCTAGAAGATGATTGGATACCACCCACAGCTGCACCAGATTCTGAGTGCATCAGCTTTAGTAAATCTATCCCTAAATTTTAAAAGAGGCCACTTTTCTAAACTGCATTCAATACTACAAGATATTAAATAGGATCAAATCTAGAAACAATGAATACTGAGGAAAAATGGGGTTGCTTTAAGAACATATTAAATAATGCCATTGGTGTATTACAATGGGCAACAAATATAAAAGAGCTAAGGTTAAACCTGGGTGGCTAAACATTAGCATAAAAGGCACGTAAAGGAGAAAAAAATGGCCTTTAAAAAACATAAGGCTGAGGGGGTCGGCATTACAACATGCGTCGGCATTCTAAAACTACAAGGAATCCAATAATAAATGTAAGAGCACAATCAGAGCAGAGATAATAAACCACGGGAGACACATAGCGGAGGAGTGTAATAAAACAAAACCAAAAGGTTAAATATATTAATAGTAAAAAAACTAGGTCAGAATAGATTGGCCCCATAAAGGTTGATTAGAGGAAGTTGGTTACATATAAGGAAAAAGCAACTGTACTAAAAGCATTCTTCTCCTCACTTTTCACAAAGAAAAAAGGAGGGGTGTAATAATCAAGACTGTACCATCAGTAATGTAATAGAGCTATATGATCAACTGTAACTCCATTTTGTTATCTCCCTTCCATTTTGTAATTTCCCCTCCATTTTATAAGCTTGTTTTTAAAGAATGGATGTGCCTTATCTTTTTTCTCGTTAGAGTTTTAGACTGTTTTGCTTGAGCCAAATTTTTATAAAAAATCCCCACTGTATGACTCATTGTGTTTAGGCCAATTCTCAAAATGGTTATCTGCAAGAACATAAACTATCTTTGTAAATTCCTTTCAGCTGCCTAAAACTAATGATGAAAAAAATCTTGGTTAACCCTTAGAAACTACGGAGCAAGCTTGCCCCTCCCCTCTTGTGTTGTTACTTGCATATATTGCTATAAATCCTGAATAAAGATTTTAGACTCACTTTACACACAAAAGCTGCCTGTAGTGTGTGTGTGTTGGGGTCTCCAGAATTCTGACAAGGTTGCTGTGGTTTGCCAAGGATGGGTGGTCGGCTGTCCAATAATATATCCTTTCAGATGGGGGCTCGTCCGGGATATAAAGCAGTCATTCCATGGTAAGTGAATTTTTGTCTTATCTGACAAATTATTTCCTTGCCGCAGCTTTGATAAAGCTTTAGTCTCATTTAAAGTCTATAGAAAGGAGACGGACCATGGCTGCATAGACTAATATAGAAAAAGGTCTTTGGCAGACCTAACAAAGTCCTTTGGGAGGACACAAATATAGAAAAAGGTCTTTGGCAGACCTAAGAAAGTCCTTTGGGAGGACACAAATATTTAAACAGTACTGTTTACTCCTTGTGGGAAGGAGAATAGTCTATGAGGTAAACCGCAACCCAAAGCTTTCAGCTTATTCTTTCTGTCGCTTAGATGTATAAGATAATTTGTTGTGTGAATCAGACGACTGTAAGGTAAGACAGTCATTCCCCACTGTCAATATGGGTCAAAAATATAGTAAAGAAGTTCCTCCCCCTCCTTCTAACCCAGTTGAAACATGTAAAGTTTATGTAGCTAGGGTTAGTGGTACAGATTGTGAGTTCATAGTCCCCTGGGTAACGAATCTATTGGGGTGGACTGAAACTATGCATAGCTCCGATCCTTTCCCCCGGGATGGTGATAATGATGAGTTTCACACGAACATGGTAAAAGGATTATGTCTAGGAGATAAAACGGCATTTCCCTGGTACTCCGGGGACACACAATGGGACATGACTTATATGAGACAGGAAGGGAAGAACTGGTTAAAATTTGCCCCTTATTGGTTCAACCTTTCAATCAACAACAAAATAGTCAAGCCCCTGCCCAGATAAAGAACCCTCAGCCAAATTAGGGAGGTGTGATTGCTCATTCTAAAAAGATCCCCATATGACCCATAATGTTGAATACTGAAGTGCAAGAGACAGGCACAGGACTCCCCAGTGATTTTGACAAAGTGTGGTCAGAGAGCGCTCTAGATGTAGGGCTCATCTCCTGTACCCCATACAAGGCCACCCTCAAAGAATGGGCACAACCCATTTATCACAAACAGTATCCATTGTCAAAAGAAAAAGAGGAAGACATTGCCCCATAGGGTAGAACACGTCCTAAAGAAGGGCATTTTAAAATAATTTGTATCCACCTACAACACACCCATCAACCCAGTTAAAAAGCCTTATTGCAGTTAGAGGTTTGTTCAAGACCTTCAAGCTGTAAATAACCCGGTGGTGCCCATTGCCCCTATAGTGCCTGATGTGCCATCACTCCTTACCTCCATACCATCCGATACAGAGTATTTTTCTGTGATTGATTCAACAAATGCATTTTTTAGCATCCCTGTGGATGAGGAGACACTGCCAATCCTTGCTTTTTGTTTTAAAAATCGCCAGATGACCTGGTGTAGAATGCCCCAGGGTTATATAGATTCCCCTGTAGTCTACTCAGTGGTCCTCCAGGCAACCCTGCGGTCCTGGAACCCTGTCATGGTTCCGCCCTGCTTCAATATGTTGATGATTTGTTGTTGTGTAGTCCAAGCCATGTTGCATGCAAGAAGGATGGTTTAGATCTGTTACATTGGTTAGCAGATAATAGTCACATGGTTTCTAAGGAAAAGCTACAATGGTGTCAGGAGACTGTTCAATACCTTGGTTTTGTACTTTCAAAAGGAGAAAGGAGAATCAGACACAAGACAGCTATCATGGGTCCGCCCCACCCACTCACTAAGAAGGACATGCTATCCTTTCTTGGTATGATTGGTTACTGCCACCAATGGATACCTGATTGTTCCTACTACGATAATCTCCCGAGGCAAGCCACAGGTACTGACATGCCAGATTATGTAAAATGGAATGATGAAATGTTCAATGCTTTTGTGTATTTTAAAACTGCAATGGTCACAGCTCCTGGACTTGGATTACCGGCCAGAGACAACTGTAAAACAATGGCGGGGGTCCTGGCGTAGGAGCATTGGGGCAAACTCCGCCCTATTGCATTTTTTTCAAGGGTTGTGCCTATGCCAGTACAGGGCATGCTGGCGTGTCTCAGAGCTCAGGCATCCTGTGCGGTGGTGGTGGAAATGGCTACATCTTTCACTCTAGGACATGCCACCACACTACACACCATTCACAATGTATTCATTCTACTAAAGAATATCCATACCCAGCACATGTCAGACCAAAGGCTGAGCGGTTATGAAGTAATTTTACTTTCTAACCCACAACTTGAGATAAAATATGCCTCTCCCACTTCTGGCCCAGCTCCAATCCTGAATGCCTTGCTAGGCTTAAAAGGTGAGGAAGATGAGGTAGTGCCTCAACATGAATTCATGTACCTCATCCACCAAGACACATCCCTCAGACCAGACATGTCTTCAACTGCTCTCCCTGGAGCACAGAATGTCTTTGTGGATGGGTCTTGTTCAAGACCAAATGATAACACATACTATGCAGGGTATGCTGTAGGTCCAATTGCCTGATAAAATACTGGAAGCAAACCCTGTTCCATTCCAATCAGCACAAGCTGCAGAACTTATAACCCTTATGCGGCGTACACACGAAGGGACTATCCCGCGGGATTATCCTCTGGACTGAAGTCCAGCGGATAATCCCCTCGTGTGTGGGCCCCGGCGGACTTTTTGGCGCCAAAGTCCGGCGGACTTTTTGGCGCCAAAGTTTTAAGTTTGGTTTTAAAATTATCCGCTGGACTTGGCAGTCCGGCGGACAATCCCGCCGTTAGTAGGCAAGTCCGCGGGACTTTTGAAATGAACGGACTTGCCGCTCATCGGCAAGTCCGTTCATTTAGCACGTGACTTCAGGTTACGTAGCTAGCGTAGGCAGTAAATGCCGCCGCGCTAGCTCCGTAAGCTGGCATGGATTTAAAAGGACTCCAAAAAACGGCGTGGGGGTTCCCCCCAAATCCATGTCAGACCCTTATCCGAGCACGCAGCCTGGCAGGCCAGGAAAGGGGCGGGGACGAACGAGCGCCCCCCCCCCTCCTGAGCCGTACCAGGCCGCGTGCCCTCAACATGGGGGGTGCCCTGGGGAAAGGGGGGCCGTGCGGCCCCCCCACCCCAAAGCACCTTGTCCCCATGTTGATGAGGACAAGGGCCTCTTCCCGACAACCCTGGCCGTTGGTTGTCGGGGTCTGCGGGCGGGGGCTTATCGGAATCTGGGAGCCCCCTTTAATAAGGGGGCCCCCAGATACCGGCCCCCCACCCTATGTGAATGAGTATGGGGTACGATGTACCCCTATCCATTCACCTAAGGTGTAAAATGTAAAGTACAAAAACACACACACTTTTGAAAAAATATTTTATTGCACTGCTCCGGGGGTCTTCTTCCGTCTTGGGGGTCTTCTCGCCGGACTCCTCCGCTCTCTTCTGCTCTTTTACCTAGCTCTTTCACGAGCGGAGGAGTCCGGCTACCTTCTTCGTCGTCGCCGCCGTCGTCTGGGGGTCTCGATCCGCCTTCGGGGGTCTTCCGGGGGTCTCTTCTGTTCTTGCGGCGGTCGTCGTCTTCCGCGCCGCCGGCGCCTTCTTCTTCTTCTTGTCCTTCTTCTTGTTCTTCTTCCGATGTTGACCCGATGCTCTCTCTGCCCGGAATGCCTGTGCCGCGCTGCGAAGGGACTTATATAGGGGCATGGGGACAGGGTCACATGCTCATGTCACATGGTGACCCCGCCCCCATGCGATGTCACAGTCCCAGCATCCTCCGGGACTGTGACAACACAAGGGGGCGGGGTCACCATGTGACATGAGCATGTGACCCTGTCCCCCATGTCCCTATATAAGTCCCAGCGCAGAGCGGCACAGGCATTCCGGGCAGAGACAGCGACGGGTCAACATCGGAAGAAGAAGAAGAACAAGAAGGACAAGAAGAAGAAGGCGGCGCCGGCGGCGCGGAAGACGACGACCGCCGCAAGAACAGAAGAGACCCCCGAAGACCCCCGAAGGCGGATCGAGACCCCCAGACGACGGCGGCGACGACGAAGAAGGTAGCCGGACTTCCCCCGCTCGGTAAAAGAGCTTGGTAAATGGCGGGGGAGTCCGGCGAGAAGACCCCCAAGACGGAAGAAGACCCCCGGAGCAGTGCAATAAAATATTTTTTCAAAAGTGTGTGTGTTTTTGTACTTTACATTTTACACCTTAGGTGAATGGATAGGGGTACATCGTACCCCATACTCATTCACATAGGGTGGGGGGCCGGTATCTGGGGGCCCCCTTATTAAAGGGGGCTCCCAGATTCCGATAAGCCCCCGCCCGCAGACCCCGACAACCAACGGCCAGGGTTGTCGGGAAGAGGCCCTTGTCCTCATCAACATGGGGACAAGGTGCTTTGGGGTGGGGGGGCCGCACGGCCCCCCTTTCCCCAGGGCACCCCCCATGTTGAGGGCACGCGGCCTAGTACGGCTCAGGAGGGGGGGGGGCGCTCGTTCGTCCCCACCCCTTTCCTGGCCTGCCAGGCTGCGTGCTCGGATGAGGGTCTGACTTGGATTTGGGGGGAACCCCCACGCCGTTTTTTCGGCGTGGGGAGTCCCTTTAAATCCATGCCAGCTTACGGAGCTAGCGCGGCGGCATTTACTGCCTACGCTAGCTACGTAACCTGAAGTTACGTTCTAAATGAACGGACTGCTCCGTGTGTGGGCAAGTCCGTTCATTTTCAAAAGTCCCGCGGACTTTTGGCCGGCGGATTATCCGCCGGAGAAGTCCGTGCGTGTGTGGGCAAGTCCACACGCTCGGAAAGTCCAGCGGACCCAGCTGGAAAGTCCGGCGGGATTGTCCGCTGGACTAAGTCCGCCGGCAAAAGTCCGCACGTGTGTACGCGGCATTACTAGAGCTTGTTAGCTTTTTGAAGGACAGAATGTAAACATTTACACTGACTCCAATTACGCATTTGGTGTTGCGCAAGATTTTGGAGTTATATGGATAAGAAGGGGCTACACAGCAGCAGATGGAAAGTAATTTTCACATCCCACACCTCACAAGCCTGTTAGAAGCCATACAACTACCAAACTCCATTGCTATATTGCACTGTAAGGCACATACAGGTCAGCAAGATGACATAGCCAAGGGAAATGCTTTAGCTGACAAAGAAGCAAGAGAGGCAGCATTCACACAGCCAGCAGACATCCAAATGCCATTGCTCTCACCTGAAATCTTTTAAACAGCTTTTTGTTTCTGCCCGCCCACTATCATATGACCGCGGAACGAGGCAGCTCTTGTTCTGGGCCGCCATCATATGACCTGATCGCTTCTGGGCCACTAGGGGCGTGCGCGCCACGTCACTGGGGACCCGATGCGCAGCCCCAATGGCTGCGATGTCCGCCGGGCACCCGCGATTGCCCAGTAACTGAGCAGGACCATGGATCTGTGTGTAAACACACAGATCCACGTCCTGTCAGAGTAGAGGAGACCAATGGTGTGTCCCTTGTACAAAGGGACCCCTCGATCACCCACTTCAGTTAACCACTTCAATACCAGGCACTTAGACACCTTCCTGCCCAGGCCAATTTTCAGCTTTCAGCGCTGTCACAATTTGAATGACAATTGCACAGTCATACAACACTGTACTCAAACACATTTTTTATCATTTGGTTCCCATAAATAGAGCTTTCTTTTGGTAGCATATGATCACCTCTGCGATTTTTTTTTGCGCAACAATTTAAAAAAGACTGAAAATTTCGAAAAAAAAATAGTTTTTCTTTGTTTCTGTTAAAAGTTTTTGTAAATAAGTACATATTCTTTTTCAATAATGGGCCCTGATATGGCTGTACTGACGGGCACTGATAAGGCGGCACTGATGCACACCGATGAGGTGGCACCAATGAGGCGGTACTAATGAGGTGGCACTGACGGGCACTGATGATGGGCACTGATAGGCGGCACTGATGGGCACTGATAGATGGCACTGATGGGCACTGATAGGTGGCACTGTTATGCAGCACTGATGGACACTCATAGGTGGCACTGATGGGCACTCATAGGCGGCACTGATGGGCACTCATAGGCGGCACTGATGGGTACTTATGGGTAGCACTGATAGGTGGCACGGATAAGCACTGATGGGCACTGATAGGTGGGCACTGATGGGCATTGATGGTCACTGATAGGTGCCACCCAGTAACATGTTCCTTTTTATGTTTGCCCTCATTTGATTGTTTCAGGCTAAATTCAGAAATGGAACTGTAGAAGGAAGGGGCGCAGAGGATGTCAAGAGGAGTCAAAAGGCTCTTTAAGATTCAGGTAACAGGAAACCCACCTTTGCTTCCTCTTGTTTGGTGAACAATACAGTTTAAACATGTTAAAGATAGTTTCCTCCAGCAGCACATTCTAGCAGCTGCGGGGACGAAACGTACAAGGACATTATTATTCAGGGGTGCCTAGGGAAGAATGGCATCCAATATGGTCCATTAGGGACATACTCAGCAATAAAACCGCCAATGGAAGTTCTAAGCCTTCCACACTTTATCATTTCCTAAGGGTTTATTCCAGGGCTAGGCAACCTTTTGAGCACAGTGTGCCGAAAAATGTTTTTAAAGAAATTGAGTGTGCCGATTTTCCAACAACTTCACACTCTCAATCACGAAAAGGATTTTTATAAAGTAAATGCTGTAAACTACTTGAGTAGTAGTGAGAAGTAACATCCTGCACTCTCACTCCTCAGATCAGCCCCAATTCCTGTAACTCCACACTTCAGATCACTGTCCCCCCTGCAAATCTGTTTCACCACTGTAACCCCCTGCACATCTGCCCCACCACTGTACTACCCTGCACATGTGCCCCACCTCTATACCCCCCTGCTCATCTGTCCCACCACTATAACCCCCTGCTCTACTGCCCAGCCACTGTAACCCCCTGCTCATGTGTTCCACCGATGTACCTCCTTTCATATCTGCCCCACCGCTGTACCCCCTGCTCTTCTGTCCCACCACTGAACCCCCTTCTCCTCTGCCCCAACACTGAACACCCCTTCTCATCTTTCTTACCTCTGTAACCTCCTGCTCATCTGCCCCACTGCTGAATCCCTTCTCATCCCTTCCACCACTGTACCCCCTGCACATCTGCCCCACCACTGTACCCCTTGCTCTTCTGTCCCACCACTGTAACCCCTCTGCTCCTCTGCCACATAAATGTACCCCTTTTCTCATCTGCCCCACCACTGTACCTCCCTGCACATCTGCTCCACCACCGTAACCCCATGCTCTTCTGTCTCACTACTGAATCACCTTATCAACTGTCCTAACACTGAACCCATCTGCTCATCTGCCCCACCATTGTAACATGCCTTCTCATCTGCCCCACCAATCTACCTCCTGCACATCTGTCACCTCTGTACCCCCCTGCTCTCCTTCCCCACCACTATAACCCCCTGCTCACCTGTCCCACCAATACACCTCCTTTCTCATCTGCCCCAATACTGAACCCCCTGCCTTTCTATCCCCCACCACTGAACCCCCTTCTCATCTGCCCCAACACTGAACCCCTCTGCCTTTCCATCCCCCACCACTGAACCACCTTCTCATCTGCCCCAACACCAAAACCCCCTGCTTTTCTGTCCCACCACTGAACCCCCTTCTCATCTGCCCAAACACTGAACCCCCTCTTTCCCATCCCTGTAACCCCCCCCCCTGCTTTTCTATCCCGCTGCTGAACCCTCTTCTCATCTCTTCCACCACTGTACCCTCCTGCTCTTCTGTCCCGCCTCTGAACCCCCCCTTGCTCATTTTCCCCACCACTGTATCCTCCTGCTCATCTGCTCCACCGCTGTACCCTCTTCTCATCTATGATATGCAGACTGGTGAAAGAAAGCAGAGATGAGACATCTACCTGTCCTGGCACACTCGTCCTGCTGATCCACCTCTCACATGCTTGTATGTGATGTCACATACAAGCATCTGGAATGGATGTGCAATGATGAGCTCAGGCCAGGGGCATTTCCTGAAAAAAAGTGTGGCGATTGGGTGCGATTTTCATTCATGAATACTGGCTGTGGCTTAAAGGGACACAGAGTGCAGGGATTCAGTAGTAAGTGATGCAAAGGTTCAGGAATAATTTCAACAAAGTTCCCAGAAGTTCAACAGTAATTCCACAAACTGTCACCTGATTGTGGTTTTCTCAATCACAGTGATAAACCTTCTTTTATGAGATTGGTAGTGGCAACCAAGCAAGTCATCTTCCTCCAGATAGTGGATGGGGCTAGCAGGACTGTGATTGGCTTTATAAGTGGCCAAGACAGTCCTCCTCCTCCTGGAAACAGGGACCACCCCCCCTAGCAGAACTGCACCCAATCTCTTCCCCATCACAAAAGCTGACGATCGCAGCTACAGCAAAGTTAGAGAACCAAACAATGTTTCCCATCTGTGGGGGCATAGTGCCTCCCCGTCAGTGGAGGGGCAGCATGGGGAACTCTGAAATTGGAATGCATGGAATGTCTCACTGACACTTCCCTGCGCTGCTCTGTTGGGGAGGGAGTCGAGTGTCGGCAAAAGAGGCTTTGCGTACCGCTTGCGGCACCCGTGTCGGGGCTTGCATACTCCTGGATTCTTCCATTCAAGTATCAATAAATATGGAAAGAATAAAACCACGCTTATAGCTAATCAGACCCCCTAACAATTATAAAAAAGGCTGCTGCTCGAGGTGGGAAACACACACTGGAACAATAATGATGAAAGAAGAAGCAGCGCCAAAATATGATAGTGTATACCTATCCCAATCTATTCGCTTGTGTATACGTGATTAGTAAAACTATACACCAACAGCAACATGAGCTAATACACATATATAGGTAGTGTTAAAGTTCATATTATGATGATATTAGCCAAAACACTATATATAAAGTCCTGTAATGGCAAAAATATCACAGATGAATCGTAGCACTGCACTGCACAGGTGGATGGTAACCCTGCATGCATCCAGATATAATTTGAAATCTTGCACCATGGTGACTTGTATATACAGTTTGTGCAAACGGACCCTCCACTAAAGGTATCTATGCGCTTACCAGATGGTAGAGCATATAAAGCTCTGTATTGAAAACGGTCAGCGAGCTGGTACAGATATCCCTGATTTCCCCTCTCTTGATTTATAGCCTCCAAGAGATCTCTTAGTCTGAACACATGAGGAGAGGCGGCTCTTCTCTCCTTTCCTAAATGTGTTGCCACTGAGTCAAGAGAGGTTTGAAGGCATCTATACTCTACATTGGTTGTGCTGTGGATCGGGAGGAGAAAAGGATATCCCTAGCACTCTGCAGATCGCTGTATTTCTGTGATGGGAATATGACACCCCCCATTTATCACTGCTGGAGCCTATAAATCAAGAGAGGGGAAATCAGGGATATCTGTACCAGCTCGCTGACCGCTATATATAAAGCCATTACAGGACTTTATATATAGTGTTTTGGCTAATATCATCATAATATGAACTTTAACACTACCTATATATGTGTATTATCTCATGTTGCTGTTGGTGTATAGATTTACTAATCACGTATACACAAGCGAAAAGATTGGGATAGGTATACACTATCATATTTTGGCGCTGCTTCTTCTTTCATCATTAAAGTATCAATAAATACACTAACCAGCTAAGGTTTAGAATTTTGCAGTTGGGAATTATGTAACAATTATCCAATGCTTACTTTAGTAATAACTTTGAATATTATAACTCTTTCAGTTGACAATAAATGTAACATTCTGTCACAAACACTTTAGCAAGACCTTCTACTTTCCATAAAAATAAGAAACTGCCTGTGCAGTTCTCTACAGTGCTTCCAAGCTGAGCTTTGTCAGCAGTACACAATGTATATTTATTAATCTAAAATTTCTGTATCAGAATACTGAATCACTGACACAAATATTGTGTGCCTCCTTTGTGCTGTGAAACGAATACATGAATACAGAATTAATGGGTGTTTTTATAATGGCTTCTTGGAAAATGTTCCAAATAATTGGCTCAATCTGTACTGCTTATAGTTAATATAATGTTTTTTGCAGAAGTCATGTAACCTAAGTATTGTAAAGGGACACACACTTTTTCTATAGAAATATCTAAATCAGTTTATCTTGGATCTGAGATCTTTGCTGCATGCTTTTGATTTCTGAACATCATGCTATTACGGGACGAGGTGTGTATGCAGTGGTACAGGGCTTTTTTAGTCTCAAGGCTTAGCTCAGATTAGTGTTACACTTAGGCCCCTTTCACACATGCTGTCAGATCAGGTCTGCCTACCTGTTTTTCAGGCAGACCTGATCGGACGGGACCCTCCAGTCTATTCTTTGGAGCAGCGGATTTCAGCGGACACCTGTCCCCATCTGATCTGGTCCTGTTCACCAAAAACAGGCAGATAGTGGTCCTATTCCCCATACATCCTGGCGGATAGGATGGCATCGGATGGAAACAGTCAGGCTGTCCATTTTCATCCGATTGCCCCATAGAGGACAGTGGGACTGTGTCTGCTCTGCATAGTGGAGCGGGAACGGACCTGTCAGCTGCCTGCTCAGTGGGGATCAGTGGAGAGATCCCCATTTGTGCAAATTAATTCTTTACTAAAAAAAGTGCCTGTTGTTAATCAAGCTCATGTTAAAATGACACACTTAACCAAATTAATCACTTCCACTTCTCCACTTCTTCCCTGCCTGCCTCTGAAGGCAAAAAGATTTGTGCTGCCTCTATAGAAAATCCACAATGCTCTGTGAATACAGTGTCAGGGCACCCTGAATTAAATATTTATTGTAAAGCAAAGATTACATATAAATCATAAAACTATAGTGAATTTAAAATAACTGTTAAGAAAAGAACTAAAACTAGCCCCCAAAACTATTATCGTTTCTCTGATCCTGTGTCCTGTAGTGATGTAGAGGTTGGCAGGAGGAACTACTGAGCACTCCAGGAGACACACAAGGTTGTCAGTAGGGATGAGCCGAACACCCCCGGGTTCGGTTCGAACCAGAACCTTCGAACGGACCGAAAGTTTGCGCGAATTTTCGAACCCTATACATTATAATGGACGTGAACGTTCGAAATCAAAAGTGCTAATTACAACGGCCAATATGCATGTTAATGTCATAAAACAGGTTTGGGGACCCGGGTCCTGCCCCAGGGGACATATATCAATGCAAAAAGAACTTTTAAAAACTAACGTTTTTTCGGGAGCAGTTATTTTAATGATGCATAAAGTGAAAAAAAAAAGTGAAATTTTCCTTTAAATATGGTACCTGGGGGGTGTCTAAAGTATGCCTGTGAAGTGGCATGTGTTTCCCGTGTTTAGAACTGTCCTTGCACAAAATGACATTTGTAAAGGAAAAAAAGAAGCCATGTAAAACCACTTGCGGCTTTAATGTCATGTCTTGTCCTGGCCGCCATATGGCTGAAAATCCTTGAGAAAAATGGCATGGCTACCCAATCACCCCCCCCCCCCAGCCCCTTTGGGTCTTGTATGGATATTAAGGGGGACCCCGCACCCAAAATAAAACCCTATACCTACAACCCTATATACTCTGAACAGCAGTATATAGGTGGTGCAAACAAGACACGGACTGTAGGTTTGTAGAATCTGAACAGGTACATTATGAAGTGTAGCTCCATCCCAAAAAAATCTATTTTTAAGCTTTTTGGAGAACATAGGGAGGGGTTATCACCCCTGTAACATTTGCTGTCTTTGCACATCTGTTCAGAACATGTCACCTCACTTTCCGTCCCAATGACAAATGTTTTTGGAAAAGTGGGGTTTTAATTGAAATAAGGATTGGTGATAAAGTATCAGTAGAGAGGAGATACCTTTTTCCCAAATTAAATCTAACAGGATAGAATTTCCCTTCCTAGGGGTAGATTTCCTCTCACTTCCTGTTTTCTCTTTCCGTTTGCAAGTAGGAGTCGTTTGTAAGTTGGATGTTTGAAAGTAGGGGCCTGGCGTATATACTCTGCAGAAATTTGCCCTATTAGATGTTGGTGTAGCCACAAGACTGGTGGGCACAGGAATGGGCCCTGCTGTGAGTTAATAGATCAAGATTTGTACTTGCATGCACCTGTTGAACCGGGCAGAAAAATTGGGCCTTTGGTGGTGGTGGTGGTGGTGGTGGACGACGGTGTTGCCACAAGACTGTAAGCTCTCACAGTTACTCTTGGTGGGCGCAGGAATGGGCCCTGCTGTGAGTTATTAGATCAAGATTTGTAATTGCATGCACCTGTTGAACAGGGCAGAAAAATTGGGCCTTTGGTGGTGGTGGTGGTGGTGGAGGGTGTTGCCACAAGACTGTAAGCTCTCACAGTTACTCTTGGTGGGCGCAGGAATGGGCCCTGTTGTGAGTTATTAGATCAAGATTTGTAATTGCAAGCACCTGATGAACAGGGCAGAAAAATTGGGCCTTTGGCGGTGGTGGTGGACGGTGTTGCCACAAGACTGTAGGCCCTCATAGTTACTCTTGGTGGGCGCAGGAATGGGCCCTGCTGTGAACTATTAGATCAAGATTTGTAATTACATGCCCCTGTTAAACAGGGGCTGAAAAATTGTGCCTTAGGCACTGGTGCTGGTGCCACAACACTGCAACCCCTCACAGATACTGTACTTGGAGCACAGCAGTCACACGTGTTGCGAAGCATTTTTTTTTAAAATTGTAATTACACGCCCCTGTTAAACAGGGGCTGAAAAATTGTGCCTTAGGCACTGGTGCTGGTGCCACAACACTGCAACCCCTCACAGATACTGTACTTGGAGCACAGCAGTCACACGTGTTGCGAAGCATTTTTTAAAAAAATTGTAATTACACGCCCCTGTTAAACAGGGGCTGAAAAATTGTGCCTTAGGCACTGGTGCTGGTGCCACAACACTGCAACCCCTCACAGATACTGTACTTGGAGCACAGCAGTCACACGTGTTGCAAAGAATTTTTTAAAAAAATTGTAAGTACACGCCCCTGTTATACAGGGGCTGAAAAATTGTGCCTTAGGCACTGGTGTGGTGGCATGGATCATTGAGGAGGAGGAAGAGGATAGTCAGTGAACATAACAGGACAGTCACTCAGCATCAGCATAGGCAGTCTTGAAGGGATGTGACATTATAAATTATTCCGTTATATCAGCTTCAGATGCCTGGTAGCTGGTGGTGATCCAAGACTGATTCATTTTGATGAAGGTCAGTCGATCAACCGAGTCGGTGGACAGGCGCACCCTATGATCGGTGACAAATCCTCCAGCAGCACTGAATGTGCGTTCGGAAAGAACGCTGGAGGCAGGACAGGCCAGTAGCTCAATTGCATACTGTGCAAGCTCTGGCCAGTGATCCATCCTCAGGACCCAGTAAGCCAGAGGATTTTCGGTGGGAAAGGTGTCCAAGTCTTACCTTGCCCCAAGGTATTCCTGCACCATGTATATCAGACGCTGGCGATGGTTGCTGGAACCGATCATACCTTGGGGCTGCGGACTAAAAAATTGTCTGAACGCATCGGTCAGACGTCCACCTTCCCCACCGCTCCTTCTGCTACTGACCGAAGCCTCAGCAACTCGTCGCCCAGGACCAGGAGTTTGTAACCTCCCAGTTTCTGGGAACGCGTTGCACAGACCTTTCTGCAAGACCTCCCTGAGATGTCTCATCCTCTGCTCCCTCTGCGACGGCAAGATAAGGTCCGCAACCTTACCCTTGTACCGTGGATCAAGGAGAGTGGCCAGCCAGTAATGGTCCCTCTCCTTGATCCGAAGAACACGAGGATCCTTCCGCAGGCTTTGCAGGATCAGGGAGGCCATGCAGCGTAGGTTAGCTGAGGCATTCGGTCCGGAGTCTTCTGGGTCACTGAGGATGACATGATCGCCAGCCACCTCCTCCCAGCCACGTACAAGTCCACTGGTTTGTTGGGACTGTACATCATCCCTAAAAGACTGCTGCTGCTGCTGATGCTGAGTGCCAGGCTCCACCTCCATGCTCACACAATCCTCCTCCTCCTCCTCCTCCTCCTCCTCCTCATCCTCCTCCTGTGTGATGGGTGGGACAGAAGGAACACTGTCTGGATAAAGGGGGCCTTGAGAGGCAAGGAAGTCCTCCTCTTCCTGCCTCTGTTCTGCCTCAAGTGCCCTGTCCATTATCCCAGGCAGCGTATGCTCCAACACGTGGACAAGAGGTACAGTGTCACTGATGCATGCACTGTCACTGCTCACCATCCTCGTGGCCTCCTCAAATGGTGAGAGGACAGTGCATGCATCCCTGATCATGCTCCACTGACGTGGGGAAAAAAACCAAGCTCCCCTGACCCTGTCCTGGTGCCGTAGTCGCAAAGGTACTCATTGATGGCCCTCTGCTGCGTGTGCAGTCGCTGCAGCATGGCCAACGTTGAGTTCCACCTGGTGGGCATGTCACATATTAGGCGGTTCTTGGGCAGGTTCAGCTCCTTTTGCAGCTCAGTCAGCCGAGCACTGGCATTATAAGATCGGCGGAAATGCACACAGACTTTCCTGGCCTGCCTCAGGACATCCTGTAAGCCTGGGAACCTGCCCAAGAACCGCTGCACCACCAGGTTGAGGACGTGAGCCATACAGGGCACATGGGTGAGCTGCCCCTGTCGCAGGGCGGAGAGGAGGTTGGTGCCATTGTCAGAAACGACCATTCCTGGCTTAAGCTGACGTGGCGTCAACCACCTCTCGGCCTGCCCCTGCAGAGCTGCCAGAACCTCTGGCCCAGTGTGGCTCCTGTCCCCCAAACACACCAGCGCAAGCACGGCATGGCATCTTTTTGCCTGCGTACTTGCGTAGCCCCTTGTACGCCTACGGAGCACCGCTGGTTCCGAGGACAGAGCACTGGAGGAAGAAGAAGAGGAGGGGGTGGAGGAGAGAGGTGTGTCACAACCAGTAGCAGTAGTAGCGTTTTGGAGGCGTGGTGGCGGAACAACCTCCAACACTACTGCACCTTGTCCTGCATCCCTCCCAGCTGCCAATAGAGTGACCCAATGGGCCGTGAAAGAAAGGTAACGTCCCTGTCCATGCCTGCTGGACCATGAGTCAGCGGTAATATGCACCTTACCGCTGACCGCCCTGTCCAGCGAGGCATGGACATTGCCTTCCACATGCCGGTAGAGAGACGGAATCGCCTTCCGTGAGAAAAAGCGTTTGGGAACCTGCCACTGAGGAACCGCACATTGAACAAACTCACGGAAGGGGGCCGAGTCTACCAACTGAAAAGGCAGCAGTTGAAGTGCTAGCAATTTAGCCAAGCTAGCATTCAACCGCTGGGCATGTGGATGGCTGGGAGTGTACTTCTTTCGACGGTCCAGCAGCTGGGGCAGGGAAATTTGCCTGCTACAATCGGACGTCGGTGTACTGCAAGTACTTGGTTGTGACACACCTAATTCTACACCTTCAGTCCTCTCACAGCAGCTTTCAGAGAGGACTGAAGATGTAGTGGGGATGGAGATCCCAGCTGATGAGGAGCAAGGAGAGGTCCGCTTAGTTCTTTGGTGTGGGTCTTTTATGTGTGCCTGCCAATGAGCTGCATGGCAGGTCGACATATGTCTGGTCATGCTTGTGGTGCCCAAGTGGCTGATGTTTTGGCCACGCGAGATACGCTTGAGACAAATATTGCAAATAGCAGTGGTGCGATCTGATGCACTCGTCTCAAAAAAGGCCCACACCAAAGAACTTTTCTGATAACGTGCAGAGGCAGCGCCCTGCACAGGCGGAGCTCTGCGGTGTTGTACAGTTGCTGTGCTGGCCTCTAGCTGGCCTCCAGGGGGCATCCTGCCTCGTTGGACATGTGACGCCGCATCCTCCTCCTCCTCGTCCTCCTCCTCATCCTCTCTCCCTCCAGGCACCCACGTGGCGTCAGTGACCTCATCATCCCCTCCCTCTTCACCACTAGAGCAAACCTGGCAGTAAGCTGCAGCTGGTGGAACAGTACTGCCAGATTGCTGTCCTTCAGCATCCCCTCTCTCTGCGCGCACACTACTGACTTCCTCAAGCTGGGTATCATCATCCGAGCCTTCGAATCGTTGGGCATCCTCCTGGAGCATGTACCCAACACTGTGCTCAAAGAGTTCGGGGGACTCCTCAGGAGGACATGGTGGGTCTAGGGAAGGGGTGGCTGATGATGCCATTGAGTACTTGTTGGCAGCTGCTCTGCCAGTACCCTGAGCCTGGGTGAGAGAGGATGAGGAGGATGAGGAGGGCTTGGTCATCCATTCTACCAAGCCTTCAGCATGATGCGGCTCCACATGTCCAGCTGCCGAAAACAAAGACGCGCGTGTCCCATGGCCACGTGCTGATGACGATGCACGACCACGTCCACGGCCACGGCCACGTCCACTAGAAACAGAGCCTGCCTGCCCTGTGTTCTTGCCTCTGCATGCTCTGCCTCCCCTTGGCGGTCTTCCAGCCATTGTAGTCGGTAGTCCTGTGGGTGCTGCTGAGAAGAAAATATAGGAGCTCTGTGTGATGCCACTAACACACTAGAAGTCCTATAGGTGCTTCTGCAAAGAAAATATAGGAGCTCTGTGTGATGCCACTAACACACTAGAAGTCCTGTGGGTGCTGCTGAGAAGAAAATATAGGAGCTCTGTGTGATGCCACTAACACACTAGAAGTCCTATGGGTGCTTCTGCAAAGAAAATATAGGAGCTCTGTGTGATGCCACTAACACACTAGAAGTCCTGTGGGTGCTGCTGAGAAGAAAATATAGGAGCTCTGTGTGATGCCACTAACACACTAGAAGTCCTATGGGTGCTTCTGCAAAGAAAATATAGGAGCTCTGTGTGATGCCACTAACACACTAGAAGTCCTGTGGGTGCTGCTGAGAAGAAAATATAGGAGCTCTGTGTGATGCCACTAACACACTAGAAGTCCTATGGGTGCTTCTGCAAAGAAAATATAGGAGCTCTGTGTGATGCCACTAACACACTAGAAGTCCTGTGGGTGCTGCTGAGAAGAAAATATAGGAGCTCTGTGTGATGCCACTAACACACTAGAAGTCCTGTGGGTGCTGCTGAGAAGAAAATATAGGAGCTCTGTGTGATGCCACTAACACACTAGAAGTCCTATGGGTGCTTCTGCAAAGAAAATATAGGAGCTCTGTGTGATGCCACTAACACACTAGAAGTCCTGTGGGTGCTGCTGAGAAGAAAATATAGGAGCTCTGTGTGATGCCACTAACACACTAGAAGTCCTATGGGTGCTTCTGCAAAGAAAATATAGGAGCTCTGTGTGATGCCACTAACACACTAGAAGTCCTATGGGTGCTTCTGCAAAGAAAATATAGGAGCTCTGTGTGATGCCACTAACACACTAGAAGTCCTGTGGGTGCTGCTGAGAAGAAAATATAGGAGCTCTGTGTGATGCCACTAACACACTAGAAGTCCTATGGGTGCTTCTGCAAAGAAAATATAGGAGCTCTGTGTGATGCCACTAACACACTAGAAGTCCTGTGGGTGCTGCTGAGAAGAAAATATAGGAGCTCTGTGTGATGGGACTAACACACCACAAGTCCTATAGGTGCTTCTGGGAAGAAAATATAGCTCTGTGTGATGGGACTAACACACTACAAGTCCTATAGGTGCTTCTGGGAAGAAAATATAGCTCTGTGTGATGCCAATAACACAGTACAAGTCCTATGGGTGCTTCTGGGAAGAAAATATAGGAACTCTGTGTGATGGGACTAACACAGTACAAGTCCTATGGGTGCTTCTGGGAAGAAAATATAGGAGCTCTGTATGATGGGACTAACACACTACAAGTCCTATAGGTGCTTCTGGGAAGAAAATATAGCTCTGTGTGATGGGACTAACACACTACAAGTCCTATAGGTGCTTCTGGGAAGAAAATATTGCTCTGTGTGATGCCACTAACACAGTACAAGTCCTATGGGTGCTTCTGGGAAGAAAATATAGGAGCTCTGTGTGATGGGACTAACACACTACAAGTCCTATAGGTGCTTCTGGGAAGAAAATATAGCTCTGTGTGATGGGACTAACACACTACAAGTCCTATAGGTGCTTCTGGGAAGAAAATATAGCTCTGTGTGATGCCACTAACACAGTACAAGTCCTATGGGTGCTTCTGGGAAGAAAATATAGGAGCTCTGTGTGATGGGACTAACACACTACAAGTCCTATAGGTGCTTCTGGGAAGAAAATATAGCTCTGTGTGATGGGACTAACACACTACAAGTCCTATAGGTGCTTCTGGGAAGAAAATATAGCTCTGTGTGATGCCACTAACACAGTACAAGTCCTATGGGTGCTTCTGGGAAGAAAATATAGGAACTCTGTGTGATGGGACTAACACACTACAAGTCCTATGGGTGCTTCTGGGAAGAAAATATAGGAGCTCTGTGTGATGGGACTAACACACTACAAGTCCTATAGGTGCTTCTGGGAAGAAAATATAGCTCTGTGTGATGGGACTAACACACTACAAGTCCTATAGGTGCTTCTGGGAAGAAAATATAGCTCTGTGTGATGGGACTAACACACTACAAGTCCTATAGGTGCTTCTGGGAAGAAAATATAGCTCTGTGTGATGCCACTAACACAGTACAAGTCCTATGGGTGCTTCTGGGAAGAAAATATAGGAGCTCTGTGTGATGGGACTAACACACTACAAGTCCTATGGGTGCTTCTGGGAAGAAAATATAGGAGCTCTGTGTGATGGGACTAACACACTACAAGTCATATAGGTGCTTCTGGGAAGAAAATATAGCTCTGTGTGATGGGACTAACACACTTCAAGTCCTATAGGTGCTTCTGGGAAGAAAATATAGCTCTGTGTGATGCCACTAACACAGTACAAGACCTATGGGTGCTTCTGGGAAGAAAATATAGGAACTCTGTGTGATGGGACTAACACACTACAAGTCCTATAGGTGCTTCTGGGAAGAAAATATAGGAGCTCTGTGTGATGGGACTAACACACTACAAGACCTATGGGTGCTTCTGGGAAGAAAATATAGGAACTCTGTGTGATGGGACTAACACACTACAAGTCCTATAGGTGCATCTGGGAAGAAAATATAGGAGCTCTGTGTGATGGGACTAACACACTTCAAGTCCTATGGGTGCTTCTGGGAAGAAAATACAGGAGCTCTGTGTGATGGGACTAACACACTACAAGTCATATAGGTGCTTCTGGGAAGAAAATATAGCTCTGTGTGATGGGACTAACACACTACAAGTCCTATAGGTGCTTCTGGGAAGAAAATATAGGAACTCTGTGTGATGGGACTAACACACTACAAGTCCCATGGGTGCTTCTGGGAAGAAAATATAGGAACTCTGTGTGATGGGACTAACACACTACAAGTCCTATAGGTGCTTCTGGGAAGAAAATATAGGAGCTCTGTGTGATGGGACTAACACACTACAAGTCCTATAGGTGCTTCTGGGAAGAAAATATAGCTCTGTGTGATGGGACTAACACACTACAAGTCCTATAGGTGCTTCTGGGAAGAAAATATAGCTCTGTGTGATGCCACTAACACAGTACAAGTCCTATGGGTGCTTCTGGGAAGAAAATATAGGAGCTCTGTGTGATGGGACTAACACACTACAAGTCCTATAGCTGCTTCTGGGAAGAAAATATAGCTCTGTGTGATGGGGACTAACACACTACAAGTCCTATAGGTGCTTCTGGGAAGAAAATATAGCTCTGTGTGATGCCACTAACACAGTACAAGTCCTATGGGTGCTTCTGGGAAGAAAATATAGGAGCTCTGTGTGATGGGACTAACACACTACAAGTCCTATGGGTGCTTCTGGGAAGAAAATATAGGAGCTCTGTGTGATGGGACTATCACACTACAAGTCCTATAGGTGCTTCTGGGAAGAAAATATAGCTCTGTGTGATGGGACTAACACACTACAAGTCCTATAGGTGCTTCTGGGAAGAAAATATAGCTCTGTGTGATGGGACTAACACACTACAAGTCCTATAGGTGCTTCTGGGAAGAAAATATAGCTCTGTGTGATGCCACTAACACAGTACAAGTCCTATGGGTGCTTCTGGGAAGAAAATATAGGAGCTCTGTGTGATGGGACTAACACACTACAAGTCCTATAGGTGCTTCTGGGAAGAAAATATAGGAGCTCTGTGTGATGGGACTAACACACTACAAGTCCTATAGGTGCTTCTGGAAGAAAATATAGCTCTGTGTGATGGGACTAACGCACTACAAGTCCTATAGGTGCTCCTGGGAAGAAAATATAGCTCTGTGTGATGGGACTAACACACTACAAGTCCTATAGGTGCTTCTGGGAAGAAAATATAGCTCTGTGTGATGCCACTAACACAGTACAAGTCCTATGGGTGCTTCTGGGAAGAAAATATAGGAGCTCTGTGTGATGGGACTAACACACTACAAGTCCTATAGGTGCTTCTGGGAAGAAAATATAGCTCTGTGTGATGGGACTAACACACTACAAGTCCTATAGGTGCTTCTGGGAAGAAAATATAGCTCTGTGTGATGCCACTAACACAGTACAAGTCCTATGGGTGCTTCTGGGAAGAAAATATAGGAACTCTGAGTGATGGGACTAACACACTACAAGTCCTATGGGTGCTTCTGGGAAGAAAATATAGGAGCTCTGTGTGATGGGACTAACACACTACAAGTCCTATAGGTGCTTCTGGGAAGAAAATATAGCTCTGTGTGATGGGACTAACACACTACAAGTCCTATAGGTGCTTCTGGGAAGAAAATATAGCTCTGTGTGATGGGACTAACACACTACAAGTCCTATAGGTGCTTCTGGGAAGAAAATATAGCTCTGTGTGATGCCACTAACACAGTACAAGTCCTATGGGTGCTTCTGGGAAGAAAATATAGGAGCTCTGTGTGATGGGACTAACACACTACAAGTCCTATGGGTGCTTCTGGGAAGAAAAAATATAGGAGCTCTGTGTGATGGGACTAACACACTACAAGTCCTATGGGTGCTTCTGGGAAGAAAATATAGGAGCTCTGTGTGATGGGACTAACACACTACAAGTCCTATGGGTGCTTCTGGGAAGAAAATATAGGAGCTCTGTGTGATGGGACTAACACACTACAAGTCCTATGGGTGCTTCTGGGAAGAAAATATAGGAGCTCTGTGTGATGGGACTAACACACTACAAGTCCTATAGGTGCTTCTGGGAAGAAAATATAGCTCTGTGTGATGGGACTAACACACTACAAGTCCTATAGGTGCTTCTGGGAAGAAAATATAGCTCTGTGTGATGGGACTAACACACTACAAGTCCTATAGGTGCTTCTGGGAAGAAAATATAGCTCTGTGTGATGCCACTAACACAGTACAAGTCCTATGGGTGCTTCTGGGAAGAAAATATAGGAGCTCTGTGTGATGGGACTAACACACTACAAGTCCTATAGGTGCTTCTGGGAAGAAAATATAGCTCTGTGTGATGGGACTAACACACTACAAGTCCTATAGGTGCTTCTGGGAAGAAAATATAGCTCTGTGTGATGCCACTAACACAGTACAAGTCCTATGGGTGCTTCTGGGAAGAAAATATAGGAACTCTGTGTGATGGGACTAACACACTACAAGTCCTATGGGTGCTTCTGGGAAGAAAATATAGGAGCTCTGTGTGATGGGACTAACACACTACAAGTCCTATAGGTGCTTCTGGGAAGAAAATATAGCTCTGTGTGATGGGACTAACACACTACAAGTCCTACAGGTGCTTCTGGGAAGAAAATATAGCTCTGTGTGATGCCACTAACACAGTACAAGTCCTATGGGTGCTTCTGGGAAGAAAATATAGGAGCTCTGTGTGATGGGACTAACACACTACAAGTCCTATAGGTGCTTCTGGGAAGAAAATATAGCTCTGTGTGATGGGACTAACACACTACAAGTCCTATAGGTGCTTCTGGGAAGAAAATGTAGCTCTGTGTGATGCCACTAACACAGTACAAGTCCTATGGGTGCTTCTGGGAAGAAAATATAGGAACTCTGTGTGATGGGACTAACACACTACAAGTCCTATGGGTGCTTCTGGGAAGAAAATATAGGAGCTCTGTGTGATGGGACTAACACACTACAAGTCCTATAGGTGCTTCTGGGAAGAAAATATAGCTCTGTGTGATGGGACTAACACACTACAAGTCCTATAGGTGCTTCTGGGAAGAAAATATAGCTCTGTGTGATGGGACTAACACACTACAAGTCCTATAGGTGCTTCTGGGAAGAAAATATAGCTCTGTGTGATGCCACTAACACAGTAAAAGTCCTATGGGTGCTTCTGGGAAGAAAATATAGGAGCTCTGTGTGATGGGACTAACACAGTACAAGTCCTATGGGTGCTTCTGGGAAGAAAATATAGGAGCTCTGTGTGATGGGACTAACACACTACAAGTCCTATGGGTGCTTCTGGGAAGAAAATATAGGAGCTCTGTGTGATGGGACTAACACACTACAAGTCCTATAGGTGCTTCTGGGAAGAAAATATAGCTCTGGGTGATGGGACTAACACACTACAAGTCCTATAGGTGCTTCTGGGAAGAAAATATAGCTCTGTGTGATGCCACTAACACAGTACAAGACCTATGGGTGCTTCTGGGAAGAAAATATAGGAACTCTGTGTGATGGGACTAACACACTACAAGTCCTATAGGTGCTTCTGGAAGAAAATATAGGAGCTCTGTGTGATGGGACTAACACACTACAAGACCTATGGGTGCTTCTGGGAAGAAAATATAGGAACTCTGTGTGATGGGACTAACACACTACAAGTCCTATAGGTGCTTCTGGGAAGAAAATATAGGAGCTCTGTGTGATGGGACTAACACACTACAAGACCTATGGGTGCTTCTGGGAAGAAAATATAGGAACTCTGTGTGATGGGACTAACACACTACAAGTCCTATAGGTGCTTCTGGGAAGAAAATATAGGAGCTCTGTGTGATGGGACTAACACACTACAAGTCCTATGGGTGCTTCTGGGAAGAAAATACAGGAGCTCTGTGTGATGGGACTAACACACTACAAGTCCTATAGGTGCTTCTGGGAAGAAAATATAGCTCTGTGTGATGGGACTAACACACTACAAGTCCTATAGGTGCTTCTGGGAAGAAAATATAGGAACTCTGTGTGATGGGACTAACACAATACAAGTCCCATGGGTGCTTCTGGGAAGAAAATATAGGAACTCTGTGTGATGGGACTAACACGCTACAAGTCCTATAGGTGCTTCTGGGAAGAAAATATAGGAGCTCTGTGGGATGGGACTAACACACTACAAGTCCTATAGGTGCTTCTGGGAAGAAAATATAGCTCTGTGTGATGGGACTAACACACTACAAGTCCTATAGGTGCTTCTGGGAAGAAAATATAGGAACTCTGTGTGATGGGACTAACACACTACAAGTCCCATGGGTGCTTCTGGGAAGAAAATATAGGAACTCTGTGTGATGGGACTAACACACTACAAGTCCTATAGGTGCTTCTGGGAAGAAAATATAGGAGCTCTGTGTGATGGGACTAACACACTACAAGTCCTATAGGTGCTTCTGGGAAGAAAATATAGCTCTGTGTGATGGGACTAACACACTACAAGTCCTATAGGTGCTTCTGGGAAGAAAATATAGCTCTGTGTGATGCCACTAACACAGTACAAGTCCTATGGGTGCTTCTGGGAAGAAAATATAGGAGCTCTGTTTGCTGCCACTAACACACTACAAGTCCTGTGGGTGCTTTTGGGGTGCAGTGCTGTACTAACAGCACTGCGGTTGGTACTACTGAAATACTGTACTAACAGTAAGACACGCACCAGACTAACCCCCAGCAGCAGCTAAAAACACACTAACCAGCAGCAGCAATGGACGATCAATGACAGGTAGCAATGGTTTAGCAAATTAATAGCCAATGGTTTAGCAAAGTAGAGCAAATCTTTCTTTAGGAATCTAGCAAAGAGTGACACAGAATCAGCCTGCTCTCTCCTAAAGCCGGAACTCATGTGACCGGCGCCTACGGCGTGGCGGCCTTTTAAATGAGGGGGTGTGTACTAAAGCCCCTGAGCTGTAATTGGCTACAGGCGTCCTGCCTGTAGCCAATTATGGCTCTCCGATTTTCCGGCGCTGTGATTGGCCAAGCATGCGGGGTCACAGTGCATGATTGGCCAATCATCAGCCAGCAATGCACTGCGCCGGCCGCGCCGGCCGCAATGCATTGCGGGGCCGCTCGCATCACACGAATGTCATGCGAGCGGCCAAAATAGTTCTGGGCTCGCCGAGCGAGCGAACACCCGGTGCTCGATGCGAACATGGGTTTGCATCGAGCACCGGGCCCATCCCTAGTTGTCAGTCCCAGAAGTTTCATTAAAGCAGATTTGAACAGAGTATTCTTCTTCACTGCATTTGGCAGTGTGGGCACTCTCTCCTCTTGCAGGGATTTTTTGTCAGAATTGATTACCTTATCACTTTCACCTATAAGTTATTCTAAAATAAAAACAAAAAGTGATTAAAGCAATGATGTGGGCTGCTCCCTATTTATTAATTTGATGTACAATGATACAGTGAGTACTTCTATTTTGAGTTATTTCCGAGGATCTCAAACCAGACCATTATTAAAGCAACACTGTGGATATACTGTGCTCCTTTCCCTCCTATCCTTCTCACTCCTCTATTGGCGCTAATCATAGTAGGTGGCCTCATAGGCTAAAAAAGGGACAAGAGTGGGAGCTATGGACCTCAGCAAGACCATGCAAGGTCTGGTCGCTATTTGCAAGTAGCACCCTCCTAGAAAGGTGCTAGGATTGGGTAAATTTAGTTCTGGCACATTGTCGCCAATAGAGCTGCTGTTTTGATGTTAGGTAAATTTAGTGTTGCTCACTATAATGAATGTAGCTACCGTATTTATCGGCATATAACACGCACTTTTTCCCCCTTAAAATCGGGGGAAAGTCGTGGGTGCGTGTTATACGCCAATCCCTCAAAAAAATGTGACAAAAAAAAATCGAGCGCCGCCGAAAAAGACCGAGCTGATTGCTCAGCTCCGCTCGCAGTCCCGCCTCCCTGCGCTCGCTCCCGAAACAGCAGGGAGGCGGGAGTGCGAGCAGAGCCGAACAGTCGGCTCGGTCTTTTTTGTCTGCGCCTGGTCTTTTTCGGCGTCGATCTGTCTTTTTCGCGGCGCTCGCACGGTCTGTCTCGGCGGCGGGAAATTTAAACGTGGGAAGCTGCAAATGATGCTGGCAAGCTGCAAATGACACTGGGCAAGCTGCAAATAATGCTGGGCAAGGCTGCAAATGGCGCTGGGCAAGGCTGCAAATGACGCTGGGCAAGCTCCAAATGACACTGGGGAAGCTCCAAATGACACTGGGCAAGCTGCAAATGACACTTAAATGTAAGTTTTTTTTTTCCCTAAACTTCCCTCCTAAAACTTTTTTTCCTTAAAATGCCCTCCTAAACTTGGGGTGCATGTTATACGCCGCTGCGTGTTATATGCCAATAAATACAGTATGTTGATTATTCTGGTCTGTTCAGTGTCTCACTTGTTGCAGGTTTGATTGCTCTCTCTGCTTTCTAGAGAACCGTGGATCTCTTTGGAACATAGGTGTGGCGCAAGGCTAATGGGCATCATGAATATTTATACAATCCTAGCCAATCCCAGGTAGGGTGGTCCCAAAGGCTGCTGGGAGTCTGTATAAATACTATGAGACTCAGAGCTTCCAGTTCTTTTCCTGTAGCAGAGGAACACAGCCTAAGGGCGCTGGTTACCCTCTTAGGCAACCCTGCCATGTGCTTGCTCTTTGCGAGACCTCAGCTGGACTACCTGAGGGCCTGCAGTGCTGAAGTTTCACAGAGCTGACTGAGGGTCTTCTGAAGATCTAGTCTGGTATACCAGGAAAAAAGTTACATAGTTACATAGTTAGTCAGGTTTAAAAAAAGACACAAGTCCATCTAATTCAAGCAATAATAAAAAAAAAGGTGTTGCATGGATTTTGGAAAGAGGCAACCAGCTTTCCAAGAACATTTGTGAGTACAAACTGTGGGTTGCTACTATCCATCTGGCGCTAGAAAGCCAGCTGGGTGTGTCAGAGGTGTAACTAGAACCTTCAGGGCCCCGGTGCAAGAAACCATGAAGGCCCCCCCCGGCCCTTTGACCGGGGTCCTTCCCACTGATCCCAGGGCCCTTTACTCCCATCGTGGGACCCTATAATAAAGTCCCGCAGCGGGCCACCTTCTTGCCATGACTTTAGTAATTTATTTATTTTTTATCCGACCCCCATTGGGGGGCTTTGGTGAAATATCAGGGGTCCCCTGGTGCCTCACTTTTGAGACAGAGAAAGGGACTGAGGACAGATTCATCAGTCCATTCATTCTGTGCAGCTGAGGCTGCAGAGAAAAGAACAGGAATAGCTCTGTACAGAGATTTCTGCTCATTCAAAAACTGAGGCATAGTAAGCAAAGTAAACTATGTCCCAGCTATAAATGAATTAAAGAAAAAAAATGGCACCCATCACTGACTCTATTCATTAAGACAAGGAAGGGGCCGGCAAATGACAGTATCCCTGGTGGGAGGGGAAAACCAGACAGCACTGCTGGGGGGGGCAAAGGGGGACCAGAGAAAAAAACAGGACTCCGGGGCAGCAGGACAGCAATAGATAGGTGATGGGAGTTACATGTGCTGGAACCGATGCCCAACAATTCCCTCCTGCAGCCGCTGAATGTCTGTGGGAGGGGAAACTCAATTCAGCAGCTACATGGAGGGATCAGTTCCTCTACATGCTGCTGCCCTCCTATCCAGGCATATGGGGGGGCGCACGGGCCCCTGGAGCATGGGGCCGGGTCGCAATGGTGACCCCTGTACATACGCCCCTGGTGTGTGTGCAAAGGAGACATCACCTGGTGTCCTATAAAACTCAAGATATTTCTCTGTAAAGGGACTCTGCTTTAAAGAAAAAGATTTTGTGTTTTTAACTGCTTCTACTACAAGGCCAAGTCCAAGGTTTGCTTTTGCAAGAACTTTCGCTTCAGTCCTACAGAAGGAAATCTACTGTCCTCATTTTGTACATATTTCTTTTTGGAGTATCCCACTCAGTTTCCCCAATCCTATCCAGGTTTACCCCTAAAATAAAAAACATCAAAAAGAACAACCTATAGACTGTTTATTTGGCCAAAGAGTGATTGTGGCTGGCTGCAGGGAAATTTCTGGGTAAAGAACCCGGGCATATTTCCAGCAGCTCAGATGGGTTGTAGTGCTACATACTCTATATAACAGAGCTTGTCAGGATTTGGGGTCCTGGAGTGCTATGATAGGTAAATAAATATGCATTCTGCAGCCAGGTATACTTTCATCTTCATTCATCTTAGCATTATATACAGTTTGTCACACACTATAACAGAATAATCAGAAAATGTAGCATAACAGACTGCATAACTCCCAACATTTTGCAATAGGAACGAGGGACACCGATTAGCAAAAGTATGTAGGCAGAGGATACCCCTTCTGCCACGCCCCCTTATGACACGCCCTAATTATCCAAAAAACAAAATGATTAGTTAAACCCACATGTGTGTTGTTTTTTTTTTTAACAAAATTTTTTAAAACTGGATGAATGGTTTATTAATGGATTATAAATATATAGATCAGATCATAATAAGGGACAAATGAAGAGGAAAGAGGGACAGAGGGACTTAGTTCCAAATCAGAGACAGTCCCTTGAAATCAGGGACAGTTGGAAGCTATGAGACTATTTCCAGTTACAAACCACATGTGTATGAAAGCACCTTAACATTCACTACACTTTCTTTTCACCTCAATACTAATTTCTTTACTACTTCCAAAACATTTTCTAACAACATAAAATACAGCATTTAAAGAAATGAATTTCAAAAGAGCTTTAAGCAATCTACTTAATAGCAGCAGCTTGCCTTGATTTCGGCATTATTCATTTCTATACAGGATGTTCACTGCATTAGATGCTAGAGTGCATAACTGGAACAAACTCCTGCATATACAATGACTGAGCAGTTCCATGAAGCAGTACTAATATCTTTTTTACTGTTATTCTCTATATAAGTTACGGGACAAAAAAATAAATAATAACAATCCGCTACAGAATATTAAATATTTTTGCAGAATATCCAAAAAAGCCAATATCCTCCTTTTGTTAGCTGTACCTATTTGCAGATTATCTGCATGCTAAAAAGTACAGTCAGCATCCTCACTGAACACCTGAAAAAAACAATTGTAGAATTATCCACCTAGCAATTCTGAGGATATTCAAACATGGCTTTCATTTTCTCTACATGCATATGCACCTTTAAACTAAAAGAGCCCTTCTTGTTCAGGAAATAGTTCAAATGCTGGAACCTAAAGTGACACTTAAGGATATCCTTATTTTCCAAAGAAAAATTCATAAACCTCCACTAGGGATGGTCACGATGGTCAAAAAAGGAACGTAAGTTTGACTCGAATATCTGGTGTTCATTTGTCCTTATTTTCCCAAAAAATATTCATAAACCTCCACTAGGGATAGTCCCAATCATCAGGTGTTCATTTGTCCGCAAACAAACTTAACATATGGGGTGTTTGCGGCAAATTCGAGTGCCGCGGTCAGCCCCAAAATCCATACCAGACCCTTATCTGAGCAAGCAGCCTGGCAGGCCAGGAAAGGGGGAGGGGGACAAGTGAGTGCCTCCCTGAACCATACCAGGCAGCTTGCCCTCAACATGGGGAGGGTGCTTTGGGGTCCCCACCAAAGCACCTTGTCCCCATGTTGATGGGGACAAGGACCTCTTCCCGACAACCCTGGGCATTGGTTGTCGGGGACTGCAGGTGGGGGAGTTAACGCAATGTGGAAGCCCCCTTTAAGTGGGCCCCCAGATCCCGTCCCCCCTTATGTGAATGGGTATCGGTACATCTGTCGGGTGGCGTGATTAAAGATGGATGGACACCACAGGACACTTTTTTTCTTTTCTTTTTTAATAATATTTAATAATAATAATTGTCAAAAACTGTCTATTGTGGTTTTTACTTTTTGACACTTTTTTTGGTGAATGTACCCGATACCCATTCACATAGGGCAGGGCGGGAACTGGGGGCCCCCTTGTTAAAGGGGGCTTCCAGATTCCTATAAACCCCCCCCCCACCCACAGACCCTAACAACAAAAGACCAGGGTTGTCGGGAAGTGGTCCTTGTCCCAATCAACATGGGAACAAGTTGCTTTGGGGGACCCCAAAGCACCCTCCCCATGTTGACTGGGGGGGGGGGGAACTCACGCTGATTTTTTCCTTAATCTTTCATCTATATTGCCCTGAACCGGTAATACATTACAGCCGCGAGCAAGTTTAAATGATTTTTCCTTTTAGAAATGTAATTTTGGTGCAGCACTGTTCTACACATCACACAGATGTGCCACTTTACAGGCAGACTAAGGGGATCCCCAGGCAAGATATTTAAAGGAATATTTCTTTTTTATTGTTTCCCTTTAAGCATTATTAAAATCACTGCTTCTGAAAAAACGGTGGTTTTAAAACCTTTCTTTTTTGGAATTGATACAAGTCCCCTAGGGCAGTACCACGGTCCCCATACACTTTTTATGGCAATAACTTGCATTTAAGCCTTTAAAATTAGCACTTTTGATTTTTCATGTTCGTGTCCCATAGACTTTAATAGGGTTTGCATGTTCGCCCAAACTTTTTGCCTGTTCGCATGTTCTGGTGCGAACTGAACAGAGGGTGTGTTCGGCTCATACCTAACCTCCTCTACTTAATAGCCCTATAATCTATTTTTTATGATCATGATCATCATCTCTTACTGTGTATTTCTGCCTTGTTGTAATGTCCTCTGTGAGCTCCCGAATCTCTCCTTTTCTCTGTCCCATAGTCCATAATTCCTAATTTATCTTGGGAACAAGCAAGAGAGGGTGGCTATGTTCCTACATAGAGTGGGACTACGGAGAACAATTGTAGCCACCCTCTAACAGGAAGTTGGATCACAGCAGCAAAAATAAATGAATTTGGAGATCTAGAGGAGGTTGGATGCAATAGAAGGTACTTTTTAAAGTTACAAATGCATACTTTAATCAATAAAAGGGTGATATACCGCGCTAAAGTGAATGTAATTATAATGTGAAATGAGGACTGCAGAGATTAACCAAGTGATATAAACCGGGTAACATACATAAACAAAATAAAATTGCGCTAGTGTAGGATTAGTAACAACTAATACTTAATGTGCTATGACACACTGAATGTATTAAAAAAACATCATAAAGTGCAAAGTGCAAATGAAAAAAATTTAAAACACTTCAAAGTCTGTGTATAAAGTGAATCCTTATAATTGATTAAAAAAAGTCCAAGAATAAAAAACCACCACCAAGTGACGTGATGCAAAGCCTTCTGTGGCTCCCCACAGGGACTCCTACCAGATACCCCGGGACCACCTATCGCTAGGATGGTCAAACAAGCAGGCAGAATAACCTCTGCAATTGGCAATCTAATGGTAGATGGGTCCTTCAACGTAATCTCCCCTCACAGCAGGACATCCAAATCATCCAGGAACAGGAGATGAACCATATAAAGGAAAAGTTCCAATAGTGCAATACTATTCTGGTGATTTTATTGATAGAAAAGCCAAATGGCTACTTACAATGAATAAAATATTAACACGCATAGAATAAAATCTTTTGCCGGCAAAAAAAGCAATCACCCGCACTTCCGGGGTCACATGAGGTGCGACGGCGTCAGGGCGGAGCTTTACCCGACATGTTTCGTCACATGTCCCATGAAGAAGTCTTCCTGGGACGTCTTCCTGTTTTTTTTATTCTTGGACTTTTATCATGAATTAAAAAGATTCACTTTATACACAGACTTTGAAGTGTTTTCAATATTATTTGTTTTTTTGCACTTTATGATGCTTTTTATATACATTCAGTGTCTCATAGCCATAGCACATTAAGTATTAGTTGTTAATGATCCCAGACTACCGTGATTTTCGTTTGTTTACGAATGCATACTTGAAAAAAATGTTTTCTTTTTAAACATGAGTTTAGCGTCACTTGTTGTAAGCTAACTGGATGACATTTAGTTTGCTAAAGCACTGTATCCTAAAATACTTGTTGCCACCTGTTTTTTTATTCATGGTTGCATCTCAATGCTGCTCATCTCCTGCACCTTTTTTGCAGCCACTACCTATCTACAAGCATGCATTTCAGCAATGACTGCATATAGTTTTTCAGGGAGTGTTTCCTAATAGTGTCAACAGTGGGCCATGCCTCCATAATGTATGTTAAAATGGCCACTTCTCCTCTCCTTTGGAAGCCTGTGTGACAGGGTGAAAACACAGGAGGACAAATGGGATACATGGACAGAGCATGGTCACCCTAAACTAGAAAGTGCCTGAACTGGTAGTGAATGCACATCACTGTGCATTACTTTAATGAAACCTGTCGATTTAAAAATGTTGAATGCCTTTACAAATTACATTAATATGTTAAATCTTATATGAGAATTTAAACAATATATAAACCCAACATTTCATATTCCTGATATGTGCCTGCTGTACCACGTACTTGTATGAAAACATGTTTTGTTCTTTTTGTATTGCTTTCTTTGTGTTCCGGCCAATCCCTCTGCTTTCCTATTAAAAACTGACCACACTAAGCAGGATAGCACAGCGTGGTTGGTTCTCTAGCTGTGCTAAGATATCAGTGTGCTCTCCTCCAGTGATCAGGCTTGTCCTGACCCCCCTCTCACAGCCATTCACTGGAAAGTTCACCGTGCTGCTGCTTCTCCTTCCCCCAGCTCTTGTGCTGCTGAGAACAGAGTATATGGTATCACTTAGCAAAAAGAAGGAAAAAAAAGTATTTATAATTTTTTCGTATCTATACACAAATGTTTTGCCTTTCTGGCTACGACTGGTAGATCATGGCCCATGGGTTGCTGACCCGGGCCATAGAGGAACTAGGTTCCTCTCAACTTCCTCCCCCATCTGCATTGCCACTGTGGATGAGTGCCACCTGCAGTGGAGAATATAGACTGCACATGCCTACAATCTCATCCTATGGTTGCTGGCCAATGCCTTCTGCCACTCATGGGTGTTGTGGCAATGGTTTGAATGGCTAAGTGGGTGGAACCCCTGGGCAGAGATGTATGAACCTTCCAGTGCTAAGCTCCACACAGGAATTACAATGTAAAGTCAGAGAAATGTGGGGACTGCTCCTGCTTAGGAGGTAAGACTTACATATAGCACCCCTCCTCACTAGGATGGCTTGGACACATTCTGTTGGTGATGTGATGCAGGTCTTCTCATCGTTCACCTCCAAGCATTGTTGTAACTTATCTCTTTTCCTTATTACAAGAAATGTTGAAACGTATATATATGTTTTTTAAGTACGGTGCCTCCATTAGTCTATATGGTTGACTATTAAGTAACTATTTTGTTAGGGAGCCTGATGTTGGTTCTGTTTATTCTGTTCCAACTGGGGGCTACTTTTGGACATGGGCTTGTGTGCAAGGGGCTAAGAGGAATCAAAGCAGGCTGGATGCAACAGCAAACTAGATCAGAGGAGCCTGGGATAAGGTTAGGCCAGGCTTGTTTGCCCATAGGGTGCCCCCAGAGGTGTGATGTCTAGAGTTTTTTTACCCAGCAACTATGGGAAGCCTAGTGGGCCCCATGACAAGAAACCTCAGCGTGCCCATGATTTACCAAATCCACAAGAGAAAGGGTTAAAGTATACTACATGTGGTCCCGATACACTACAGCTTGGACTGAGTTTGTTTTTCTTTTATAGTGGTTATAGAAGCATGCAAATGCCAGTCAACTGGTTGCCAGCTAAAATTCCCCTTCAATGATTTCAGTCACTGACTTAAAGCAACTATGCAGATAAGGACTTCTTACTTTTTTGAGATGCCCTTGTACTGGATTAGTGACTCGGAAAGTATTGATGCCAGTGGGTTCTGCCACTGCTACTGGGTAACTTGCTTTTAGAGAAGGAGGTCAGCAATTGCAACTTCTGCATTTTTCTTGGGAGAGGTTCACTTGAATATATTTATTTTTGTCTGCCCACAGCATTATTTTCACTAGTTTCCTAGAAAAGTTTAAATTTCTGAAGCATTTTGCTGAATATTCTTTTTACATAATTTTTGGGATAGTGACATATGTCAAAGTTATATGGAAATGAAAGATTTAGAAACCCCTGTGGGCTTTATTTGCAGTAAAATCTCCACATTGCTATTCTGACAAGAATAATTAATGTAAGTAATCATGTTTATAATTAGAGTTTTTGCAGCCTTCGGCTATTGCAAATCAATGTTTACAAAGTTAGAATTGTATGACCCTCTTACTGAAGACACATTACCCCAAATGCTTCCCCTTCATTGTCTTTTCTGGATTAACAAATAGCTGATACAAATTAAATATACATTTAGTATAATTAGTTGTCAAAAAACAGCATCATTGGTGATGTCATAGATGTAGCTTTGCTGAGCTCGATATAAATAAAGTCTTTTCAGTTACTCGAATAAAGCCGAGCATGAAATAAGTAATTTGAAACAGAATGGCCTAGAAGTAAAATGGCAAACTCATGTTTAATTTAATATGAGATCCAGAACTGCTGGCAGTGGAGTTTAAAAATCAATGTACAGCAGCAGCTGTAGAGACTTCCCGTGAACAGAATGTGGGAGGGTCATTGTTTATATGTGCACTGACAAGCTGGTGTCTATATTTCTTAGCTGCTTTTATAAGCTGCTACTAGCTAAAAACTGGCATAGAACTGTACTTATTTGTTCTATAGGTAGATTAAACAAAAAAAATCTCTAAAAGTTATCTAAAGTACAACTTCTCTTTTAATGAAGTCCTTTGAGAGGCATTATGCCTAAATACTTATATTTATCACCGAGTCCCTGCCTCAGCCGCACAACTTTGAAGGCAAAACGTCCCAGCCAGGTCTTCTGCCTAGTGCGCACACACACACGCCATGGCCACTCATTCCTTTTATTCCATTCAATTGATAGTCCATACTGGATGGCTGGAAGCTGCAATGAATAGGGATGAAGGTAAGTATTTAACTATGACCACTACAGTCAGGTGGGTGAAGGGTATACTTTACACTAAAATTGAAGTTGTCGTTTTCTTTGGGGGTTTGTAATTTTATTGATTGGTTTAATAAAAATGAAAAAAAATGAAGTTGAATTTTAATGGATGCATACTTAAAGTGCTGCAGTATGAAATCTGTACAAGTCGCTTTCATATTTCCTGCAAATATATCTACACATTTAGAGGGAATTTGAAGGTTTATGTTTTTATAAATGTTCCTAATCAAGCCCAATGTATTAAACTGCATTAAAATGAACATCAGGCAAGCAGCTAAATGCAAGCAGGGTTACTGAGTTTACTGTTTTACCTTCCAAGGGGTTTGTAATTCTGTATAACCATGCTTGTATATGTAGCACACCCCCTAAGGAGTTGCAAGTAACTGGGACCCCCCACCCTGCACAGCTAGTATAATACTAGACTGGATTTTCCAGAAGCTGCTAACAATAAAAAAGTAGCTCTGGTGGCTTTGGCAATCTCCCGATTCATCGGCTCACTGATCAAGCATCAGTCCCCTGCCAGGTTGAATGGAATCCCTTTGTCATTCAATCCACTTCATGCGAATGTCAGGGCTCCGGATTCACATGAGAATGCTGCAGAGAGTGGTGTGACATTTTTTGTGTTGTGGTTCTCTGCAGCATTTAGTAATAGCTAGCTAATGCCATAGGCAGAATAGGGTGAAGATGACCCGTGAAATCACTGTAGATCCAGGAAAAACTTTTTAAACTGTTGAGGTACTTCTATGGGTTGGGCTTTAAATAATTGGTTTAGCAATGCATTCCTACATTGCTTCTTAAGCCACCTCATTGAACAGAGCATCAGCATTATTTGTCCATTATTTGGAAATAAGGTGAAATTCCAGGATCCAGATCTGAACCCAGGACCTCGTCATTGTATGGCTGTGGCTCTTCTCATTGTGCTACCTGAAATAACCTGGTCCGGTGGACATTCCTGCTTTATACCTCATCTCTGTTAAATCTTGAACTCTTTCCTCCCATGAACTTCCTATTTAAGCCATGTCCTGTGATATTGGGGTAATTATGCTCAGTGGCGGTGAGCAGTTTTTCAAACCTGTGGTTTGAGGCTTTCTTGCATACTTTTTAAACAAAAAGGAAATTCAACAACTCAGTTGACCATGCAGGATATTCAGCTTCACACAGAAAAAAGTCAACAAAAATGCAGCAGCACCCCCCGCTTTTGTCCCTGGCCTCTCAGACTTGGCTCTCTGGGTTTTCCAGGCTCACTCAGCCTTTAGTTACAACCCCCATCCGTACAGGCAAACTCCTGGGCAGGAGAGTTCTTCTAAGACCCCAAGCTCTCTCACTCTTCTGAGACTTGCAGACTCCCTCCAGTCTCCTAGACTCACTAGTTGCATCAGCTTTCTCAGTCTCCCCAGACTTATGCATCTGCCCTGACTCTTCCAGTGCTGTGGGCAAGGAATACCTGCAACATGGGGTGAAGGCTCTTGGCAGGAACACACGTCACTCCTGGCTGAAGCACAATGCTTTCTCTTGACAGGGTTCTGTCTCCAAATGGAAGCCCTGAGCTATAGTCAGGCCTGGCTTATAAATAATCTGCACACCTGTACACTTACATGGACTGCAGGTTTCCAGCAAGACCTGGACACAGGATTGAAGGCTAAATTCCCCCAAGACACTTTGAAGACTTCAAGCTCCAGGCCCCGTTTTGGGACGACCAATCCTGATAAGCCAGTATTCTCTACTCAAAAAATAGCTCTGAAGCTTTGCACTCTATCATAATGTGAATCCTGAGTGAATTTTCCGATATTCACACCATGCACTTCCGATTTACCAGATTATTGTGCTCTCTTCAGCCGATATCCTGCTCCTTGCATACCTGCTGCTGTCCTTTTCTTGGCTACCACTCATTATCAGCCCCTTTTTGTTCATCAACTATGCTTCCGCCTGATCCCATCCAGTTACTACTTGTTACTGACCTTTTGGCTTGGTTATCAACTATACTTCAGCTGGTTCCTTATCTTCTTCATCCACTACCTGACCCTCACTTGCTCTTTTTCTGCTGGGGCAATCCAGAGGGCTGAGACTCAGCAATAGCATGCAGTGAAACCCATCTCCACCATCAGGAATTCTGGGGAAGAACAACTAGTGCTTAGACCCCACACCTCGAGTGAGCCCACATCCTTCACTAGGGGATCTGCTTGTGTATTCATCCAGCTGACTACTGCGTGAACCTCTCTATTGGTACAGCCACTGTCCTCCAAGCCTGATTCCAGATCGTGACACTAAATAAAATTGCAGAGTGACCTTAATGACTATTAGAATAATGTATGAAAAGGATTACAGGGATCAGGTCAAAAGACAAAAATGCCTTTATTAAATTAGCCTATTTTGGGATTTGATCTATTTAAAGTTTACATTTTAATAAATGAGTGCTGATTTTCTCAAACCCCTAATTACCATTAGGACTTTCCTGCTCAATTTAAAGCAGAATTGAAGTTTAAAAACATAAAGTGAGAGTCAGTATATAAAGGGTTATGATTGGGCCAAGTTGAACATTAGCAAAGTAAAAAATGACATTTACAAAATTATGAGTGGCATTAGGTTAAGTTCTTGCTGTAAGTAAGGCCTAAGCATCATGATCACATACATTCACCTTAAAATTCTAAGCACCAATAAGTATGTATTAAGGGAAATAGGAAACTATAAAATGTAATACAAATTTACTCATAAAAACCTCACAATAACAGCTGTATACCCATAAAGCGTAATGTAATTGACATAAAAGTCATTATCACTCCTTGATAAGATTTCAGTCCGCGCTTTTATTTCAAGCTGAAGAAACACGACAAACAAAAGTTTAATTTAGCCCAAAGCAAAATATTGAGTTGCTCATTAAACAGAGGGAAATTAAGTGATTGATGTCATCTCTGATGCTATGATTATAAATTATTTGCATGTCACTCAATTCAATTTGTAGTACCCTGTATGGAAGAGGTCATCTCTACCTACCACAATGGTATAAAATATAGTGATAGCATGGAGTGACAATCAAAAACAGTTATTTAAAATGAGTTCCGGGTTACTGGGCCACATTCATAAACAGATTATGAGATCTACTTCTTTATTCAGCAACAAAAAGATGGGTCTGTGCTCCATGTCTGGCTGAGCCGTGGTAATCGTCATTGTGTAGGTTTCAAGGTCTCACTAGTTCTCAAAAGATGGTACAAGTGATCATTGACCCTATATAAGCATTACACAGGCCATTTGCATGTCCATTTAGGAAAAATTAGTTAATGTTTCCTGAGTAGAGTTGAGCAGACACCTGGATGTTCGGGTTCGGCAGGTTCGGCCGAACTTCGGAAAAAAGTCCGGGTTCGGGACCGAACTTGACCCGAACTTGACCCCGAACTCCGAACCCCATTGAAGTCAATGGGGACCCGAACTTTTGAACACTAAAATGGCTGTAAAAAAAGTAATGGAAAGGGCTAGAGGGCTGCAAATGGCAACAAAATGTTGTTCAGAGCATGGCAAGTGCTCTGCAAACAAATGTGTATAGGGAAATAACTTAAAATAACATAAAAAAATTAAAAATGCAAATAAAATGCTGGAGGCCCCCTTCTCAGCAGAAGAGGTACAGGAAGTCATTAAGAACCTCAGAAACTCAACGGCACGATGCCGCACATATGGTGGGAATACCCCAGAGTGCGCACTTTCTGGAAAAAAATATTAAATTTAATGGATAAGATAGTGGGAAAATAAAATACTTGGAAATGAAAAAAATGAAAAAAAATAATAATCTTGACGAGGTCCATATGGAGTAGGAGGTTGAGGTGGCGGTGGATGTGGCGGTGTAGGTGTAAGCGGCGGTGGAGGAGGACGAGGTAGCTAACACTGGTTCAAAAATACAAAAATGGCTGGGTAAGGCTAGTGGTGAATGATGTGTCGAATTCTGTCCCCCGTCGCATAGTGTCTGCCCTGTACTGCGCTTGCTCAGTACGTAGGACAAGGGGATTTCGAAACTGTCTGAAGACGATGCGCGGTGACTCCAGGTTCAAGCCACATCATCCGAGGTTGAAGCCTAGCCAAGCGAGCCCGTGAGGGTCCCTGTTACTATGTGCTACCGTATGTCCACTTGGATGGTGGGGCTTGAACCTGCACTCACTGCCCAGGCGACGTTCATCTTTGGAGATTTTGTGAATCTCCTTGTCCTCCGTACTGCGCAAGCACTGCACCTGCACAGTAAGTGGCCGGACACTAGCCGATGGCCAGACAGTTTTTGGCAGAACACCGGTATACGTGTCTATTTTGCACAAGGTACAGACAAGTCCTGTGGGATCCATGCCTGGTTCATTTTAATGAACATGAGCTTGTCCACATTGGCTCTGGACAGGCGGCTGCGCTTGTCTGTGATAACGCCCCCTGCCATGCTAAATACACGTTCAGATAATACACTGGCTGCAGGGCAGGCCAGCACCTCCAAGGCATAAAGGGCAAGCTCAGGCCATGTGTCCAATTTGGAGACCCAGAAGTTGAAGGGGGCAGACCCGTCATGCAGTACGTGTAGGCGTGTGCACACATACTGCTCCACCATGTTGGTGAAATGCTGCCTCCTGCTAAGACGTTCCATCTCAGCTGGTGGTGCTGGTTGTTGTGGCGTGCTGACAAAGCTTTTCCACATTTCGGCCATGCTAACCCTGCCTTCCGAGGTGCTGGCGGTGCCCCGGCTGCGTTGGCGACCTCTTCCTCCTCCTCTGCCTTCGCCTTGTGCTTCCACCGTACCCCCGCTTCCAAGTGGGAATGCCATCAGCAGCGCGTCTACCAGCGTGCGCTTGTACTGGCGCATCTTACGATCACGCTCCAGTGAGGTAATTAAGGATGGCACATTGTCCTTGTAACGGGGATCCAGCAGGGTGGCCTCCCAATAATCAGCACCAGTTAAAATGTGGGCAACTCGGCGGTCGTTGCGGAGACACTGCAGCATGTAATCGCTCATGTGTGCCAGGCTGACCAGAGGCAAGGAAAAGCTGTCCTCTGTGGGAGGTGTATCGTCTGTGTCCTCTGTATCCCCCCAGCCACGCACCAGTGATGGACATGAGCTGGTCTGGGTGCCACCCTGCTGTGAACATGGTTCCTCCTCCTCCATCTCCTCCTCATCCTCCACCTCGTCATCCTCCAGAACTGTGCCCATGCTGACAGACAATTGTGTACCTGGCGCTTGTTGGTGCAGGAACCCACCCTCGTAGCCACTTGTAAATGACTGCCCTGAAAGCCTTGGAAATGAACCCTCTTCCTCCTCCTTCTCCTCCTCCTCATCCTGTGCCACATCCTCTTCCATCATCGCCTGAAGAGTATTTTCAAGGAGGCATAGAACTGGGATAGTAACGCTGAGAACGGCGTCATCGGCACTGGCCATGTTGGTGGAGTACTCGAAACAGCGCAACAAGGCACACAGGTCTCGCATGGAGGCCCAGTTATTGGTGGTGAAGTGGTGCTGTTCCGCAGAGCGACTCACGCGTGCGTGCTGCAGCTGAAACTCCACTATCGCCTGCTGCTGCTCGCACAGTCTGGCAAGCATGTGCAAGGTGGAGTTCCACCTTGTGGGCGCGTCACATATGAGACGGTGAGCGGGAAGGCCGAAGTTACGCTGCAGCGCTGACAGGCGAGCAGCAGCAGGGTGAGAACGCCGAAAGTGCGCACAGACGGCCCGCACTTTCTGCAGCAGCTCTGGCATATCGGGGTAATTCTTAAGGAACCTCTGGACCACCAAGTTCAGCACATGCGTCAGGCAAGGGATGTGCGTCAAACCGGCAAGGCCCAGAGCTGCTACGAGATTTCGCCCATTATCGCACACCACCAGGCCGGGCTTGAGGCTCACTGCCACCAACCACTCATCGGTCTGTTGTTCCATGTCCCTCCACAACTCCTGCGCGGTGTGGGGTTTTTCCCCCAAACAGGAAAGTTTTAAAACTGCCTGCTGTCATTTAGCCCTGGCTGTGCTGAAGTTGGTGGTGAAGGTGTTACGCTGACCGGATGAGGAGGCGGTAGAGGATGAGGAGGCGGAGTAGGAGGAGTTAGCAACAGGAGGCAAACTGAAGTGCCCTGCAATCCTCGGTGGTGGAAGGACATGCGCCAAACTGCTATCCGCCTCAGGCCCAGCCGCCACTACATTTACCCAGTGTGCTGTTAGGGAGATATAACGTCCCTGACCGTGCTTACTGGTCCACGCATCCGTAGTTAGGTGGACCTTGCCACAGATGGCGTTGCGCAGTGCACACCTGATTTTGTCCCCCACTTGGTTGTGCAGGGAAGGGATAGCTCGTCTGGAAAAGTAGTGGCGGCTGGGCACGACGTACTGTGGGACAGCCAATGACATCAGCCTTTTAAAACTCTGCGTCTCCACCAGACGGAATGACAGCATTTCAAAGGCGAGGAATTTTGAAATGCTGGCATTCAGGGTCAGAGATCGCGGGTGGCTAGGGGGGTACTTCCTCTTCCGCTCCAGTGTTTGGGAAATAGAGAGCTGAACGCCAGAGACCTTTCTTGGTTTTTGAGGTGTCTACTCCACTGCATCTCGTGCTTTGCACTTAGATGCCTGCAACAAAAAGACCCATGGTGGAGTAACTCGTAAACAGCGCCACCACTATCTCGCAGGTAGGCCCAGTTTATTGGCGGTGAAGTGGTGCTGTTCCGCAGAGCGACTCACGCGTGCGTGCTGCAGCTGAAACTCCACTATCGCCTGCTGCTGCTCACACAGTCTGGCAAGCATGTGCAAGGTGGAGTTCCACCTTGTGGGCACGTCACATATGAGACGGTGAGCGGGAAGGCCGAAGTTACGCTGCAGCGCTGACAGGCGAGCAGCAGCAGGGTGAGAACGCCGAAAGTGCGCACAGACGGCCCGCACTTTCTGCAGCAGCTCTGTGCTCCATCTGTTGTTCCATGTCCCTCCACAACTCCTGCGCGGTGTGGGGTTTTTCCCCCAAACAGGAAAGTTTTAAAACTGCCTGCTGTCGTTTAGCCCTGGCTGTGCTGAAGTTGGTGGTGAAGGTGTTACGCTGACCGGATGAGGAGGCGGTAGAGGATGAGGAGGCGGAGTAGGAGGAGTTAGCAACAGGAGGCAAACTGAAGTGCCCTGCAATCCTCGGTGGTGGATGCGTCTCCACCAGACGGAATGACAGCATTTCAAAGGCGAGCCATGGCCTCGCTTCAAGCTCTGATTGCACAGCGTGCAAACCACTCATGTCTTGTCATCAGCACATATCCTTGGACTGGCTTTGGTGTGCTCGGTCCCTTGCTGCGTTGGGCAGTAGCAGACGTACTGTCTAGGGGACGGACGCTCCGCTTTTGCACCCTGCTCCCTCTTCTGCTGTGCTGGTGGCTCTGTGCGACCACCGCCTCTTCCTCCGAACTACACTGGTCACCTGCATGACGTTGATTCCATGTGGGGGTCAAGGACCTCATCGTCCTCCACATCATCTTCCACCCAGTCTTCACCCCTGCCCTCCTTGTCGGTCTGCACAGTGGCGAAAGCAGCAGCAGTTGGCACCTGTGTTTCGTCATCATCCGAGACGTGCTGCGATGGTCCTCCCCTGTAGTGGTTGGGCATCGTCTCTTCCACTTCTGGGGCAGGGCTAGGTGGATGGCCCTGGGAAACCCTGCTAACAGAGTCATCAAAAAGCAGAAGAGACTGCTGCATGATTTGGGGCTCAGACTGATTGGCTGATTTGCAAGGGGTTGAGGTGAAAGACTGATGGACATCGGCTGCAGGTGCCAACTCTGAATTTTCATCAGGAGACTGGGTGGGAGACAATGTGAAGGAACCGAAGGCACTGTCAGCAACCCAATCTACTATCGCCTGTACTTGTCCTGGCCTCAACATTCGTACAGCCTCATTAGGCACGCCAAAATACCGCTGCAGGCTCTGTCGCCTACTCGCACCTGAGGAAGGTGTTTCACTAGTGCGTGTAGCTGGCACAGATCGACCACGTCCTCTCCCTGCAACAGGAGCGCCACCAGCAGCTCCACGACCCGGGCCACTTCCCCTTTTTGATGATCTCCTTATATTTTCAAAATTTATGATCTCGCCCTAAATGGGTGTTTTTGTCAATAGCAGAATACATGTACAGTGTCTAAAGCATTTATGAAAAAAAAATTGGGAAAAAAAAAACACCGCTGAATTTTATTTTTTTGCAATGTTTTTCCAATATCAGAATACACGGATAGTGTCTAAAGCGTTTATGAAAACGCAGAAAATGCTATTGGGAAAAAAAAAACACCGCAAAATTTAATTTTTTTGCAATGTTTTTCCAATAAGAATACACGGATAGTGTCTAAAGCATTTATGGAAACGCAGAAAATGCTATTGGGAAAAAAAAAAACCTGCAAAATTAAATTTTTTTGCAATTTTTTCCAATATCAGAATACACGGATAGTGTCTAAAATGTTTATGAACACGCAGAAAATGCTATTGGGAAAAAAAAACACAGCAAAATTAAATTATTTTGCAATGTTTTTCCAATATCAGAATACACGGATAGTGTCTAAAGCGTTTATGAAAATGCAGAAAATGCTATTGGAAAAAAAAAACACCGCAAAATTTAATTTTTTTTGCAATTTTTTCCAATATCAGAATACACGGATAGTGTCTAAAGCATTTATGGAAACGCAGAAAATGCTATTGGGAAAAAAAAAACACTGCAAAATTCAATTTTTTTCCAATATCAGAATACACGGATAGTGTCTAAAGCGTTTATGAAAACGCAGAAAATTTTTTTTTTTTTTTGCAATGTTTTTCCAATAGCAGAATACACGGATAGTGTCTAAAGCGTTTATGAAAACGCAGAAAATGCTATTGGGTAAAAAAAACACAGCAAAATTAATTTTTTTTGCAATGTTTTTCCAATAGCAGAATACACACAGACTATGGTGTATCTCTTACTATATGCAGTGTTGGTCCTAATGGTGCACTGAGCTTGCAGTAAAACTTTTATATTTTGTCTGCACTGGCCTCATGGCACTGTTAAAGACTGTGCACTGCACCCCAGCCAGGGTACAATTGATTTAGGAATCTCTTCAATAATTCTCTCTGCCTCTTTCTTTTCCTTAATAAAGAAACTCCCTACTCTACTCTAGCTATCTAGATCGCTCACTGATCTAACTAATTTGCTTTGTAATTTCCTAATGTGACCTAATATATAATCACTCATTACAGCCATGCCATTAGTAGGCATGGCTGTGGTGGCTTCTAAGGGCACACTAGTGAAACTAGCGTAGATTGGCTGCCGTGCAGCTTCTAAAAGGCGCCAATACATCGCCGAACACCGGACCCGACCCCGAACTTACAGCCAATAGTTCGGGTCCGGGCCCCGGTCACCCAAAAGTCCGGTACGGACCCGAACTTTACAGTTCGGTTTCGCTCAACCCTATTCCTGAGGTAAAGTCATATAGAAGTAGGAAACATCATCTCTGTTTGGCTAAGTACTCCACTAAATTTCCTCTTTGGTGGCACTCATCTGTACAGTCATCAGTGTACATACAGAGTAGGGAATGAACAAAACCTCAGTTTATTTATTTTTTTCAATCTCTGTCCTAGACACAAAGTAAGTGGGAGAAAATCTTTACAAAGTGAGGTAACACCCATCTTGGAGAATTGGCACTGGAATAGGTGTCTTTGTTGAAAGATTTCCTCTTTCATTTTTTTTTTCTTTTTTTGTTCTAGTGACAGCTGTAAAATATTGGATTTTCTCTCACTTTCTGTCTATATGACAATGGTCACCAGAAAAATATAGAGGTTGAATCTACCTAGTGAGGGAACAACAATAAAAGCTTGATTGGATCCATCCCTATTCCACCCTACACAGAGGCACCCTACAAGAAAATTTTTTGACTATGCACACACTATCATGGAAACCAGTACTGAAAGGAATATGTAGCCTGCTGTTGCTGAACTTATTCTAAAAATGCAGACTGTATGGCTGTCTTTTATATTTAATATTTCTACAGTCACTGACCCAGAACAAGCAGCAGCAAATTCAATCAGAACACCTTAGCTTCATATTTGGTATTGGTCAGTAACTTAAAGTATTAGAGTCATTGGACCAGAATGACGGGTAGGCAGCCAAGCTTTTCATAAGGACAGGTCAGCTATGCCAGCCTGTGCATTTCTGTTTCCCTTTTATTCAGAATTTGAAACATATACATCTGCTCTGCAGTCAATCTTTTCAACAGAAACCTCCCTGCCCCACCTTTAATTGAGATTGTGACAAATGATTCTAACAATCAGAATGTAAATGGATATACAAATGCCTTTTTCTATTTTTATAAATAATTCAGGCTTGGTTATTTGTTGTAATGCTATTTAAAATGTTCTAATCTGGATATACATGTTGTAATAACTATTCAGTTTTGATGTATGTTTATATAGTCCTTTTATGTCCCTGTTTGATTCTGCAGCATTTGGGTAGATAGGGTGGGAGAATGTAATAGGTGGCTCTGTGAATACAGGATAGACCACTGAGATTTAGCATGTGCTTGTGCATAGATGCACAGGTATATGTGAACATTAGTATGGGCATATATATCACAAAAGTGAGTACACCCCTCACATTTTTGTAAATATTTTATTAAATTTTTTTTTATGTGACAACACTGAAGAAATTACACTTTTCTGCAATATAACGTAGTGAGTGTACAGCTTGTATAACAGTGTACATTTGCTATCCCTTCAAAATAACTCAACACACAGTCATTAATGTCTAAACCTCTGGCAACAAAAGTGAGTACACCCCTAAGTGAAAATGTCAAAAATTTGCCCCAATTAGCCATTTCCCTCCCCGGTGTCATGTGACTCGTTAGTGTTACAAGGTCTCGGGTCTGGATGGGCAACAGGTGTGTTAAATTTGGTGTTATCGCTCTTACTCTGTCATACTGGTCACTGGAAGTTCAACATGGCACCTCATGGCAAAGAACTCTCTGAGGATCTGAAAAAAGAATTGTTGCTCTACATAAAGATGGCCTAGGCTATGAGAAGATTTCCAAGACCCTGAAACTGAGCTGCAGCATGGTGGCCAAGCCCATACAGTGGTTTAACAGGACGGGTTCCACTCAGAACAGGCCTCACCATGGTCGACCAAAGAAGTTGAGTGCACGTGCTCAGCGTCATATCCCGAGGTTGTCTTTGGGAAATAGACATATGAGTGCTGCCAGAATTGCTGCAGAGGTTGAAGGGGTAGGGGGGGGGGGGTAAGCCTGTCAGGGCTCAGACCATATGCTGCACACTGCATCAAATTGGTCTGCATGGCTGTCATCCCACAAGGAAGCCTCTTCTAAATATGATGCACAAGAAATCCCGCAAACGGTTTGCTGAAGACAAGCAAACTAAGGACATGGATTACTGGAACCGTGTACTGTGGTCTGATGAAACCAAGGTAAACGTATTTGGTTCAGATGGTGTCAAGCCTGTGTGGCAGCAACAAGGTGAGGAGTACTAAGACAAGTGTGTCTTGCCTACAGTCAAGCATGGACGAGTGCTTCCGGCACTGGGGAGCTACAGTTCATTGAGGGAACTATTAATGTCAACATGTACTGTGACATACTGAAGCAGAGCATGATCCCATCCCTTCGGAGACTGGGCCGCAGGGCAGTATTCCAACATGATAATGACCCCAAACACAAGACCAAGAAGACCACTGCCTTGCTAAAGAAGCTGAGGGTAAAGGTGATGGACTGGCCAAGCATGTCTCCAGACCTAAACCCTATTGAGCATCTGCGGGGCATCCTCAAACTGAAGGTGGAGGAGCTCAAGGTCTCTAACATCCACCAGCTCCGTGATGTCGTCATGGAGGAGTGGCAGGACTCCAGTGGCAACCTGTGAAGCTCTGGTGAACTCCATGCCCAAGAGGGTTAAGGCAGTGCTGGAAAATAATGGTGGCCACACAAAATATTCACACTTTGGGCCCAATTTTGACATTTTCACTTAGGGGTGTATTCAATTTTGTTGCCAGCGGTTTAAACATTAGTGGCTGTGTGTTTAGTTATTTTGAGGGGACAGCAAGTTAACACTGTTATACAAGTTGTACACTCACTACTTTACGTTGTAGAAAAGTGTAATTTCTTCAGTGTTGTCACATGAAAAGATAGAATTAAATATTTACAAGAATGTGAGGGGTGTACTCACTTTTGTGAGATACTGTATATATACAGTATCTCGCAAAAGTGAGTACACCCCTCACATTTTTTAAATATTTTATTCAATCTTTTCATGTGACAACACTGAAGAAATTACACTTTACATTGTAGCAAAGTAGTGAGTGTACAGCTTGTATAACCGTGTAAAATAGCTATCCCCGCAAAATAACTCAACACACAGCCATTGATGTCTAAACCACAGGCAACAAAAGTGAGTACACCCCTAAGTGAAAATGTTCAAATTGGAACCAAAATGTCAATATTTTGTGTGGACACCATTATTTTCCAGTGCTGCCTTAACCCTTTTGGGCAAGGAGTTCACCAGAGCTTCATAGGTTGCCAGTACTCCATGACGACATAACGGAGCTGGTGGATGTTAGAGACCTTGCACTCCTCCATTTCCTATCATTTGAGGATGCTCCACAGAATAGGGTTTAGGTCTAGAGACATGCTTGGCCAGTCCATCACCTTTACCCTCAGCTTCTTTAGCAAGGCAGTGGTTGTCTTGGAGGTGTGTTTGGGGTCGTTATTATGTTGGAATACTGCCCTGCGGCCCAGTGTCCAAAGGGAGGGGATCATGCTCTGCTTCAGTATGTCACAGTACATGTTGGCATTCATGGTTCCCTCAATGAACTGTAGCTCCCCAGTGCCGGCAGCACACATGCAGCCCCAGACCATGACACTCCCACCACCATGCGTGACTGTAGGCAAGACACACTTGTCTTTGTATTCCTCACCTGGTTGCAGCCACACACGCTTGACACCATCTAAACCAAATAAGTTTATCTTGGTCTCATCAGACCACAGGACATGGTTCCAGTAATCCATGTCCTTAGTTTGCTTTTCTTCAGCAAACTGTTTGCAGGCTTTCTTGTGCATCATCTTTAGAAGAGGGTTCCTCCTGGGATGACAGCCATGCAGACCAATTTGATGCAGTGTGCGGCGTATGGTCTGAGCACTGATAGGCTGACCCCCCACCCCTTCAACCTCTGCAACAATGCTGGCAGCACTCATATGTCTATTTCCCAAAGACAACCTCTGGATATGACACTGAGCATGTGCACTCAACTTCTTTGGTCGAAAATGGCGAGGCCTGTTCTGAGTGGAACATGTCCTGTTATACTGCTGTATGGTCTTGGCCACCATGCTGCAGCTCAGTTTCACAGTCTTGGCAATCTTCTTATAGCCTAGGCCATCTTTATGTAGAGCAACAATTATTTTTTTCAGATCCCCAGAGAGTTATTTGCCATGAGGTGCCGTGTTGAACTTCCAGTGACCAGTATGAGAGAGTGAGGGTGATGTTTGCGGGCGATGTTATTTTGTGTCATTTCTTCAGTGTTGTCACATGAAAAGATATAATAAATTATTTACAAAATATGATGGGTGTACTCACTTTTGTCAGATACTGTATATACAAGTAGGAGTTAGTCTGTACTATGACTACCATCCACACACTCTATTAAGGATCTATAAACTTTTACACAAGGCTTTTATAATAGAGAGTGGCTTATTTTTTCATTTTGCTTAAGTATTGCACAAGAGACCCTGTCTTGTCCCGGTGACATCATTGGGTCAGTGGGCATGATACTTGATCATGGCAAAAAAAATGAGAGCACAAGAAGCTGTTAACCTCTCTTTCCCATTGAATACAGAAGTGGTGCCAGGAGGTATGGTCCTTGAGGGACAGCTTAAGCCAGAGGGGTCCCTATGATCTGCATGCGCTAGATGTAATGGCATCATTTGATAATGTAATTTGCTTTTTTCAGGGAGTTTTTTACATTTTGGGGTATCGTTTACCCTTCTGTAGACAATGGATATTACCATTCTTGAGGAATAACCTCCCACATAGCAAGGATAACTTGCCACAAATTTGTGGCTGTGTTGAACTGTAAGTCTGTTAACTTGCTGCACATTTTCATTGGCAATTTGTACACTTGCAGAGCACCAGAAGTACAAGTTCTAGTTGACACTTTTTCAATTTGTAGAAATTTGCATGGCAAGTCTCTAGCAAGAGCAAAGTTGCATTGGTGAGTCTACAGCAAGAGTTCTGCAAGTCACAGTGACCCCTGTGGTGGCAAGACTATTGCACAACATAGCTGAACCAGAACTTACAGCAGACTTTCAGAATGTTTGCAAAGAAAGTTAATCTGGAGTCATGCAATGCGGACTTGCGTCAATTGTGCAACAAACTTTGGAAGCCTGGCAAGCAATAGTCATTTTCAAACTTCCAGCACGATTGCTTGCTATCTGGGTAACTTGCAGCAAAACCCATCTTCACCATCAGGAGCTTTGGTGAACAATGGTTAATACTCAGAACCTCATGTGAGCCCGTGCCTTCCGCCAAGGTGAACTGCTTCTGTACTTAACAGCTGGTCGGTGGGTGCCTCTCTACAGCCTCCGAGCCTGAATCCAGACCATAACACAAGCTTTACGTTTCAGTGCTTTGGGGCTCCATCCGGGAATGGTTTTCTAGACTTCACAAAATAGCAGAGCTAGAAGAAGAAATTATCTCTTTATCACACAAGAACCCTTCAAAATTTACAAAGATTTGTTCTTGCTGGCTTCACCTACTGTACAAACTACCATGGAATATCCATTACTAATGGGCATCTCCCCTTAAAACGAATCCTAACTTAACCCTCACTCTGTCTATTTCCCATCTCTTCCCCTTGATTTTAGCTCTCCCTGGCTGTAAACCCCTTTAGTGGACTATCTGCGGGACTGCTAGTGCTTCCATATTCAGTCTCCTGCCCAACTGACATTTACTATCTATCTTGCCTCAAGGCTGACACCCCTTCTGTAGCATCAGGAATTTTATACTGAGTACACCCTATTCATTACATTCTGTAATCACTCTTAGTATTGAACAGAGTTTTCAGATGACAATGCACTGAAAGCATGCATTGCATTTTGAGAACTGAGCTCTATGTCTTGGTTCAGACCTTTTAGCTTTGACATGCAATAAAGAAGAGGCCATACACAGGCACACAATTTTTTTTCACTTTTTTCAGTTAAGTTATGCAATGTGGCCAAGTTTTAAGTCAAGTATTGCTTAACAGAATCCTTAAGAAGTTTACTGGTTAATTATCATTTAAGTCAAATTAAATAAAAACCACAGACACATTCCGTTAAAGTTTATAAATATTTAATCTTCATAGTTTTAGCATGACAAACAAATGAAAAAGAACACCCCTTAAAATCGAATATACATACAGACCTAGTTTATTTCACACACTAGGTAAGCTAATTGATTATGTCATTCCACAGTGCACAATGGAAAAGCTCAGCTTTTGTGATCTCAAGTAAAGTATACCAACAAAAGTTAAAGAGCATGTAAGACCTCAAGAATATGCATTTGTGCTGCAAATTGGTCTGCTATTTTCTGAAATTATGACTTGAGTGGCTTATTGTAATCATTGTTTACCTGTAAACTGCTTGTATAGGCCTTGCTTCACAACTTGACATGTTGTCGGTTACAGACCTATATTTAAATGCCCTTGTGACTGTTGCTTTTGTTCAATAGTGTTTAAATCAATTTGTAGTCTTGTATGACAATTTTGATCTTGAAGTCATGAAATAGATACAATATTATTTCTTAAAAAATGTAAACTTAAAGAACTTCTTTCTATTAAATTTTTTTCAGCATCAGACTACGTATTTGCAGAGTTTAGTGAGATTATGTGGTTTAGTGGGTTCCTGCTTTATAATATGTAATCACCTGCATACCTAGCATGGATTGTTCATAGAAATAATAATGAACCTATCCTCTACTTCTACATAGGATTAGATTTGTCACCAGTCAATCACAGACAGCCTTTTTGTAAAAATGGCACACCTATTTCATAAAAAATATGTTCAGTATACAGATAAAACTATTTCTATATTTATATTGGTAATTGTTCATGTGTGCCTACATATAAAACACCAATCCATATTACCAATAAATCAAAACAGACCTGCCGTTACTACAGCTAAAGCCTATCTAGTGCATTTTGTTCCAGATGTTGTTTATATTGTAAAAGGAAACATATGAAATCAAATCCACTGGGTCACTAATGCAACTGTGTATGGAATACTAGAGAGACTCTCCAGAGAATATTTCAGATGACAAAGTTTAGGAAGAAGCGACTTCTTGGGGGTCAAGAGACAGCTCATAAGTATATGTGTCATCTCCTTGCTGGTGGTACGGAGGGACCAGAGGAGCCTCAATAATAAGAAGACCTTCTGGAGAAAGTGAGGCAAATACTGTCAGGGGATCCACTTCTGGAGGCAACCTGGAAGAGAAGATACAGAATTATGCAATTTTGTAATATGCATATAACAAAAATACAAACATTGTATAGCATTGAAAGGAATACGTAGTGGCGTATTTTAGCTGCCTATGAACCACAGTTTTGAAGGAAATTTAATAATAATTTTTCAAACCAAAAATATATAACCAGTGACTTAAACTGTAAATTAGCAGTGAACATACAGTATTTATATTATGAAATAGGGCAAGATATGTAGAGGCTTACGAGATTCCTTTAGTGATAGTATATTTTGTAACTGTTTGCATAAAGCACACCTGTCTGAGTTACAGACTAAGCAGTTCCTGTAAATATTTTTTGTTGCTCTCCTCTAAAGACCTTTCCTAAAATCCCAGGTTAGGAACCTAGAATCAGAATCCCAGGATGCTGTAATCTGGTTTGCCTCTGCTCAGAGATCGTAATCATTAAACCTTACTGCTCTTGCCTTCTCCGTGTTATGAAAATCACAGTAATGGGCCAATGGAATCACGAAGAAGGTAGGAAAGGTAGAGCCAACAATCAATTCTGCCAGGAGTTGTTAGATATTGCAGACTACAGTGGCCTACGATTTAAGGCCCCACCCTTCATAATAAAAAAACAACTAGTTGTGTGGTGCCTACTTTGCAATGCTCAAGTCTGAGGGTACCCAGAGGTTAGAGGCTACATCTGTTCTTTTGTTTCTTAATGATCTTTGCTATTCCCCATAGGTGTGTCTTCAGAATAGCCTATAGCAGAAGTAAGTGCAACAGGTACACCTGTGATTTAGTATACTAGAACATCATTCCAACTGACTAAACTTGACATTTACTGAACAGGAAGAATACACAATATGCACCATTCCAAATTGCCTTTAAACTGAAAAAAGCAAGGAAAGTCTTTACATTTCCAAGTCTCTTCCTTTGCAATATATTGGGGTTTATATACTAAAGGCCACTCCACTTTGCACTGCAAGTGCACTTGGAAGTGCAGTTGCTGTAGATCCGAGGGGGACATGCAAGGGAAATAAAAAACAGCATTTTTGCTTGTACATGATTGGATGATAAAATCAGCAGAGCTTCCCCCTTTCAGATCTTCCCCTCAGATCTAAAGCAACTGCAATTCCAAGTGCACTTGCAGTGCAAAGTGGATTTGCCTTTAGTAAATCAACCCCATTGTCTCCACTAGAGGTGCACTATAACATTTTTACCAGGTTTTAAAATAAGAGCTTTGTATATTATATCCATAGCATTGTATACAAATCCATAAATTGGGTTGCAATTTTATTATGTCTTTTTATGAGGAGAACATATGGGGACACTTACTATGTAGCTGTTACTAGTTTTCTTAGTTTACATTGCTTTGGACAACACTTTTGTATTAAAAGATTTTCATTAAAAAATTGTTTCCATGTAGTAAGATATTTTTAGTCTTTCCACACAGACATTTTTAGTTCAGTTGATGGGGTATTATGAAATAGCATTATCAGCCCTTTTTATTTTCATATATTACAATTATTTTTGATATTTTATATTATCATTTATAGCTAAAGATTGCCACAAAGAGACAGTTTTTTTGTAATTTGGCGAATAGTATTCAATGCCTCCACTTTTTCTTGTGGATACAAGCAGGAAGAAGTCATTCAATTTACTAATGGAGTCAAGGAAATAGTTCCAAAAGTGAGTTTATGCATTAAGTTTTGTTTTCAATTTATTTTATTGTTATCATTATTCTTTAAAACCTTTACAGGATTCAGTCAGATTTAATAACATAATTTCCATCCTACCCAATCCTGCTACTCTAAAGAGACATACAATTTTCCATTGCATTAAGTTTTGAAGTAAATGCTCTACCTAAGAACAAACTCCACAATATGCACGTAATTACTTTCATTACCCAAAAAAGGCTCATCTATTCTTCTCTCCAGCTTTACTTTGTTACTGGGGCTTGACCTCCCTTGACTTCATGGTTAAGTTCTGCCAATTGCCCTCCCAGGGACCAGTATGAGTTTCTATTTGGCCAGTAAATGCTGGACCATATAGATGGGGGAGCATTAGTTATGACACCCAGCCCAGTAACAGAGTGAAACTAAATCAGATAAGGGCACAAAATATAATGAAGGCAATAGTAGGCACTGTGTAGTGTACAGGCAGAACATTTACTATTAACATTTTAAAATTGAGTAGGGTACGCTTATATTTTAAGTGGACTCTCAGGGAGGAAAAAGTGGCTAACAAAGCTCTCTCTCTCTCTCTCTCTCTCTCTCTCTCTCTCTCTCTCTCTCTCTCTCTCTCTCTCTATATATATACACATAATTATTTTTTGCTAGTAGTTATAGTTATAGTTGTAGTTATTTGTAGAAATCAAAAGGAAGAACTCCGGACAGCCGCACACCGGGAAAATAAAATCCAAAGGTCAAGCTATGAGTAAGCACTGAAATACAGTGCGAAACGCGTCAGCTCTGTACCCCCCTTTTTGCCGTGTTTGGATTGTAGTGTCTTTTTGCTTTTAAATAAACCCTTTGGATTTTATTTTCCCGGTGTGCGGCTGTCCGGAGTTCTTCCTTTTGATTTCTAATCATTGTGCTATTAGCCAGCACCTGGGGCTCCCACACAGGAGCAGGAGCATTCGCTTGTAAGGAGAGTCTTGGAGCGGTGGTTGTTTGTTTTTCATGTAGTTATTTGTAGTTATTACAAATAATCTCAATCTCTGGAGCATGATCCCTTCACTAGAAACTGAACTATGTGTGGCTAGGCCAGGTCTGTGTTGAACCATGAACATTCGTATGACTGTGTTATTGTTAGATTATGTGCATGCATCTGTCATGACATAATGGACTGTTCTAAATCACACAATGAGACCTATGTATAACTACAGCAATAATAATGTGCCTTGCCACATTAATATGTCTCTCTTACTAGTCACATAGACTTAAAAGGTGTTTCTTTTGCACTTCTGCATGATAATATTTATTTTCACTCAGAGGTACAATTTCCATTTAAATATATGAATCACGATCCTGTCTCCATTGTAGAAACTTCAATGAAACCTATCATCTACTTCTTGTTCTTTGTCTGCTGACTGCCAGTTTCATACAAGTGTAATTGTCTGATGAATCCATATTATAAAGTTTTATGGCATATGCTTGGCATAGATTGTTACTGACAGTAAAGAGGCAGATTATGGAGACTTTAGTGTAAATGGGCGTTGAAATGCAGAACAATTTTATGCGGTTTAGCTGAGATATTGAGTATGGGAATGGCGAAAATGAATTCCTTTTCCAATTATTTTCAGATTGTTTAGGGCAGATAAAAAAAAGAATGGCCATACACCAGCAAATCCAGCTATTTCACCGCTGGCAGACAAATCTTGCTGATAGCCTGCCACATGTAGAGATTGCAAACAAACCCTCACCCAGCCACAATGTAGGAAATCAGCCATTTTCTTATTTTTACAATACAGAATAGATCAGAACATTTCACTAGCATAAACATGTTTTGTTATGAAATGCCAAAAGTACATCATATCCTTTTCAAAGCAGATAAATATTTGACGTTTGTACTATCATATGAATATAATAAAGTGTATACGGTATATGGTTTAATTCTCATAAGACAGTTATTACAGAAGAATGGAGGAGCTAAAGCTTTCTTTTTAATGTAATGAAATCTGATTAAGGGTTACATGTTAAAAGACCAACTTGGGGATCTAGATTTATTTCCATTTGCCCCCTCATATGAGCACTAGTGTAACCTTCAATAAAAATCAAAATACTTACCTTTTTTCCAGGAGTCTTCAGCTGGATTCAGTGTTGCCATGGATCCTTTTTGCTGGTGGATCCTAAATGCTGCAGGGCATGGGGCCACAAAATGACATGATGCCGCCACCTGCAGCATTTACTTTTCAACCCACGGCAGGAAGAGCAGCATTGGCCCCCTTGGCTCACATGAAATGGGTTGTATATTGCTGAATATTATTTAGTCCAGAAAAAAGATAACTGGATTGGTGACTAGGTAAGTCAGAAACGGCCACAGCTGGGAGACAAGGACAGAGCCTTGTCAAACTAGGCTAAGAGGAAGTGCCTGAAACCCTCGTCACCTTAATGGCAGGATCACCAGATATTAGTATTCAAAAGCAGTAGGAAAGGGTTATATCCCCTTTCAAGTTTGTATTGCTGTCTGCATCCCTACTGAGGAGGTTCATCCATTCATTTATCCTGGTGTTTCCTATGTATTCTCTTTTTTTTTTAAAAAGCTAAAAAAACGCTAGAAAAAAACAGCTGGATGAAAAATGATAACAGCATTTTTGTGCTGGCTTGTTGTAACATTTTAGTATCTGTTAGGAGCATTTAGGAGCATTAGCATTTTATTAGCGGTTTTACGGTGCATGAGGGAAAAAAATGTTTGAAAAAAGCTGTAAGGAGCGTTTTAGTAATGTAGTGCCGACACTTTTGTAAAGTGTGCACTAAAGTGTGCGCTATTTTCTAGAACTGTAACTGAGTTCTGGGGGCTAATTGTTTAGGTCATTTACTTTGGCATTAGTTTGACTGGGCTGTACTGGAGTTCTGCCTGGTCATAGGTGAAGTGAGCACCTGTGACTGGCTGAGAACGCAGTCTGGTTGGGCGTGTTAGGTACCAATCTTTCTCGGAGCCAATCAGTGGGCGCGTCTGGCCCCACTGTGTATTCCGGAAAGGGGTATTTAAGATGCTGAAGTCATGTGGTTGGGGTTCGGCTTGCTGTCTGATTCCTGGTTCCGGTCCGGACCCACCCCATGAGGGGTCCCGGACCCTGGAGTGTCTGCTGTCCCCGTAAGCCTGGTCACCCTGACCAGCCCCAGAGGCCCTCATGGTCTGGGGTGGGGATCTGTCAGTTCCTGAGCCTCGGCTAGTTCAAGGCCCAGTAACTGAAGGAGGATTCTGAGGTGTCCCGGTGTTCTCTCAGGATTGGAGAGGCACAGCAACTCGTGCAAGCGACCAGGGGAGGACTCTTCAGAGGAAGGCCAAGAAGTTGGCTGTTTGGTAAGAGCCTGGGAGCTGAGATTGCATGGACACTAGTGAATCCGCATTTCCTACGGTATCGCCGAAACGGCTGGAAAGTTCCTAAACCTATCCGTCGGTTACAACATAGTCTGTGGCAGAGACTTTTACATTGTTCACCTGAAGTTTCACAACCTAGTCTGTGGCAGAGACTTTGTAAAATTCCGAATCACTTGTTGGCTGCTACATCTACAGACAGGGGTTTATCCAACAGTGAAGAGTCCAGTTGCAAGTGGCTACTCTCTGGGCTATCTAAAGAGACATTTATTTGGATGTCAGCAGTTCTGTGCCTGAGCTTTATCACCCATACCCTCTATCCCAAACCAAGAGACTGTGTTATGTTGAACGGTTACTTTTGCAAATAAAAATCCTCAAAAGGACTTTTGAGTGTCGGCCTCTGAAATTACTGGGTACTAACCCTGGGAACCCCTAGACAACGAACGACGAGCTACAAGGAAGAGGTAATCGGTAAGCCCAGAAAATACATAGCCTCCCCGCAGGGGTTATGGCGCTACATTAACGTTTAGCTTTTTTTTTTTTTTTTGGGTGGGAAACCGCTCCCAAAAAGTCTACAAAAACATTTTTTTTCTACTCCTAAACACTGAAGCTTGAAAAATGCTAGCATAAAATAGTGTGTGTAGACACGTAGGATAACAATATTAGCTTCTAGGAGCAGAATAAAAATGCTCATAATAGCTTCTAGGAGCTTAAAAAAACACTAGTGTGCATGCAGCCTTATGCCCCGTACACACGATCGGATATTCCGCCAGCAAAAGTCAGATGAGAGCTTTTGGTCGGAAAATGCGATCGTGTGTATGCTACATCAGACTTTTGCTGGCGGAATATCCGATGGTGTGTACGGGGCATAAGGCTGCATGCACACTAGTGTTTTTAAGCTCCTAGAAGCCATTATGAGAATTTTTATTCTGCTCCTAGAAGCTAATAGTGTTATCCTATGTGTCTACACATGCTATTTTATGCTAGCATTTTTCAAGCTTTAAGATTGAGAGCATGTTCTAAATTTTTCGGTCGGAAAAAGTTCCGATCGGAAATTCCGATCAACTGTACAAATTCCTACGCGCAAAATTCCTACGCATGCTTGGAAACAATTCCACGCATGCTCGGAAGCATTGAACTTCATTTTCTCGGCTCGTCGTAGTGTTGTACGTCACCGCGTTCTTGGCGGTCGAAAGTTTAGAGAACTTTTGTGTGACCGTGTGTATGCAAGTCAAGCTTGAACGGAATTCAGTTGGAAAAAACAATTTTTTTCCGACGGAAAATCCGCTCATGTGTAGCATTAGAGTTCTATATATGATAGCAGTATGAAATCATCACGTGCAAAATAAAATCAGGACCTCATCCACACAGGATTTTAATGCCAGCTGTGGCTGGATTCACAGGTGAATGCGAATAGTTGCAGCCGCTCAGCCTGTAAAAAGCGATGGCAGGCTGACATAGACCACAGCTGTCCGCACGTATTTGTATGTAATCGTACATTAAGCATTTACCTGTGGTTGAGGACAGATGAATGACCCTAGATGTAAACAACCCATATGCTTGCCAGGAGTGTATTACTGGAATATGTACCATCCCTAATCATTTTTTATTTTGTATGCTATGGGAAACAGCAGCCATGCATGTGAATGGGAGCAGCTTAAAGCGGAGTTCAACCCAAAAGTGGAACTTCCGCTTATTTGCTTCCTCCCCCTCCGGTGCCACATTTGGCACCTTTCATGTGGGAGGGGACCTGTTTTTGACAGGTCCTTGTCCCCGCTTCCGGGTGACAGCGCCGTCCCTCGGAAATTCGGCCCCCTCCTCCTTCCTCCACAGCCGGGCCAATTAGAAAGTACAGCGCGCTTCACGCATGCGCAGTAGGGAGTCGTCTGTGAAGCCGGTTTCCCTTAGTGGAGATGGCAGCAGCAGCACCCGACAGCCGCTCTGAAGATCAGCTGGGGTGCCGACATTGCGGGCTCCCTGGACAGGTAAGTGTCCATATATTAGGACACTCCGGGTGGAGCCCGGAGTTGGCATTTAAAAGCTTTTTTATCTCAGAGTAAAAGCAGATCAGAAAGCTGCATCCAGAGACACAACTCACCAGATCATATAAATAAGGGAACGATTACAGTCTTCTTTCTCAGTCTAGCAGTCAGATCTGGCTGATTTAAAACAACTGGTTCACTGTTTGCCTGAGTTTTTTTGTCTCAGTTGTCATAGAGGTAGACTTATGCTGCGTACACACGGTCGGAATTTCCGACAACAAATGTTCAACGTTAGCTTGTGTAGGCTCTATCGGACATTTGTTGTCAGAATTTGCGACAACAAAAATTTGAGAGCTGGATCTCAAATTTTTCGACAACAAAATCCGTTGTCGTAAATCCGATTGTGTGTACACAATTCTGACACACAAAATTCCACGCATGCTCGGAATCAAGCAGAAGAGCAGCACTGGCTATTGAACTTCATTTTTCTCGACTCGTCGTACGGGTTGTACGTCACTGCGTTCTTGGCGATCGGAATTTCCGACAACATTTGTGCGACCGTGTGTATGCAAGACAAGTTTGAGCCAACATCCATCGGAAATAAATCCAGTATTTTGTTGTCGGAATGTCCGATCGTCTGTACGCGGCATTAGAGTGATCATAAATAGGCCAGAAGGTAATCTGTCCATCCATAAGCCAATTGTTAGAATGCCAGGAGCTACCATGAGTCTATACACACACTATTTCATTCCACTACATAAAAGTGGCCAGTTTTACTCGAAGGCTTGCATTACATATTTTGTAGTTAGCCAATTAATGGTATCAAACAAAAATATATCTTTTTTTCTACTTTTGTCAATGGCTACCATGGTATATCATTATGCTGTTGCTCCTGACATCTGTAAACAGCCAGGTCAACTAGCAGGGAATCAGAAGGAAAGACTATTGGGACTGTAAAGTAGGATACTTCTTTAAAATAGCCTGAGCATTAAATTAGTGAATGCTTATACCTCTTATTATCCTCCTGTACTGGGTTTATAGGCTTGAGCATTGTCAGTTCTGCCTAGTGGGTTGCAGTAACATCGCCCTATTATTAAGCCATTGTAAACTTGGTCATAGTATTTTACAATGCATGTCTAATGCTTGCAAAATATGTTGATACATGCAGTAAAGAAAATGTGTATCTGCAATAATACACAGTATCTATAAAGGGCACACCAGTATGTTGTGCCTCATAGCTATTTAAAAATTGCAGTATTATAGGTAGCTTTGATATTCCTAAATCTTTTAATAAAATTGTTTGTACTGATAAATATAGAATGTAGAATATAGATCGCTTTTCTTATGGACATACACAGTAAAGTAGATGTGGGGTGGGTGATCCCATATTGTGAATATGTTCGCTTTTTGCAGCAATAACCACAGGCAAGATAACAAAATTTTGACCCTACAATGACTTTCAGATGTAGGTAAAAGGGTTCTTGTGGTTTGTAAATACATTACGATCACTTAAAGTGTCTATACAAAGAAAAGAGGTATATATTAATCCACCATATTGACTGGTTTGTAAGCAGACTAACGAAACTTGTTTCTTGTTGGCTTGTTGTACCTTTTACAGGGCTCTTGATGGTTATCTATTGTTTCCCACATAAGCTATATATATATATATATATATATATATATATATATATATATAGATAGATATAGCTTAAGATCCAGAACATTCACCATTGTGCAGTGTTCAGTTAAAGCCAAGAACCAGTTACAAATTCCTGAGAAAAGATTAATGATGGTGAAGAGAGTTCAGTGATAACATCCATCAAGGTTAACAAGGACTTCCAGGCCTTATGGATAGATGGACTTCATCACAGTAGTTCACCTTTGCATGACATGAAAAATAGGGATCATTTAGAAATAGAACATTTAAATCCATGAAGGAAAGCCTATATAAAAGTTTTCTTTGATCACAAGAGCCAGAGGAAAAACTCTTATGTGCATAAACTTTTGAACAATGTCTGCAGTAGGTCTATGCTGGCACAGAGCTGATATGAAAAGAATTCCGCTAAACCAACGCCCGGCTCATCTGCATGAGCTCAAGGTCCTTTAGAGGATGGAAACAATTATTGTTATAAACATGTCGTCTAAAGCTATTTTGCTGCTGTGTGCATGATGTAGAGAGCTTTTTCCTCCCCCTTTTCAGTAGCTGTCCAACACATAGCTTCCCACGTGAAATCCTACCTTTTTAATAAAGCATTCCAGTCACTTGAAGTAATGAATCCAAACCTATTTTTCTAATGTCTATACTGCAAATCACTGGATTTGTGCTTTACAGATACAAGCAAGAGTCATACAACCAGTAGTGATTCAGCTGCTCTTCAGCATAAAATACAGTATTGTAACATTTACTAGATTAATGGATGTTTGCATTCCCTTTCAGACTAAGAGCCATATTATATACAGCCACAATTTTGTGCTGCATTTTGCACCCGTATACCTTTGGTGGCTAATGAGGTCCCCTAGGTAGCTTGGTGGGATAACATCTCAATCTCAGGGTCTGATCCTTGTTGTATGATGGGGCAAAATATATGTCGGGTACCAATCTTTTTAGTATTTTTTTACTTTTTTTTGTTAATCTCAAATTTTGGAGAGAGGGTTTGGTGATGAAAGATACCCAAAAAACAGCAAAAACATAGGACAAGTTGTAGTAGTAATAATAAGATCCTTTTGAGGGAAGCCTTTTGGTAATTACTGGCCCTATGAGAGCTGTGAATGTTTCCTGAGTCTGTAATCAAGGAAGACACTTTTCAGCAAAAATATAATTTTTCAGCCCATCTTCATTCAAGTAGTTGTTCCATCCCTAGCTCAAGTTCTTGGGCCTACAGCTCATGCCCCTGGCTAAAGACAAACTGCAGAGACCTTCAAACATACAGTGGTGTGAAAAAGTGTTTGCCCCCTTCCTCATTTCCTGTTCCTTTGCATGTTTGTCACACTTAAGTGTTTCGGAACATCAAACCAATTTAAACAATAGTCAAGGACAACACAAGTAAACACAAAATGCAATTTGTAAATAAAGGTGTTTATTATTAAAGGTGAAAAAAAATCCAAACCATCATGGCCCTGTGTGAAAAAGTGATTGCCCCCCTTGTTAAAACATACTATAACTGTGGTTGTCCACACCTGAGTTCAATTTCTCTAGCCACACCCAGGCCTGATTATTGCCACACCTGTTCACAATCAAGGCATCACTTAAATAGGAGCTGCTTGACACAGTAAGGTCCACCAGAAGATCCTTAAAAGCTACATATCATGCCGAGACCCAAAGAAATTCAGGAACAATTGAGAAAGAAAGTAATTGAGATCTATCAGTCTGGAAAGGGTTATAAAGCCATTTCCAAAGCTTTGGGAATCCAGCGAACCACAGTGAGAGCCATTATCCACAAATGGCGAAGACATGGAACAGTGGTGAAGTGGAGAGGGGGAGGATGGAGCGCCAACGACAGCTAGTGATGAGCAAGTATGGGGGGTCACAGATGGAGTGACACTGAGGGTAGGCGAGAGAGAGTGGGGGCTGAAGGGGAGAAACACTGTGATGTGTTTTTTGGACAGTTTTTTTCTCAGTCCAGGAGTAACAGTGTGTGCTTGTAAGATGCGGCAGCCGGCTCCATAGAGCAGAAGAGACTCTGGTGTAGAGGCGAAAAGAGAGAGAGCAGCGCCGCTCTAAGAGTAGTGGGTCTGATTACAGTGGGAACTGTATGTGAAAATAAAAAGAAAGTATGTACTCACACTTTGTTTAAAAATATCAGGCACGTAGCGGTATCTTTATTTTGTCTGAAGTCCTCGGCCGTCCTCCGGTGTCATGGCTATGGTGGGGAAACGCACGGTCCCTTGCGTCTCGTGGTTCCGAGGTGAGTGCGTCCCAGGATAGGCACGTCAGCAGGATTGATGACGTTGGTAGGCGTGGTTGGAAGCGCTCGCGTTCGGAGCATGCGTGCTCCTTCATCAGGCAACACCGCCTGATGAAGGAGCACGCATGCTCCGAACGCGAGCGCTTCCAACCACGCCTACCAACGTCATCAATCCTGCTGACGTGCCTATCCTGGGACGCACTCACCTCGGAACCACGAGACGCAAGGGACCGTGCGTTTCCCCACCATAGCCATGACACCGGAGGACGGCTCCGAACGCATGCTCCGAACGCGAGCGCTTCCAACCACGCCTACCAACGTCATCAATCCTGCTGACGTGCCTATCCTGGGACGCACTCACCTCGGAACCACGAGACGCAAGGGACCGTGCGTTTCCCCACCATAGCCATGACACCGGAGGACGGCTCCGAACGCATGCTCCGAACGCGAGCGCTTCCAACCACGCCTACCAACGTCATCAATCCTGCTGACGTGCCTATCCTGGGACGCACTCACCTCGGAACCACGAGACGCAAGGGACCGTGCGTTTCCCCACCATAGCCATGACACCGGAGGACGGCCGAGGACTTCAGACAAAATAAAGATACCGCTACGTGCCTGATATTTTTAAACAAAGTGTGAGTACATACTTTCTTTTTATTTTCACATACAGTTCCCACTGTAATCAGACCCACTACTCTTAGAGCGGCGCTGCTCTCTCTCTTTTCGCATGGAACAGTGGTGAACCTTCCCAGGAGTGTCCGGCCACCCAAAATTACCCCAAGAGCGCAGCGACGACTCATCCAAGAGGTCACAAAAGACCCCACAACAACGTCCAAGGAACTGCAGGCCTCACTTGCCTCAGTTAAGGTCAGCGTTCATGCCTCCACCATCAGGAAAAGACTGGGCAAAAATGGCCTGCATGGCAGAGTTCCAAGGAGAAAACCACTGCTGAGCAAAAAGAACATCAAAGCTCATCTCAATTTCTCCACAACACATCTTGATGATCCCCAAGACTTTTGGGACAACATTCTGTGGACCGATGAGACAAAAGTGGAACTCTTTGGAAGGTGTGTATCCAAGTATATCTGGCGTAGAAGGAACACTGCATTTCAGAAAAAGAACATTATACCAACAGTAAAATATGGTGGTGGTAGTGTGATGGTCTGGGGCTGTTTTGCTGCTTCAGGACCTGGAAGACTTGCCGTGATAAAAGGAACTATGAATTCTGCTGTCTACCAAGAGATCCTGAAGGAGAATGTCCGACCATCTGTTCGTGTACTCAAGCTGAAACGAACTTGGGTTCTGCAGCAGGACAATGATCCTAAACACACCAGCAAGTCCACCACCGAATGGCTGAAGAAAAACAAAATTAAGACTTTGGAGTGGCCTAGCCAAAGTCCTGACCTGAATCCTATTGAGATGTTGTGGTATGACCTTAAAAAGGCCGTTCATGCTCGAAAACCCTCTAATGTAACTGAATTAGGACAATTCTGCAAAGATGAGTGGGCCAAAATTCCTCCAGGACGCTGTAAAAGCCTCATTGCACGTTATCGCAAACGCTTGGTTGCAGTTGTTGCTGCTAAGGGTGGCCCAACCAGTTATTAGGTTTAGGGGGCAATCACTTTTTCACACAGGGCCATGATGGTTTGGATTTTTTTTCACCTTTAATAATAAACACCTTCATTTACAAATTGCATTTTGTGTTTACTTGTGTTGTCCTTGACTATTGTTTAAATTGGTTTGATGTTCCGAAACACTTAAGTGTGACAAACATGCAAAGGAACAGGAAATGAGGAAGGGGGCAAACACTTTTTCACACCACTGTACATGCTGCCCAGGTAAATCCCAGAAGTCAGAGATCACTCTGAAGAGGTGACCCAAACCATATTCCTTTGAGTGTGATGTGCAATTTGACTATAAAAACTTTTTTTTTATCTTGAGGTCTATGTGGTACCTTGATGATACTTGTTGCAACCCATGCACTCCCCTTCCTCTTCAGTCCCACTGCTGAATTTACCCCAAGTGCCCCGAGATGACCAGATAGAGGGAAACAATAGTATATTCAGAGAATAAATATTTTGCTTTGGTGCTGCCCCTCTTGCTCTGTTGTCCCAAACACTGGTCCATCAGTGCCTTTTGGTTAGCACTGATCTGCCCACAGACATATATCAGGCTTAGTACACTAAGCTATAACACATGTTGTTTTTGGCTATAACAATTACAATAAGGATTATTTTCACAACTGAGATGAAAGGGGATAGAGGTCACCACAGTTTATTTACTACAGTTTAAGTACTCTAAGCTAAGGCTTCATGCACACTGGATGTTAAAAAAACATTATAAAAACGTCAGTAGCTTTGCAGTGAGTCTTTCAACATTTTTGCAATAGCGCTTATTAGCGCTTTTTAGCGGTTTTACGCGCTACCTTTTTTTCCCCCCAATTGATCAAAAACGTTAAATGCTGGTGAGCCACTTTTTTGATCGTTTATCGACATTTATCAGCATTTATGAGCGTTTGGCATTTTTTGTGGTCAGTAAAACGACTCCTCAACGTGTTTTTCCTGGCATTCAGAAAACAGCCCATAACCTCCACTGCTGATAAACATCCAAAAACGTCCATGTGTGCATGGACACATAGGATAACATAGAGGGGATTTTATAGGCTGTTAAAAAAAAGCCCCATACTCCCAAAAACTGATGTTTATGAGCTTCAGTGTGCATGGAGCCTTATGCCCCGTACACACGGTCGCATATTCCGATGGAAAAAGTCCGATTGGATTAGGTTGTCAGAAAATCTGATCGTGTGTGGGCTCTAGCGGACTTTTTCCGTTGAAAATTTGAGAGCAGGATCTAAAATTTTCCGACAACAAAATCCGATCAGACTTTTTCCGGTCGCGTGTAGAGAATTCCGACGCACAAAGTGCCACGCATGCTCAGAAGAAATTTGGAGACGAAAGCTATTGGCCTCTACGTAGTCCTGGCGTATGTGTTGTATGTCACCTCGTTCGGAACGATCGGATTTTCCGACAACTTTGTGCGACCATGTGTATGCAAGACAAGTTTCGGCCAAAATCTCTCAGAAAAAATCCAACGGATTTTGTGGTCGGAATGTCCGACCGTGTGTGCAAGGCATTAGACTCTGAGAGTCTAAACACATGCCAAATCCAAATTCTATTTGATGCACAGCCCTCAAGTAAACAGAAAACTTTCTTTAACTTCCCTGATCCAAATCCTCCTTCAGTTCAGTCAGGGAAGCGAGGAAAGATTGACACATTTCACGATTTAAAAAATAAAAGAGACATGATGTCGATTGACGCATGGAGGTACGCGCAGCTTAAGCATTTTGTGGATAGTCTTCCTCAGCCAATCCGGAACGGAGAGGACTATACACTTTTAGAGAAAATTTGTTTGAGAACATCAAGTAGAAATAATATATCACGAATCTACAAGATGCTTACTCAAGCGGATATAGATTGGGTACCTCCAGGCGTCAAGAGATGGGAAGGGGAAGTGGGAATCACTTGTAGTAAAGACAGAATTAAAAGAATATATCACTTAATGCACCGGTCAGGTTGGAACACTAAAACACTGGAAGTTAATTATAAATGCATCTCAGATTGGTACCTAACCCCCTTGAAGCTTAGTAAGTTTCAAAAAGATAAAACGTCGGAATGCTGGCGTGGATGTGGGAATGTGGGAACGATGGCCCACATCTGGTGGGATTGCCCTAAGATCCAAAAATACTGGCTGCATATACTGGATTTAATTAAAACAATTACAGGGGAAATCATACCACATGACCCATGGACGGTGCTGTTTCATGGGACGGATAAGCCCATGAGACAATACAAGTCCTCAATAACTCCGATACTCCTAAATGAAGCTAAAAACCTTATTACAGGGCATTGGCGGGAATTAGAGAGCCCGAGTATAACAGAATGGATAAACAGGGTAAACTATCATCAAAAAATAGAAACTCCTGAAGCACACAGAGCAGAAGAAGGTTGGGGGAAATGGGAAAGCTGGGAACTCTTCAAAGATTCATGGAGATTCGCAGAAGAAATCATGAAGTAGAGATGACAATGACTGTTTTATCCCTGGTAGGGGCCGCACCCATGTAACGCGTTTCTGCAGGACAGGGACAGGGGTGGGAGAGGGGGGGGGGGTAGGGAATGGGTGAAAAATGTGAAATGCGTTTGTATATTTTTCCTTTTTGGTTGTTAATTCTTCTCCATATGTTGTGGAGGGAATAAGTATGTATGCATTTTTAAAGAAAATTTGAAATAAAGAATTAAAAAAAAAACAAAAAAAAACAAATCCTCCTTCAGTTGTGCCACACATTCTTCCCCCTCCCACACACTGCAGCTTACAGTGGGAAGATTTCAGCAGCAGAGTTAAACCAGAAAGTAGGGCTAGGTGTGCCAGTATGCTAACTAACAAGCTAAAGTCTGGGAGGTCAGCAGTGACAATGCTAATAGCCATGACCCCTGCAACCCTTTTCTCACTGTGGAGCAATGCAGCATCATTGCCACACCATCACAGGAAGCTGCAGATGTCCTTCACCGGCAAGCAGAACAGGTGGGACTTTGTAGGGGGATATCATTAATTAAATGCTGCAGCACATACTTTTTTGATAAGAGGTCAAAGTTCTACTTTAAAAGCTTACATAAGAACCTTCTTCCACTCCATCTAAATTAAAATAACCTATGGCTGAACTCTAACAACTGGTTGTGTTTCATAAGACCTTTCCACCAAAACGATATGCTAGTTTAGATCCAGTGTTGTAGCCCTCTGCCTTCAGTTCAGTGTGTGCGTATTAAACAGACCTGGTCTTCCCAGCACTTTGATTTATACATGTCTCTGTGTACAACAGATGCATCCTATTGTGTGTCAATGCAGTTCTAAGGTATTTAAATCACTTTTATCTTCCTCTTTTATGGCTGCTCTTGTGAATGATGTCCTATTTACTGTTGTAACTAGAAATTGAAACAGATGGATTGAAATTTTTTGCTGTTAACTCTTTCAGCCCTGCAGCCTTACAGAGAGGCCAGTAAACCAATCAGGTCTACTTGCTTGCTTCACTGCGATGTACAGATCTTGCAAATGGCATATGTTTTATACATGGCACTGTTCTATACAGCAGGAATAAAGGATATTCACATTTTCTGATCTGAGCCTTTAAAAATAAGCATTGTGTGTCTCTCCACTGTCCCTGGACCACCCCCTTTCATGTATAGTAATGGCAGTGATCTGCGATTTTTATCGGGACTGCGACATTATGGCGGACACATCGGACACTTTTGACACATTTTTGAGACCATTGGAATTAATACAGCGATCAGTGCTAAAAAAATGCACTGATTACTGTAAAAATGTCACTAGCAGAGAAGGGGTTAACACTAGGGGGGCGATCAAAGGGTTAACTGTGTTCCCTGCTACGCTTTTCTAATGTGGTTCCTAGCTAATAGGAACACACGATCTGTCACTCCTCTCAGAAAAGAACAGGGTAGTGTGTATTTACACACACTCATCCCTGTTCTGTCTCTCGTGCTCGCGATCACTCGTGGCCGGCGGTTTTGCGACCGACGGCTATGAGTATCGGCACCCCCGCTGTGCAGCAGGCACGCGCGCGCCGCTAGCCGGTGTATAGCTACGACGGTTCCCGATATCGTGCCGACCTGCCGCAGTAAAATCATGGCGGCTGGTCGGCAAGCAGGTTAAACAGAACCTGTGCTCCTATATATTAGATGTTACTCTCAGAATTCCCACATTACATCAAGAAGCACTCATAAAAGCCCCTCCACTAAATCAGGGGCCCCATAAGAATGCCTACTTACATCAGGTCTAGCCACCTTAAGGTGATCCCTGAAAACCTTTCACTTTAGAGAAGCCTATCCTGCCTCTACCTAACCACTGATCTTATTTTCTCCATCAGCTCATCGCCCACAGTTAGTACCTTTTGTATCACTTGACTCTCCCTTTGAAATTGTAAGCTCTAAGATGCAGGGCCCTCTGATTCCTCTTGTATTGAATCATATTGTAACTGTACTGTCTGCATTCACATTGTAAATTGCTGTGTAAACTCTTGGTGCTATATAAATCCTGAATAATAATAATTATAATAATAATAATAATAATCAGGGTTGCCATCAGAGTGCCCCCTTACATCAATTGTTCCCATCATAAAGCCCTCTTAGATCAGTTGGCCCCACCAGAGTGCCCCCTTACAACAGTTTCCCCCATTAAAATGCCCCCTTACATCAACTGTCACCATCAGAGTGTCTATTACCTTTCAACACCAGGCAGCCAGAGGGAGGGAGCCAGGAGGAAAGCAAGCTGCTGGAGTCATAGCATATACAAGACTATGGACCCTCTGTGTGAGAATGCTGATTGGCCCAGTACCTGGTATTTTGTTCAACTCTCAGAGCAGAACAGAATACAAAGAATAGGTAATTCTACTGGGGAAAGCAAACATGCTGCTATGCCACGAATGGGCAATGCTCAGGTTTTCTTTAATCACTTGTCGACCACCTACCGTAGCAGGTCGGCTTTATTGCATGAAACTATGTACCTGTACGTCATTCCGTGCAATAGCCACTGGGGGGGGGTGCGCGTTGACAGAGGAGCGGTCCCGCGCTGATTGGACACAGGGGATGCCAGTCAGCAGGTCCACCAATGATCGTTCCTGGGAGAGGCAGAATGGCAATCTGCCTATGTAACCAAGGCAGATCGCCGCTCTGACAGGGGAAAAGATGGAGATCTTGTGTTCCTGCTAAGCAGGAACACGGATCTCTGTCTTCACCCAGTCAGAGAAACCCCCACACAGTTAGCAAGCGCTCCCTAAGGACACACTTACCCCTTTGATCACCCTTGGTGTTAACCCCTTTCCTGTCATTAGTACAGTAACAGTGCATATTTTTAGCACTGATCACTGTAATATTGTCACTGGTCCCCAAAAAAGTGTCAAAAATGTCAGTATAGATGTCTGATTTGTCCGCTGCAATGTCGCAGTCCCGCAAAAAATCGCTGATCGGCGTCATTACTAGTAAAAGAAAGAAAAAAAAACAAATTTCTTAAAAATATCCCATAGTTTTTAGACAATATAACTTTTGCGCAAACCAATCAATATACGCTTATTGGGATTTTTTTATCTAAAATATGTAGCTAAATATATATTGGCCTAAATTGATGAAGAAATTCGATTTTTTAAAAAATTTTTTATTGGATATGTATGAAAGCAGAATGTAAAAAATATTGTTTTTTTTTTTTTCTAAATTGTTGGTCTTTCTTTGTTTATAGCGCAAAAGATAAAAAACACAGAGGTAGACAAATACCACCAAAAGAAAGCTCTATTTGTGGGAAAAAAAGGACATACATTTTATTTGGTTACAGCGTCGTACGACTTTGTCAGGTAAAGTAACACAGTGCATTATCGCAAAAAATGGCCTGGTCATTTAGGAGGTAAAACCCTCTGGGGCTGAAGTGGTTAAAGGAGTTGTATGGCCAAAATATACTCTTTCATTTTACAACATTGCATTACCTTCACAAGTAAAACAAAGGGTTTGAAGTGCAGGGGATGTTAGGAGCAGTCAGAAGGCTCTTTATAGTTCAGAAAACAAAAAATCATCCTATAATCTGGTGGTCTGCATAATACATAGTCCTGAATGTAAAGCAAAAGATATGTCACCAGCACACCAGGAAAATCCATAAAGGATCCAACACTTAGAATGCTCACATCACAGCAAAGAATAGTAATGTTTTGGAGCCACGCAGGACCTCTTCATCAGGCATGTGACATCACTGTCATGTGATCATTCAATAAAGGACCCTTTATGGAGTTCCCTGGTGTGCTGGTGACATATCCTTTGTTCTGAGTTATTCTGGTCTCCAACTGGTGGTCGTTTCAGCACCCACATACTTTACAACCACTTTTAGGAACAGGTGCATTGGGAATATTGAAGAATTGTAGACAGCCACTCACATTGGCTTGTCTAGCTCCGCGCTTAGGATAATTCAAAAAGGTCTATACTAATATTAATAATGTAAACCCAGTACAGCTGCTCCCTATGAAATCTAGATGATTTAATTGGTAGTTTAATGAAATGAGGGGCGCTAGTACCAACAAGAGATACTAAATTAATTAATAGGTTAATTAATTGTATATTCTGAACTGTATAGTAGAGACTAAGAGCTTATTGAAAAAAGGTGTGCAGACACAATAAGATCTACCATGAACTAAGCTAATTAATAACTATTTAACGTGATAATAGTGAACCACATTTGGTTACTCATACATTACAACCATTATAATGTGAATAATAAAAATTTTTTTTTATACAAACAATAATAACACAAGACACCTAGCGTGACCCAGTGAGGTATAAATTAATTATTACCCCAAAGATAATTAACACACAAAATAGAGCTGACCGAGCTCTATTTAAATTAAATAATATAAATATAACAGACCCTGTACCTTGTATCACAATGTGTACAACGAAAATTAATGATCAAGCACTTATGCCCAATCTAATACATAAAAAGTGCAAACCAACAAATTTGGCAAATATCCCAATGTCTTGGGTACATCCAAAAAACGTGAAAAATATTAATATAAATTAGACAGTGTTAATTGATATAACGCAAAGTTCATGTAGTATATAAAAAGTGCAAGCCAACAAAATTGGCAAATAATCCCAATATCTTGAGTGCATCCAAAAAACGTGAAAAACGTGAAAATATATTAATAAAAATAAAAATAAATATAAACTCTAATATAAATTAGAGTTGATTACTTTGTTTAGAAGCAATCAAATGCGCTTTCACAGGATTGTGCCTGTACACTGAGTGACACACCCTCACTCAAGGGCTCTCTTCCCTCTATCAGACCAGCTCAGATGGAATGGATTGGAAACATATGTGGGAATATAAAGAGAGGCGCACCTCATAGCGTAATAACGTTTTATTTAAAAAACGCCACCCTGAAGACGTGACAAACACGAAACGTACGTCGGTAGGCGGTACCTGATCACTTTGTATCTTTGGATGCACTATTGCTGGACTTCCTGTGATATTGGCTCCGGCTGTCTGGTGAGTGGAACGCACGCTAGAGACGCACGCCAGGAGGGAAGGATCCGCTGCTCCATCGAATCTTTTAACATATCGCAAGTAGCCTCAGTGCCGGGTAGGCACTGGAAAATGTAAGTGAGCAATTGGCTGCTGTGTTTTTTTATGCTATTTTTTAAATAAAACGTTATTACGCTATGAGGTGCGCCTCTCTTTATATTCCCACATATGTTTCCAATCCATTCCATCTGAGCTGGTCTGATAGAGGGAAGAGAGCCCTTGAGTGAGGGTGTGTCACTCAGTGTACAGGCACAATCCTGTGAAAGCGCATTGATTGCTTCTAAACAAAGTAATCAACTCCATTTGGTAAGAGGCCATTTAATACTGCTGGTTCTCACATTGGGTGGATCGAGAATTTGTCTGGTGATGGTGCACAAGCTATATCTACAGGAGTGATTGTGGCGTTTTGCAGCAAGGACTACTATATGAACTTTGCGTTATATCAATTAACACTGTCTAATTTATATTAATATTTTTCACGTTTTTTGGATGCACTCAAGATATTGGGATTATTTGCCAATTTTGTTGGCTTGCACTTTTTATATACTACATGAACTTTGCGTTATATCAATTAACACTGTCTAATTTATATTAATATTTTTCACGTTTTTTGGATGTACCCAAGACATTGGGATATTTGCCAAATTTGTTGGTTTGCACTTTTTATGTATTAGATTGGGCATAAGTGCTTGATCATTAATTTTCGTTGTACACATTGTGATACAAGGTACAGGGTCTGTTATATTTATATTATTTAATTTAAATAGAGCTCGGTCAGCTCTATTTTGTGTGTTAATTATCTTTGGGGTAATAATTAATTTATACCTCACTGGGTCACGCTAGGTGTCTGGTGTTATTATTGTTTGTATAAACACACTCTAACCAATTTTTATTATTCACATTATAATGGTTGTAATGTATGAGTAACCAAATGTGGTTCACTATTATCACGTTAAATAGTTATTAATTAGCTTAGTTCATGGTAGATCTATATTGTGTCTGCACACCTTTTTTCAATAAGCTCTTAGTCTCTACTATACAGTTCAGAATATACAATTAATTAACCTATTAATTAATTTAGCATTGGGAATATTGTCTTGGACTTACTGAATGTAAAGCAGACACCATTATGCCATGTTTCAGAATTTAAAGTGATTCTAAAGCTTTGTTTATTTTTTTTTTTAAATAACAAACATGTCATACTTACCTCAACTGTGCAGTTAGTTTTGCACAGTGGGGCCCCGATCATCCTCTTCTGGGGTCCCCCGACGGCGCTATAGGTTCCTCCCTACATCGTATTACCCCCTAGGAGAAGCGCTCTCCCAGGCGGTTACATTGCGGGCACGCTCCCGAGTCCAGCATTTGCATCCATAGACGCAGAATGTAGGACTTGGCCCCGCCCACGCCCCCCGGTGCGTCATTGGATTTGATTGACAGCAGCGGGAGCCAATGGCTGTCCTGCTATCAATCTATGCAATCAAGAGGCGAGATCCCTGGGCAGAGAGGTCCATTGCGTCTCCGCTGAGGGATCAAGGGGGGTCAGGTGAGTAAAATGGGGGGGCTAGGGGGCCGGTTAGTGTCAGAAGTTTTATCACCTTAATGCATAGGATGCATTAAGGTGGAATAACATGAGGGTTTACAACCGCTTTAATTTTTAACAAAATAATTACAAGGCAAAAAGGCTGGAACATGTACAGAGTGAGTTCCTTCATTCAATTATGTCCAGAGTAGCACAATGTCTAAATACAGCCTTGATAAAAAGGTTGACGGATCAAAACTGAATATACTAAAATACCTTATATGCCCAAAATATGCCTTCATAACCAAGCCTTATTTTGATGTTTAAACAGACAGGTGAGTCAACCAAACACACTCTGAAGAGACTGGATTAAGGTTGATATAGGTCTAAAACATTTTCCCCTTGCCCGCAAAATGACAGTGTTGGGACCTGGTGATTGGCTGCTGAGGGCTCAAGCATTGCATTGTAGAGAAGCATGGGGAATATGGCATTCTCCCTTATGCCTCAATGTACCAGGATGTTGACTTGGGTATTGAAATGAGATTGGAATGCCTCTAAATTTAAGGCACTGGGGGTGTGAGTTTACAAATTGCTTTCTGCAGCACCTCCCTAGAAAGCCACAGATCTGGTGCATATTTTCATTATTTCAATATTTACCTAAATATAATTTCTGACATGACTTGTAGCAACGCTGTATCCTGGCCTAGGCCGACAAGGCCCAGGCCTAGGGCAGCACTTTGCAGGGGGGCAGCACGAAAAGAATCCCTGTCGGCTTGCGCTACACTTTTAGTGTAGCGCCAGTCTTATGGGGTGGACTGAGCTGAGAGGCAAATTTGTCTAGCGCCCCATAAAGCGGCCGCACTGTTTCTGGTATGCGGGCGGCCGGCATTCCGCAACCCGGGGGGGGGGGGGTGCCACTTCTAATTTTGACTGTCCTATCATCCTGGACCACAAACTTTCCTCATGGTGCTATGTTTTCTGCTGCACCATTGGCATAGTTATTTCTTCTTAGTCCTCTCCATAAAATTATCAGAAATTTGTGCTTAAATTAGAACTATAGGCAACACTTTTTTTTTTCATTTTGGATAGAGTAAGGGAGGGTTATAGCCCCTGTCAGTTTATTTTTTACCCCCATAGGCAAACAGGAAGTGAGAGGAAATCTATGCAAATTAAGGGAATCTAGGCCCTCAGAACTAGTGTCCCCACTCGAAAATTTCAGGGCAGGTTTTAAACAGCAAGGGGTGTGGCCTTGCCAGGTAGGGGTGGGTCATATTTAAATTAGGGGGTACACGAGTTTAGTCAGGCCTAGAGCAGCACAAAACCTAAATACACTACTGACTTGTAGACTTGAGATTTGTAGTGTAGACTCTGGTAGCAGTGTACATTTGCTTCTGCGGTGACTAATTTACACAAAGAGTAAGTAGAGTCAGTAAGTCAATTGATTCTTAGATTTATGTTTTGGGAAGAAGTAGTAAAGTACACTGCTCTGCAAAGCCTAAGGCAGACACTGCACATGTAATGACTAAATATTGCACAATATCCCATTTGGGAGAATGACTTTTACTTACTGTACCGGAGACACAATGGGAAGTGAGAGTAAATCTCCCCTCTTGGGATTTATTCACACTATGTGCAGTGAAATGCATTTTTCCCTCACTTGATACATACAGGTCATTGCTAGGGCACGAAGAAACATAGAAAAAAGTTTTCATTGTGCTCTATTCATAACACAACACATATCTGCATATCTTTTCTGCAGTGCACTAGATGGCTCTGAATGTCACTGCACTGCAGCACAATGCACTGTGCTGCTGCAAAGATACGTTAATTAAGTGAAACATTAAATCAATAAAAAAAGAAATAAAAAAAGGAAAAAGCAAGCAGTGCAATGCACAAACAATACACAGCTTTTTACTAAGGCTGACTCTGACCATGCATTTTTGGTGCAGGTTAGGATAAACCTAGCCTTAAAGAGTAATTCCACTTTCATGAAAACAAAAGTTCATGCAAATACAAATCTGAAAAACAAACTAAAGGCAAAACTTGTTTTTAGTTTTGGCTAGAGTGGAGAGGAATCAGAACCAATGCCAGTTTTACTTTTTGTTGTTTTATTCTGTTTAACTTTATCGTTGAAAGTAAAAGAAAATCCCATATTTTGTGTTGTCCCTAGAAAAGTAATAGAGGGGAAATGTTTTAATTGGGACAATAGTTCTGGTGACCTGGGGGTCCCCAAGAAATATTCTAAATTTGTAGGGATTTGCTCTCATGTCCTATTACTATGGGACGGGAAGTGAAGGGGGAAACTCCCCAGTGGGACACAGATGGCAAAAATATAGGCTGACCCGAATATAAGCCGAGACCCCTAATTTTACCACAAAAAACTAGGAAAACGTATTGACTCAAGTATAAGCCTAGGGTGAGAAATGCAGCAGCTACTTTAAGTGGAAAAGAGGGTCAACAATGCCCATTTGCAGCCTCACTATGTCCATCTGCATGCCCCACTCTGCCCATCTGCATGCCTCACTCTGCCCATCTCCCTGCTTCACTCTGCCCATCTCCCTGCCTCACTCTGCCCATCTCCCTGACTCACTCTGCCCATCTCCCTGCCTCACTGTGTCCATCTGCAGCCTCATGTACCTGATCTCCGATCTCCAGAACACCGGCGCTGTGACATGCAGTCTAGTCGGCGGCCATCCAGTTTCCCAGCAGTGAGTCAGTGTTCCGCCTATCACGGACGAGGAGAAGGCGGGGCTTTGTTACACTGGATGGCCACTGACTGGACTGCATGTCACAGCGCCGAGAGATCAGGCACATGAGGTTGCAGATGGGCACAGTGATTCGAGTATAAGCTGAGGGGGCTTTTTCAAGACACAAAAAATGTGCTGGAAAACTCGGCTTATACATGAGTATATACAGCAACTCTTTCTTACTTTATCCAAAATGTGAGTAAAAGGTTTTCCTTATAGTTCTACTTTAAATGTTACTAAAAATGTAATTTCCTTTTCAGTCTGAAGACACTGAATTTTGCAAAATTCAATGCAATCTGGCAACCTCAAGGCCTTCGGTACACAGTTAGTGTACAGAACTTGTGTGATTGGCTCACTAATTTTCCCAGAAGTCTGCACTAAGTGTCAAGTCAGATTTTAGGCATCATCTGCAATAGAAATTATATTTTTGGGATTAATTACTTCTAAAGGAATCCAGACCCTGCAACTTGCCTCATTAGAAGACTGCCTCAGCTGATTACATTGAATACAGACATTCCCAATCAGGAATCCATATTCCGAGAACATAGGTAAACATACAGCATTTTCTAAAGAACAGAAACAGGTAGGACTATGCTACACAGTTTGTTAAAATTCTTGCATTGTACATAGATCCCCAAAGGAGGATTGTGTTTTTCTCAAAAGTGAAGTTGCTCTTTAAGCTCATCACACACAATGCAAACTCTTTTAAATCTACCAAAAACGATGTAGTGCAAAGGCCAGCCTGATTGTATAGAACATGATTGTATAGTTTAGGTAGGACCTCTTGTTACAATGTTTTGATAAAGTAAATACAATTAACATGTAGTGAGCATTAGACAGGTGACAACAGATGTTCCTATTTAAGGATTTCCCCTCTATTACTGCCGTGTCATAATTTACCCTGGCACACTATTCAAGTTCGAATATTGCTAGTAAGATGTCAATCCATGTAGGCTTATAGTTATTAAAGATAGACACTGGATATTGGTTCCAGTGTTGGACAGAGGTTAACATTAAAGCTAGACACTGGATATCGTTTCCAGTGTTGGACAGGGGTTAACATTAAAGCTAAACACTGGGTATTGGTTCCAGTGTTGGACAGGGGTTAACATTAAAGCTAAACACTGGATATTGGTTCCAGTGTTGGACAGAGGTTAACATTAAAACTAGACACTGAATGTTGGTTCCAGTGTTGGACAGAGGTTAACATTAAATCTAGACACTGGATATTGGTTCCAGTGTTGGACAGAGGTTAACATTAAAACTAGACACTGAATGTTGGTTCCAGTGTTGGACAGAGGTTAACATTAAAGCTAAACACTGGATATTGGTTCCAGTGTTGGACAGAGGTTAACATTAAAGCTAGACACTGGATATTGTTTCCAATGTTGGACAGAGGTTGAAATTAAATCTAGACACTGGATATTGGTTCCAGTGTTGGACAGGTTAAAAGGTTAAAATCTCTGTCAGTCTAATACGGTGGTCTGTAGCCTCACTGGGGAGTTTTCTGAGTGGTTACTATTACTATCACTATCACTCATAAGGTAGACTAAAATAAAAGTGGCATATCATATCAAAGACTTATGGAAGACATTTGACATGAAGACTTTCAAGGTAATGCACATAATATTTCGCTGAACAATCTGTCAGCAATATTGCATTGGCCCATCATGTGTCTGGTTGCCTAGAAAAGTGATATAGACATTATGGCAGGTATGGCTCGAAAAACAGCAAGAAGATCAAAGACAAATTGAGGGAGCACAGATTTCGCTTAAGACTAAATGAAATAGATTTGATTACACAGCCTGAATCTGCTGCCAACAATCTATGGGGTTTATTTAATAAAATCCACACCAACTGGAGCTAAGCTAACCACCATAGATGTCATTCAGCAATCATTTTACACTTTACACTGGAAGAACAGCTTGAACTTAACTGACTGCTTTGGGTAACACCTCCCTCCAATTTGTATTACCAGGCTCAAATAAAAATGTAGCGTGTAGTAACCTGCCTGGTTTATGTATCCCTTCAGATCTAAGCTAGGTTACAACTGTTTATTATACGCAAGTCTGCTTATATTTATATCCAGATAAAGTTTAAAAGAAATGTAAAAAAAAAAAAAGGGGGAGAGACTTGATGGTCCATTCTGTCTTCTCTCTGCTGTCACTTTTCTATGTTTCTATAAAAATATTCTTAGTTTCCAGTCTCATCCTCATGATCAGGATACATTACCATGCTACATCAATAAAAAAAAAAAAAAAAGGTGTATGCAATCTCAAAATTTATTTTTCAGTATGGTTTTATTTCGTGCTTCATGCATAAGTTTTTTTCTTTTAACCACTTGACCACTGGGAACTTAAACCTGCTTCCTAACCACACCAATTTTCAGCTTTTGGTGCTCTCACACTTTGAATGACAATTACTCAGTCATGCAACACTGTACCCATATGAAATTGTTGTCCTTTTTTTCACACAAATAGAGCTTTCTTTTGGTGGTATTTAATCACTGCTGTTTTTTTTTTGCTCTATTAATCAAAAAAGGCTGAAAATTCGGTAAAAAATGTAATAAACAATTCTTTGTTTCTTTTAAAATTTATTGCAGGGTATTGGCGAGTATTGGCGAGTATTGGCAGAGTATTGGCAGAGTGTTGGCAGATTATTGCACAGTATTGCAGAGTATTGCAGTGTTGCAGAGTATTGGCAGAGTATTGCACAGTGTTGCAGAGTATTGGCAGAGTATTGCACAGTGTTGCAGAGTATTGGCAGAGTATTGCACAGTGTTGCAGAGTATTGGCAGAGTATTGCACAGTGTTGCAGAGTATTGGCAGAGTACTGCAGATTATTGTCACTGAGCAGCGCTGTGGGCACTACACATCCAGCCCACATTGCTACTGCAATCTCTCCCCCTCTCCCTTTGCACTGTACCAATAGGTACAGAGAGGGGAGGGAGGAACTGGCGTCACGACGTGACGTTGATTTGTTTACAAGTGATTGCTCCGTCATTTGACGGAGCAATCACGTGGTAAACAGCCGATATCACGGATGTTCCCGTGTGCGCGCCCCAGGGGGCGCATGGGAGCAAGATTCTGGGAGGACGTCCATGGATCCCTCCCAGAATAAGCCAAATTTCTGTAGCCGTCTTTCGGCTATGGCCCGGTCGGCATGTGGTTAAAATTATTATTATTATTATTTTTTTTGTGAATCTGTTGCAAAGCTTCCTAAGTGGAGATCCTCAAACCTAAAGAGCAGGTCAGTGGCCAACTGAAGGAGCGCACACAGTAGGGTTGCCACCTCATCCCTTTAAAACCAAACACATATTAATTACACAGGTTCTGTGGCTGATTAAGGTTGTAATTAAACTCACTTGGTGCCTTATCTGCTTTAAATTAGCCTCAGAAACTGTGTAATTGATATGTGTCTGGGTTTAAAGGGATGAGGTGGCAACCCTAGCACACAGAAGGATGATAACACCCCTGCTAATTGGGAGGCATTGTCAGCCTGCAACAGGCAGTGCTGTATTAGCAAGGTCTCCAGGTAAAACACTTTTTTTTTCTCCTCTGTGTGTTAAAAACCTTGTGAGGGTTCGTTCTCTTTTCTGCTGTCTATGTCCATTTTGGGAAATTTCCTTTAATTTCCTATATTGGAGATGCAACAGGAAATGAGAGGAAATCCTCTTTTAGTTGCCAATGGAATATTTGTCCCCATTAGAAGATTGCTATTTTAAAATAATTCATGTTCTGGTGACAGCTAGAATTTAGGATTTACCATCACCTTCTGTCCTTATGACAATGATCCTCAAGACAAAAGGGCCCTCCCCACCAGGGATACATAAAAACCTGACGGGGCTTTAACCATATCCTACGCTATTTAAAGTAAAGAAAAATGTTATGGCTTTAGATGCACTTTTATATTTAAAGTACATCCAAGGCTAAAATATTTTGAAAAGGGTCATTTTTTTTTTTTTTTTTTTGCCTTCTCTGACTCATTAGGGAAGTTCCCCTTCACTTCCTGTCCTGTGGATTCAACCAGGAGTGGGAGAATATCTCTCCCATGTGAGTATTTTCCCCTCTAAAGCCTCGTACACAGGGTTCGATTGTCGTATGACCGAGTGTCTGATTCTTGTCAAAGGGGCATGTGCAGGATTTTGTCTAGCATACCAGCTATTCTCAAATTGTCGTTCGACAAACACGAATGTAGTGACGTACTACGAGAGTATAAAGAGAAAGTTAATTTCTCGAGCGCCACCCTTTGGGCCCCGTCTTTTATTTGGATGGCAGATAGTATCTCTAATTCTGTTGTCTTTTTTCTGCACAATAAAAAAATTGTGTAGAATACTTGCCTATGTGTTTTTCTTCAAATGACAGTTTGGGAGTAGGCAGTTAAAAACTGCACAATGGAAAATTAACAAGAGACACCAACATAGTTGTATCTTTGATCTTAAAAACTACGCCCAATGCCCAGGCGCTGGCACTCTGAAAGGGCTCTTAGAGAGATCAAGTGTTAATAGACACACCTTTCCCAAAACACGTCAGCTGAGGAGGAAAAGGTGACAAAGGGAGTCAATGGCCATTTGGGATATATACTTTTATAGATACTTTATGTACTAAATATACTGGGGGAGATTTACTAAAACTGGTGCACACAGAATCTGGAGCAGCTGTGAATAGTAACCAATCAGCTTCCAGGTTTTATTGTGAAAGCCTAATTGAACAAGCTGAAGTTAGAAGCTGATTGGTTAATATACAAAGCTGCAGCTGATTCTGTGTCCACCAATTTTAGTAAATCTCCCCCACTGTCTTTTTGTAATGAAATATACATACAATGTTTGCAATAAATTATTTTTACATTATGTCCTCTCCTTTATATGTATAGAAAACTATGAATGAACCCTGACTTGTGCGTCATCAAGAGACAAGCAAGTATAAAAATGCCCCTACAATTTATTTGTAGCTGGCGTCTGTACCTTACCACATATCATACATTTTTAATTACCTCCTTTCAAGTTCCAGATTCTGTAAAATCACATAAAGCTTAAGGGAGCAACTTGGAAACTACGTACAGTACAATGATAGCAGCCAAAATATTATGAATCATTCTGGTTTTTAAGCATCTTACTATGACGTACAGGTCTCTAGGGTATATTTCATGACAGTGAGCAGAGGTAAAGATATGCAGTAAACAGTAGCAGCTAATCAAAGATCAGGCTTTAGCAATTTAGTGCAGTCCCAGTGATGACCTTTGATTTCTGGTTGGTTGTGTTTACTTTTTGCATATTGTTCTTCGTACTTATTAACATAGAAATCAGATTTAATGAAGAAGCAGGATATTTAGAATTATCTAAATGCACCCAGTTAATATTTTTTATTTTCTCTACAATGGAAAAACTAACAAGTTTTAGTGCCTAATACCCTTTGAGACTTCATATCGCAGGAACTAGGATTTTCAAAGGTCAGCAATGGTAGCTACCATAATTCACATTTTCTATAACATTTGAGGTGCCACAAGCAATCGGTCTTATTATTGTTTGTGTTGTATTCAGTTTGTTGTTCCCTCCTCCAACTCTTCTGCCCTTCAGTCTAGCTTGCCACCCCCAGCCCCACCCTGCTATTAGCTCAGTTTTGTTCTTGCTTTTGCAAAGTTCTTTTTACTTTACAAGAAAAAAAAAAGCTTAGAAAATGTTCTATAATGAATATGCCAAGCTGAAATGAATGTTAAATTCTACATCTGAATCTTCTTGAGGTGTTAACACTGTCTGTGGATCTTGTTCAGTCAGCATATGACCTCACTGTGCATTATGACTGGGTCTTGGGACATATGTATTTTATGTAGCCACTCTGTCATCAGAGGTGTCAAGTAAATTTAGCTCTCCTTGGTAGCAGGCTAATTTTAAGTGTTTCTCATTTGGTTTCTCCCCTAGTATCAGTATTGCTGAAGTTCCTTGCTGCTGCCACTAGGTGTAACTGGCACTCAGGGCAAAAGTAATGGGGGCAGTGACAATCTTGTGCTATTGAGCATTTGTGTCCCCTCTGGCCACCACTAGTTGCTTCCTGGCAATTGGTACATGTTTAGGGAGTGGCCTAATGAGCTATCTTCCCCCAGGCTTCAGCCTGGGGAGGTGCATGCAATGGTTTCTGCTGGGTAGGCTTTGGACCTGTACAGGTCTTAGTACCAAATTCCTCAAGCTGCCCTGCCTGGTCGAGGAGGGCATGGTTTCTAGATGGAAGAGCCAGAGAAAAAAATCCTGCTGGAGTGGATGGTTGTGTTCCCTCAGAGGATCCTGGCACTCCCTTGGATGGAGGAAAATGTCTGGCAGAGTCTGGAGCCCTGCTACTAATGGAGACCTATACCCTAACCCCCTCTCCCTGTTAGTCTGAACAATGAAACCTGAAAAAAAGACTAAAGTGACTGATGCCCATCATTGTCGTGACGCCACTACGGCCACAAATCCACCCTGGGGTAATGTCAGCCCTCTCCCTGTGCTGGAGGCAAGTTATCCTCCACCCCAGACAAGAGGGGTGCTACATTTACATACAGAGCCAGAACACAAATAAGTAATATACAGTATCTCACAAAAGTGAGTACACCCCTCACATTTTTGTAAATATATTATTCTATCTTTTCATGTGATAACACTGAAGAAATAACACTTTGCTAAAATGTAAAGTAGTGAGTGTACAGTTTGTATAACTGTGTAAATTTGCTGTGCCTTCAAGAAAACTCGACACAAAAAAAAAAGTGAGTACACCCTAAGTGAAAATGTCCAAATTGGGCCCAAAGTGTTAATATTTTGTGTAGCCACCATTATTTTCCAGCACTGCCTTAGCAACTTTCCGACCGGCGCACGACGATGTACGTCCCCTTTTTGAAGAGGGATATCTCGGTAACGGCAGCAGCTGCTGCCACAACCGAGATATCCATCTCTTCAGGCGCCGGTCGGCATTCCGATAATGGTGGTCATCGCGGCAAATGCGCCGCGAGATCACAGCTATCGGCGGTGGGAGAGGTGCCCCCCCCTCCCGCCGCTCTCCCGCGCCTTCCGCCACTTACTGGAGCCGTCGGCAGCGGCGGAAGCGATCGTGTCCTCCTCCGTGCTGGGTATAGAGGCGAGTGAGGCTAAGATGGCCGCCACCCATCTCTATACCATAGCAGGGCGGAAGCGACGTCAAAACGTCACTTCCGCCCATCCCTCTTAATGGAACATTTTCCAAATGTCATTTTTTTAAATGACATTTTTTTTTATTTTTTTTGCATTTAAGTCCAAATATGACATCTGAGGACTTTTTGACCCCAGATCTCATATTTAAGAGGACCTGTCATGCTTTTTTTCTATTACAAGGGATGTTTACATTCCTTGTAATAGGAATAAAAGTGAGCCAATTTTTTTTTTTTTAAATAAATAAAATCAAGAAAAATAAATAAGAAAAAAAAATAAAAAATTTTTTAAAGCGCCCCGTCCCGACGAGCTTGCGCGCAGAAGCGAATGCATACGTGAGTAGCGCCCGCATATGAAAACGGTGGTCAAACCACACATGACCCCAGATCTCATATTTAAGAGGACCTGTCATGCTTTTTTTCTATTACAAGGGATGTTTACATTCCTTGTAATAGGAATAAAAGTGAGCCAATTTTTTTAATTTTTTTAAATAAATAAAATCAAGAAAAAGAAATAAGAAAAAAAAATAAAATTTTTTTAAAGCGCCCCGTCCCGACGAGCTCGCACGCAGAAGCGAACGCATACGTGAGTAGTGCCCGCATATGAAAACGGTGGTCAAACCACACATGTGATGTATTGCTGCGATCGGTAGAGCGAGAGCAATAATTATAGCCGTAGACCTTCTCTGTAACGCAAAACATGCAACCTGTAGAATTTTTGAGGGTAAAAGTTTGATGCCATTCCACGAGCGGGCGCAATTTTGAAGCGTGACATGTTAGGTATCAATTTACTCGGCGTAACATTATCTTTCACAATATATAAAAAAATTGGACTAACTTTACTGTTTTTTATTTTTTTATTCAAAAAAGTGAATTTTTTCCAAAAAAAGTGCGCTTGTAAGACCTCTCCGCAAATACGGTGGGGAAAAAAGTATTGCAATGACCGCCATTTTATTCTCTAGGGTGTTAGAAAAAAAACAATATATAATGTTTGGGGGTTATAAGAAAAAAAACAATATATAATTTTTGGGGGTTATAAGTTTTTTTTCTAGCAAAAAAAACTGTTTTAAACATGTAAACACCTAAAATCCAAAACGAGGCTGGTCTTAAAGTGGTTAACTCCCTTGGGCATGGAGTTCACCAGAGCTTCATAGGTTGCCACTGGAGTCCTCTTCCACTCCTCCATGACGACATCATGGAGCTTGTGGATGTTAGAGACCTTGCACTCCTTTACCTTCCATTTGAGGATGCCCTACAGATTCTCAATAGTGTTTAGGTCTGGAGACATGCTTTGCCAGTCCAGCACCTTTACCCTCAGCTTCTTTAGCAAGGCAGTGGTCTTCTTGGAGGTGTGTTTGGGGTCGTTATTATGTTGGAATACTGCCCTGCGGCCCAGTCTCCGAAGGAAGGGGATCATGTATGTCACGGTACATGTTAGCATTCATGGTTCCCTCAATGAACTGTATCTCCCCAGTGCCGGCAGCATAATAACGTTTGGGGTCGTTATTATGTTGGAATACTGCCCTGCGGCCCAGTCTCCGAAGGAAGGGGATCATGTATGTCACGGTACATGTTAGCATTCATGGTTCCCTCAATGAACTGTATCTCCCCAGTGCCGGCAGCACTCATGCAGCCCCAGACCATGACACTCCCATCACCATGCTTGACTGTAGGCAAGATACACTTGTCTTTGTACTCCTCACCTGGTTGCCGCCACACACGCTTGACACCATCCAAACCAAATAAGTTTATCTTGGTCTCATCAGACCATAGGACATGGTTCCAGTAATCCATGTCCTTAGTCTGCTTGTCTTCAGCAAACTGTTTGCAGGCTTTCTTGTGCATCATCTTTAGAAGAGACTTTCTTCTGGGACGACAGCCATGCAGACCAATTTGATGCAGTGTGCGGCATATGGTCTGAGCACTGACAGGCTAACCCCCCACCCCTTCAACCTCTTCAGCAATGCTGGCAGCACTCATACTTCTATTTCCCAAAGACAATCTCTGGATATGAAGCTGAGCATGTGCACTCAACTTCTTTGGTCGAAAATGGCGAGGCCTGTTCTGAGTGGAACCTGTCCTGTTAAACCGCTGTATGGTCTTGGCCCCCGTGCTGCAGCTCAGTTTCAGGGTCTTGGCAAACTTCTTATAGCCTAGGCCATCTTTATGTAGAGCAACAATTCTTTTTTTTAGATCCTCAGAGAGTTATTTGCCATGAGGTGCCATGTTTGAACTTCCAGTGACCAATATGAGAGAGTAAGAGCGATAACACCAAATTTAACACACTTGCTCCCCATTCACACCTGAGACCTTGTAACATTAATGGGTCACATGACACCGGGGAGGGAAAATGGCTAATTGGGACCAATTTGGACATTTTCACTTAGGGGTGTACTCACTTTTGTTGCCAGCGATTTAGACATTAATGGCTGTGTGTTGAGTTATTTTGAGGGGACAGCAAATTTACACTGTTATACAAGCTGTACACTCACTACTTTACATTGTAACAAAGTTTAATTTCTTCAGTGTTGTCACATGAAAAGATATAATAAAATATTTACAAAAATGGGAGAGGTGTATTTACTTTTGTGAGATACTCTATATATTTTTATTTTTAAATACTGTTTTCACTTTTATTTCATCTCCTTCTGCTTCTTTGTTGCCACTTACTATCTACATACATACATACATACATCCCAGCATATCATTTGTCACTGCAGGTTTACTGATGGTGACAGCAGTAGACCATACCTGCATAATGCAAGCTGAAAAGGCCACTTAGTCTTCACTGGAAGTTAATGTGGCAGGGGCGTGGGAGCATAAGTGGGAGACAGGGACAGAGTATTGTCATCCCTTAACAGGAAGCATTTGAGAAAGAATTATCAAAGCAGGATCACCAGGTATTATTTTAGGGAAAGCTACAGATTTAAAACGATTGAAAATTTCTTTTGAAATTATATTAGCGTGAAAGCGTATATGAGATTGGGTTTATGTACACTTTAATTAAATGTGTAAATGGGTCCATGTAGTTTCTCTTTCAAAACACACAGTAGTGCAGTTTGATGTAAACCTTCAAAAGCAGATGTCCATCACTCTTATAGGCCCCTTTCACATGGGCGCCTCCTCTAATCGGAATCTGCTTGCTCAGTGTGGGATCCCCGCTGAGCAGGTTGATGACAGATCCGTGTTCGCTCCACTATGCAGAGAATATATGGACACAGTCCCGCTTTCCTATCTGGGGCAATAGAATGGAAACTGACCGCCTGTCCATTTCCATCTGATGCCGTCCGATCCGCTGGACCGATGGGGAATAGGACCACCATCCGTTTGTTTTTGGCAGACAGGATCGGATCGGATGGCGGTGGGTGTCAACAGACATGTGTCCACTAACTTCTGCCCCTCCATTGAAGAGACTGGAGGGTCCGATCAGGTCCACCTGAAAAACTGACAGGTGGACCTGATCGGACAGCTCGTGTGAAAGGGGCCTTTGCATGCACTGCTATGTAGAATTCACTTTGCTTAGCAGAAAATCACATGAGCAGTAATGCAAAGATCAATGCACACCTGGCTGCAAGCCGATTGACTGATACTGCTTTCCCTGATGGTCCTCTTCCCTGCTGGAATAGTGTTCGATAGCCCAGTGGCTCCAATAGCCATGGCTAAAAAGGATGTCTATGGAGTTTGTGAGTTCAGAACACACTAGGGTTGTTTTACTAAAACTGGAACGTGCAAAATCTGGTGCAGCTCTGCATAGAAACCAATCAGCTTCCAGGTTATTTTTTCTCAAAGCCTAAGGCCCCTTTCACACTTATACGACTTGTCCCACGATTTGGGACTGCAAAGTAGCATGACAAGTCGTTCCCCATGATTTCCAATGACAGCCATTCATATTAGTACGACTTCAAGTTGTTCTGACTTCAAAGCAGTCCCTGCACTACTTTGGTCCGATTTTGATGCCACTTACACAGGCATTCCTAGAAATCGCGGCAAAAATCACAGCAAAATCGCGCGACTTTAAAGTTGCACAAGTTTGAAAGGGGCCTAAGAGCCCTTTCACACTGAGGCAGAAATAGCACCTGTAAAGCGCCTGAAAACTGCCTCTCATGCCGCCCAAATTTGAAAGCCTGAGTGCTTTCACAATGGGGCGATGCGCTTGCGGGACGTTAGAAAAAGTCCTGCAAGCAGCACATTTGGGGCGGTTTAGGAGCGCTGAATACATCGCTTTCCAAAATGCGCCTGCCCATTGCAATGAAATTCGCTTAGGAAGCGCAGCAACATGGGTGTTTTTGAACCCCCTTCTTCGGCCACTAGCGGGGGGTTAAAAGTAGATAATTGGTAGATAATTGGTCACCATGGCTGTGCTCATTCAGTATGATATTACCACAGTAATCAAATAAGAACAATCCTTGCACAATTGTGTTATTTTTTCTATTTAGTGAACTGCTGTGTGTTCAAACATTTCTTAGATGTGACACTTTAAGCAGTATTAGGTCTAAACACATTTAATGTGCAGTATCTGCTACGACTGAATTTGTTTAGTTTTTTTTAGGCTTTTTCCTTTTATTTTTACCTGGTGATCCAGCCAGTAACACATCTCCCTTATTAGGGTGTCTGCATTCTGGATGGAGAAGCAACAGAAATACCTTTTGGAAAGCAGCATTGTGAACCACTTCCATACCGGGCCTATTCTGGCACTTCTCTCCTACATGTAAAAATCATAATTTTTTTTGCACAAAATTACTCAGAATCCCCAACCATTATATATGTTTTTTTAGCAGACACCCTGGGTAATAAAATGGCGGTCATTGCAACTTTTTATCTCGGACAGTATTTGCACAATCATTTTTCAAACGCTTTTTCTTTGGAAAAAGAACGGTTTCATGAATTCAAAAATAACAAAACATTTATATAATGTGAAAGATGATGTTACGCCGAGTAAATAGATACCTAACATGTCACGCTTTAAAATTGCTCACACTCGTGGAATGGCGCCAAACTTCGGTACTTAAAAATCTCCATAGGCAACACTTTGAAATTTTTTACAGGTTACCAGTTTAGTGCTAAAATTGTTGCACACGCTCTAACGCACACTGTGATACCTCACATGTGTGGTTTGAACAGCGTTTACATATGTGGGTGGGACTTGCGTGTGCGTTCGCTTCTGAGCGCAAGCTACCGGGGACAGGGGTGTTTTAAATAGAAAAAATATTATTATTTATTTTTGTATTTTACTTTTACACTTTTTTTTACATTTTTTTTTATTAATTTTTTTGATCACTTTTATTTTTATTACAAGAAATGTAAACATCCCTTGTAATAGGAATCTATTATGACAGGTCCTCTTTATGGAGAGATGCTGGGTCAATAAGACCCGACATCTCTCCTCCAAGCTGGAAAGCATGAGATCGAGAAAAAAAATTCACGATCTCATGCTGACAGCCGCGATCGCGGCTTTGTTTACATCCGGGCCTCCAACGGTCATAGAGATGACTGGTGACCGTCTGGTCACTGGAAATCTCTATCGTTGTCATCCGGCGCCAACCGATTCTTTCTCCGGGCTCCCAATGGCACGGGAGAGCCCGGAGAAGCACCGGATGACGGCGGGAGGGGGGATGTCCCCTCTCATCGCCTATAAGAGCGATCAAGCGGCGGAGGTTGCCACCTTTTCTCCAAGCCAAACCCGAACACTTTAGCGGCGCAGGGCAATTTTTTTTTGTAGTATACACTATAGGATTACAAAAGACCTAGCATGGCAAAAAGTGGGTGTGGCCAAATTGTTTTTTCTGACATCATCGGCCTGCCCCCCAGTGATGCCGAAGCTGCCCTCAGACAGCCGTCCACAGCTCTTGGACACCAACAGATTTGTGTGGGTCTCATTATCTCGGTTACTTGGGGAGCCACAGCTCAGTCAGAATAACGTGTCCACTTTTCAGGCGGACTGAAACCCGGACACATGATTCAAACTGTCCGGGTGAATCCTGGACAGGTGGCAACCCTAGGTGGAACTGCCGCGATGATTATTCTTATCGTGCACAGAATCGCTGTCTGGAAAGAATGATATCTGAATGATGCCTGTAGCTGCAGGCATCATTCAGATATCCCCGCACAAAGTCAAGGACGTCATTTGACTATGTGCGGTATGGAAGTGGTTAATCTGGGTAAAGGGTAGTGTTAGATGTACTAGCAGGTTTGAATTTACTAACAGTTCGAAACCAAACTCCAGCTAACACTCTTTAAGCAGATACAGCAGCAGTTTTTTTTTTTCTTGCGCTAAAGGGTTTCCAAAAAGAAATAAAAGCTTATAACTGTAAGCCCCCCTGTCAGTGGTTTGGATGGATTGTCTCAGCCCTCAAACTGCTACATCTGAAGGACAAAAAGTTATTTTTGAAAGCAACAGACATAGCGACCAGATCACCCAGTGAAAATAAAATAAAGAAAGACAGAAAAACGCATTTAAGAATTGGTAAGCTGCAATATAATTTATGTTCGCTTTTGGGTTTAATACTGCTTTAAACTATAATGTTTATAATACTTATTAACAAACTACCCACAGTACGCTAATAATCCACCACAACTTGCAGGAGCAAACTACTCCATGACACGTATTTAAGCCCTGTAAATCTGTATAAATAAACTGACAAACTGTCTGCTTTACACATCCTTGTAATTTTTTGTTTAATCTACACTGCATGCCTTGGAGTTCTGTTCTGTAAGCAGAAGAAAGGGGAATCAGCTAGGATCATGGCAAGAAGCCAAATTTGTCATCACACATTTTCAACCATACAAGGAATTCTAGAAAGATCCTCTGCATTCAGAAACTTTACAAAAGAAATGATTTACAATAGAAAACCTTGTATACCGTGTGTAAACGGTGTGCTGATGTTTGCATAAGTCAGCAGGCCATAGTAATCGGTCAGAAACTATTTTCCTTTGTTCAGCAGTTCTTTGATGAAACATAAGGTCAGACTGGTAGCTATAGATAGGGATTTTGTCACTTGTTGCAGGTATTTAACACTTTGGGTGGGTCATCTACCCCTGCTGCACACTGTGGTTCCTCCTGCTGTTTTGTACTTCCTGTAGTAATGTATGAGAAGTATGGGAGACGTATGGGAGAGAGCACAGCCTGTGGCAGGGGGAGCAGTTATTCTACATACATGGAAGTGTGGAATACACACAGTAGCCAGGGAGTAGAACAAATTTGGCTTTTCAACATATGGGTCACCAGAAAGGTAAGTATATATTCTCTTCTATTATAGGCTGCATTGTTTGTAGTAGTGACCCTGTGGGGACAGGATCATTTTTGCTATTTATTAAAGTCTGTTTTTTAATGTACGTAAAGAAAATAAAGAAAGCACGTTTGTAAAGAAAAAAACAAACAAAAACATAACAAACATGTTATACTTGCCTACTCTATGCAGTGGTTTTGCACAAAGTAGCCCCAATCCTCCTCTTTGCGGGTCTTCTGTAGGCGTTTTGGGCCCCTCTCCCTTGCTGAGTCCCCACTCTTGCCATTGGGACACTCGTGCCTGCTTGCTTCTGAGCCAACACTCTGTGTTCATAAGACACAGAGAACACGGCTGAGCCCCGCCCCCTGCTCCCTCCTCCCTGGCTGTGATTGTCAGCAGTGGGAGCCAATGGCTTCTGCTGCTGCATCTCAGCCCATGAGAAGGGAGAGACCAGGGAGAGTCTCGGCTCTTGTGCACATTGCTGGATTGAGATCAGGCTAAGGTAAATATTAGGAGGGACTGAGGGGGGAGCTGCACACTGAAAGTTTTTTACCTTCATGCATAGAATGTATAAGGCCCCTTTCACACTGGGGCGGGGAGCCGCGGTAACGGTAAAGCAGCGCTATATTTAGCGCTGCTTTACCGTCGTTTTAACCGCGGTTTTCGGCCGCTCGCGGTGCAGTTTTACTCCCCGTGAGCGGCCGAAAAAGGGTTAAAGACCCCCGCAGAGCGCCGCCGTAGCGGCGCTTTGCGGCGGTATTGCCGCGGTTTCACTGCGGTGTCCCATTCTAATCAATGGGAAGGAGCGGTGAACACACCGCTCCTATACCGCTCCAAAGATGCTGCTAGCAGGACTTTTTTTGTCATCCTGCTAGCGCACCGCTCCAGTGTGAAAGCCCGCCGGCTTTCACACTGGAGTTAAAGGGGCCGGATTTTTTCATGCTAACAGGCGCTATTTTTAGCGCTGTACCGCATGAAAAACGCCCCGGTGTGAAAGGGGCCTAAGGGTAAAAAACTTTCAGCCTCTAGGACCACTTTGAGCACTTGAGGCTTAGTTACATAGTTATTAGGTTAAAAAAAGGACAATCTCTCTAGATGGTTCTCTCCAAAATCATTCAGGATTCTCCAGATCTTTTTTTTTTTTTTTATTTGTGGTTGAACTGGATGGACTTGTGTATTTTTTTCAACCTAACTAACTATGTAACCAGACCACCAGGTAAAACTCTTGACAGATTTGTTTGACCTCTCCTCTGAAGATCAAACAGGGCTGTATAATAATGCTAGATAGACCTGAATGGTGAATTTGGAGAGAACTATCTACAGAGATTAGGTCCCCCAAGGTGGGGAAGGTGTTTTGAGACATATTTGACTAGAAAAGAAGGGGACCCCTAGTGGTGGACTTTGAAGGCACGTACAACAATAAAGTAAATAAAGAACAATTGTATTTATACATTAGATGGATATAAAATCATGTTATAAAAAACATATATGTGTTTATGAACAACATAGTAGTTGACAAAACGCCATACGATTAACTAGTGAACTGTCACTTATACATGGTACGATTAACTAAAGAGCTTGTCACCCTACGCGTTTTGAAGCGCTGGAAGTCTCCTTCCTCATAAAATTGTTCTGTATTTACTTTGTTGTTGTACGTGCCTTCATAATCCACCACTAGGGGTCCTCTTCTTTTCTAGTTTTTTTATTATTGGATGTGGCACAACAAAATTGCAGAGCACTGCCGTTCTATACATATCTTTACATATTTGATGTATAGGTCATAAAGTTGGGGAGAGCAAATTATTTGACTGGTGGTGGCGAACATGTGATGATTTGCTTAACATAACTCTAAGGACCACAAGGACACTCTTAAAGACTTTACTTTACGTGGACTTTCTTTTTTCTTGCATATAAGGTCACATATTCAGTGATTTAAAAACATTTTATTTTGGACTTGCAAAAGCCCCCCCCCCGCCCCAAAGCACACCCCCCCCTCTCCTGACCTGCCAGGCTTCATGCTTGGATGCTCCTTTTTTTTATTCTATTTTAGCGTGGGGTTCCACTTAAAATCCATACCAGACCCGAAGGTCCCACCAACTTTTTTTTTTTTTACCAGCCAATGTTTTTTTTTATTTTTTACTCAGCTATCAGTGGGGGGAACCCATTGACAGCTAATGACTCATCGAATTCCCGGCCCCGTTCCTTAACAACCAGTTTTTACTGCGCCCTGATTGGGCAAAACTTTGCCCAATCAGGGTGCAGAATGCACTGTGCAGCACGTAGTGCATTGCAGGGCGTTTGGCGGGGGCAAATGCGGGTGTTCCCTGAATAGGGCGAACAGCCAATGTTCGGCCCTAACTCATGCTCGGGCCGAACCGTTCATCCAACACTATTCAAAGGTTAGGATTTTGTGATTTTGTATAATTTTGTGGTTTTTATTCCCATGATTTGTTTATTGATTATACATATATGTATAGATTATACGTATATGTATGCATTAATATATTTGTTTGTAGGTGGTAATATAAGACAATATTGAAAGATAATATAGGGCAGCGCTGCACTTTATCACTATATATATATATATATATATATATATATATATATATATATATATATATAATTTGGCTTCACAACATACACAAGCACAAAAACAGCACAAATGGCATGAAGACCCTTGTAGAGCTAAAAACTCCACTTGAACACTCGAATGAAAACATACTGTATGAACTTTGAATGCACAGCTGTAAGAAGGAGCCTTTACTGTGTTGCATGTGGAAGAAAAAATATTGATGTCTACGGTATATACTTTACTGTTCTTTTATGTTTTTGATACTTTTAAGTGCTGTCAAGGGATCAAGTTTAATAGAGATTTCGGAAGAGCCACTTTTATGTTCCTAGATTTAAGCTGCTGTCTATTTCAACCATGTTCTCTTAAAAATTGTAGCATCGGTGATCTGAGAAAGAGCCTAGACAGGAGACGGGCAGACGTGTCAATAACCACCCCATTTACCAGGATGTTAATGGAAGGAAATGATGATGTATAGCCTTTGTATAGTGCTGCTAGCACACGACCTGCTGTCATCTTAATACTTCATATAATCGTGAATGCAGCTTTAAATAGCACAAGCTGATAGGGATCATTTTTGACATTCACTAAATGACACTGAACAAGGAGTCAGCCGCTTCTACTAGCTGTGATCAGCCAACAAAGTACTCACTGAATCTTCTTGGTAAAGTTCTTTGAGACTATCCCTCCTTCTTTCTGCTGTTCTTCATGGTTACCTAGAAAAGGAAACATCAATAGACAGATTTAGCCACTCAGATAGAAACACCAGCTAACAACTGACTTTGTTTATAGCTTTAGAAATAATGAAACTATGGAAAATGTATTTTTTTAGCATAATTATGTCTACTTTATATTTTTTTAAACATAAGCTGGCTTAATTTATAAGGCACGGTGAAGAATATTGATGTGCAAAGGGCAATACATGCAGTTAATGGGTTGTGAACAAGGTTCTGTAGGTTTGTTCTTAAGTTGATTTTGAAAGTAAGTTGGAACAGGTACATTTTTTTAAGTGTAACTCCAGCCAAAAAATTTATTTTTACGTGTTGGAAAGCATAGGGAAGGGTTAACTGGCCATGTAGTGATGTGGAATTGCTGACATGCCCACTGTACAATAGGTGGCAGCATGGAGTGAGCAGCAAGATGGCCCCCCGACAGTGTCTGGGACCAGCGCAACGTCACGCTGCCTCCGTTCTTAAAGTGTTACTAAACCCAGGACCCTGAATTCACTATATCTAATCTCCCACAGTACACAGAACATGGAAATGCAATTATTTTAGTAAATATAAACTTCTAAATACCCTTTCTTATCAGCAGTATATACAAGTCTTGTGACTTTTATCCGTGTCTGGTTAAAACTTGTAGGATGAGTTTTCATTCTGCACTGACTGTTCTATCAGGATGCAGGACCCTCTATCTGGACAGTGCTGATTGGCCTTGTGCTGATCACATACACCCTCCCAAGGAAAAAAAAGCAATACACACCAAACTGAGCATGTGCAGCCTTTCCCCTGGCTCTGTATTAACAGGAAATATATTGGGGGCGCAACGAGGAGGATTAACCCCTTAGGTTCCACAGTGAGTATAGCAAGCATGCTTTACTGAATATACAGACTGATTTTTCTGTTGTGGGTTTAGTATGCGTCATATGTAAATCAGATGTTTGTAACTTAGTGACTGCCTGTATACCATTAGCAGTCAATCAAAATTTAGCATTGCCCATGGCTTTTTGTCTTACCAAAGGGTAATCCCACCAAACCTAATAGTTTAGTTAGTTGGAGCATGATAAGCTGTATTGGTCGCTGCAAAATCTACTTTCATAATTCCTGACTGTTCCTCTCCACCTCTCGCTGCTGAATATACCATTATACAAAATAAATATAAGATTCAAAGAGGGCAGAAAATCAGCATTATATGACAGCTTGTTGGGAAAAGACCTGCATGCATTCTGGTGCATTGACATGCATTTTTCTATTAAGCCCCTTGCACACGGGTGTCATCATTTACTGATGTTTACTCAGGAACATGTGACACCTGTGTGCAAGGGGCCAAAACTGTGGGGTTGATTTACTAAAGGCAAATAGACTGTGAACTTTGTGAAGTGCAGTTGCTCCAGATCTTAGTAAATGAGCAGAAGCTCTGTTGACTTCCACCATCCAATCACATTTTTTTTATTTGTTTTTTTTCCTTGCATGTAATTGGGTATTCTTTACAAAGTGAAACTTTACCTAATTTACTAAGCTCTGGAGCAACTGCACTTTGCAAAGTGTGCAGTCTTTTTGCCTTTAGGCCCCATTCACACATTTGTGTGACTTGCCCTGCGACTTGGGACTGCAAAGTCGCATGATAAGTCGTACCCCATGATTTCCAATGAGTACAGTTCAGAACTGTGCAACTTCAAGTCACAGCTACTTCAAAGTAGTCCCTTCACTACTTTGGTCCAACTTGGAAGCGACTTGAGAAAGAATCCAGGCCTTTCTTTAAACAATCTACTGAACTGGCCAGAACCAGCTCTTGAGGGAGTATATTACACATTTTTACAGCTCTTACTATGAAAAAGCCTTTCCATATTTGGAGATTAAATCTCTTTTCCTTCAGACGTAAAGAATGCCACCTTGTCCTCTGTGATGACCTTAAAGTCAATAACACAACACCAAGTTCACTATATGGACCACTTATGTATACATGTTGATCATATCCCCCCTTAATCTCCTCTTCTCAAGAAAGAATAAATTCAGTTCCTCTAATCTTTCCTCATGGCTGAGTTCCTCCATGTCTCTTATCAGTTTTGTTGCCCTTCTCTGCACTTTCTCCAGTTCCCCGATATCCTTTTTGTGAATTGGTGCCCAAAACTGAACTGCATATTCCAGATGAGGTCTTACTAATGATTTGTACAGGGGCAAAATTATATCTCTCTCGCTGGAGTCCTTACCTCTCTTAGTACATGAAAGGACTTTGCTCGCTTTAGAAACTGCAGGAGGATAGACATTTTCAACTGACGGATGGGTACTAATCCAGCAATGCATCAGTGTAGTACTAATGACTCCTTTCTCTAATGCCAGCCTGTGATTTTAACCAGACAGAAATCTCAGCTTTGGCTCCACTGTTTCATCACATCAGTCGACTACTTGGCCAACGTGTACAAATAGTGTATATTTTTCAATTTCCTCTTATTGGCCTGCTGAACAATGGAAGCCGCAGTGAAATACTTAGAGAGCTAGTCTGTATAATTTCCATTTGACCTTTGAACATTCCATGTTTCATTTGAGGAAAACGCACTTTATACGTGGCAGTAATGAGGCAGTACATTAGTTATTTTAATGGATCTTAATTATAAAAATGATCTATGCTAGCAGTCACTGTCCTGATTCTCCCCTCCCTGTCAGCTGTTCCTTGGTTTATTTGCATCCTCAAAGTCCTTTGATGCAGCTGTTACTTGAGGTTCTAAGAAGGGTCATTTACCACCAAGAATCCTTTTCACACTTCAGTTGGTTAAAGATGTTAAAAAATAGAACTCTTTCTTTTTCTGAGCGCTAATAATAGTTATTTTGTGGCATTCAGTAATCTACAGGAGACACCACCATTTCAGATTCAGACAGTTGGCCTGAGCATGGGTTGACTGGATCTTGGGTCACAAATGGACACAAAGGGCTTTTCAAGACTTTTATATCCCTAGGAAACAATTGAAGCATTAGGTCTCATGCATATTGGATGTTTTTTTCTGCTGCTCCTACAGGCATTTTTTCCTGCCTCTAAATGTCCCTGCATGCTAGCCTATGGGGCTGATTTACTAAAACTGGTGCTTGCAGAATCTGGTGCAGCTGTGCATGGTAGCCAGTCAGCTTCTAACTTTAGCCTGTTCTATTAAGCTTTGATAATAAAACCTGGAAGCTGATTTGTTTCTGTGCAGAGTTGTGCCAGATTTTGTACACTCCAGTTTTAGTAAATCAACCTCTATGTGTCTGCACATATAGACATTTAGAGGAGGTTAGAGGTAGGAGCGTTTAGAGCAGAATAAAAACTCTTGATGCGCCTAAACACGTCTAAATGCGTGTAAACCTAAGCGATAGGCAAGTTTAGTGATTTAGTGTTGATGCATTTCAATGGCCAGAATAAATTATTATTCTGGCCAATGAAATTAATTAACACCCAAGTGCTTGATGTGCCTAAACGTGCCTAAACGCGTTACACGAGTTTACAAGCCAAGAAGAAAGGCTTCTAGGAAAGTTAGCAAAACGTCCAGTGTGCATGAGGCCATAACGTGGTGCTCACTGTTACTGACAACATTAACCTGTTAGTTCCGACAAAGCAACAAATATGCGGCCCCTTTGCGGGTGGGCCTTGACGCCGAGAGGCCACATATTTGCGTACCAAAATGTTAACAAACATGTGCTGAGAGCGCACGCTCCTGACACAGTTACCAGCGCCTAACGGAAAGCGTTTGCTACTAGGGATCGGGAGCTTTCCCAACATGACCGATGTGTCCGATGTGATAGCCAATCATGGAGGGATTAGGGACAGCCCGTCCCATAAGGGTGTATGGGCGCCGCCTCCCCTATCCTTGCCGCCGCCACGCCCTATTCATGCATCCGGCCCCTTTCAGGACGTCGGGCGCTTGAATTACAGTGGTGTGGGTGTATTTTTGAAGCACCTGATTAGATCCAGAGGCTCTAATAGGCTTTAAAATAGGGTGGATTCCGGGTGCATAGCATTGCCCTCGGAGCCCACCCGGGTGTGTTAGAATACTGAATGAATAGTCACTATTCTCACAATGAATCACCTCTGCGCTAATCAGGAAGCGCGGCTCTGAGACACGTTTCCCAATTGGCCATTGCAATTGGCCTAGGAGGAGGAGGGAGGAGACGCACAGAGGAAGTTGCCGTGATACTGAAAAGGAGAGCAGGGGAAGATGCCGCAAGTCAGGAAGCGCTGCCTGCCATAGAGGGGAAGGAAAAGCCTCAGTGATGCCAAGGAGGAGAGCAGAGAAACTGTTGCCTGTTGGAAAGCTCTGCCAAACATAGAGGGGAAGGAAAAGCCGCAGTGATGCCGAGGAGGAGAGCAGGGGAAACCGTTGCCTGTCGGGAAGTGCTGCCCATTATAGAGGGGAAGGAAAAGCCTCAGTGATGCCAAGGAGGAGAGCAGAGAAACCGTTGCCTGTTTGGAAGCTCTGCCCAACATAGAGGGGAAGGAAAAGCCGCAGTGATGCCGAGGAGGAGAGCAGGGGAAACTGTTGCCTGTCGGGAAGTGCTGCCCATTATAGAGGGGAAGGAAAAGCTGCAGTGACGTAGAGGAGGAGAGCAGGGGAAACCTGTCAGGAAGCGCTGCCCACCATAGAGGGGGTAAGTGCCGGGCTCCTAACCGACCAACCAGGTGCCCCCCAAAAAATTGTAACACCAGCCGCCACTAGCGGTCACATGATAATAAACCCTGCCACGCCTCCCAGCATCAGAAACCCCTTAAAGGACTGGGAGGCACCTGTGTTAAGGGGTTAAGATATTGAAAGGCTACTAATTGGTAAAACAGGAAAGCTGGCTATACACCAGTAGAATTTAATTTGAACATTTGTTAGAAATTCTTAAAAATCTTTTTGTCAGAGCTTTCCATCTTGCCATCATTGAGTCAACTAACTTTGTCTGAAAGTAAGTAGACATATCAAGAGGCCTATGGCCGATGTAATGGGGCTTCCTGATGACCTCAGGAAGCTCAGTTACATTGGCCATAGACCTCTTAATATGCCTACCTATGTTATCCTTTGTGCAAGTTGCCATTTGGCTTTTAATAAATCCATTTGTTGTACGTGCTACACATAGTCTGGCGCCCCCTTGTGTTCCCTTTTGTGTGTTCCCCTTTGGCTGCTCAGGCAGTGCAAAGCTGGACCTACTGACTACTATGAGCATATAACGTCTCATTTACAAGAGCAGCAAACTTTGCAAATGTTTCCAGTTTTGAATCAAATAAATATAATGTTTAGAAATGTTAAAGTGTATATGGTTAACAAACACTTACGGTACTTCTACATACATATAACTGTGTTGTACACGCAGCGTGACATTTTTGTTGGATTTCTTTTTGAAAACAAAATGCAACTGATTTTAACACATGTAAATAAATAAAAATGCAGGAAAACACATTTGAATAATTAGAGATGTGAGTAAACTGAAATTAATATGCATGAAAACTAAAGAAAAAAAAGCATAGAAAAAAACTGTGAAATAAAACTGCTTTACTTCCATTAACATGCTTCAGCATGCTGAGGAAATCTACTTGTGAGTGAATAAAATATGTTCCCTATAAAAGTAAACAGAGCTACAAAACAATGCCTTCCCCCACAGTCAGTCATTCATCAAACCTACACGGAGACATGGGCTCATTAAATACATAGCATATTGCAATGTACAATTACACTATATTAGCATAGCTATTTTAAAACTTAAAGTGGTTGTAAACCTCAGACATGAAATGTGAAGAAATCGTATTCCCGTATAGTGTGTACTTGCCTCAATTAATAGCACAAAGTGTCATTTCTGTCTGCTGCTTCATTCCTCTGCTATCAGCATGAATCATTTCTGACAAGTTTTCCTGACACCAAGAGAAAAATAGTGACAGGGAGGGACCTCCATCTGATTGACAGCCTCAGCTCTGTTCCTGTGTGCTGTGTGAAGGGGGGAGTGTCCATTCCCTCCAATCAGCTCTCAAAACTCTAATGCCGCGTACACACGGTCGGAATTTTCGATGGAAACAGTCCAATGGGAGCTTTTCATCGGATTTTCCGACCGCGTGTATGCCCATCGGTCTTTTTCTGTCGGAATTTCCGACGGACTTTGGATTGAGAACCTGTTCTTAATTTTTCAGACGGAAAACCTTTCTATCGGATTTTCCGATCGTGTGTATGCAATTCTGACATGCAAAATTCCGACGCATGCGCGGAAACAATTTGACGCATGCTCAGAAGCATTAAACTACCCTTTTATAGTGCAGTCGAACGTGTTGTATGCTGTGGTGTTATTAACCGTCGGAATTTGTGTGACCGTGTGTAGGCAAGACAGTTTGAGTGAAATACCGACTGGAAAACCATCAGAGCTTTTTCCGACGAGAATTCCGACCGTGTGTACGTGGCATCAGAGTGTAGTTTCAGCTCCCTGCCCCCTTTTTTGTCTGAACTCTCAGACAAGCTTTATAAATAATAGACATTGAACAGATGTAAAGAAGTGAAGACTTCAGATAAACCTAAGGATTTGTTTCATCTCTGTGTATCACCTGAGGCCAGTCACTTCACTGGGTATATTGAATGGTTTACAACCACTTTAACGCCAAACACTATGCCAGGGGTCTCTAAAATTTCTAAAGAAAGGGACAGTACAGTTCTTCCGACTTTAGGGGGGCCAAACTGTGCTGGATGAGACTAAACAATGTCCGATCTGGTGTTGTTGGGAGGAATAGGGCCCCATTTTTGTTGTCAGTGGAAGGAATTATGCCCCATCATTGGTGTCAGTGGAAGGAATAGTGCCCCATTGTTGGTATCAGTGGCAGAAATGATGCCCCGTTGTTGGTGTCATCGGCAGAAATAATGCCTCAAGGGTCAGATAAAGGCAATCAAAGGGCAACATCCGGCCCCAGGGCCACAGTTTGAAGTCCACTGCTCTGGGCTAACAAAACTGTTTAAATACATATAAGAGATCTGTTTATCTGTCCAACCAGTCGTGATCCTGGCTAAACCCCTAAACCAGATAGTTCAGCCAGAATTGGAACTTGCCTTTTCTCTTCTGCAGTTAGAGCAATACAGCCTAGTCACTTTCCTGCCCCAAGAAGCATATTGATGAGCTTATCCCACTGCTCACACTACCCTTTCTTTTTGCATTTTTCTTATCAGTACATGCATAGGCTCCAGTGAGGCCCCTCCATCTCCCAGTCTGAGTGTTACTGTAAAGAGGATTACAAGAGGTTGATACCAAGTTGACTTGCATTGCTGCATTATGCTACTTATGTACATATGCTGCATACAAAACCACTGTCTTTAATAAATTAATTTCCTACAAATCAGCAAATTTACATTGTGTGCACTCATATGCAGTGGCGGCTAGTGCTCAAATTTTTTGGGGTGCGCAAGCAAACTGAAAAAAAAACATCAATTACAGCCACTGTGCCATCAAGCGCAGCCACTGTGCCATCAAGCGCAGCCACTGTGCCATCAAACGCAGCCACTGTGCCCATCAAATGCAGCCACTGTGCCCATCAAGTGCAGCCACTGTGCCCATCAAACGCACCCACTGTACCCATAAATTGCCGCTACTGTACCCATCAATTGCTGCCAGTGTACCCATCAATTGCTGCTACTGTGCCCATTAATTGCCGCTACTGTGCCCCATTAATTGCCACTATTGTGCCCCATCAATTGCTGCCAGTGTGCCCATCAATTTCTGCTAGTGTGCCCCATAAATTGCTGCCAGTGTGCCCCATAAATTGCTGCCAGTGTGTCCCATCAATTGCCGCTACTGTGCCCCATCAAATGCTGCCAGTGTGCATTGCCCTGGAGTCGGGACTTACCTGTCTTGCAGCGGGTCACGGTGGCATCCTCCACGCCCACGCTCCTCGATGTCTTCGGTCCTCTCTATCAGGCATACAATCAGGTGACAGGTAACCAGACCCAAGCACCTGATTGGCTGAGAGGCGTGCCAGTGTTAGAAAAGCGATTTATTCGCTTTCCTAACACAATACTGAAACAGCATTGTGCCCGCTGTTTACCATTTTGGAAGCCTATTAGAGCCCATGGCTCTAATCAGGTGCTTCCACAAAAAAAAATGCCGCTGTAATTCAGGTGCCCAGAGCTCGACAAGGGGCCGGACACCTGAATAGGGGGCGGCAGTGGCAACCATAGATAGATTCATGCAATGCATGAATCTATCTATGGTGAGAGAGAGGCAGGGCCGGACTGGCCTACCGGGATACCGGGATATTTCCCGGTAGGCTGCCTGCCCTGGGGCCGCTTTGCGGCTGCAGTGCTCCCCTGAGTCCCCTCTCTCCTGCTCCTGTGATCACGGCGCTGGCCCGGTCTGTGTTCTGCGGCCGTGCACCGCGCTGTAACATGGTCCCACCCCCCTAGACTGGCTCATGTGATAGTAGATAGGATCAGTGTTCCACCTATCACACGAGCGGGTCTAGGGGGGCGGGACCGCAGAACACAGACCCGCCCAGCGCCGTGTTTACAGGAGCAGGAGAGATGCCTGTGTGTGAGTACAGCCCTAACTGTGTGCCTGGATAGGGGGATCGGCAGGGGGGCGGCATATAGAGGAGATTAGCTTTCTATATTCCTCCATGCAGCCGCTGAATGCTTGGAGGAGGGAGAGGAGGAGAATCAAGCATTCAGCGGCTGCATGGAGGAATATAGAAAGCTAATTTCCTCTATATGCCGCCCCCCTGCTGATCCCCCCCTATCCAACTTCTTTTACTGCCTTTACTGCCCCCCCCCCCCAGTTCTCCTTGTGCTCCCCCCAGTGCTCTCCTCCCCCACCACACTCTCCAGACCCCCCCCAGTTCTCTCAACCTGTGTTCTTTCTGCCTCCCCTGCTCTCCAGCTCTCCCCATCCTTCTCTAGCCCCCACCCCAGCGCTCTCCACCCCCCACAGTGCTCTCCAGCCCCCCCGTGCTTCCCACCCCCCACAGTGCTCTCCAGACCCCCGTGCTTCCCACCCCCCACAGTGCTCTCCAGCCCCCGTGCTCCCCACCCCCCACAGTGCTCTCCAGCCCCCCGTGCTTCCCACCCCCCACAGTGCTCTGCAGCCCCCCGTGCTTCCCACCCCCCACAGTGCTCTCCAGCCCCCCCGTGCTCCTCACCCCCACAGTGCTGTCCAGCCCCCCCCGTGCTCCCCACCCCTGTTCTTTCTGCCCCAGGTGCTCTCCAGCTCTCCCCATCAGTCTCTAGCCCCCACCGCAATGCTCTCCACCCCCCACAGTGCTCTTCAGCCCCCCCATGCTCCCCAGCCCACCCCCGTGCTCCCCACACCTGTTCTTTCTGCCCACAGTGCTGTCCAGCCCCCCCACAGTGCTGTCCAGCCCCCCCTGTGCTCCCCACCCCTGTTCTTTCTGCCCCAGGTGCTCTCCAGCTCTCCCCATCAGTCTCTAGCCCCCACCGCAATGCTCTCCACCCCCCACAGTGCTCTTCAGCCCCCCCATGCTCCCCAGCCCCCCCGTGCTCCCCACACCTGTTCTTTCTGCCCACAGTGCTGTCCAGCCCCCCCACAGTGCTGTCCAGCCCCCCGTGCTCCCCACCCCTGTTCTTTCTCCCCTGGTGCGCTCCAGCTCTCCCCATCAGTCTCCAGCTCCCACCCCAGTGCTCTCCACCCCCTACAGTGCTGTCCAGCCCCCCCTCCATGCTCCCCACCTCTGTTCTTTCTGCCCCTGGTGCTCTCCAGCCCCCACCCCAGTGCTCTCCACCCCTGTTCTTTTTGGCACCCCCTCCAGTGCTCTTAAGCTCCCCCCAACACTCTCCACCCCCCCTGCATTTTGCCCCCACCCATGTGCTCTCCAACCCCACCAGTGCTCTCCAGTCCCCCGTGCTTTCCACCCCTGTACTTTCTAGCCCCCACCGGTGCTCTCAAGCCCCCTCCCCCCCATTGCTCTCCAGTTCCTGGGGTCCCCCTTGATGATTGACCACTTTTAACTGGAATTTGCTTTTTTTTATATATATATATACATATAAGCCCTATGTGATTTCATATCTGTCTTATCTGTATATAATACACTCTTCAAATGTGCTTTAAAATGTATGGTTTTCCCTTTCATGAACCAGAAAATAATGACGTTATGCTGTTGCGCTGGTATAATAATGCTGTGGGGCTGGTATGAAATTTTTTCCAGGGCTGAATTTTATTCCCAGTCCGGCCCTGGAGAGAGGTGACGGGACAGGGGGGGGGGCGGCGCTCCAGTGCCCTTTATGGACGCACCACCACTGCTCGTATGTTTGTCTCCTACAGGAGAAGAGTTGGTCTGTTTCAGAAGACGCAACAGTGATAACTCCATTCCAGCCAATCAAGTTTACTCTGGCTCAACCAGGGAATGCCAGCCAGTGACTTGGACAGGCCTAAAAGCATGAAAACTTTGCTTAATGCAACCATAAATGACCACATCAGTTGCATATCTAATGTCTGTGGTTTTTATTCGTTTTCATTTCATTATGATGCTTCAAAATTTAACGTGGTATTAGGTTGGCCATAGATGGATCGAAATTTAGCCAATTCAGCAAAGGCCACACACATTTTGATCCATATAAGGGCTCCCTGATTGTACAGAAGTCTTCTGTACAACTAGCCTGATCATTGTACAATCACTGATCATTCTAAGGGTGGGGATGGTTCTCCATCATCAGAACACAATAGCACAATGAATAGAAGATTGAATGTGTGGATGGAGGAACTGGATGATTTTTTTCCTTCAACCCGCTGATTGAACAAAAAAAATGATGAATGTATGGGCTGTTTTAAACCCAAAAGCATTGATTTTTTTTAGGCTTTTCCCCCCTCTGTTTTCACCTGGTGATCTGGCCAGTAACACACCTCCTGTATTAGAGTGCTACACTCTGGATGAATGAGCACAGGGGCACCTTTGGACAGCAGCATTTTCATTCTTGGGGAGGGAAGTATTAGATAGACTAGCAGATTTTGATACACTAACAAATTAAAGCCAAACTCCAGCTCACAGTACAGTTACTAAAACCATTTTTTTTTTAGATAGGTTTACATACATTCCCGCACTCTAAGTCATTCACAAGCAACCCCTCGCATCTGAAAATGCAGCACATTTTCCAGCTCGGGAAATTGCATGGTGCGAGTGTGAAGAACCCCACGATTTCTGTGTTGCTGCAATTTTAAAAAGATGCAGGGGCCTTTCCACATGGAAAAGCAGACCATTCAAAAGAATGGGCAGTTGTGCCTACGTAAACGCGAGCCGCAACAATTGAATAGGCATGAACTTAACCAGGGCCCAGACAAGGGGTGGGCGGGAGGGGCGGTTGCCCTCGGTGCAATGGTTTACTGTAGGGATGGGGGCGCCTTCTTTCTGTACCAAGGCTGACAGGAGTAGTGGCAGCAGCAGTGACTTTAACAAGTGAGTGGCTGCTGGGTGTAGGATTCCCTAAGCTTGCACATCCTGAATTGGGGAGGGGGCAGAGTTTGGCATCTTTGGCCTTGGCACTAGATGGCGGTGTCCCCGTGTTCTATCAAATATTGTCCGCCCCGTACTGCACAGGCGCAGAAGGAGAAAAAGGAGCAGAAGGAGCTTCGGAAAATCTCAGAAGAAGAACGGCGCCTGCGCCGTGAGTGGAGATGCAAGCCCCACCATCCAAGTGGACATAGGGCTGCAAATAGTTAGAGGGCCTCGCTGCGCTCAGCTCCTTTAGATTCTAAATCTATGTCCACTTGGATGGTGGGGCTTGAACCTGGACTCACGGCGCAGGCGCCGTTCATCTTCGGCTATTTTCGGAATTTGCTTGTGCTGTGTACTGCGCATGCGCAGTACACAGCGGACACTATCCGATGGGGGACAGTATATGATTCCTTCACTGAACCTAGTATTACAAGAATAAATAAAAGCTGATCATTGTTAGCAGTAGCAGTTAGTCAGTGGTAAATGATTTGTCTCAAAACTTTTAACTGATACATTTGCAGGACAGCTTGTTCTGTTGAAAAACAACAGACTTACTGGCCAGATCACTAGGTGAAACAAAAACAAAAAAAAAAGAATGCCTTAAAAAGAAAACAAATGCAGCCATCACATCTGAGAATTGGTAAGCTGCAATATAATAAATGTTCGCTTTTGGGTTTAATACAACTTTATTCTTACAGGCCAAGCTGCCAGGGACTTTGTTGCAAATTACATGAAGATTATGGATATGTTACCTATGTTACAAATGTGTTTCCTTTAAGACATTTTCAACCACCACACTCTATTGTATTTGGAAAAAACTTTTATTCCAATCACCTACATAAATTACTTTCATAAGACACTGCATTTTATTCTATTAATACTTCCCTATGGGAGTGTGCTTTGTTTTTTTATTGCATTATTCCAGTATTTGCATAGCATTGTTTTGCATCCAATTGTGTGGGATTGTATTCCTTTATTCTTGGCAGATGGTGTGGTGTAAGGTATAACAATTGTACATAAAGCACTAGGCACTTAATACTCCTACACTTAGGTGAACCATGACTGATTCTGTTTGATTAAAATTTCTACATTCCCTAGCCACTATCTATATGGAGGTTGTATATTGTCTTTGTGTTTGGATGGGTTTATTCCCACAGTCCAAAAATAGAAATGCCTAAAAATGCATAACATAAATATATATATACACTATATTACCAAAAGTATTGGGACACCTGCCTTTACATGCACATGAACTTTAATGGCATCCTAGTCTAATGCCGTGTACACACGACCGGACTTTTCGACAGCAAAGGTCCGACGGAATGAATCTGTCGGACAATTCGATCATGTGGGCTCCATCGGACCTTTGCTGTCCAAAAATCTGCCGGACCCAGTTCCTATCGAAAAATCAGTTTGTGTGTGTGCTAGTCCGACGGACAAAAACCGACGCTAGGGCAGCTATTTGCAACTTGCTATGAACTTCCTTATTCTAGTCCGGTCGTACGTCATCACGTTCGAATCCGTCGGACTTTGGTGTGATTCTGTGTGGCCAAGTCCGTTCATTCGGAAAGTCCGTCGGAACTCTGCCGAAAGTCCGTCAGGAAGACCGTCGGACCTAGTCCGTCGAAAAGTCCGGTCCGTGTATGCAGCATTAGTCTAGTAGGGTTCAATATTGAGTTGGCCCACCCTTTGCAGCTATAACAGCTTCAACTCTCCTGGGAAGGCTGTCCACAAGGTTTAAGAGTGTGTCTATGGGAATGTTTGACCATTCTTCTTTTTATTTTTTGCTATAATAAAAATCCCCCAAAAATATATAAAAAAACTTTTTTTTTCCTCAGTTTAGGCCAATACATATTCTTCTACATATCTTTGGTAAAAAAAATCGCAATAAGCGATTATTGATTGGTTTGCGCAGAAGTTATAGCATTTACAAGATAGGGGATAGTTTTATAGCATTTTTATTAATAATTTTTTTTTATTAGTAATGGCGGTGATCAGCGATTTTTATAGTGACTGCGACATTATGGCGGACACATCGGACATTTTTGACACATTTTTGGGACCATTGTCATTTATACAGCAATCAATGCTATTTAAATGCATTGATTCCTGTATAAATGACACTGGCAGTGAAGGGGTTAACCAGGGGGTGGCAGTGTAGGGGTTAAGTATGCCTAGGGGTGTGTTTCTTACTGTGGGGGGGCGTGGCTGTCAGCTAGTGAATGCTGATCTCTGCTCCAATCACAGGGAGCAGAGATCGGCATCACTAGTTGCTAGGCAGAACGGGGAGATGCTGTCTATTTCCGCATCTCCCCGTTCTGCCTTCCCGTGAGATGATCGCGGGTGTCCCCGTGGCAATCGAGTCCGCAGGACCCACGACCGGCCTCACGGGGGTCCCGACCGGGGCGGGTGCGCGCCGCCCCCGGCGCGCTCCCGATGGCACGGACGGCATTAAGGAGGGACTTATATATACGCCCTCCTGCCTGTCCGTGCCATTCTGCCGACGTATATCGTCGTGCGCCGGTCTGGAACCGGTTAATAAATGAAACAATAATTTAAAAACTGCATCTTGGATTTACTCAGGTTATCTTCGTGTAATACTAAAATTTGTTTGATGATCTGAATCATTTAAGTGTGAGAAAAGTAAAAAAAAAAAAAAAAAAAAACAAACAGGAAGGGGCAATTACGGTACTTTTGTACTTTTTCACAGCACTGTATATATTTTTACCTAATATCTGAATGTGTGGTGTTTAGCCTACGGAGGGCCTGGTAATATTATTATTATACAGGATTTATACAGTGTCAACAATAGTGCAACACTTTACAACATGAAGGCAGACAATTACAATACAATTCAATACAGGGGGAATCAGAGGGCCCTGCTCGTAATATCTTTTCTGGTTTCCTTGGGGGATGAGTAGGGCCTGAAATGTGTTTAAATCAGTCAGAAAAGTGGAGAATTAAGACTTTGCTTTCCTTGCATTGTAATTTTAATCTGTTACCCTTTACTATGAATAAAAAAAATCTGATTTGAAATGTTAAATGCAATCATTGTCTTTGTTTTACTTCATGTAAACTGTCAGTAAAAGTGTTTTGTGAAACCAGTCTTTTAACTGCAAACAGTATTTTAGAGACTAATTAAGGAGAAATGATATAATGAGGAAATCAGGGCCCTCTGAGATAAAATCATGCATGATTGGCTGACTTTTGTTCAGCATCAAAATTCTATCAGCTTTGCTAAGGGGAATTATATGTTTATGTATGTTGTGTTTACCTACTGTATATTTTAACTATAGTATTTTTCTTTTAATAAACTCTTAAATTTTGACCAGAGAATACCACCAAAATATTATACACTCAACCTGATTTACAAAAAATAGGAGAAAAGTTATGTTATCTAGGATACCCATTACTCATAGTAACCCAACCCAATACATTTCCTACTTCAAGATTGCTTGCTGTTGGCATATATTTAACTTGTGCTGTAGTTTTGTTTGCTCTAATTTTATATTAGGAGGCCAAGCCAAAGCTTGACCCTCTGGGCTTTTAGTTATCTCTGCACAGGATGCTGTACTTCCCACATTTCAGAATTTCTGTAGCTTAAACTACATGTAAGTGCCAGTAAAGCCTCATACACGCGATCGTACCGTGGACCAACTTTCCCGTGGATTTTTGTCCAAAGGGCGTTGGCCCCAAGTTGGTATTGCATACACACGGTCGGACTTTTTAGGCAACGTACTGACGACACTTCAAAAGAGGACGTTCGTATACTCCTGCGCCACCTTTGGTCAACTTCTATATTGTTGTCTGATCTTTTGCATTGGTTCTGAGCATGCGTGTTTGTACTTTGTACAAAAGACCATTGGTTTTGTGTACACACGGTCGGACCTTTGTTGGCAGAAAGTTGGTCCGTTCGCACAGCCAACAAAAGTCTGATGAAACCTGGAAAAAGTTGGTCCGATGGAGCGTACACACAGTCGGATGTTGGTCCAAGCCAGCTAATTTGCATGTTGGTTGTCAAAAAGTCTGATCGTGTGTACAGGCCTTAAGGCTAGCTACAGGCTACATGCAAGAAATAAATGTTAAAGCAGAGTTCCACCAGATTTTTAGTTTATTAAAAGTCAGCAGCTACAAAAAGCATAGCTGCTGACTTTTAATAAACCAACACTTACCTGCCCCACGGTCCAACGATGTGGCCGCCTGGAGGCTAGCTCCTCTCCCCCTCCTCTCCTCCTCCGCCATGGTAATTGTGGGCACCCGGCCGTTACAGCTTACAGCTTCACGGCCGGGCACACACTGCACATGTGCGAGTCACGCTACGCTCTCCTATTGGCCAGCCGATCGTCTGGGATCTGAGTTGTGTCCCAGAAGATTGCTGGCAGGGAGGGGCTGCCTAGGGCGAGAGGAGGAGTCACCTAGGCAGCAGAAGATAGGTAGCAGGAAGTGGGACAGGAAGTCCCACGAAAAAAAGAGTACACCCCCCCCCCAAAAAAATGACATGCCAAATGTGGCATGTCAGGGGGCGAGGAGTATTTAAAGCGGAAGTTCCACTTTTGGTTGGAACTCTGCTTTAAGTAAGCTGTTTGAAGGCCAATATATAGCAACCCTATGGTTCAATTGTGGTTAACAATTCCAGGTTTTAATTAGCAAAAATATATCATCATATGATTTTTAAAGTTGAAAAACATTAGGGCCTTATTCACACAAGTACATTTTTAGTACAGCTCCTATCATATAAAGTATAGCTAGTAGCTTTTTTTTTTATAATATTCCACACCAGAGTGAATGTTCTTATTTGTGCAAAGGCCATAAAGCCTGTGTCCTAGGGTAGCAAAGCCCAATTCTGAATTCCAGGCAGACAGCAAAAAGTTGTATCGAAATGTGCACATTTAAATGTAATATTTTCATCTGCCACAGTATTTTTAATTATGTGTAGCCAGTCTTGTGAACCTGCCAGACACAATAACCAGGTCCCTCACCGAAGATCAAGCAATATTACAGCTTTGTCAAGAATACACCCCAGATTGTGTAGATAAAGTATAAGCAGCTAAGATATAAGTTATCCCTCTGCTCACTTTATCCCCCCCCCCCCCTCGATAGAATGTTTCTTTTCAGTGCATGTATGCTCCAACAGAGCCTGAGTAGCAAACAGTATGCCACCAACCACCCCCGTCCATCCGTCCGTCGGTAGCACATCACGGGCTGCTTCCCCCTGCTTGGTGGCTGTGGTGGTGGCCTCCCGTTCTCCTGCTCTCCATCACCAGCGGCTTCCCCTGGTCAGCGGTCTCCCATTCTCCTGCTCTCCATGGTGGCAGCGGCTTCCGTTTCCTCCAATCGCTAAACAGGTCTCACATCCACTTCTAATTGGCCGGTTTAAGGATCAGTGTTTCAACAGGGAATATTCATTCGCTGTTATAACACATCTGGGTGGGCTCGGGTTGCATGCTCTGCGACCTGAGCCCACCCTATTTTGAAGCCAATTAGAGCCTCTGACTCTAATCAGGTGCTATAAAAAATCCCCTGCCGCTGTAATTCATGCGCCTACTGCCCCGAAAGAGGCCGGATGCATGAATAGGCCAGAGCTGAATTATTGACATTTGGTTTTGCATAGCACTTGTGATACAAACCAAGGGGGTAAAAAGTTTTTTAATGTGTTCTTTTTAAAAAAATGCATTTTGCTGCATTTAGACCTGGTTCACACCTATGCATTTTTTAGTACTTTTTTAGGTAGTTCAAACCTGTGCATTTTATGGAAAGGGCCAGGACTTTTTTCTAGTTTTTGGTTCCATAGACTTAAATTGATCAAAAGCATGTATTGAAAAATGCAAAATGCACCTGCAATATGCAAACTGCAACCTACATAGGTGTGAACCAGGCCTTACTGCCTGAATACAATGGAAAACACTGTCCAGTTCTGCTTACATTGATCACATTAAATATCACACATGAGAAAACCATAATGATCAACAGTCAATTTTTTTTATTGCACATTCTGATGCCGCGTACACACGATCAGATTTCTCGTTGGAAAAAGCTCTGATGGAATTCCGCTCAAACTGTCTTGCCTACAGACGGTCACACCAAATTCCGACCGTCAAGAACGTGGTGACGTACAACACTACGACTAGCCGAGTAAAAATTAAGTTTAATGCTTCCGAGCATGCGTCGAATTGCTACAGACGATCGGAATTTCCGATAGAAACCTTTTCTGTCTGAAAAAAATTGAGAACATGCTCTCAAATTTTTGCTGGCGGGAATTCAGCCAGCAAAATTACGATGGAGCCTACACATGATCGCATTTTCCGATGAAAAGCTCTCATCTGTCTTTTGCTGGCCGAAATTACGATCGTGTGTACGTGGCATAAGATGTAGACCCGATTTTACTAATTTATTATATTGCTCACAATCCCACCTATATGTATTGTAACTGCAAGGACAGAAAGCAAAGGTTCCCCATTCAGGCTTTTCCAGAGTTCCACACCCATAGCTCCCAACTGTCCCTGATTTCGAGGGACTGTCATTAATTTGGAGCAATGTCCCTCTGTCCTCATTCCTCATTTGTCCCTCATTTTGGTCTGATCTATATAGTTATAGTATATATATATATATATATATATATATTTATATATAGTATATAAAATGCACTATTTATCTTTCAAAAAGTGTCTCCCGGTGCCAAACTTTTCATCCAATTTCTAAATCGTTGCATTTGTAAATTTCAAAAGGCAGTATAAAGCAATAGCAGTGGTAAATAAAAAGCACTTGTGGGTTTAACGAATCTTTTTTTTTGTATAATTCACCTTTAAGAGATAGTGGCAGGGGGGTGTCCTATGCCTAGATACTTTTGCTAATGCCTGTCCCTCATTCCCATCCCAAAAAGTTGGGAGGTATGCATACCTGAATGCATGCAAGCAACTGGTTTAGTAGAACACACAAGTGGAAAACGTCACTAGAAAGAATTTATAGGGGAAGACATGATAACAGATTATAAGTTCATTTCCATTTATTATTAACCTAGTACTGAAGTGACTGTACCATATGACACCACTGGTGAAGTTGGCTTGGACTGGAAAGACAGCTGTGGTTATGTTGGGAACATGGAGGTATTCCTTACTGACACTGCACTTAACAGCATTGACACCTGCTGCTGTATCAGCCTTGCCTTTTTTCACAGTCATTTGACACATTTGACAGCAGTCTTACAAACTGAACAAATAAGCACCTTCTACAATTTTTCACATCACACATCAGCAAATTTGCACTTTCTCCGAAGATGTTGTTGAGCATCATGAACACATGTATATAAATGAACCTCTCTAATCACCTACTATACCCTATGCTTTTGAATATGGATACGTATATCATTAGTGATCAACTGCTTATGAATGCAAGACTGATGTCTTTCTATAAATTTGGGTACTAAAGGTGATACCATCAACTGTCTTCTAAACTGTGGCTCATGGGACAGTGAACTGAGTCCATGTTCACATCGGGCCGTTTTGACATGCAATTTGACATATCAAATCGCATTTTAAATCACCGCCTATTGCTGACAATGGCACTGTCCGAATCACACAGATGTCTCTGAAATTGCTCCCGAAGTCGGACTGAAATGTGGGTTTAAAATCGTGTGAGTTAAGTTGAACGTACACAATTTCAAACCCACCTTCAGTGTGAACCCAAGCTTATTAGTAATATCTATTGCTGCTTGATACTCAGGGCTATGACTCAAGCCTCTCTTATAAATTGTAGGGGATTCTGAGGCACCAATAATTAGGCTTCATGTACACATAGCCTATTATGACCATCAGCCACGGGAAAACGCAAAATGCATCAAATTCGCAATTTTTACCGTTATTTTGAAGTGATTTCACTGCATTTGGCAGCCGGCCATCAAAACATTCCTATTCTGAACGTGATTCTTCTGCATTCAGGAGAGCGAGGTTGAACCTCACCCAGCCTCACCTAACCACAGCAGCTCCTAAACGATCCTAAAAGCCTATGTGTAAATGGATGCATAGGTTTTTATGGAGTTGAGTTTAGGCAAAAAAATGCCCAGTTTAGGAGCTGTGGTGTACATGAAGCCTTACAGTACAGGCAGTCCCTGGGTTACAAACAATATAGGTTCTATAGGTTTGTTCTTAAGGGGTTGTAAAGACAGAAGGTTTTTTATCTTAATACATTCTATGCATTAAGATAAAAAAAACTTTTGTGTGTAGCAGCCACCCAGCACCACCCAGGTAGCGTTTGCCCATATATGTCTTTTTGCAAGATCACCCTTAGGTTCCACCAGTCCAGCTCATTTACAGTATATATACACTGGACTTTAATCTCCCTAGCGGTATTCCCGTGTGTGGCTCAGGGTGAATTTTCAGTACTAAAAGCGGTAACCCCGACGAGCCACACTCGGGATCGCATGGCAGGATCCAGTCAAAGTTACTTACCTTGTGCCCAGGATCCTGTGGTTTCTCCATGCTGTGTGTGCGAGCCGTCCTCCGCCTGATCTATCACAGTGCCGGGCTCCGGTCCCTGCGAGCACTGCGACGCACGGGGACGGAGAACATCGCCAAATTCAAAAAGTTAAAAACACATTATATATACAGTACACTGTAATCTTACAGATTACATTATTGTATCACATTATTTCCCACCCCTTCTGTCCCTAGTGGTTTGTCCAGTGCCCTGCATGCAGTTTAATATTATATATACTGTTCTTTCTGCCTGGAAACTGGAGATTGTCCATAGAAACCAAAAAGTGTCCCTTTACATCAAAAGCGGTTTTAGACCAGCTAGAAAACAGCGATAATAAATTAGAATCACTTGCAGAATTGAGCGATAGTGATTTGTGGGGAAATTCATCATCAAACACTGAAAGTAATGACAGCGACAATACTGCAACTGAGCAAATGTCAGTGTTTTTAATTTTATTACATTATTGAATAATTTTTATTATTATTATTTGTTATATTTATTTATAGTTACTTATTATATTATAATTTATGATTTCGTGTTTTAAACTTTATCATACCCGGAATGTCTACTAGACTCTTGTTTGGACATATTTACGTGAGTTATTCCTAAGAATTACAGGCCTACAATATAAAATGCCAAATTTCCATGCAAAACTATGTACCGATTTGAGCAAAAATCGGACATAATCATACCGCCAGGGAGGTTAAATTCAAATGTTGTGCTACAAAGCCAAACCTGAAAAATAGTTAGTTGATTTAACTAGCACTATTATGATGACTTTGGCTCTACTGGCACTATCCTGTGTTGCCCCAAATAGCTTTTTATTACATGTACATTCAGTATTTATTTGTTCCAGATCAGACCAAACAGCAGTTTGACCCACTGAGCAGTAATAAAACTACATCTAAGACAAAGGTGAGCGCAGTGTTTTTATAGTCTCTGAAAGGGCTGAAAGTTCACTAATCTTGGTTAAAGACTAACCAAATGTTCCAATTTAGAAAGACATTTGTTAATTCTAATCTACAACCTTCTTTTTTAATCATTAACAATTTAAATGTAGTCATTATTTGTTTAAACTCAGTTAAAAGAGTTAGTGAACAACATGATTTTCACATTTCCTGATGTTTTACTAGAACATTTATCACATATTGTTTAGTTGTGAACTGTGAAGTGTAATTCCGTTGTCTGATAAAAAAGAATGTGTGATTATGAGAACTGTAAGGTAATTTCACAAGACTAACATCCCCAGTAATAAGTATCACAGTCACGGGGGGTTTTAGTGAATATATTCTTTTGAGTCTAAAGAAAATATACCTTTTATAGCTAGGGCCCAATCTGCTCCTAAGCCATATTATGCAGCAGCATGGACAGGTCCCCATGTCCCTTTTGTACTGCTACTGTTTACATTGCAAGCTGGGCTGGAGTCCAACAATTTACCTGCAAAAGGATGCTCACAGAGCTTTGTTATAAATGTATGATCCTGGTGAAATATCAGCTGTCACCCAGAGACAAATTAAGGCATAAAGGGGCCCCAGGCGAAGTGTCAACTTTGGACCCCCATTATTTTGATTGGCATTGACAAGGATTGCAATAGGTACCAAGATATGCCTCATTTGCATTGTTTATGCAGCCATGGCCCATCTCATCAGACACCAACTCTCTACAATGGTATCCTCTGCTTTGAAGCAACAGACAGCTGCACAACTTGGATACATTTCTCCTTCCCACTTGTTTACTACAGGAACATTGACGGATGTGGCTGATTTCATGAACATTCACCAGGCCCTAAGCTCCTATCTAGGTTGCCTTGTGAAGGATGCTGCTTTCACCAATGGATGATATCTGAAGTTGCAGCTTCAGTTTCGAGTAGGGCCAAGATAGGGACTGGCGATTAAGACAAACGGAAGTTCTACTAGAAGGCCATGATTCCAACGTTGGACCTGACCACATAAATGACAGAAACAGATTAAACTATGATAAATAAAATGTCAGTAAGTAACCCTTTATAGCCTTTCATAAGCCAGTTACTAAAGAAGTAGATGAGTCATATCATCTCGAGGCTTGCTGAAATCCCTTGTGATTTATGAAGAACAAGTGTTGAGTTGCACAGTTGCTCACAAGCAGACATATTACAATCATGTGGTGAACACACTAGTGAATCGCTTCCATTTTTAGCTGATGGCATAATGTCCAGAAATCACCTGTGAGGTTTAGCCTCACAACTTGTTACCTATACGCCTTGGCAGAGAGCTGTACTTCCATAAAAGCTAGAGAACAGAGGCAGGACAGTCTTTAATATTGATTGGACCCTGGGCAAAACTTTTCTTGGGCTCCCCCATGCAGTTTCGCTCTCCACCTGCTCTGAGACATACAATAAATAGCAGCTAGACTCAAAATCAGTTTACTGAATCAGATCAGGCAGATATTGCGATTGGTTGCCAGAGGTTACAGTGTATCATTACCACTCACTGACTGGTTGCTAGAGGTTACAGCACACGATTTATGCTTGTTAAATGGTTGCTAGAAATTACTGCTTGTTGATTGGTTGCTAGAAATTACTGTGGATATGACCTCAGGGGGGCATGATATACATATGAATGCCGCTGGCCACCACTATTTACATATGAATGCATCCGCTATTTACATATGAATGCCTCCGCTATTTATATATGAATGCCGGAAATTTACATGTAAACACAGGGTCTGCAGTTGAGTCATCTGTACACAACAATAGGGCAGAGCTGGGCAGCAGTAGTAGCATTTCACACTGAGATATTGGGACACAGCACGGGACAAAAACCTCAAGGGACGAGGAAATATAAACCAGGATAGTTGGCAAGTATGAGGCAGCTGCTTTGGGCCCCACAACAATGACAGGGCACAGGACAGCTGCCCCTTTTGCCCTGCCTAAAAGTGGAAGTAAACCCCTCTATCGTTTTCAGCCAAGGAAGCTGCCATCTTTGCCTCTGTTTAATCTTCAACTGGTGCCACGGTGCTGCACATGTGATCCGTTATGACACCAGCCATTGGATGGTTTGACTGTTTGGTTGAGAGCACAGCCAATGTGCAGTTAGCATTCCCGGCATGCCTTTTTTTTAAACTGTTAAATCGATGGGTTTACTTCCGCTTTAAAGACAGCCCTGAACAGAAGTTCTAGAAATTCTCTAAAACCTCCCAGCAGTAAAGTGATCTATAGATTAGGAATAAAGTACACTTGAAACTGAATTGTATGCCTTGCATGTAACACTCCCTGTGTAGACACCGAACAATTATTTTACTTCAAGTACAATACATGTACATATTCTAAGGTTTATAGAAGCAGACAAGCAATTTATAAAAATAAAAAAAACAGAAAACATTTAATACATATAGTCCATTTTAACCACTTAAGCTCCAGTTGGTGGTATTTGATCACCACTGGGTTATTTTTTTGTTTGTTTTTACTATATGAAGGAAAAAACACTGAAAATCTATTTTTTTTTTTCAAAATTTTTTACAATTTTTTTTAAAATTGTAAATGAAATAAAATAAAAATAAAAAACAACTGTCCACGCATCATCAGTTCTGCATATTAGTGCCACTGTTACATGACATTAAAAAAAATATTGGTAATCGGTATCGGCGAGTACTTGAAAAAAGTATCGGTACTCTGTCTTAAAAAAGTGGTATTGGGACAACCCTAGTACTAATTCAAACATTCCTCTAGTGCATATCACAAACGTCACAAGAATTCTCACTGATAATTTGGGTAGCCATGGCTGCAAGCTGGTAGTAAATGCAAAATTACGGTATATGTCTTACATTTGTAAGAAAGAATTGATAGTCTCTTAGGTTTGCTGTTGCAGTATGAAGCACCACATATACTGTAAGATTGTCACACAATTAGTCTGAATTAGTCTCAAGGCACGGACACATGATCAGAAAATCGTACAAAAAATATCGCTTTTGAACCGATCGTACGATAATATGACCGTTAGTACACAGCTTTTGTCTGAAATTTTTCATATACCAGATCATACAATTTTCGTTTAAACAGTACAGTTTTCATCCAAAAATACACTACAATGAATTACATCACTTCAAATTTTTTATTCTGTCATACAAGAATTTCCGTACATGAGTAACATCTTCATTTTCAATATGGAGACTAGCATGCAAAAAAAAAAAAACGGACGATCATTCGTCCGATAATCTCATTGTGTATACTAGGCTTCAGTCTTTGTGCGAGCACTTGAAGCCACTGATAAAATAAAATAGAGCCAGGCATACCTTTATTGTGTAAAGAAACAACATAAAGGTTCCTAATTTCCAGGCCCTCAAGGTTATTTAAAAAAATAGCTTAATGATAATCAGTTTTGTATGACTGTGCCCTTTCTTCAAGGTTGTCATGTATCTTCTTACATATCAAAAAGTTGTGGCATTCACTATGGTCACGTGTGCTGTCCTCACTTTGCCACAGTTATTGTTCCTCTCATAATTCAGAAGTTTAGCACACATGGTCAGTCAGAGAAAACCAGGACTGTAGAAAACCAAGAGCTCTGGTATGAGGGATTTTGAGATCCTTTAAGGTTAGTGTAAAGTTGGTTTGTGCTTTGTTTTTATTCCTACATCATGTCAATATGAATGCAAGGGAAAGGAATGGCAAAAGCATCTCGGTCTCAAACACTGTGTACACTAGCCCCAATTTTGCCCATACAATTTAGTTGTAGGTCAGGTGTATAGAAAAGGCCTGATTACTCTCAGTACTGCAAATCATTTGAGTACTGCCAAGTGCTCTACAAACCTGCAGGTTAGCTCTGCTGATCTAGCAAGAATATGTCAATGGGGGAAGGGACAGGAATGCAGGCAGACGCTGCCGGTGCCACTGCTAATGGGCAAGAGTAGAGCAAACCGGGCAGGATTTTTAATCTGCCCTTCAATGTTCCTCTACAGTTTTTGACTGGGGGGTGTCTGCCTACCCCCATAGACATTAGAAAACAGCCAAACTGGGCAAATGTCACATCATGTCTATGACATACTTAAATCTATTAAATTTCTACCACATGCATGACATGTATGGTAAAATGTTTAAGCTTCCTTGCTTAATTACAAGACCTACGGTGTCTCAAAAGAATGACATTAATCTCTTCCATTAGACTTTTAACTCTGTTTTCTTGTTTCAAATGTGTGTTCTTAAGGATTAAACTATACATGATTTATTATTTCTGGGATCTTATTTTAGCATAACGCATTTTGTAAAGGTAAATTAGCTAGAAAAGACTGTTAAAACGTCAACGAAACAGCATTTATTTTCCTTTCTTCATCACTCACCTGACACCTCTACGAATCCATCTCTGGTTTTCACTGTCAGCTCCTCTGGTTTGAAACTTTGTACATTAACACACACCTTCCAGGGCTGGCTGGGGACAGACACAGTATTACGGCCTTCGGGGTATCCTGTATAGCGGGCACTATATCCAGGAGGGGAGGCACCAGCAGTCCTTGCTAGGCCTGATCTCAAAGGACCCGACCAGGAGGCAGTGAGTCTGGGCCTTGCCCAGTCAGGCCAGTCCATGGTTAAATCTTCTGGAAATCCAAAGTCATCATCCAGGAGACGAGATGACAGACCCTGATCACGGAAAGGATCGCGGACTCCCCGGGTTCTGTTTGCAGGGTAATGACAAGTGAAAGGTAACTGACTGTCAGCCATATCGCAACAAAGATGTAGCAGCTGTCAAAGGAGACAAGGCTCTGTTATTTCCAAATTATATTGCTGACGGTCAGATAATGTTTGCAGCAGAGGCCGTATATTTCCAATGAATGAATAAGAAAGGAGTGAAGTTGAGCCAAGATAAATTAAAAGTAACCTGGATTCTTCGGGGAATTAAGCAGAGTCATTGGGAGTGAGTACAGCTTCTTGATCTTCCGGCTTCAGACTGCAAGTGCCTTGCACTGGCTAAAATAAACATCACAGCCATCAGCCGAGAAAGTTCTGTAAACTTCTGTGCTGCAGTGAATGGCTCCTATTTATATCTTCTTCTAATGCTTGCAGCCTGTGGCCTGTCAGCTGGGTATTTGGAGCCTATGAAACACCCTCCAAGAATCTGCTTTTGTAACAGCTGATGACTCCCAGAAGGGACTGGACTTGTTACTCAGGGTGTCCAATTTTAGACGGCCTTCTCTTGCAGAGCCCTCCTTCCTTTTTCCTCCCCCTCTCCTCTCATCCATTTTTTTTTTTTTTTGCTCAGCAGGGATGTGTCTGAACACATTAGTATGAGTGTGCATCTGCATTTAGAAGATGCCATTCCTTGAATTATGATTTAATTACTGGAATTATACTTAAGCCATTTAGATTTGCTAATTTCTCTTTCGCTCCCTCTTATATATTTGGATCCTGTACATAATATCGTTTCTATGCTTCATATTTTTATATTATACGTATAGTATACTGCATATGGAAGACAGATGATAGAAGAATATTGTGGTCACTTTTTCTATAAAACACTACTGGTCTTCTTGTTGTCATTGCCATATAAGCCAATACATAATGATATAATGCCTCCCAACTGTCCCTGATTTCAAGGGACTGTCCCCGATTTGGAACAAAGTCCATCTGTCCCTCTTTCCTCCTCATTTGTCCCTAATTTTGGCCAGATCTATATAGTTGTATATAAAAAGCACCTTTGTATCTTTCAGATAGTGTTTCCCAGAGCTAAACCTTTCATCCAAATTCTAAATTGCTGCATTTGTAAATTTCAAAAGCTAGTTTAACCTCTTCACATCCGGCCGTAGCCGAATGACGGCCTCGGCGCGGATGTCAATTCCCGGGAGGCCGTCATATGACGGCCTCCCCTTTCCTCGTTCCCTGTGCGCGCTCACGAGCACGCAGCAGGGAAATTCTGTGTTGGCCATGTCCCTCGGACACAGCCAATCACAGATCGCTGTAAACGGCCAATCACAGCGGCCGTTTACAGCGCGATCGGCGTGTCCAATGGGAGATGATCTCATATGTAAACATATGAGATCATCTCTCAGCGCCGCTCCCCCTCCTCACACAGAGACAGCGTGTGAGGAGGGGGAGATGAACGGCTGCAGCGCCGTAAGTGTAGAAAAAAAAAAATGAAATGCCATCTGTGCCCACTGCCACCACTGCAATCTGTCCCCAATGCCAATTGCCAGAGCCATATGTCCCCAATGCCATCTGCAAGTGCCATATGTCCCCAATGCCATCTGTCCCCAATGCCATCTGCCAGTGCCATCAGTGCCCAGTGCCATCTGCAGGGCCATCAGTGCCCAGTGCCATCCCCAGTGCCATCTGCCAGTGCCATCTGTAGTCAGTGCCATCTGTAGTCAGTGCCACCTGTCATCAGTGCCACATGTCATCAGTGCCACGTGTCATCAGTGCCACATAGTGCCACATGTCATCAGTGCCACATAGTGCCACATGTCATCAGTGCCACATAGTGCCACATGTCCTCAGTGCCATCTGTCATCAGTGCCATATCAGTGTCACGTGTCATCAGTGCCACATATTAGTGCCATCTGTCATCAGTGTCATGTATTAGTGCCATCTGTCATCAGTGCCACGTGCCATCTGTTATCAGTGTCACCTGTCATCAATGCCACATATCAGTGCCATCTGTCATCAGTGTCATGTGTCATCAGTGCCACATATTAGTGCCATCTCTCATCAGTGCCACAAATTAGTGCCACGTGATATCATTGCCATGTATAAGTGCCATCTCTCATCAGTGCCACATATTAGTGCCATCTGTCATCAGTGTCACGTGTCATCAGTGCCACGTCAGTGTCACGTGTCATCAGTGCCACGTCAGTGTCACGTGTCATCAGTGCCACGTCAGTGTCACATGTCATCAGTGCCACGTCAGTGTCACGTGTCATTGTCCTGGTGCTCCAGGGCCTTCAAAAGTGTAATAGGTAGTCAACAAGTTAGATGTGTAATTTATGCTCCTAGAACACGTGATTGCCCCCCCCCCCCCTTCATGTTGGGCCTCTCTAAGGCCCCTTTCACACCGGGGCGTTTTTCATGCGGTGCAGCGCTAAAAATAGCGCCTGTTCACCGCATGAAAAATCCGGCCCCTTTAACTCCAGTGTGAAAGCCGGCGGGCTTTCACACTGGAGCGGTGCGCTAGCAGGATGACAAAAAAAGTCCTGCTAGCAGCATCTGGAGCGGGATAGGAGCGGTGTGTTCACCGCTCCTATACCGCTCCTTCCCACACATGTGGTATCGTAATACTCAGGAGGAGTAGCAGAAAATTTATTTTGGGGTGTCATTTGTGGAATACACATGCCATGTGAGAGAAATAACCTATTACAATGACAATTTTGTAGAAAAAAATAAAAAATTAAAAAATAATTCATTTTGCAAAGAATTGTGGGAAAAAATGACAACATCAAAAAGCTCATCATGCCTCTTTCTAAATACCTTGGAATGTCTACTTTCAAAAAAGGGGTCATTTGGGGGGTATTTGTACTTTCCTGGCTTGTTCGGGTCACAAGAAATGAGATAGGCCACCAGTGCATCAGATGTGATCAATTTTGTATAATTCGCACCACAGTTTGTAGAGTCTGTAACTTTCACAAAGACCAAATAATATCCACTAATTTGGGTTATTTTTACCAAAGATATGTAGCAGTATAAATTGTGGCCAAAATTTTTGAAGAAAAATTAATAATTTCCTAAATTTTATCACAGAAACAAAGAAAAATGCGTTTTTTTTTCAAAAATGTCGGTCTTTTTTCATTTATATCGCAAAAAATAAAAAACCCAGAGGTGATCAAATACCACCAAAAGAAAGCTCTATTTGTGGGGAAAAAAAGGACAAAAAATTCATTTGGGCACAATGTTGCATGACTGAGTAATTGTCAGTCAAAGCATGAGAGCACCGAAAGCTGAAAATTGGTCTGGATAGGAGGGGGGTTTAAGTGCCCGGTAAGCAAGTGGTTAAAGGAATAGAGGTGGTAAAAAAAACAAAAACACTTGTGGGTTTAAATATTTAAATTTTTTTGGATAATTCTACTTTAACAAGGCATGTCAGGTGTGTATCCTATGCCTACATACTTTTTCTAATAGATGTCCCTCGTCCCCATCTCAAAAAGTTGGGAGTTATGCATAATGATGATTTGGAAGATGATCCTCCCATGTAAAATATACATATGGTCAAAACTTTTTTTCTTTTTTAGTTTTGTATAGAGTAGGGAATGGTCGGTTAATTATTTGCTGTATGTGATCTTTTGGGGAGATTTCCTAACTTCCCATCACTTTTTGTCCCAGAGATGCAATACTGGTAAACCTCTACAAAGCAAACAGTTCTCTTGTTTAAGACAGTTGTAAATGTGTTCACAACTGTAAAATTTGGGATTTCCCATCACTTTTTGTCATTACCAGGACAAATAGAGAGGGTGAATCTACATAGCAGGGACATAGACAACTGTAAACATAAAGCGGTAGTAAAGCCCAAGAAATAAAATTGAGCCCCCATCAGTTTAAGTCATAATGTGCTAGTATGCACCGCAAATGATCATATTATGACAGACCTTAAAAACAAAGCCTGGCAGAGGGGCACTGTCACCGCTATTATCACTTTCATTTGCTTGTCTTGCTTCTGGGTTGGAGGGCTCCAACCATTTGAAAGGCCAGGCCACAATGAAGTCACTCCCACGCTGGAGTCACGGTCATAGTACAGTGCTCTCAATGGACGGTATAATCCAGTATGCCGTCCATTCTGAGTGCAGTGAAAATGGGCCGGTGATGTCATTGGCCTGTACAAATGTGAATATCTCCTAAATGGTACATGTTTAAGAGATTTTCATTGTACTTGTAGGTATAAGTCACAAAGCGAACTTTAATACTGCTTTAACAAAGGTTCTAATCTTATGCTAAGTAATTATAGTTTATCGTTTAATCCTTAAAGTGTAAGTAAAGTCAAAAAAATAACTTTTACCTACAGGTAAGCCTATAATAAGGCTTACCTGTAGGTAAAAAAAATATCTCCTAAACCTGTACGGTTTAGGAGATATTCCCCATGCAATGCGCCGCTGACTGCAGCGGCGCATGCGCACAGGGGATTCTCAGCTGAAGGGCCGGCAGAATCCGAACCCTGCCGGGAAGAAGTCTCCCGTGCGCATGCGCGGGAGTGACGACATCGCGGCTCCAGCCACTCACATCGCTGGAGTCGCAATACCCGGAAGACACGCCGAGGCAACATGTCAGCGACCTCGGCGTGGACCAGGTGAGTTACCGACGCTTCGTTCTAAGGTAAGTATTTCATAATGAGCTAGTATGCGGTGCATACTAGCTCATTATGCCTTTTCCTTTACAGGTGTTAAAAAAATAAATAAAAGTTCAGCGGCTTTACTACCGCTTTAAGTATACACTTTAAAACAAAGTCTATAATGTCCGGGGCACTAGGTGTCTCATTTAAGTTGGAATAGTGTATCCCTATACAGCATTATAAAAAAAAAATTGCATAGTCATTCGTCCAGTGAATAATTCCAGAGAACGCTAGGGGGAATTAGCAAATAAATGTAACTATTGGGGAGGGAATTGCCATTTGTTACATGTATCTTCTAATTCCCTCTAGAATTCCATAGAACTTTTTATTTTATTTATTTATTTCAATTACTTATATAGCACTGTCAATTTACGCAGTGCTTTTACATATACGTTTGCACATTCACATCAGTCCCTGCCCTCAAGGAGCTTACAATCTAAGGTTCCTAACTCACATTCATACATGCTAGGGCCAATTTAGACAGGAGCCAATTAACCTACCAGCGTGTCTTTGGCGTGTGGAAGGAAACCGGAGTACACAAGGGAAACCCACACAGACACATTAAAAACAAGCAAACTTCAGGCAGGTAGTCTCTACATTGTATCTCTTATTACATAAACATATGGATTTCCTATGCTAATAAGCTCAAGCTAGTGGCCATAATGCAGTATTTTGCTACTGCCCATAATAAAAGAGCTTTCGTTCAGAAGAAAAAATGGCCACTTTAATCAGGTGATGTTACAATGAATCGAATATCAATTCCAAATGGAAACTTGGCGAGTATTTCATTCAACAGAAATAAATATTTAAAGGTAACATCCACAAAATCACCAGAAACTACTGGAAAACTACCTTATAATGTTGAACAGAAGTAAGAAGACTTGGGGGTCTATGTATAAAATACTCGCTGTGCAGGTGTCTTAACCTTTCTCACTGGCACTGCAAATATTTCCTGTATTTTGTATTATCTCCTATGATTGTTAGCTCTATCTAGTGGCCATAATGCAGTATATTTCCCTGAAATACCTTAATCCATTTAAAAAAAAAAAAAAAAAAAAAACATTATTATGGAGTTGATCATAGGAGATAATTATATTACAAACAATACAGCAAACATTCATAGTGTCCATGAAACTGGTTAAGCATCTGCAAAGTGGAGCCCTACATAAACCTCTTGGTGTGTCCCAAGCAAATAAATATGTATCTGAAAAATGAGTATATCAGTAGGGGGGCAAAGGCACTCTATCACTGTATCCCAATTGTTTTCTTTTGTTGTCTCCTTGTCAAACACTCCAAAAGGGACATATGGCAGAGACAACCTAAATGACATAGGCATGTTCTGCTGTTGTCACTGTCAGGAAACTCATCCTGAGAATTGCAGTGCAGTCATCTCTGTGGTACATATGGGCAGAAAAAGAAGCTGCAGGAGATCAGAGGCATTGAGTTACAAGAAACAAAGAGAAAAACAGACAAAGGTTAAAACAAGTATTTAATTAGAAAATCGCAACTGTTTATGGTACACAGTGCTTTAGCAAACTAAATGACATTTAGTTAGGGTTTGCATATGCCGGTACTTAATGTTCCTAGGTCAAGCCACCTGTCACTTTTTATGAGGAGGATGGGATCTTACTTTCCATGGTTATTGAGGACAGTATTTATATTTCAGTTCTGGAATCATGAAAGTAAAAAAAAAAGCCAAGTTCTCAGCCTACAAGAACCATTTATAGTTAAAATATTAGTTATGTGTGGACTGACCCTTAACTATGGAATTACATTGTAACTGGCAATAACTGTTATTTCAGAAATCAAAATAGTTTTTTATTTAGGTACTCAACCCCCCAACCCCACCTATGTTTTTTTCTTCTTACCTGTAGTGTAACTCAGTGGTTCTCAACTCCTGTCCTCAGGACCCACTAACAGGCCAGGTTTTATGTATTACCTTGGGGAGATGCAGACTAGAATACTGCAATCACTGAGCAGCAAATGATATCACCTGTGATGTATTTCAGTTTTCTTGCAAAATGGGCCTGTTAGTGCGTCCCGAGGACAGGAGTTGAGAACCACTGACTTAACTGCACAACGAATTCAGCATTGTCCTGCTGCAAACTGCTGTTCAGGTGCCATACAGCTGGTCGCCACATTGGTCCTCTTCAGCTAGCTGTCTCTTCTAAATGCAGGCAGCTAACATCAATGAAGCACTGGACCCACCCCCAACCATCTAATCAGTTACTCTGGGTGCTCTGGGAGATGTGATGTAATGCCCCGTACACACGATTGGACATTGATCGAAATTCTGACAACAAAATTCATGGATTTTTTCCGACGGATGTTGGCTCAAACTTGTCTTGCATACACACAGTCACATAAATTGTCAAGAACGCGGTGACGTACAACACGTACGTCGAGCCGAGAAAAATTAAGTTCAATAGCCAGTGCGGCTCTTCTGTTTGATTCTGAGCATGCGTGGAACTTTGTGCGTCAGAATTGTGTACACATGATCGGAATTAACGACAACGGATTTTGTTTTTGGAAAATTTGAGATCCAGATCTCAAATTTTGTGTGACGGAAATTCCGATTAAAAATGTCCGATGGAGCGTACACACGGTCGGAATTTCCGACAACAAGCTCCCATCAACCATTTTCCGTCTGAAAATTCGACCGTGTGTACGGGGCATAAACATCCCAGGTGGCTGCAGGGCCAGATAGGTGTCATTCTGGCCTAGGCTAGAATGGCAGCAGGGAGTGGGGGCAAAGATAAAAAAAAGGAAAAAAATAGGGGAGGGGAAGGGAGTGTTAAAACTGAACTAACTTTCTATGCATTAAGATAAGAAAAGCTTCAGTATGCAGCAGCCCCCCTAATACTTACCTGAGCCCCATCTTGATCAAGCTGATAATACTGCTGTTAATTGTGAAACAGTGGCTTAACATCGTCAATCTGTAACAGAAAGTGCTGATGCTAATAGGATCTCCATGTAAAAACTTTGCAACAGATTCTCTAAGAACTATTTAGTTAATAAAACTGTATAAAGTAATGGAGTATGCCATATATACTCAAAATACATTTAGAGTTTACATATACTTTAAAGGCGTGAAAAAAATTGTGATTGCCAGATCAAATACAAATTAACTGCAACAATTTTCCAATAAAATTAACCTTCCAACAACCTTCCATAAAAAATGTGCACATTATTACTTAAACAATCATATGTTATCTTTAACCTTCTTACAATGTTGTATTGTAAAGCTTTATGGCAATACCCCTATTGGTTTCTAATGACAGCAAATCCATTATCCAGTAGCCTGTGATTATTCAAAACTAAGAATTAAATAAAAGGCAACCATGGGACTAGCAGAAATCACCAGCGAGAGAATAGTGCAGCTATACAGGTTAAATGGCTTGAATCACAATATGTAAATGAAATCCCTGTTCTGAGATTAGTCCAAAACCGCACTATTAATTGCCACACTGGTCTCATTATAGAAATAATGAAATGTCTGCTCTAATATATGAAGATTTTTTTGTGATATATTAGATGTTTTGTTGCTTATAGAATGTCAAGCAAATAAATGGCAAGGCCTGACTTGATCTGAGGATTTAGAAAACAATAGACTTAGTAATAATGTGCATAATGCAGGAACAAGGTGTGCCTTCATGGGAGAAGGGTTTATTCAATTAAACGTGTAAACCTATGATGTAAGGTTGCCTCTAAAGCTACCTGACTATAGTTAAAGGGAACCTGTCAGGATAGAAATATATAGGAGCTGCCGTTTCTGATATATTTTTAAAAGTATAACCCCTTCCCTTGCTTCAATATGTAGGGCCTGATTTATATCAGAGAACAAATATTGCTATCCACATTTCACTTTTGATTGTAATTTTGGTCCACACTGCAGTTTGTATTTTACAGCCCATTCATAAAAAACAGGGTAAGGGTAAGAAAGAGAAAAGAGCAAGACTATCCGAGGCACCACCCCACTCCAAAGCTGTATCCCCTCTATCTTGGTGGATACTAGATGGTTCACAAGGAATTTTCTAAATCACCAGAAAAACAATGAGTAATCCAATGGGACCAAACCTTTTTAAAGTTCTTAACTTTATCATGAACAGCCACCAATTTTGCATTGACTAGGTACCATGCAATTTTGTTGTCCAACTTGAACATTGGTGTACTGACCCACCAGGTTTTGACCAGAGTTTGTTTGGCCACCATGAAAATAAAGGATGTAAGTTTAAATTGATTAACGATGCACCTCATTGGATTAAGGCTTATTAAAGCTTCATGTGGATTCTTAGTAGTGCTATGTTCCAATACAGAATGTATTAATAGATAGCCTCTAGTCTAGAAACACTTAATTCTAGGATAATCTCACCAAATATGAACTAGTGTACCCACTCCTCTGTGGCCCCCAAAACATAGATCCCAGGTGCCCTACTTGAACCTAGTCAGTCTTTGAGGTACCATGCAGAATAACATGTTATAATTATCTTCAGTGAATATGGAGCTAAGCGATTTGTAAGCTATCATATCCCAAATTTCGGATCATTGTTGTGACTCTAGAGATCTACAGAGGCCCATCTCCTATATGGAAACATAATATGAGGGATGTTGAGAGTCTTATAGATCATAGAGATGATACCTTTGGACTAAGGGCCATGGAGACATATATGTTTAAAAAGAGTCACCCCGGCTTTTTCAATGTGGAATTTTTATATTTCACTAGAAACATGCTTGGCCTGGGTCATTTGCCATGCTAGATTGTCTCAGATCTGGATACATTTTCTTTTGTTTGCTATCACTGTTCACCCCATTACATAGCAGAAAATGTGTTTGGTGAATATGCTGAAAATCTTTTAAAATGGCAGCGAAAGTAGAAGGTATACTGTTTATATCCAGAGTTGAGAAAATGAGTTCTCTTCCTTCGTTCCAGACTATTTTGCTGTTTGTACCTTCTTGTTTTGGTTACAAGTGTTTTCTCCAATTCTCAACCTGGTATCACATGGACAGAAAGTACAGAAAACTCTTTCAATAAGGTCACTGGGAGGAAAAAAATATTACAGCATATTATTAGACCTGTCCATCGTTACAAGTTAGCAAAGTAATCTCTGCACTAAGGCACTCCTATAATACATAACACTTCACTTCAAGAGCATATAACCTACCTCTTCAAAATAAAAAAGTGTGCCCTCCAACAACCCCCCCCCCCATCCCTACAACACTAAATATGTTAACATGTTGTCCTTAACACTTAGCATTTAGATTAATAACACTTTACCCCTTCGCCCCAACATTTGATTCCTAAAACTCTAAACCCCTTTGCCTAACACTAGCCTAACCCCAAAATGAATCCCTAAAGTTCACCTTACACTATACAATATGATTGTACAATCTTATTTTGCTCTCCCACTAGCAATGTAATGTAAGGGCCTACACACTGGATACAAACTGAAAGGATTGTGTTAATAACAATGTTTGCTGTATTTTAGGCACAGAAATGACCAACAGAAATAGATAAAAGTTGAAAACTATTCTTTTCACATGGTAGCCTTCAAAACAAACCAGTGCATTATGATTCATAAGCAGAAAACAAGCTGGATCCCTAAATCCAGTAAAGCTTTCATACACTAGTGAGCTGAAATTAGCAACCTTCTAGGAATGTGCCAACGTAGCTCCAGCTAATGACCCTGTGAAATCCTTGACGTTCTAGCACTAGAGCTTGTAAGAAGCAGGAATTCTGCCATTAATGCTTTAATATGACCCACACATCTGAAAAGATGAAACATGTTGAATGACATCATTTAGAATAGTATTCAGATTACTAACACACAATAGTTATAGCAGTAGTGTATGCTATTTTTAAAGTGGTTGTAAAGGAATACGTTTTTTTTTAACTTAATGCATTCTATGTGTAAGCAGATGCTTCCAAAATGCAAAGGCTTTTTCTTCTATCTGGGTATATACTCTGAGTTTGCTCATTTCAACTGTAGGGGTGTATAACAGCTATTTGTTACAATGTAAACAGATTGCACTTGTGTCCTTGCTTGACCTGTGAGCTTGGGATTCCTGAGCAAAAAGGGTTAAAGCTACTGGCCAGGTTTTTTCACTCTTTTCAGGAAGGTTACTGCCCCCTTCATGTCACTTCATATAAATAGGGGCTCATCAGTGCCCTGGGAGGTCAATTAGGGGAACACCTGTCAAAATGTAGATGTTACTCTGCCTGATTGCACCACCTCTTGGGGGGGGAGCCAAATCAGAGGTTCCATGTGGGATGGGAAGCATATGGACTTACATGGACTTGTGCTACCTTTTGCTTATTATCACTACCTCATGTGGATTACTGCCAGTTATAGACTTTTGCATTGGAAAGCACTCTTTTATGGACTTACTACCTAAATAGGGTATGACTACCTCATGGGGCACCATTCACACTTGGAGAACTGTGTTAGGAATGTGTTGAAGATGTTATCAAGTACTGCTCAAATGTCTCTTTCTACTATCTCAGTAAAAGATTGTTATTGTTCATCTAAATTGCCTAGTCTGAAGTCCTTAAAGTGGTGCATGTAAGGCATATAAAAAGAAAAGGGCTTACAAGGTATTGAAGAGACGATACAGTAGATACAGAGAAGATACAGTACATGCTTCAAGCTGAGAAGTTGTTCTAAGGAGGCTATATTGCCATTGCTAAGGACTACTGTGTTTGTTTCACTTGCTAACGCAGCCAACCAGCCAGGAAACAGGTGACATAGCAGGGACGGTGGATATTCTTGTAGTGAAGGGGTGGTATGCTTGACCCCCTCAGTAGCGACCAGCTCTCCACATACTGGGATCGGTCTCACTGCACAGAATACCTAGTAACCTAGCCTGGAGTCATGGAGAGAGAGATGCGAAGGGGGCCCCAGGAGGATAACAAGCATGGTGGTATGGAGAAGCATGGAGTTATGGAGAAGTGTGCTTCCTGCATCCATTAGTAACATACAGATCATTGTCACTGGAAGTGAGGTGACGGGACTGCCGAGTTGGAGGCTCAAAAATGCTGTACATCTAGGAAGAGGTGCTCTTTAACAAGAAGTTGTGTCCGTAGTATAGTAGTGTCAACAGTGTACAAAGTATGGCCACAGATTGCAAAGTGTTAACTGTGCAGATTGTCCCACTCACTTCTAATGCTGCATGACTGAGGCCTTCGCCTGCTGTGCAGTCATTAGCGAGTGCTGTTCCACAGTGTCCCCAATAGGGTGTGTTAAGCCCCACCCACATATGCATTATGGTAAAAAAATACTTTAGTGTGCAGCCCCCCCATACTTTCCTGAGCCCAATCTTGATCCAGCGCTATGCCTGAGAGTAGCATCTTTCTCTGCTCTCTCCCTCTTCACAGGTCATAGAGGCAAGAGCAGGAGCCAAAGGATGAGGGAGCAGTGGACGAGGCTGAGATGTAGACAGCACAGCTTGGATCAAGCCTGCAGGTGTGCCACCATAAGTAGAGGAGGAGCTCTGGTGGGGGGCCCAAGAAGAGGAGGATCAAGGCTGCTCTGTGCAAAACCACACAGAGCAGGTAAGTGTAACATACAGTATTTGTTATTAAAATATATATATATATATTGGTTTACAATCACTTTAAATTAATTACCCAATTAAAGATAGAAAAACATAATTATGAGCATATTGAATAAGATAGAGAAATGATTAATGAAGATGCACGCATAGAAGTGACCCTGAACATTCGATTCAATTTTCAATGTAATTTTTTGAAACTCGAGAACAAAGAAATGTTATTGGTTTTTACAGGTTACTGCACTTCAGGCATGTTGCACTTAATCAAGACGTCCCCATGACTGTCCTAAAACTGATATCTGACGTGTTGCCATTGTCACCCTCTTTTGGGGGGTTTTGACAAATGACCCTGCCCAAACAGGATATTGTGCTACACCTGTAGGTAAATAAGAGATCAAGAGCAAGGTTATGATTAACCTCTTGCTTACTGGGCACTTAAACCCCCCTCCTGCCAGACCAATTTTTAGCTTTCAGCGCTGTCACACTTTAACCACTTTCAGACTGGACCAATTTGCAGCCAAAGGACCAGGCCCCTTTTTGCGATTCGGCACTGCGTCGCTTTAACTGACAATTGCGCGGTCGTGCGACGTGGCTCCCAAACAAAATTGATGTCCTTTTTTTCCCACAAATAGAGCTTTCTTTTGGTGGTATTTGATCGCCCCTGCGGTTTTTATTTTTTGCGCTATAAACAAAAATAGAGCGACAATTTTGAAAAAAATGCATTATTTTTTACTTTTTGCTATAATAAATATCCCCAAAAATATATAAAAAAAAACATTTTTTTCCTCAGTTTAGGCCGATACGTATTCTTCTACATATTTTTGGTAAAAAAAAAATCGCAATAAGCGATTATTGATCGGTTTGCGCAGAAGTTATAGCGTTTACAAGATAGGGGATAGTTTTATAGCATTTTTATTAATATTTTTTTTTTATTAGTAATGGCGGAGATCTGCGATTCTTTTTGTGACTGCGACATTATGGCGGACACATCGGACATTTTTGACACATTTTTGGGACCATTGTCATTTTTACAGCAATTAATGCTATTTAAATGCATTGATTTCTGTATAAATGACACTGGCAGTGAAGGGGTTAACCACAAGGGGGCAGTGTAAGGGTTAAGTATGCCTAAGGGTGTGTTTCTTACTGTGGGGGGCGTGGCTGTCAGCTAGTGAATGCTGATCTCTGCTCCAATCACAGGGAGCAGAGATCGGCGTCACTAGTTGCTAGGCAGAACGGGGAGATGCTGTTTATCTCGGCATCTCCCCGTTCAGCCTTCCCGTGAGTCCGATCGCGCTCCCGATGGCACGGACAGGCAGAAAGGCGGGACCTATATATACGCCCTCCTGCCTGTACGTGCCATTCTGCCGACGTATATCGTCGTGCGCCGGTCGGCAAGTGGTTAAATGACAATTGCGCGGTCATGCTACACTGTACCAAAATGAATTTTTTCACACAAATGGAGCTTTCTTTTGGTGGTATTTAATCATCACTTGGGTTTTTATTTTTTGCTAAACAAACAAAAAAAGACAGGAAAAAAATAAAAAAGTTTCATAGTTTGTTATAAAATTTTGCAAACGGGTGTTTTTCTCCTTTATTGATATTCGCTGATGAGGCTGCACTGATGGGCTGCACTGATGGGTTGCACTGATGGGCACAGATAAGGTGACACTGATAGGCACAGATAAGGCGACACTGATAGGCACTGATAAGATGGCACTGATGGGCACCGATGGATGGCACTGATGGGTGGCACTGATGAGTGGCACTGATGGGTGGCACTGATGGGTGGCATTGATAGATGTCACTTATTGGCACTGATAGGTGGCACTGATGGGCACTGGTAGGTAGCACCGATGGGCACTGGTAGGTGGCACTGGTAGGTGGTATTGATAGGCAGCACTGGTGATGAGGCACTGATTGTTGATATTTATAGTTGGCACTGTGGGCACTGATAGATGACACTGTGGGCACTGATAGGTGACACTGTGAGCACTGATGGGTGGTACTGTGGGCACTAGTAGGTGGTGCTGGTTGGCACTGGTAGGGGATGCCGGTGGGCACAGAAGCCTCTGCAGAGGCTCTCCCTGATCGGGACCCATATCCCTCTCACAGCCGCCGGTGATCAGATTTTTTTTTCTCCTCACGCTACCAGCTCTGTTTACATCACATGATCAGCTGTCATTGGCTGACAGGTACTGAACATCATTACTGCTAACCGATTGGTTGCTAGAGGTTACATGCTTACTGCTCACTCATTGGTTGCTAAAGGTTACTGCACATTATTCCTGCTCACTCATTGGTTGTTAGAGGTTACTGTGCGTCATTAACACGTATTGGTTGCTAGAGGTTACAGCACATAAATACAGCTCATTGATTGGTTGATAAAGGTTACAGCACATTATCTCCCCACTGCCTGCACACCATGGACTGGGGAGGTGTGGGAACCCACCAATAGACAGAAAACTCCTAGAATTTGCTATAAGCAATGAGCAGAGCAGAGAACACAACTATGAAGGTTGACTGAGTGCAGGTAGGCACAGAGTCCAATGTGAGCAGTATCCCTAAGGACAGGCTCCCAGAAATAAATGACTAGCCATGCCGTCTGCAGTAGAGCAGTGTTGAGGGGTGAGCTAAGTACAGAGTGCAGGATTGAGCAGTGCGCTTTGTATGGAGTGCAAGGTTGAGTGGTACGCTATGTACAGAATGCAGGGCTGAGAGGTGAGCTACATACAGAGTGCAGGATTGAGAGGTGAACTATGAACAGAGTGCAGGGTTGAGGGGTGAGCTACGTACAGAGTGCAGGGTTAAGGGGTGAGCTACGTACAGAGTGCAGGATTGAGGGATGCGTTACATGCAGAGTGCAAGATTGAGGGGTGCGTTACAAATAAAGTACATGGTTGAGGGGTGCGTTACATACAGAGTGCAGGGTTGAGGGGTGTGCTACGTACAGAGTTCAAGATTAAGGGGTGCGCTATGTATGGAGTGCACGTTGGAGGGGAGCTCTAAATACTGATTTCAGGGTTTAGGGGTGTGTTGTGTATATCCAAGTCCCCCCCCCCCAAGTACAGAGCTTTCCTCCCCCTGATTCTAGTCTAAACCCCCCCATTCAATACATAGCATTCCTCGGCACCAATCCTACCCCCCCTTCAATACATAGCAATCCTCCTGCACCATTCCACACCCCCCCTCTTTTAATACACAGCATTCCTCTGCACCAATACCACCCGCCCGACTCCATTACCTAAAAACCATCAGAGCGGGGCCAGGCTGCACAAGAGAAGCTGCAATATCCATGTCCTTGGAGGAGCTTCTTATCCCCCCGCCCCCTTCCTCTGCTCTCGTATACAGCTCAATGTGTTTAGAGCAGAGAGGCATGTGAATAGCAGCCAGGAGAGGAACGCTGTCACTTGTAAATAGGGAAGCAGCGCTTCTGTATTAACAAGTGACAGTAGCGAGCAGCTGATCTAGCAAGTGACAAGCGCCGGAGTGGAACTCTGGCTGAAAAAAAAACAGGCAGGCAGTGCGGACTCCAGGGGCAGCTCAGCTGCTTTGAGGCCCCCCTACAATGGCTGGGCCCTGGGCCCTGCGTTAAAGACGGCCCTGACTCTTGGTACTGAAAACAAGCTTGATCAAAAAATTGACCCTAAAGAACCGTACATACGATCAGAAAATTGTGCGCAAAAAATACTGCTTTGGAAGTGATCAAAAAATAATCTGATCGTTAGTTACACAGCTTTTGTCCAAAATTATGCGAAGGGACAAACACGAATTTTTTTTATACGATACGATTTTCCTTTTAATCAGTACAGTTTCTGTCCAAAAATACGATACAACACATTACATCGCTTCTGATTTTTTATTATCGTATGAGAATTTTTGAACTTTGGTAACCTCTTCATTTTTGATGTAGAGACTAGCATGCAAAAAAAAAAAAACGACAATTAATCGTCTGATAATCTCAATATGTGTACCAGGCTTAACATTTCAGTAATCCCTAACTGTAAACAAAAAATACTTATCATTTTGCAAAAAAAAAAAAAAAAACAATATTTTCTACTTTCTGTTATAACACATATCCAATAAAATCGAATTCTTTCAAAAATTTAGGCCAAAATTTATTCTGCAATATGTTATCTATAGTATGTGTACAGTATATTTGAAAATCGATTATCCTGAATGCCAAGGACAGTACAAAGCTCCTCCCCAAATTGGTCCCTTTTTGAAAAGTAGATAGTCTGAGGCATTTAGTAAGAGGCACAGTGACTTTTTTGACGTTGCAATTTTTGGTCACAATTGTTTGGAAAATGAAGAAATTAACCGATTGCCCACCAGCCGCTGTCATTATACAGCGGCAGGTCAGCATGATCCAACGAACCATCGTAGCTGTATGTCAGCTCCTTTAAGCGGAATAGCAGGCGCGGAGCTGGAGGGAGAGAGCCAGAGGAGCAGAGTCGGAGGCGCGTGCGCGCTGCACTGCGGGGGTGCCAATGTGCATGGCCGGCGGTCACGTTGGCCACCTGCCTTGGGCAGTCACTGCGCGAGAGCCAGAACAGGGACATGTGTGTGTGTGTAAACACACAAATCCCTGTTCTGTGAGGAGAGAAGAAGCAGATCGTGAGTTCCTACTAGCTAGGAGCAACGATTTGTCATCTCCTCTAGTCAGTCACCTCCCCCTACAGTTAGAACACACACACACAAGGGAACACAGTTAACCTCTTGATCGCCCCTAGTGTTAACCCCTTCCATGCCAGTGCCATTTACACAGTAATCAGTGCATTTTTATAGCACTGATCGCTGTATAATTGTCAATGTTCCCAAAAATGTGTCAAACGTGTCCTATCTGTCTGCCATAATTTCGCAGTCCCGATAAAAATTGCAGATCAACACTATTACTAGTAAAAAAAAATAATAATAAAAATGCCATAAATCTATCCCCTACTTTTGTGCAAACCAATCAATATATGCTTATTTCGATTGTTATTACCAAAAATATGTAGAATACATAAACTGAGGAAAAAATTAGCATTTTTTAAAAAAATTGGGGATATTTATTATAGCAAAAAATACAAAATATTGTATTTTTTTTTTTAATTGTTGCTCTTTTTTTGTTTGGGTACAGAGTCGCACGGCCGCGCAATTGTCAGTTAAAGCGACACGCCTGGTCAAAGCCTGGTCATTGAGCAGCCAAATCTTCCAGGGCTGAAGTGGTTAACCACTTGCCCACTAGGCACTTAAACCCCCTTCCTAACCAGACCAATTTTCAGCTTTCAGTGCTCTCACATTTTGAATGACAATTACTCAGTCATGAAATATGAAATTTCTGTCCTTTTTTTTCCATACAAATATAACTTTCTTTTAGTGTTATTTATTCACACTGGGTTTTTTATTTTTTGTGCTATAAATGAAAAAAGACAAAAAAATTGGTTAAAAAAAAAAATGCATTCTTAGTTCCTGTTGTATAATTTTGCAAATTAGTAATTTTTCTTCATACATTTTGGCCAACATTTATACTGCTACACATCTTTGGTAAAAAAATAACCCAAATCAGTGTAAATGATTTGGTCTTTGTGAAAGTTATAGAGTCTACAAGACATGGTGCCAATCATTGAAAATTGATCACACCTGATGTACTGACGGCGTATCTCATTTTGCTTTTTTTTTTTATATTTGTTTACAAAATTGTCATATTAACAGGTTATTTCTCTCACACAGCATATGCATACCACAAATTACACCCCAAATCACATTCTGCTACTCCTCCTGAGTATGGCAATATCACATGTGTGAGACTTTGACACAGCCAGGCCACATATAGAGGCCCAACATGCAAGTAGCACTGTCAGGTGTTCTAGGAGCATAAATTACACATATAATTTCTAGATTACCTCTTATGCCCCGTACACACGGTAGGACATTCCGACCACAAAATCCATCAGATTTTTTCTGACAGATTTTGTCTGAAACTTGTGTTTCACACACACGGTCAGACAAAGTTGTGGGAAAATCTGATCGTTCTGAGCGCGGTGACGTACAAAACGTACAACGGGTCTACGTAGAGGCCAGTAGCCAATAGCTTTCGTCTCCAAATTTATTCTGAGCATGCGTGGCACTTTGTGCGTCGGAATTCTCTACACACGATCGGAAAAAGTCAGATCGGATTTTGTTGTCGGAAAATTTAAGGTCCTGCCCTCAAATTTTTTCCGTCGGAAATCCGACGGAAAAAGTCCGCTAGAGCCCACACACGATCGGATTTTCCGACAACATAATCCGATCCGCATTAGGCCCCTTTCACACTGAGGCGGTGGGTGCGTTGGCGGTAAAGCGTCGTTATTTTAAGAGGCGCTTTACCATCAATTTCGCGGCATTATTCGACCACTAGGGGGGCTCTTTTACCCCCAACTAGCAGCCAAGAAAGGGTTAAAACCACCCACAAAGCACTGCTGCAGCAGCGCTTTGCCGGCGGTATAGCTGCGCTGCACATTGATTTCAATGGGCAGGAGCCGTGGAGGAGCGGTATACACACTGCTCCTTCACCACTCCAAAGATGCTGATAGCAGGACTTTTTTAGCGTCCTGCCAGCGCACCGCTACAGTGTGAAAGTCCTCGGGGCTTTCACATTGGAAACACAGGAGCGGCTCTTTCAGGGCGATTTGCAGGCGCTATTTTTAGCGCTATAGCACCTGCAAAGAGCCCTAGTGTGAAAGGGGTGATACACTTTTGAAGGTCCTGGAGCACTAGGACAATGGAAACGCCCCAAAAATTACCCAATTTTGAAAAGTAAACACCCCAACGTATAATCTAAAGGCAAGTTTTAGGAAAATGTGGAAAGAAAAGGAAAACTCATTTTTTTACACAAAGTTGTCCATTTATAAAATATTTCTAACAGATAGAATGTACATACCAAAAAATTACACCCCAAAACATATTCTGCTGCTCCTTCTGAGTATGGTGATACCACATGTGTGAGACTTTTACACAGCCTGATCACATACAGAGACCCAACATGCAGGGAGCACTGTCAGATGTTCTAGGGAAATACATTTCAAATCTAATTTGACTACCTATTACACATTTGTGGGGCACTAATGGGCACTGTAGTGGCTCTGATGGGCACTGTAGTGGCATGGATGTGGCACAGATGAGCACTGATGTGGCATGGAAGTGGCACGGATGAGCACTGATGTGGCATGGATGTGGCACAGATGAATACTGATGTGGCATGGATGAGCACTGATGTAGCATGCATGTGGCATGGACGAGCACTGATGTGGCATGGATGTGGCACGGATGATCACTGATGTGACAGGGATGAGCACTGATGTGGAATGGATGTGGCACGGATGAGAACTGATGTGGCATGCATGTGGCACGGATGATCACTGATGTGACAGGGATGAGCACTGATGTGGCATGGATGTGGCACGGATGAGCACTGGTGTGGCATGGATGTGGCACGGATGATCACTGATGTGACATGGATGTGGTACGGATGATCACTGATGTGGCACGGATGAGCACTGATGTGGCATGGATGTGGCACGGATGATCACGGATGTGGCATGGATGTGGCACGGATGATCACTGAACTTTCCCAGGTGCGTGCCCCAAACCAAGCGTGATTCTGGGAGGACGTCATATGACGACCTCCTAGATTTATCCGGCCGTGCTGTAGCCGTCATTCGGGTATGACCAGGTTGGCAACTGGTTAAATTATTTTTTTTTCACATATTTTTTTACACACTGTCACCAGTGAAGTACAGCATCATCATATGACTAGTGTGGGGGAGGTCAGGGATATTGACTTGTGACAATATGTTAAAAAATAAATAAATACATTTTTTTTTTATAAATTTCTAAACTTTTTTTAAACATTTAATTTCCCTTTAAATTTTTTTTTTCTATGTTTTTTTTTTTAACATCCTCCTATTAGAGTAGTTCAGTGTCACCATAGTAACACTGTACTACTCTAAGGGGTAATCAGAGATTGTTTTTGTTTTTTTCACTTTGATTGCTGTTACAATGATGATCATTGTAATAGCAATGTTTTCAACTATTATAAATTGGTTACATTCATGAAAGACAAGGGGAGGGGGAATAGAGACCTCAGGAGAGGAATGGGAACAAGCTGCGGAATACTCCTTAAATAAGCTTTATTAAAAAAAATATATGCAAAAATACAAAACACAGATCGTTTACAATAGGTTGCATCAAATGCTAAAAAAGACAAAGTTGTCTATTAAAAACACACTCATGGGGTCACAGCCATGCTCATTTATCCAGAATACACAGTGTGTATATTGCACAGACTCTAAACCATTGGTTGGGACTAAGGGAGTCCTGGGAAACCTCTGGGGCACTGGTACACAAAGTGCTATGTGTCTCCCATTGGGATGTCCAGGCCCGCTATTGGCCCTAAATCACAAAGTGCAAAATATAGAAGTGAACCAAATGCAAATGTACTAAATAGTGTCTGTGAAGCAGCAGATTCATGAAGGAGAGTGTCTTGATCTCTGTAATCTTCACTGGCACTTAGTTTAGCAATCTTAATGGCACCGCAAAGTTATGAGGCTATATGGGCTGGAGCATATGTCAGTCAGCATCAAGCAAAGGTATATGGTGAGACAGAAGATGTGGGTGATAGCAGTGCATCTGGGGATAGTTATCCTGGGATAGAGGGCAGTTCAATGCTGTGTGTATCCTCCCAGGGCATGCACACTGGTCCCCTCTGATGGCTTGGACAGCCTGAACAAGCACATGTAGTGCTGGGGTGGAATGCATTGGGTTGGGGGTTTAAATTCCCAACAAGGGATTCTTGACATGCCTGACCTGTTCACCGCTGCTTTGGTGAAGGGCAACCCTGACTCACCCCTTGGCACAACTGGTAGGGTCTTAAAGGGTGGCCTGTGGGCAGGACAACCTCCCTTCCTATGTTAATTGGTGGGAGGTTCCTCTGCCAGGTTCTTGTGAAAATGTAAATTGTTGTTTCATGTGTACATTAACCTGTTTCCTTCCGAGTGTATTTGAAAGCATGTACCAGGTTGAGAACTGTTACTTCCTTTTGGGGACCAAACATTCGTTAGTGGGGGAAGGATGTAGCAGGGAGCTGGCTATCTTACCTGCAGTATCAGAAGACACTCTGCAACATTGTTGCAGTGAGACTGTGTGCCCTCTAGTGCCAGCTAAGACTCTGTGTCATCACATCCTGTCAGCAGAGTGATTACCACCAGGGAGCTAAGCATACAGGGAATTGTAGTCCCAGGACTCAAGTTTCACATTCAGATTAACCTGTATGGAACTACAAGAGCCAGCATGTTCTGGAGAAAAGGGAACTAGAGACTCCATCTTGCTGATCTGAGGAGATTTCTCAGACTACACGAGGCATAGGAAGAGATTAGACCTAGGGGAGAGGGTCTGCCTCCCAGGTCAGTCCACCGTGTGAATTTTATGGCATCCGCAGCCAGTCGGGACATTCAGCTTGAGAGAGGGGGATCCCAGGTGAATATCCAGACGCACCAGCACTGACAGTGTGAAGCGTACGAGTTGTGTGAGGTGACTAGTCGGGTCACTAGAAGAGCCTTCCTATTCCAGGGTGTTCGTTTGGGCCTTGACCGCAGGATTGGGTGAGAGGGCTTTTGCCCATTTGCAGGAAACAAGAACACTGCACACAGATAGAGTTGTATGGACACTGTATACAGACATCATTGCTCTTAGGCCCCATACACACTATTATATTTTCTGCAGATTTTTGTCTTCAGATTTACCAAAACCATGTAGTGCAAGGGCCTGCCTGATTGCATACAAATTGAAATTCTTAAGGTTTGACCTCATATTATATGTTTTTGGTAAATCTGAAGACAAAAATCTGCAGAAAATCTAATAGTGTGTATGGGGGTCTTGTCACCTTGCTGACACCTGTAGTGCCGCAGGACACAAGTCCATTCATATACAGAGACACTGTATACAGACACCATTGACCTTTCACCTTCCTGAGGAAGATCCTGCATTCTTTACTTGATAATCCGGGCCGGTTGTGTTGTTTGGCTCTGCTGTTCAGAAGTTTAAGTGCACCAATGAGAGTGGCTAGCTATAGATATAAAGCCTCATCCTTCTTCAAAGGGACTGAAGTTACTAGTGCCATATGGGCCTGCACACACATACTCAGGGCACTGTATATGTAGTGGGTGTGTGGTACAGTCTACCTTGGGGCCTGATCCATTGAATGTTGATTTGAATACAGTGTTTGTAATTGGGCCTGTGGTGTCAGGAGACAGTAGAGAGAGGTCTGACATAAAGCGGGTCAGTCTTCTGCTCTCCCCCTGCATGGACTCATAGAGACACATTTGAGTAGAGGTGACCAATCCGATATACAGTGTCATATTGTGATTTATTTGCCACTTAATTTTGCCTCTTCTTTGAGGGTTATTCTCAAGTTTGGAATCCCCTGAAAGCAGCCTGAATATAGTATTGAGCTATATTGCTCTTAATCTCAGTTATTGCTCTCCAGTTGGTTACTTGAATATATATACTGTTACTGTCTGTTACTTTTCCACAGAAATATTGCAGTAAAGACAATTTCTGTGTTTTATCATAACGTGTGTGTTTCTCATTGGTCATTGCATTTGCACTATTGCCAGGTGTGCCAGAGGGGGCTAAGAATGTTATTGGGGTTGAGAGGCAGAGTGCGTAACAAACATACTTAAGCGGCTCCTGCGGGGGTAGCGCTACACAGATTACCTATCATTGTCAGTAGAAGGGACCCAGCCAAGAGCGATGTATAGCTGATACTGGAGTAAGTTCATATAGAAAGCAGCTTGAGGAGACATGTACCAATTCACTTATCTCATATTATTAATATTATTATTATTGAGTCATGCTTTGCAGTATTAGCATTTACGTTTTGGGGGATGTGCCAGGGAGTTGAATAACTTGCTGGCTTTTTATATCTCTTGATGATTCTGGAGGCACCTTGTTTGCACCTGAACTGGAATTTCTACCTGACACAGCCAATCCATTCCCACGCTGCTTGTGTCTGTAATTTTCCATTAAGGAGAATGTAGTAAGCTATTACACAGACTCCTGCTGTAATCAGATCAGTGGAGAGCTCCAATGAACGAGGAGGTAAAGCCAGGATAACACACAAGGTGATCTCCTGTGGGAGTCCCTGTGATTTATAAAAATTGAATTGAATGTGGAGTAGACTGATACTTTACTGTTTGTAAGCATCAGCTAGCTATGCAAGGGTTCATATCTACATTCCTGTGTGTTCCTTCTCAGCAACACCAACACATCTTGTCAAGATAAAGACCTGTAAATGAAATCCACCAAAGTCACATACTGTTGTAATCATTGAATAGAAGCCCTCTAAGAACTGTCAGGAACCAATTTTAAGAGCAACTTATTTGTTTAATAGCTGTAAAATGCAAGCAAATTCAACAAATCGTTTGCTGAAGATTACTTGTAAGAAGATGATTACAGGAATATGTGCAGAAATAAACTGCCCAAAAATGACACATTGGGTATTTTGGTGCACTACACATTGCTAGGTAAATGCTTTCCTTTTTTATGTCTTCATAAAAAGTACTTTGAATCCACAACAATCAAACATTTGCTTTAATTACAGCAACTGATTACATGAACTTTATAAACAGTTAGGGCCAGTTCACACCATAGATACACAGTCCTGATGTTTTTCAGATGCTTTTCTGCATGCGTGTATTTGATGCATTCCAGTGCATTTTTGGTGCATTACAGTGTGTTCTTGATGCGTTTTACAGCATTCCCGTACAATCCAGTGCAGGAAAAATGCAGTATGTTCTACTTTTTTTTTTTAATGGATTTGGAATCTACTGGAACTGCAAGCACTAGTGCTTTCAAATGCCATTGAAAACCATATAACCTACTTTCCATGCATTTTTGATACAAAAAAAAATGCACTGGACTGCATGTGGTGTACGGGCCCTTAATATTAAACATATTCACTCAGTGAAAGTTTGTTCCGTGCAAACGAGGCAAAAACAAATGTTATTAGACCATTTCCTGTGTTGGATGAATGTTATTCTTTGATTTAAGACTGAAAATATCAAATTTGGCCACTGGGTGGCGTTATGTATCATAGGAAATTCATATGCATCCAAATGTGGTTACATTCAGTTTTAAACGGATGAAAAAAACATTCCACCAGTAAAAGAAATAGCTAAATAATATTTGGTTTTTAGCCTTATTCGCATTTAATAAATGTACATGCACTTTCATTGGGTGAATTGTTTGCATGTTTTCTATTTTCTCCCCTATAGGCATGAATTAGAAATTGATATGTTGTTCAACATAAAAAGTTACCCGTTATATGTTATTCCCCCTATAAATCCTACTTAATGCCTGTTGATCCTGCCAAAGTTCTTTACTGTATGTAATTTGCCTTCAAGTTGCCTCCTGGAAAATGTCACCTTTATGTCAAATGTGTCCCCAAGAAAAGAAAGCCCTGTGTCTGAAAATGACAAGAAATTCTAGGGCAATAGAAAGTGCAAAATTAGTATTATAGAAAGTCAAGTGAAGATTTTTTTAACTTTCTCTTGGCAGTGTAAATGATTTGCCCATAGTAAAACAAGCGTAACTCAGACTTCTGTCCTCAAAATATACATGTTATTTAATTAATACATTAAGCCTAAAAGCAAGAAGTATCAGAAAGTACCTTCATTTATCTTCCACAGCTCAAATCAGGGATGATCAAAAAGCATGGCCACCTCAGCTTTAGCTCTGCAGCTTCCAATGTCACCTCTCTGCCTTCAGCCAGTTTGCTGGACAAGGAATCAGCACCATCACAGTCAACAAAAAGGCCAAGTGACACTGAAAGCAGTATACCAAGATTTTGTAAATCACAAGACTGGCTAAACAGACTTTACTGGGTCCCACCAACTGGTTCTGTGTATTATAAAGGGACAGTGGTCCGTACCCAGAAGGTCGAGTTGGGTCAAGTCGAGTAAGGTTAAGCTCCAGGACTCACACGCACACGAGAAGCTGTTGGTACAGCTGCTGGACTCTGTCCTGTTGGCCTGCTGAGTATGCTGAGTCTGGGATGACAAGTATCCACATCTGCCCTCAGGACCCTGCTACAGTCTGAAGGAGCAGCTAGAACTTGCAGTCTGTCCTGAAGATACCAATCCTTGATACTACCATTATGGACTCTTTTCTTTGCAGGTGCGCTGGGGCAGCCACAATCCTCAGTTAGGGATTAGGGATGTTAAGAAAAGACTGCACTTTATGTTGAACTGTCGTGTTAACTTATTCTTCAGTAAAGTTATAAAAAACGTTGCTTTTGCCTGGCCTAAAGTTGCTCAAGGAGTGCAATGTAAATAACCGGCAAATATAGTCTACAGCTCAGGTCACAAAGCACATTAGGGCATGAAGATGATGGTACAAGAATAAATACAGTGTAAAGTAATGGTTATCAAGGGTAACAAACAGTGGCGGTGCGTCCATAAGGGCACACGGGCGCGGCCCCCTCTCTCCTGACACCCCCTTTAGCACCAATAGATATATTCATGCATTGCATGGATCTATCTATGGCTGCCGCTGCCACCCCCTATTCAGACGCCCGGCCCCTTTTCGAGCGCCTGAATTACAGCAGAGGGGGGTGTTTTTGAAGCACCTGATTAGAGCCATAGGCTCTAATAGGTGTCAAAAAAGGTGATCTGCGAGTGCCATGCTGGGCGCTCGCAGGTCACTCAGCTGTGTGTTAGAAAAGCAGATGAATATTTGCTTTCCTAACATTAAACCGCCTCTCCGCCAATTAGGTGCTCAGATCTGTTACCCGTCACCTGATTGGCTGGAACGACAGGCGCTGTGATTGGACGCCAGGCATCCAATCATAGCAAATGACAGGAAGAAAAGACGGGAGAAGACATCGAGGAGCTGTCCCACCTAGACAAGTAAGTGCAGACGGTGGGCCAGCGAGGGGCAAACTGGCAGCATTTTATATGGCACAGTGGCTGCGTTTGATGGGGCACAGTGGGAGCTAATGATGGGCATAGTGGCGGAAAGTGATGGGCACAGTGGCAGCAATTGGTGGGCACAGTGGGAGAAATTGATGGGCACAGTGGCGGCAATTGATGGGCACAGTGGCGCAATTGATGGGCACGGTGGCTGCATTTGATGGCACAGTGGCTCAGTTTGATGGCACAATGGTACAATAAGTGTGTACATGTGCCAGGTGGCATAGCTTCTAGCAGGAGGAGTTGTTGTCAGCACTCTCTCCATGAGTAAGTCTATCTCCTTTAGCAACAGGAGCAAATCAGAACTGCAGGGGTCCCCAACCTGTACACAGGTACAGAAGAGTTAAGTGAAGTGCACACATAGGGAGTTATTTACGAAAGGCAAATACACTTTGCACTACAATTGCAAACTTCAAGTGCAAAGTGCACTTGAAATTGCACTGAAAGTGCACTTGGAAGTGTATTTGCTGTAAATCTGAGGGGTAGATCTGAAATGAGGGGAAACTCTGCTGATTTTATCATCCAATCATGTGCAAGCTAAAATGCTGTTTTTTATCTTCCTTGTATGTCCCCCTTCAGTGCAATTTCAAGTGCCCTTTGCACTTGTCGTTTGCACTTATAGTGCAAAGTGGATTTGCCTATTGTAAATAACCCCCATAGAGTCAGCACTAGATGCACAGAGGGTTTCAATACCATTACTGGGAGTGAGGTAGCGGTGATACGCTGGACAGGTGTAGAGGGCATTGGCTCTGTGTGTCCCTCCTAATTGCACAAGTGACCATGGTGGTGTATGAGTACATCGAGAGAGTTTACTAGAATTCAGTCCCCTGTTCCAGTAAAGTACCCCAAGTACCCCATGTGTAAGGCAGTGACCCTAACCAAAGTACCAAGTGTAACCCAGAAGAACCTACACCAGGGTAGGCCTCTCGCGTGACCCTTGCTTGGCACCGAACATAGAGGGGAAACATGGAGGGTGAGGACCAACCCATCGACCTACCTTTGCCAGCATGCAGTCCTGGAGACTTAAAGTGGATGTAAACCCTCTCCTATACCCAGTGAAGTGAACAGCTTCAGATGATACACAGGGATGAAACAAATCTCCCTACGTAAGTTTTACATGTATATCTGCTGTCTTCAGCTTGCTATATTCTTTAGAATTCTAACATCATGTTAGAATTCTTACTTCCTCATTCAGCAGTAGGAGTGGATTCTTGGCATACACTGTGTGACAGCTGATTGAAGGAAAGGCACACACCCCCACTCCACATAGGCAGAGGAAAGAAGGAATGCGCAGAGCTGTGCTGTAACAAGACAACTTCTCTGCTAATCTATTTATAGCACCCACTCCAACACAAATTTCAGGCTGGTTTTATCTCGGCTGTCGGAGAGCTTGTCAGAAGTTATCATGCTGATAACAGAGGAATGAAAACACAGAACTACATGGGACTTAGGGCTTTAGAGAGAGAGATAAGTAAACAGATATATGTGCCCAGGTCAAATTTCATGAATCGGGTTTGCATCCACTTTAACCTTCTTAGCGGTAATCCAGAGTGTATCTCGGGGTGAATTTTCACTACCAAAAGCGGTAACCCCAAGCCACACTAGGGATCGCATAGCAGGATCCAGGCAAAGTTACTTACCTTGTCCCCAGGAACCTGCAATGTCTCCCCGCTGTGTCCGCGGGCTGTGTACTCCGCTGTGCCGAGCTCCGTTCCCTGCGAGCGTCGTGACGCACGGGGAAGGAGCCCGGCGCCAAGTTCAAAAAGTTAAAAACACAAAATACATACAGTACACTGTAATCTTACAGATTACATTACTGTATCAAATTATTTCACCTTCCTTTTGTCCCTAATGCTTTGTCCAATGCCCTGCATGCAGTTTTATACTTTATATACTTTATATTATATATACATTTATATATTTATCACAAAAGACCCCACAACAACGTCCAAGGAACTGCAGGCCTCACTTGCCTCAGTTAAGGTCAGCGTTCATGCCTCCACCATCAGGAAAAGACTGGGCAAAAATGGCCTGCATGGCAGAGTTCCAAGGAGAAAACCACTGCTGAGCAAATAGAACATCAAAGCTCGTCTCAATTTCTCCACAACACATCTTGATGATCCCCAAGACTTTTGGGACAACATTCTGTGGACCGATGAGACAAAAGTGGAACTCTTTGGAAGGTGTGTGTCCAAGTATATCTGGCGTAGAAGGAACACTGCATTTCAGAAAAAGAACATTATACCAACAGTAAAATATGGTGGTGGTAGTGTGATGGTCTGGGGCTGTTTTGCTGCTTCAGGACCTTGAAGACTTGCCGTGATAAAAGGAACTATGAATTCTGCTGTCTACCAAGAGATCATGAAGGAGAATGTCCGACCATCTGTTCGTGTACTCAAGCTGAAACGACCTTAAAAAGCCGTTCATGCTCGAAAACCCTCTAATGTAACTGAATTTGTGGGGAAATTCGCCATCAAACACTTGCAGAATTGAGCGATAGTGATTTGTGGGGAAATTCGCCATCAAACACTGAAAGTAATGACAGCGACAATTTTGCAACTGAGCAAATTTCAGTTTTTTTGATTTGATTACATTATTGAATCATTTTTATTAATATCATATTATTATTTGTTATAATTATTTATAGTTATTTATTATATTATAATTTATGATTTTGTGTTTCAAACTTTATCATACCCGGAATGTCTACTAGACTCTTGTTTCCACAGATTTAAGTGTGTTAAATCACAGGCCTACAATATAAAAAGCCAAATTTCCATGCAAAACATTGTACCATTTTGAGCATCAAAAATCTGACTTAATCATACCACCAGGGAGGTTAATGCTGGAATTCAACAGATTGAATTCCTTGTAACCATAATGCACTACGTGACTATTAAACTTAAATCAGCTGTCTTAGAAGGGGCAATATTATTTTATTTCTATTTTTAACTTTACATTTTTATTAGGTTTTATAAGGGGCAATATTATTAATGTAAGTTTCATTATGTGCCAGCATACACTACAAAACGTTGAGTTCCCAGAAGCCATTTGTCAGTGTGTGGAGTAATTTATTGTGCTAAATTACTGTGCATTGCAGTGTGGTTGGCTACACATTCTTGTGTAACAGCTCCCTCTATTCTCTGTGTTCATAGTTTAGTGACCCAACAGTTCTTTTTATGACCTTTATTCTTTTTGCATGTGTCAGCAACAACTGTAATTACGATTTAGCTGTTGCCAACCCCAGATTCTTTTGCAGTCTTTTTTTTTTTTGTTTTATTTTTTTTTTTTTTCATGTTTATCCATATTTTTTATCTAGCTAGGTAAAAAAAATGATTTGCAAACTGTTTGTTTCAAAGTTTATTGAATTATTAATTTTTTGTTGGGGTTGTATTTTATTTTTCAAAGCTCTTTTTTTAAGGCATGCAGCTTACACTCATTTCTGGCGAATCCAAAGCTGCCCTTTGTTTGCAGCATGCCAGTGCATACTTGTGTAGTAAAGTAGTATGTACCAAAGCACCATATATTTATTTAGCCTAATGCCATAGCTGCTATTAAGGAATTATTTCACCTCTTCATAAAAATGTAAAGATGAGCTAACTTACAACAACTGCCCCTCTGGTCCCTGGTGCTAGTACCTTATATAAACCCATCTTCCAACAAACTTTCCAGCTGACACAATGGTCCAGCACGTCACAGTGCTGGAGGCTATAAAGTTGCATATTACTCACAATGGCGAGTGCTCATTGGTGAACACTGGCCATCTGGCCATGCTGACCAATGAGAATTTCAGCTTATTTTCTGGGAAGCCACCTTGGAAGAAAGGAGCCTCAAAACGATTTAGACTGGTCAGTGCGTCAGATGGCCATCGCTGACCAATGAGAGGGCTACATTTGCCTTTTTTATCTCAGAGTGGCTGGCAACACAGGCAGAAGGTCGTTTAGGGGCTGACAAAGTTTTCCTCTTCGTCTTCTTTCCAGGCATAGGGCAGTCAGTTGTCTGTAACTGCTATTAATGCTTCCTCCTCTTCCTTCTCCTCTGCTAATCCTGCCATAGTTTCACAAACTGGTGATGAGGAGGCGGCATAATTATTTGATTATGCAATCACTGACTTGTTGGAGGAGGATGATCTTGGGATTCCTGGTTTCAGATATTGAGTATGAGGAAGATAGCATAGGGAGGGGGCATCAGGCACGGAGTAGCAAATAGTTAGTGATAGTCCAGCAGCTGGAGCGTACTACCATCTGGACTCCAGCAAAGAGGAAGGGGTGGATGATGAGGTGCTATCGACTGGAGACAAGTTCTGAGGGAGAGGCACTACAGCAGCGAAGGATAAGTATGTCCAGGGACAGCTTACAGAGGACAGGAGGGGGCAGCTATCCTAATCTATCTCATGGGACTGGTCCACAGACCTCAATGTATTTTCTGCTAAAAGCACCATTGTGGTCAAGTTTGGGTTCCACAAGCATTGAGAAACACAAGACTCTGCACCACTGAACTTGGTGGGTGTAATGATGTGTATGCTTTATGTTATAATTCAAGTTCAATTGTTATGCCTCGTTCCTTATGCATGTTAGGAAACAGTTAACAGTTTAGCTGCACATTCATAAAGCAAATAAGCAGCAAAAGGCTTTCACTCTTTCTCCTCATTCCTCACTTTGCACATCTCTCCGCCCTTCATACGATTCTGCTACTTCCACTGGTCAATTCATGCCTTTTACCTCTGGATAAAAAAAGGTTTCACAGCAAAATGACCTAAAAATCCCTTTTCTATGTTGAAACTAATCTGATTGCTGCTGCTCTATTCAAGCCAAGTGAAATGTAAAAGTAAAAAAAAAATCTACTACATGTCCAGCCACAGCTGGTAACATCTAACAGCACAAGCCCTATTCGAATAAGGTGCAAGGGAGGTTGGGATTTGTAGTTTTTTCATGGCCTGGACCTTAGACTTGGATGACTTACAAGTTGCCACATTATGGTTAAAGAAATGCAAGTGAAATGTTTTAGTACATAGGCAATTCTGGAAGGCCATAAACTTTCCTTTGGCAGTGTAGATGGCTGCTATTATGATATGCCTATAGTTGTGCTTTATTTCTACATAAGTATGGCTTATGTGAAAGACAGTTGGGTGGACACAGGGAAATGCATATAAACTAATTAAAATTTGACTTTTATTACCTTTACTTAGTTCAAATTAAAATAATTGCTCTTGGGTATTAAATATAAACCAGTACTGTATCTGACAAAATAATTGAGAAATTCTGTTTCCAGAGAAACTAAACCTAACAGATATATGCTTTCATGTTATGTATACTATGCAAGAGTGATTGTACTTATTATTTATTAGCTATTACACAGAATACATTATTCCCCAGCAATGGGGTTGATTTACTAAAAGTGAAAATATGGTACAGCTCTGCATAGAAACAAATCAACTTCCAGGTTTTATTGTTAACGCTTAATTTATTTGTCAAAGCAGAAGCTGATTGGCTACCATGCACATTTGCACCAGATTTAACACTCTCAATGTTTAGTAAATGAACCTCAATTTCTTTATCTGCTTTTCTTTCCTTTACAGTACTATCTTTGTTTAGGGTCAGTATCTCCTTCCTGAACTGAGATACTAGGTCAGAGATAACACAGCCATGTAAATACTGCTGGCTATGTAGTTCTTGGCATTGATACAAGTGTCTGACTTATGTCAGCCCCCTGCATAGCCTGTTACCTGGTGACTAGCTACAACGTTAAGCCCCATACACACGGTCAGACTTTTTCATGGATTCTGTCCGATCGGACAATGTTGTTGAAAAATCAGACCGTGTGTATGCGCCATCGGACAGTGTACGTCGGATTGTCCGACGGACAAAGTCTTATCTCCTGCTGGAAAGATTTGCCGACAACACGGTCCGATCACACCAAATCCGATCGTGTGTACGGTTGTCCGACCGGACAAAGTGCTACGCATGCTCAGATCACATTACAAGACCAAAGCTATTGGCTACTAGCCTCTACGTAGTCCCGTCGTAGGCAACAAACGTCACCACGTTCAGAATGATCGGATTTTCCGACAACTTTGTCCGACCGTGTGTACGTAAAACCAACATCGGACAAAGTATGACGGACAGGATCCGACCGACCTGGTCCGCGGATTGTCCGACCGTGTGTATGGGGCTTTACACTGTTGCAGTCTGATCATTGGGGAAGAAAAGACAGAGGAATTTCTTCCTCCAGTAGACTGATATCATAATTCACCTAGGCAAAGTCACCTACCTTGACCTCAAGGACTGCTCACGGACTCAAAGACCGCTTTTTAATGATAAAAGGACTAACATTCGTTGTATATTGTGACATGTCAGGAATGTATACATGCAGATTTGTTATGTTACTGACAGGTTCATTTTAAGGGCCCATTCACACCAGATGCTGTTGGATGCATTTTTGACTGCATTCCAACCACACAGATAGTCCAAAATCTCATGGGCACAGTTCACAACATTACAGTGCAGTGGAAAAAGTACAACATGCTGCATATACAGTGCCTTGAAAAAGTATTCATACCCCTTGGCATTTTACACATTTTGTCATGTTAAAACCAAAAACGTAAATGTATTTTATTGGGATTTTATGTGATAGACCAGGGGTCTCCAAACTTTCTAAACAGGGGGCCAGTTTACTGTTCCTTGGACTTGGAGGGGGCCGGACTGTGGCCATTGGGAGTAGAAAAGATCCCAACATCAGTGGGACTAAACAATGTGTCATCTTTGTCATCATAGTGCCCCAAGGGCCTGATAAAAGCAAGCAAAGGGCCACATCTGGCCCCCGGGCCGCAGTTTGGAGACCCCTGTGATAGACCAACACAAAGTGGCACATAATTGGTGGAAGGAAAATTAAATGGTTTTCAAAATGTTTTACAAATAAATATGTGAAAAGTGTGGCGTGCATTTGTATTCAGCCCCCTTTACTCTGATACCCCTAACTAAAATCTAGTGGAATCAATTGCCTTTAGAAGTCACCTTATTAGTAAATAGTGTCCACCCGTATGTAATTTAATCTCAGTATAAATACAGCTGTTCTGTGAAGCCCTCAGAGGTTTGTTAGAGAACCTTAGCGAACAAACAGCATCATGAAGGCTAAGGAACACACCAGACAGATCAGAGATAAAGTTGTGGAGAAGTTTAAAAGCAGGGTTGGGTTATAAAATAATATCCCAAGCTTTGAACATCTCACAGAGCACTATTCAATCCATCATCTGAAAATTAGATGATGCACAGCTGTAAACCTACCAAGTTATGGCCGTTCACCTAAACTGACAGGCTGGACAAGGAGAGCATTAATCAGAGAAGCAGCCAAAAGGCCCATGGTAACTCTGCAGAGATCTACAGCTCAGGGGGGAGAAGCTGTTCACAGGACAACTATTAGTCGTGCACTTCACAAATCTGGCCTTTATGGAAGAGTGGCAAGAAGAAAGCCATTGTTCAAAGAAGGCCATATGAAGTCCCGTTTGCAGTTTGCGAGAAGCCATGTGGGGAACGCAGCAAACATGTGAAAGAAGGTGTTCTGGTCAGATGAGACCAACATTGAACTTTTTGGCCTAAAAGCAAAATGCTATGTATGGTGGAAAACTAACACTGCACATTACCCTGAACAAACCATCCCCGTTGTGAAACATAGTGGTGGCAGCATCATGTTGTGGGGATGCTTTTCTTCCGCAGGGACAGGTAAGCTGGTCAGAGTTGATGGGAAGATGGATGGAGCCCAATACAGAGCAATTTTAGAAGAAAACCTGTTAGCTCCTTCAGATGCACACTATAGCCGAATGGCGGCTACAGAACAGATCTACTTTGCTGGGAGGTCGTCAATAGACGTCCTCCCCTTTGCACGCTCCACGCATGCCCCCTGCAGGGCGCACACGCTGTGATCATGGTCACGGCCCCTTACCATGTGATCCGCTGTCAGCCAATGACAGCTGATCACGTGATGTAAATAGAAGATTGATAATATTTTTTTTTTTCTCCTCAAGCTGACAGCGAGAGCAGAAGAAAAAGCTGATCACCGGCTTCTGTGCAAGGGACATCAGTCCTGAAGAGGAAGAGGCGAAGCTGCCTCATCTGTGCCCACCAGTACCACTTGCCATTGTCACCTGCCAATGCCACAAATCAGTGCCAACCAGTGCATAAATGCCAGCAATCAGTGCCACTGATCAATGTCCACGAGTGCCACCTATCAATGCCCACCAGTGGTGCCAATCAGTGCTTCATCATTGCCACCTAGCACTGTTGCCTATCAGTGTCACCTACCAGTGCCCATCACTGACACCCATCAGTGCCCATCACTGCCACCCATCAGTGACAACCAGTGCCACCTATTAGTGCCTTGCAGTGCCACCTATCAATGCCCTTAAGTGCCACGCATCAGTGCCACCCATCAGTTGCACCTATCAGTGCCCACCAATGCCACCTATCAGTGTCAACCAGTGCCACCTCATCAGTGCCCACCAGTGCTGCATATTAATGCCCATCAGTGCCGCCTTATCAGTTCCCATCAATGCAGCCTATCTGTGCCAATCAGTGCAGCCTATCAGTGACCATCAGTGCAGCCTCATCAGCATACATCAATGAAGGAGAAAAATGACCTGTTTGCAAAAATTATTAACAAAATATAAAATGGTTTTGTATTTTTTTATTTCGGACTGTTTTAATTTGTTTAACAAAAAATAAAAAACCCAGAAGTCATCTAATACCACCAAAGGAAAGCTCTATTTGTCAGAAAAAATTATAAAAATTTAATTTGGGTACAGTGTTGTATGACTGCGCAATTGTCATTCAAAGAGTGACAGCGCTAAAAGCTGAAAATTGGTCTGGGCAGGAGGGGGATTTAGGTGCCCAGTAAGCAAGTGGTTAGAGTTTGCAAAAGACTTCAGACTGGGGTGGAGGTTCACCTTCCAGCAGGACAACGACCCTAAACATACAGCCAGAGCTACAATAGAATGGTTTATATCAAAGCATATGCATATGTTAGAATGGCCCATTCAAAGTGCAGACCTAAAGCCAATTGAGAATCTGTGGCAAGACTTTAAAATTGCTGTTCACAGACACTCTCCATCCAATCTGACAGAGCTTGAGCTATTTTTCAAAAAAGAATGGGCAAAAATATCACTCTCTAGATGTGCAAAGCTGGTAGAGACATCCCCAAAAAGACTTGCAGCTGTAATTGCAGCGAAAGGTGGTTCTACAAAGTATTGACAAATGCACGCCACACTTTTCAGATATTTATCTGTAAAAAATTTTGAAAACCATTTATAATTTTTACTTCCACTTCACAATTATGTGCCACTTTGTGTTGGTTAATCACATAAAATCCCAAGAAAATAAAGTATATTTACGTTTTTGGTTGTAAGATGACAAAATGTGGTAAATTTCAAGGGGTACGGATACTTTTTTGTTTTTAAGGGACTGTAATTGCACACAAACATACAGTAAGTGCACATAAAAGTCAGAAGAGCGAAAAAAGAAGTAACTGTATGTAAACGTGCATCAACTGCATGTAAATGGGCATACAAACGTACATCAAATGCATACAAATGTGCCGTTTCTGGTGTGAATGCACCCATAATCATAAATCATATAAAGGCTCATTAAAGACAAAGACACAATCCATCAGGAACAGTTATCATATGAATGCTTTATTTCCAGTGCTTGTGGCCATATTAACAAACAAAACACAATGGAATGTTTCTGAACACAACTTGGCTTTTAGCCTTTTACAATTATATAAAATCAGCAATAAATGTCTCCACTGCTGTGGACAGGACACCCATTATTTAACAGTGGTGGAAAAATTTGTTCATACCACAGTTTTAAAAACAAAAAATGATGTAGCCTCAGATCATATGTGTCTATAAGCTGGAGCCATCTCTACTATTCTTCCATGTCCATCACATTTACCCCAATGGACTTAACGCCTGGTGCAAACCTGTAGGAACTCTGATCTTAAAATAACTGACTTTGGTGTCTACACAAATTTTCTTTCAAAAGTACCTATAAAGCCTTGTGACACAGGTTGCTCTATTTTTCAGATGCTGATAAATCGTCATTGCTTTGGCTCACTTCTACCACACTTCACTATTGGCTGCTACATGTGATGAGCAGTCTCGCTTACTAATAGCAAGGAATGTGACGGTCAAACTTTCTAGCTGAATTCAGTATTTGTTTAATAAAGTAACCTCGTTTTCAAGTTTGTGGAAAAAAAAAACTGAAGATACCTGTCAAAAGGTCTGTTGTGTTTTAGGATTGAGTTTACTGCAGGTATGAATTAATCAGCAGGTATTAACAAATTTAGTTATGGAATAATTACAGTTACTTTTCCATCAATCTGTGTTTTCTGGTTCCTGGATCGCACAATAGAGTTTTCTCTAGTTAATCAGATAATAAATATAAAAAGCTTTTAAGTATCAAATGCTAAAGAGTTTTTAATTTACCGCATTTGTGGCACTGACATGTCACTCGCACAATATTCCTTTCTTGGTCAGCAAAAAAAGTCTCAGATTATTTATGTTTTACTCTTGTTCTTTTAAAGTATTTGTGTTCTACTGTCAACATTTAATGGTGTAAACTAATGGAATGCCTTTCAATTGCTTTACTGGAACCTCAGGTAACTTAACCAATTCAAATATGGCACTGTGCATTGAATATTGCTGGTTGGCAGGGTCCAACTTTGGCCATGCAGTACTAAATCCTTGAAGAGGCTGTGGCATAGTTAAGCATCTGGCACTGCTGTTTTAAATCATCAAAAAATAGAACCAGAGCTCGTAAAAATTGTGATTATTTTTTTTCTATAACAGATGCTGGATCCTGGAATTCTTCCAACTATCTTACAGAACTCACCAGCAGTTCTTAATACATACAATTATTATGGACTATTGTTCATGATTTCATGATGACACAGACTTCAATTCAGTTTAGCCATCAGAGCTCCAATCCTTAGGGACCAAGATTCTCATATAGTTTAAGATTTGTCTAGTTAAAAAGACGGCCAGGGGAGGACTAGGATCATTTGGCCAGGAAGGCAAGCACAACCAACTAAACTTTTCATGGAGGAGTACTTGCCTGTGGGCTAAAGAATGTGCAACACACAAAGTGTGCTGTGGTGCCACAGTGATTGATAGCCACAGTGAAAGTTAGGTGTTTTAGTAATTAATCTTTTACAACACGGCTTTTCACATACATATGCTAAAAAGTGTGATTGTATAGAATGCATTGTAAATTATGAAGAACTTTATGAGTGGAATAAGATGGCCTCTGCTCTTGGAAAATGATATGCACTCTATGCAACACTAAATAAAATACTAAATCACCATCAGAAATAATTCCCACCATTTAGCTTTCTTTAAAGATTGAGCACAGAACATTCACAAGTTTTGCATTCTTTTATTTACTTCATTTGCAACTCTGCAGTAAGCCATATAAGATCTCAGAGCTGCAAATAAATTTGATGATGTAAGACTTCACTGTACCAGGTGCTGTGATTGCAGGTAGCAGATAACTGTATATTTCCCAGAGGTTAAGACTGTAGGTCCTGCACTGTTTGAGGTCTGAATGCCAATCTTAACCCAGGGCCACCATACACCAACATATTAATTATACTACTCTCCCCCTCAGCAATTGAGTAGGGGTATCTCGTTGGGTCAAAAACATGTTTGATTGGTACTGGATTCATTCTGATTGGGGTCTGAATCTAAATACAGAGAATATACACTCAGGGCCTTCAACCACCAACATATATTATTTTCACTTGGTCCCTCTCTCAGTGGGGTCTGATATGGGATATCTCCAGGCTATCAGCTACCAACACATGTTATTTGTACTGGCTTCTGCTCTGACTGAGGCCTGATAAAGGTAAGGGTCAGTAACATATACTATTTGTACTAGGTTCCAGTCTGATTGAGGTCTGAATGTGGATTTTCACCTTCAGGGCCACCAACATGCATTATTTGCAATGTCTTGTGGGGAAATTACCCCCTGTCCTCCAGCCCAGTCTCCCCCTTTATACAACAGTGAATTAATATTTCACTTAGTAAATGGTTCCATTTATACCAAAATCCTGACCTGTTTTTGCCCTGCCTAAGCCCAAAACCAATGCATCCCTGCCATACAGTTTCCTTGTAAATATGGTCTTCCGTTAAAATGATTACAAAGCAATATTTTTTTTTTTAACTAACACAACCTGTTTCTGTCTTCAGGTATCTATTAAACACTACTTTAAATGACAGAACTATTGTCTACATGAATTGAACTAGGATGTAGTGAGGCTGCTTGATTTACCAGGTGTGCCTAATATGAACAAAGTCTAGCACACACTCATGTCAACACCATCCCATAAATACATTAAATAAATATTAAATACACTCCTTTTACATCCTCACTTATTTACAATGCATAGCAACATTATATTGGTCCAGAAATTCAACACACATAGACATGAACATTTGAAATAAAGGAAAACAATTCCAAAACAGGAAGAAAATCAACATGACTTGTTTACAATATGTACTGTCTCTGAGCAGGTGAAATGGGTTTAGTAAACCATCTAGAGCTTTGTAAAGGTATCGATGGTAGAGTTTTTCTCTTTAAGCTTTGACTCATCAGCGTCAGAAGATAGATACACAATGACCAGTTTATCTACATTGACAAGTCTGCATACACATCTTACTTGTAATTGCCTTTTTTGCTGTAGTGCAAAAATATTCCTTTTGTACTGACGCTATGCATCATTAAAAGTAATTGTAACATTTGCTCATTGCTTATGCAGTTGGGCTAAGTGACCATGAAATTCAAAAGTGTATTCAATTAGAGCTGCCATGTTTTAACTTAGTAATGCATGCATGAAAATATCTCAGTTGCCTGCATGAAGAATATTTGTCATACAAGGTAGAAATGAGCTACAATAAACTACAATAAAACATTATTTCAGCTGTACATATAGCCCTCCAATTCATATTCTACAAAATAATGCCAGGAGACATAAATAATAAAACAGGCTGGCAAAGGGAATGTAACTTTTTTAGTAATATTCACAGGGACTATAATTGTGATAATATACCTTCCACCATTGCAGCAACAATAAATAATCTAGAGATCTGGAAAATGAAAACTACATTATGGAATCAATGAATTCCATCGAGTCTCCGTGTTTTGAAGAATCATGTCTGAAAGAAGCTGACATTTAAAAATGCCCCGATCATCCTTTTGCCTTAGGCATTATGCTTCTAAATGAAGCTTTCGTACAAAAATATGCCCAGCAGAGATATTGACCACAGCAACCAATCGGATTTTAGCTGTTCTTTGTCCAGAGCAGGTTTTTAAATGTACAGCTAACTCATGCATGTTTTTTCAATAAGGGAATGCATTCTACAGTGGCCATGTCAAGCAAGAATAACCAATCACAATTAAAGTGACACTGAACTCACCTTTTTCTATGTGCAACATGCCTAATATTGCAATATGCCTCCTTTGTTTCATCTCTCCAAATGCAAGCTTTTTTTCCTATTTCCAGACTTCCTGTTCTAGGGTGGCTATGTTCGTTCTCCATGCCCCCTTGTGTATGTGAACATAGCGACCCATTCCTGCTCACCCTTGAGAGGAAAAAAAAAGAGGGTAGCCTATTTTAAGACCCCCCTTTTCCTCATGGGATTATGGCAGTGGCAGTGGAAGTTTCAGTTCCCCCTGGGTTGAGGTCTTCAGGGGGAACCTGATCGGTCAGTGAGGTCAGGTGTTAGGGAACACTATGGAAGCTTTGGGGGGTCAGTTAGGATAGGTCGGCAGAGGTCAGCTGACCTTAAGGAAGCTTCCAGGGCCCATGGGGACCCCTATAAAAAGGAGCTGCCAGAGAGGTTTTTTGCCAGTCTCCAGAGGGATTAACCAGGAAAAGATCACCCCCCCTTGTCATGGCCAAAGTTTATGTGGTAGGGTTCCCTTTGTATGTTGAAAAAAGGGACAGTTGAAATAATTTATCCTGTAAGTCATTATGGCTCAAGTATCGGTGGCTATTGTTTGAGATATTGCTAATTGGAATAATTTTTAAAGTTTTTAAGATATATTTATTTAATTAAAACCAATAAACAGGGCCGTGGCCTATTTGTTATCCAAATAAATGATGGTGGTGTCTTTTATTTTAACATGTTCGACGTTTTTTATGCCTGGTGCATACAAACTCCATGAGATGGACTAGACATCTACATGCAGACACATTCAGCTCTATGGGAACTGTAGAGGAATATTTGACCAGATATATTGACACTACCTGCTCTACACAAGTAGCTGTGAGATGTATCAGTGGAGGATGGGGGTATGCCCAGGACAAAAAAAAAAAGCCCAAAAACAACAGTAAGAGATTTAAAAAAAAAATCCACAATAAACTTTTTTAGAACAATTGATGTAAATTGTTCACTTTAATCTTTTTTTAGAGCTAACTGCTTTAAACTTAAATCTGATATAAATTAACAACACACAGAACTCAACATATTATCTTTACGCTTTAGTATCCATTTTTGCCCCATAAGAGCAAAACCCTGTTTTCTCTAGTTGAATAAAAAAATATAATAAGCAACGTTGTATGACACTGCTCCTAACAGCGAATTTGTCTCCAGCTGTTAGATGCAAGATTAAGTGAAATCAACATAAAGTTGTATGGAAACCACAAAATATAAGCATCCAAAATTGTTTCATCTTAGAGCGTAACTTCGGTTATTACAGGCTCCCTGAGCTCTTGCCATACATGCATATTATAGCACATGTAGATCCTAGACCGGGGGCAACCTCGACACTCCAGCTACGGTGAAACTATGAATCCCATCATGCCTCTATGACCATGATGGTCATGGTCTTGCAATGTCTCATGGGACTTGTAGTTTCAAAACAGCTGGAGGGCTGAGGTTGCCTACCCCTGTCCTAGTGTTCTCCTCCAGTGATGTGGCATCCGCACTTCCCCACATTGCTTTCTTTCTACCGCTGTCATCATTTCTAGTTTGGGTCTGGAGTCCTCCATATTTTTCCCAGCTGGTCACTAATGATGTAACTCCTGCACATACGCACAGGAGTTACTCCTTCCCCGTACCCAACACAGATGTTTAGATTGTACACTGGGCTGTGTGTGTACTGTAGTCAGTGCATAATAGGAAAAACTGTTAGCAATCAAAAGAGATTAAGATGTTTTATGGCAGAATAGACACAGAAGTTGATTTAATAAAACTGGAGAGTGCAAAATCTGGTGCAGCTCTGTACTGAAACCAATCAGCTTCCAGTTTGTTTTGTTTTTTTGTCAAAGCTTAATTTTACAAGCTAAAGCTAGAAGCTGATTGGCTACCCATACATAGCTGCACCAGACTTTTGCACTCTCCATTTTTAGTAAATCAACCCCAGAGTCTCTTCTGCTCTATAACTGCTAATAAAAATGTAGTATAATTTCACTTTAAATTTGCTCTTTGGATCTAACAAAGCATCAACAGTAAGGAAGAATATCAAAAAGGTATACAGAAGTAATATACAGCAAGAAAAAAAAAAAAAAACAGTGACATAAACAGTGGTGATTCCTAATAAATAACAGGTTAAAAATAGGTAATGTTTAGTTGACTCTCCTCATTGCTTACTCACTGTTGTTATTGAATACTGAAATGTAGTATTTGTCTTTTACAATCAAAATTGAATAATAAAATAAATACATAAATAACCCCTTTTAATAAGACAATAAAGTAAATAACAGTAAACAGCATTAAAAGCAGCCACAGAATATCATCAGGACATGGATACATAATACACTAAGAACGAAGCATGTCCTTTTATTCACAGTAGGAACATTAAACTGCTATTTGGTTGGTTGCTAAAGGCAACACCTAATAATTATTTTTTTCCGTAGAATGGATTGTATGCCTGTACAGTAAATTGGCTACTTAATTACTACAGGTAAACCAACTATTTTGCTCTTGCACTCTTGGCTGGTATATTTTTTTCATGACACATTTGCTATTTCTTGCCTTACCCGACCAGTGCACAAAAATACATTGCGGAAGGTGGGGGGGATCATTTTGCTATCAACTTTATCAAATACAAGTTTGCGTGTAATGCTTTTTTTGTATTTATATATTATTTTACATTGAGATGTTTTCCCCTACTGTCATGGTAGTTGTGACATCAGTATGCTATAGGTGGAAATTCCCTGATATTTCCCTTGCAATAAATATAAAATAAATAAATGAACAAATAAATTATACATATCCTGAACTAGATAGAATATAAAAAAAATATTCTTCCCAGTGATCATCATATATTATCCTCTCACTGGTCCTTTCAGTGCCTTGTCCTCACAGCAGGAAATTCGGAAAAATCAACATTCATGGTTTTACTATCAATATTCATAGTTTTTCTAAGCTTACCAACACCAACTAAAGATCCACTATTTTTCTCTTACTAGTCACCTCAGCTGTTCTCTCAGTACACCTTGCTGTAGGATGTGCTAGCTACAATATTTAATCACATTTTTGAAAGTGCAAAGGTATATCCTTATCCTTGACTGTGCATGCTACTGATAAAACTTAGGCAAAACAAAGACAACCATGCAGAGGTTTGCTCGGCACCTATCACCCATCCCTTGCCATCTACTCTTACATAAATCCAGACATTGCTTTATCGTGAGCTTTGCTGACCATAGAAACACTCAGAGTGGTATTAAAGTCTCACTGAACAGAGACTTACATGCTACTTCAAGAGTCTTTTCATTTCTATTACAGACGAGATGAATTTGAGTTGAAGCTCTAGTTTCTGGTAAGTATGAAAAGCAGGGATGGGGATAGGCCTTAAGACGTGTTAAGAAATGGAAAAAACAGCACAATTCTCATGTCCCTTTGGTTCTGGTCATAAATGCAACTACTGTTTTCAGGTAGTCCCTTTAATTGGTAGTTGTATATATAGTTAAGCACCTGAGCCCAAATGCTATTTAAACCAGCTAATAAGCTGCAGTGTTATTTATTGTTCTTCAGTGGGATAGATATTGATAAGAATGCTTTTCAGATGGTGCCTGGAAGACCAATTGTTCCCATAATAATTATACTGTGGTACAAGGTTCTACCGTGATTGGACAGCAGTAGCTACATGCTATATTACAGTACAAGTATACAGTATATATAGCACACCATGTGTCAATGAACAGGTATGTATGTAAACAATGTAGTAATGCAGGAACAAACGCTTACAACAATTTGCACATAACATTCAAGTGTTTAGTGTCTATTTGTGCATTATTATTTGAACTGTATACCTTGATCATTAATATATTTCTGTAAAATGCCAGAAGACCAGTTGTATATGGCAGACTATCTGGATGCCATATAATGACCATACAAAAATAAAAAAAAAACAAAAAAAAAAAACAGACACTCAAAAAAGACTATGCTTTCTAGGCATCCACTGGTTTTGGAATATATATATATATATATATATATATATATATATATATATATATATATATATATAAAATTATATCTCACACATATTTGAATACCAGTACCAGTATAAATTATAATAAATAACAAAAATAAATACATAAATATATAGCAATACCACATTAAAGAAATATAAATTAGGAGTTTCAGCACTTGCTATCCAACCTCCTCATTATTGTATATCCATTATCTTCTTTTACAAGTATGAGAATGAGAGAATGGGATAAATCAGGTAAAAAGTCCAAACATTTTCAACATATATCGTAAATGTGATGACAAAATCACAGGGCCTTGAAGCTGCTTAGGTGGGTAGCAATCTCTATATCGTTGTATGAGAAAATTACAGCTTGGTTTAGATATTGCGCTAGCCTGCCTTTCAGTTATCCAAACAAGCCATTTCTTATAAAGGTCAGAGGAACCAGGATGGATGGGAATATTTCTTTTTCTAGCTGTCATTTCCATGCTTAACAGCTGCTGTATCTTCAGGGAGTAAACCATTCCTAACCCTGCAATTGCTTTTGCTTAAACAAGTCATCGGAGTGAACCTGGTTTGCATTATCAGAGATGATTTGTAGTAAATGGAGATAGTACTGGGTTTCAGAGGCTCTGATGGAACCCATGGCTGACTGGTAATTTGACATCTAGCATCTGAACAGTGACAAAGTCACATGCTTGTCATTCCACAGAGTGTCAGAAAGTCATGGGGACTCCAAGAGATCAACAGGTGCTTTGAATTCCAGAGCTTGAATGCTTTAATTCTCCATTGTGTGGGATGACTTCAGTAACAATCTGCACAAAGGGAATTTTTCAACACCTCTTCTGCTTTCCCTAGTCAGATCCTCAACTTATAGTATAAAGTTATTATAGAGATGGAAACTGCCATTTATCTGATTATCGGAAGCTATTAAATACCAGTGGAAATGAATGTTTGAATATGCATTTGAACAGCCCTGCTACAGAGCTTCTTTAATATGATGGGAAAGCTCTTGCAGTCAGACATACGTCTCAGCGCCTTATGCTGTCACAAGAGTCAGAGCTTTGGCTCGAACTTGAACTTTGGCTCCTACTCCTCTTCCATTCCCTGCTGCGGCTCCTCCTACTGCTATGGCTCCTGCTTCGACTGCTTCTGTTGCTAAAGGAGCTGCGGCTTCTGGACCTGCTTCGGGGAGTGTACCAAGATGGAACGCTACTCGCGCTGCTTGAGGACGATGGACTACGCCTGTAGTATGGGATGGGGCGTTTACGAGCACTGTGTGTACAAGAACGAAAGACATATTAGCATAGCTTGTTATGAATTTTAGGTGCTCAATCGCTAGATTATCTTAGGTCACAAGTGGCATGTAAGGACTCCTATTTTTACGTTATACATTTTTACTTTACACATTACTGAATTTCAAGCTCACAGATTCAGATGAAATATTGCTGACCTCAAAACGCTAAGGGGTGATTCATTATTTCAGATAAGGAAAATGCTAACCCTGACAATAATTAATCACTTTTATTTATAGATTGCAAATAATGATTCAGGGCTTTCAACTATAAACAGAATACGTATGCAAACATTAAAGAATATGTAAACCCAACATTTCATAATCCTGATATGTGCCTGCCGTACCATATACTTGTAGGAAAAAAGTATCCTGTTCTTATTGTATTTCTTCCTTTGTGTGAAATCCCTGGTGTTCCTGTCAGGCCTTCTGCTTTCCTATTAAACACTGACCACACTAGGTATGAGAGCACACTGTGGTCAGTTCTCTGGCCGTGCTGGGAACTCAGTGTGCTCTCCTCCAATGATCAGTTTTGTCCTGACCCCCCCCCCCCCACACACACACACTCACATAGCTATTCACTGGGAAGATCAGTGTGATGCTGTTTCTCCTCCCCTAGCCCTCTGAGCTCCTTATGCAGCTGAGAACAGAGATTATGTGATGACCTTTTGCCTTTCATTTCTATTTTAATCCTGGTGGGTTGGTTTACAAGGTATTACGTATACTTTAACAATTTTATAAAAATGATTTGCTTATGACAACTACCCATCTAGCACTATGCATTTGACTCTAGCCAAACATTTTTATTTTGTTTTAAACAGAGCATAGAAAGGTTAGAGCCTCTGTCTGTGTCTCTTTAGTGGGGGTCTTCTCTCACTTTCTGATGGGACAGAGGTAGGAAATCCTGTTAAATGAAGACAGAGATAAAAATACATCTTTGTAGAGTGGAAAATGTCTGCTAGTGTTCCTATTGATGGCTGGACCTTCCTGTCCCAATGACAATTGTTCCCACCATTTATTTTTCTGATGTTACAGAAACAGGGCAAGAGAAAAAGCTTCCACAGTAGGATCACAGACAGGAATTTAAAAAATTGATAGAGCTTTTAAAATTCAAAGACACACAAAGTGGTTCGGCCTGGCCCCCCAGCTCCCTCCTCACATGATTTGACTGGCAGCAGAAAGAGCCAATGGCTCCTGCCACTGCCTGAGTCTCATGTAAGACCAGGAAGAGGGGAGAAAAGAGATGCAGATGGGCACAGCTCTGGATCAGTGATGGTTTTAGGTAAGTGTTTAGTAAAGGGGGAGGCAGGCAACTGGTAAAACATTTTTAACCTTAATGTAGGGAATTTTAACTTTAGAACCACTTTAACTCTTCCCCTGATTTAATTCAAAAATACATTGTAACAATATTTTTACAGTGTATTTTGGTTAGTGTTTATGTACAAGGCTTGGCCTTTGATCTATTCAATGATAGTAAACCTGCAACTCTAAAACATTTTTTTTATACTTTTTTTTAATAAAATGTGTTCTTACCTTTTTTACTGGAATTCCTATACTCTTATTAACTCTAATTAATTCTTATTTCCCCCCCAACCCTTTTAAATATTCATATATAAACAAAATTAGATTTTTCGTCATGTTGTTCAGCATTTGATTATTGTGTTGTCCCACGTTAAAAAAATATAAAAAAAGCATTTTATTTAATTTTTAAATAAGTTTAAAACCTGGCAATTTTTGACTAGGCTTAATACAATTTTATAAAACCGATTTAAAGACACCCATTTGCCCATGCCCATTAAAAGGTAACCACAGCCACTATTTGTTGTAAAGCAACATCAAACACACTCTGTTTTCTGTTTTCCATGGACCAAATGGTGGCAACTTCAAGCTGAATGCTGATAGAATAAAAAAAATTAAAAAAACTAAGCTTTTGAGGTATGTTTTACCCTTCTCTAGAAAAATAGTTAATTATCTTTACAGCTTGTTTAATTTTGTAATGCGTTATACCTTGTAATCCTTCTTGCCTCCAAATGGCTTGGGGAGTCTCTCCTGCGTTTTCTCATAGGGGAATAGGAGCTTCGCCTCGTTCTGTGAGGTCCTTTGCGTGGCCCATTTTCTGTAGCATTGTACTTGCTGCTTCTGTCTCTATAGGAGGAAAACAGAATATAATGCTGGTGTTCTTTATAGCAATACACACATAAATATTATAAAAGGGATTTAAAATATATAAAGGCTGATTCATACAACAAAAATTAGAGAAGAAATGGTGGCGATGATGGATACTGTAGGGATTCAGCTATTATATAATATTATATAAATGGAAAGTGACTGACTGCTATAAAATATCACACACAGTTTTTTTCTTTTTTTTCTCCACTGATTAGAAAACAGACAATTAACAAAAAAAAAAAAACAGACCCAGTGAATCAGGTTTACTTCAGTAATGGTGATACTTTACTTAATTATTTTCTTTGCTAATAGAAGAATATGAAGCTCTGGCTTGATTTCACCTTTTAGAATCTGGTCTCAAGAGACCAAACTGACACAGCAGTACATTTATTCTAATGATTACATTGAATGCCGGGAGTCCATTATTAGATGACACTTGTTCGTCTACCGAACTATGGTATTAATTCAATAAACACATCAGCTGTTTGTAGGTTACACTCTGACCTCTACTGAAAAACTGAGATGGTGACTGACAGTGAAAAAAGTGTGAGTAGAGTGTTGGTGTGTCCATTTACACAAAAAAATTGACTAAAAATACAATTTTAGTCCGGAAATTATGTATAATAGCTGTACAATTAATATCTCGGTATCCTGAAAACCTAGAATGAGAAAATAATTCATCAAACAATTGTATTTAAAATTTCCATAAACCAATACCTGCTGGGGCTGTAGCGAGAATAACTTGGACTCCGTCGGCCACGGGAGCTTCTGCTTCCATTACTTTTCTTGCCAGACTTGGAGGAAAAGCTTGGAGATCTTGAGTATGACCTATAAATCAATAAGAGTTATTTCCATAACTGGAAGTTGACTTTTGCTAAACAATAGACGAAATAGTAAATATAAAAGGCTACCTCCAGATAAAGCAAGTTGTTTTATTAGTTAGACCTACATCAATCTAAAAACACTGCATTAAAAAATATACACCTTATGAGAAAAATGTAAACATATTTTTACTGGCTTCTACCAGTGCGTGGGTGCGGGTTGTCTTGCAACCTTCCAGCGAGATCCTGTGAATGCTTAGAATTCCTAATCAGAAGACAATCCAGCACAGTATTTTTTGTTGCTGTATTCATGGCCATAATATCCATATCATGAAGTAAGAGCCTCATGTTAGGTGATATGGACCTGAAAAAAACAGCGATAATATTCTCCTCTACACTTCAGGCCATTCGCCACCAAACACCACTTTGAATTGCATAAAAAGATGTAAGACAATTAAAGTGGCAGCTGTTATTTTTTATCACAATTTTGCGGCGTGGCAAGGCGACATAAGCAGCGCACGAGGATAGCGGCCGGATACCTCTCAGAAAAGAAGAGCAAATTGATTGAAATTTCATACCATGCTCTTTTAACTAAATTCTTCAAAGTGTATCTCTCTGTTCTTTTTAGTTTGGGATCAAGTAAAGAAAGGTTTAGAACCCCTTTCTGTTGTCTGTGTCTTGTTGAAGAGATTTACCTTGTGCCTTTGTCTCTGAGACATAATAGGAAACTATTGGAATCTCTTCATAGAGAACAAAATTACCCTCATAGGCAGGTGTTATAGGAGGTGTCCCTATTGAAAGATGTACCCTCACCTCCTGTCCAGTAAGAGCTCAAAATTTTTGTTTTTCTTTTCTGTCTTATATGAGTAAAAAAATCTTACAAAGGTCTATTTTATCCAAAACTGCAAAAAAAAGTTTTGGCTAGATATACATTTTAAAGCCAGGCAAAACATTTCTTTTGTTTTGGATAGAGTAGAGACAGAAGCTGACTGTGTCCTCATTTAAAAAAAGAACCAGAATAGCTGGAGATGGGAATAGAGTTGTGAAATAATAGGGCAGCTCAATAATAGGCTGTAACAACGTCTTTTGTTTTTCGTCAGAACTGCTTCTATCTCTATACACGTCTTTAAGAATAAAAAAGCAGCCTGAAGCTGGTTAAATGCACCAGTCAGTGTATTCTAAGTTATTTCAGAAGTGTCTTAAACTGATGTTAAAAACAAGGTAATTGACATAACCAAAAGTCTGCCAACTAAAGCCTTAGTGGCCTATAGCTTTGAAGTACGGGGCTTTCAGAGGAGTCTGAAACATGGAACAGAAAATGAAACCACAGATGCCAATAATAAACTAGATTATCATTCAAAAATGTTTTTGTCATAATTTGTAAATGTAGTAAACTTAGTCAAAAATGTACCTTGCCCCTGAAGAGCTTGACCTGCTTCGTGACCTTCTGCTTGAAGAAGATCTATAATATGATGAATAAGAGCTTATGGAATGACTTGAGCTGCGGGAGTAAGACCTCCTGCTTCTGGTGCTCCTATATGATGAGCTTGAATGACGGCTACGTAAAGAGTTTCTGTCAGGCGATAAGTCTGATACACTCTTGTGTTCCCCCAGGCAGCCCAGACAAGAGGACAGATCTCTGTAGAAAAATAACACACATCTCTTATTATTCATATCTCCAATAATCTCGCTGTGATTATTCTGTGCAGATAAGAAAAATGTTCACTGCTTTGGGAGGGAAAGCAAATCAAACTAGCAATATGATGCTACATCAAAGTGTGCTTTTTTTTCTAAAAAAGAAGCTTAATTTGTTTTCTATTTCAGCCTACTGAGGATAACATCTTTGAACGTTATTAAAATTAGAATCAAGTAGATACATGTGAAATTTCAAGGATTAAAACACTAGTCGACCTAAAAAAAGATAATGCCCCTAGTAACATGTATTTCCAGTAGGTCTAGAAATGAATTACATCTGAGATTGTAAAGCATGTATCACTGTAAGTGTAACACATGGCTACAGCAGTGGCCACACAGATCAGTCCACCCAGCCCTGTTATTTTATGTTATTAGGGGAAGATGGCAATGAGTATAATAATTTACCACTCCAATTAATATCCTTGCTGAAGATTGTGACTGGGGGGTTTATTTACTAAAGGCAAATCTAAGTGCACTTGGAAATGCAGTCGCTGTAGATCTGAGGGGGACATACAAGGAAAATAAAAAATAGCATTTTTGCTTGTACATGATTGGTTGATAAAATCAGCAGAGCTTCCCTTTATTTCAGATCTTCCCCTCAGATCTAAAGCGACTGCACTTCCAAGTTCACTTGTAGTGCAAAGTGGATTTACCATTATTAAATCAACCCTTATGTTCCTCCGAAGCCAAAAGATTTCCCTGCAGCACTCAGATGATGTTCAGGTTAATTGTCTGACATGTACTATGAGAATGACAGATAAAAATGTGTATGGGTCAGGTCAGTCAGGGTTTATTGCTGTGTGGGGGTTAATCCTATGCATATATTTGGGTCACTGGGGCAAGAAATGTGGCAAATTGTGTCAGTAATTTCCTGTTTAGTAGAGTTGGATGGTTTAGGACCTCTATCTTGGTTACATTTTATTACTGCTTCTATCTTTGATAGAGGGACTCCCCCTCAAATCCAGTATGTCCTGGGTGTCATTGAGAAACTGGGATAAACGTAGCAAAAGACCTCTAAATATTTTCCAGGTCAAATAATGAGCTGCATACATTGTTGTTTTGGCTTATTGGTTTGCCTGTATTTAATCACCTCTTAGCCTTCATCAGAGAGTCTCCCAAAGGGACTGACGATTCCTTGGTAAAAGAAAAGGAACTGGCTGATGAATTTCCTGAATCCGAGATGTTGTCGCTGTGGCCATTAGGGGTCTTTACTGAGGATAGGACATGTCCAAAACCCTGATGGGGCGGGCTTTCTTTTTCCTGACTGAGCTTCAACACAGATGAGCTTGACTGCGTTGAGGGAGGAGAGCACATCTCATTGCCCGAGTCATACTCATTTGTGACTTCCTTCCGACAGCCTCCATTACTCTCTGCTGTGACCAAAAGGCTGGGGATGGATTGGGAAATCTGAAAACACAAGACAGTGTTGACACATGTGGAACCCAAAGCTTGCAATACAACTTTTCACTTAGTGCCACATTCACTTTCCAGAATAACTTCTTCTAACATTCTCCATATACTGTATATTTTATTAACTGAAAAGAAAATAGAACAAAAGAAAAAGGAGCGGGCAGTGAAAAAATGAAACAGAAAGATAAAAAAGAAACGTCTCTTTACAAAAAATCTACAGAGGAACCTGCAGACAAAGAGAGCTGCAATGATGCGGACACCATGCATGGTTTGGCATGCACCCATAGAGAAAGAATGACACCGAGTGTAAGAAACAAAATAAAAGGAATTTTGTATATGTAATGTTTTTTTATAGTTATACATCGGCACAGCAACTGGGACCCAAACTGCAGAGGAGGATTACTATATTTATTGTAGCGGTTATGAAGAACTGGAGGTTGGTTTAATGTGTCTACAAAAAGAGACAGAGCAGCGCCTTTCAATGCAGCCAGTATGTAACCTAGCTATTCATGTGGCTTGTCTAGCCTTTTTTAAAGGTTACTGCATATGCATACTTTAAAGAGGAAGTAAACCCTGATGGGTTTACTTCCTCTTTGTTTCCCTGCAAAGGAAAAGCATAATGGACAACTATGCATTGCATAGTAGCCCAATATGTGTCACTTACCTGACACAGGAGACAGCGATGTCCCCGCTGTCCCCTGTAGCATTAAGCGTCCATCTTTCTTCCGGGTATCGCTGCTCCAGCGCTGTGAGTGGCCGGAGCAGCGATGACGTCACTCCGGCGCATGCTCGCGGGAGCCGTAAGTGACGGCATGTTTGCCTTCACTTTCACTTTAAGCCTTATGTAAGCATGCTAAGAAGAATTTGTATTGCCCATAATAACTGATATGTTCCCAACTGTAATTTCAGCAGTACTGTTGATGTATAACTTTGAAACATGCCTTCTGATTGGTTGCTATTGTCAACATTGTATATAATGTATACATAAGTAACTTTGTTAACATTGCAATTGCATTCAGTAGTATTTATCTAAGGCTCTGTTCACATTAGTGCGATTTCAGACATGAGTCACACAGAATCGCATGACAATGGAAATCACTGGGTTTCAATGGTGCCTTTTCACATCAAGGCAACTCAGCCTGGCGTGATTTTTGATCTCCCCATAGAATATGCATTATCATCAAAGTAGCATCTAAAAAACACTACATAATCACAGATCAAAATCAGATTGCAGCAGTGTAAACCTAGCAGTCAGTTTCTCAGAAGATGCAATAGGATAATACTCTGTAATTGCCACTTTAAAATTATTACTCTGAAATTGGATCTTTATCTATATTTTGAATATTCATGTTGTTTTAATTATTGTATTTTGATGTTTTGCAGAAAGCTATTTGCTCTAACGCCTTTGTTTCCACATGACTCATACATCTGAAGTGCTTCAGCAAGAAACAACCTTCACATCTATTCTGGTTTGCCTTGACACATCCCCGATCTAAAGCCTCGTACACACGACCGGATCTTCCAACGGGAATTGTGTGATGACAGACTGTTGGCAGAAAATCCGTCCGTTTGTACGCTCCATCGGACAATTGTTGTCGGATTTTCCACGGACAAATGTTGGATGGCAGGCTTATAAATTTTCTGCAGACAAATGTCTGTTGTTGGATTTTCCAATCGTGTGTACACAAGTCTGTCAGACGAAAGTCCAAAGTACAAACACACATGCTCGGAAGCAAAGACGAGCCAAAAGCGATCGGTCTTGTAAACTAGCGTTCCTAATGGAGAATTAACATTCGTGGCGCGGCAAATTATGAAATCTCGAAATGCAGATATATAGAAAATATACCAAATCAAATCATTATTCAACCAAAAAATAAAATAAAAGCCTCATGCATGTGTGCTGCTTTTTAAAATAGGGGGTCAACAATGCCAAGAGTTGGTGAAAGCAGGGGTCTGTCATCTGGAGATAATTCATAAAATCATAAATAAATAAAGATAAATAAAATCATCCAGATTATTCTCCTGGATCTCCCGCAGCAAAGGCCTATGACATAATTGGTCACGGTTAATAAAGCAACCAATTTTTGGTCCAGGAAATTAACCTCCACCTTTTCCTGGACTGGACTTGACTTGGGTCAAAGCAATAAGTCCAAGGCCAATAATAAATAACACGTTATCTCCTCCGATTCAGCAACATGGCTGAATGACGAACGGCCGTTCAGAAACGAACTGAAAAGTGCGAAATGAAAAGCATGAAGCAACCTCACCAAACTTCTACTAACATGAAATTGCCTGAAGGAGCCCAAAGAGTGGCGCTAAAGAGCTGAAAAACCACGTAGTACGTCACTACATTTGTGTTTGTTGGCCGACAATTCCCTGCTGTTTGTATGCAAGACAAGCGCCTGGCCAACGCCGTTCGGAGAAAAGTCAGAGGTTTTGTCTGCAGAAAATCCGATCGTGTGTACGAGGCTTAAGGATCTAACTCCTTCTGTACTACACAGTAAAATGTAGGATATGGAATTTTTATGATTTAACATATTCACTGGTAAAACCATAGCAATCTAAACATATTGTAAAACATAATCCAGACCTAGTAATGCGCTATGGAAAAATATCAATTGATCTTAATAATGTGGTGCATTTTTCATCTTTAAATTTGTTTCCTACTATTTTGCTAGCAAAATCACGCAGCTTTATTGCTTAAGCCCCTGTGGTTTGGTAAATGTTAACACTCCTTAGAATGCACAACTTGTTTTTAAATCAGTAACAAGAAATATAAAGTAATTTGAAAGTGATTTTAAGATAAGCGTGTAAATGTAAAAAGTTTTAGGAGGCTCTACAACTTGTCCAGTCAGGGCAAAATGACAGTTATTCATGTAAGAAGACCCCCCGTCCACTTATACACAACTTTCCCACACTCTCCCACTGCTCCATTTTTCTGTTGGACCTGGGGGTCCTAATTATGTCATCTGAGACCTGGCTTATCAGAGCCAAGCACTGAATCCTGGGAGGAGATCACATACTTCCAGAATACTCATTAAAGTGGAAGTAAACCCTCCTATCGTTTTCAGCCAAGGAAGCTGCCATCTTGGCCTCCGTTTAATCTTTAACTGCCATGAAGCTGCACATGTGATCAGTTATGACACCAGCCATTGGATGGTTTGACAGTTTGGTTGAGACCACAACCAATGTGACAGTTAGAATTTCCGGCATGCCGGGAATGTAACTGTTTTTTCAAACTGTTAGATCAATGGGTTTACTTCCGCTTTAACTGAAAGCTCCAACAGAGCAATGGAATAGTGGGGTGGAACACTGAAATCAGTGGGTACGTGGATAAAGGTTTTTGCTTTTTTTGCCCAAAAAACTGTCACTTTGTTCTGAATATATATATTTACAAGGGCAGCAATATTATACATTTTTTTTTTTTTTATGTAAGTTGTACTCCTTGCCCAATATTGCTTCTGCAAAGTGATTGTGTTTTGCTGCTCCTCTCTGTGAAGACAATAGGGGTTATTTACGAAAGGCAAATCCACTTTGCACTACAAGTGCAAACTACAAGTGCAAATTGCACTGAAAGTGCACTTGGAAGTGCAGTCGCTGTAGATCCGAGGGGGGACATGCAAGGAAAATAAAAAACAGCATTTTAGCTTGCACATGATTGCATAATAAAATCAGCAGAGCTTCCCCTAATTTCAGATCTACCCCTCAGATTTACAGCGACTGCACTTCCAAGTGCTCTTTCAGTGCACTTTGCACTTGTAGTTTACACTTGTAGCGCAAAGTGGATTTGCCTTTCGTAAATAACCCCCAATGTTTGCTACATGACTGAAAGCAATATTTAGTAACAATGTTGTAATTATTAATTTGTACCTGTCATAAAACAAATAAACAGGCTGCTTTTGAAAAGGATAGTTACAAGAAACAAATAAAGTTAGAAAATAGTTGCAATCTCTTATGTCTGTACTTGTTCTAGGTCAGTAACCCATCTCAACTCTTATCACAGGTGTACTGAAAGGGCTAATGCTGAACAGCAGAAACCAGAAGCAGCCAATCAGAATCTATCAGGTATTGCCCCATACACACGATCGGACATTCCGACAACAAAACCGTGGATTTTTGTTCGAAGGTTGTTGGCTCCAACTTGTCATGGTCACACAAATGTTGGCTAATAATTACGAACGTAGTGACGTACAAGACGTACGGCGAGCTGATAAAAAGGAAGTTCAATAGTCATGTGATATCTCCATTAGGAATGCTAGTTTTAAAAGACTGAAGGCTTCCGGCTCGTACTTGATTCCGAGCATGCGTGTACTTTTGTGCGACTTACTTGATTACGCGCGATCGGAAAGTCCAACAACAAAAATTTGTTGGCGGAAAATTTGAGAACCTGCTAGCCAACATTTGTTGGTGGAAAGTCCGACAACAAATGTTTGATGGAGCATACGCACGGTCGGAATTTTCCGCCAACAAGCTCTCATCCAACATTTGTGTATGCGACATAAGACTTTTGCAAGTTAAATTCTAATTGGCTACACTAGAATATACCTTCTTGTTATTGAACACTGCTGTAAGTGGCTTATTGTGTAAGCAGTGCTTCTTTTCAAAGTTAATGACACCCCCAGTTTAGTTCAAAGATCGCAGTGCAAACTGTGAACTCGCACAGGAATCGGATCGCATAGGTGAGAACATCCATTCCAGCACATTCCAGTGCGGGGAAAAACAAGTCCCTGCCCTATTTTCTGTGCAAATCCAATGCGAGTTCAGCCATACAACTGTATGGCTGAACTCGCATTTCTCAAAGATCGCATGTGATCGGCACCTGAAGTGCGGATGCAAATTACATGCGATCTCTGAGATCGTGCTAGTGTGAACCCAGGCTTAGAGATGTTAAATACATGATCTAATATACAGAAAAGAGTCCATTCACCAATCTATAAGACCCCGTTCACACTTGAGCATTTTTCAGCTTGAAGCACGGCGCTCAGAAAAGCCCAACAAGCACAATCCCATTCATTTCAATGGATTTCATTTCAAATGTTCACATTTGAGAATTTGAGTATTTTCAGTTATCTGCTGCTGACTGTTTTATTGTTGGAAAATCTCTGTGTGTAATACTTTGCTTGTCTTCCCATTTTCGATAAAAGTGGGCCAGAAAGCCTTTAAACCAAAGTTTGGACTGAGATGAACTTCATTAAAACACATGTACCACATGAGCTAAGCAACTCCCATATCACAATAGTTACATTGATCCAGCTTGGTCCAATCTAACTATGCATAAACCATACCTGGCGGATGCCCCTGGAGGCTGGAAATCACTGAAGCAGACACTGCTTCACCTGTGACCTCCACTTGCTTTTGGGTGCTATACCAACAATGGGCGCCATTCAGAGAATGGTTTGCATTTTCTCAATGAATGTAAAGTGGAGAGGTAGGGCGGTGATGTCACTCTTTCCATCATACTTGGAACAATCTATTTGAAGAAGCATAAGAAAAATCGATAAGATAATTCTTACAGATAAACTTGGTTTATCTTTAGGCTTGTCATGCATAGGTTTGCGCAGCCTATTGCATTAGGGTGTGCACCCCAAAGCTCAAACACACATGCAGCCTCAGTTGCACGGGGCAGTAAATTAATGGGTGATGTGTGCTGAGTGGATTCCTGTTCATTCACAAAATTAAGCATAGTAAGCACACTTTACAATGCTTCAGTTATGATTGAACGCGGTGAGCGAGTGTGTTCATTGTGTTCATTTAGAAATGGAAGGGGCTGGTAAATTACATATTTACTAGCCCCTTCCCCCGGTCTCCATTTTGAAACATCCCCCACAGCAGCTGGAGGGAGAGGAGAGAAACCAACAGCACTGTGAGTGAGGCCAACAGGGGGGAAAACCCGAGCAGTAGTGGGAATCGGCACCGCATGTAGTGATGAAGGGTGTGCCCAGGCACACCTGGCACACCCCCTGCGTACACCTATGTTGTCATGCTTTTATTAGGGTAAAATTGCCAGAGTAGTATGGCTATGCATTGAAAGGGGACCAAGGGATGCAGTGTAGACATCTAATTAATCCCAGCCAACCTGTGCTGTAATGCCCAATCCAACACACATTTAAGACAATGTCACCAGTCACTTTCCAACATCATACAACTGCATCTGATACTGCAAAGTCTTCATAACTAAATGTATCCAATGGGACTCTCACTATCGCTTTATAATTTAAGACACTTGTATTGGAAGTGAAGAAGAAAAGACTGATAGTGACAATTGCTGTTTCAACAAATACATATTTGTTTTAAACAACCAATCGGTTTAAACCTGTCATGGAAGAAACATATATGCTACTCTGCTCAATGCTTCATTTTAGGTAAGATACTCCGAAAGAGTTAATCACTGCTAGAGGAATGCATACCCTGCAACTTTCCTCATTAGAGCACTGCAAGTGCATCAGCTGATCAATAATAAAAAAGTCACTCTCATTCAGAATCAGTATCCAAAAGACATAGAAGAACAAACATATTTTTCTTCAGAGCAAAAACAATTAGGAATCTGCAACAAAATGTGTTGAAATCCCTGGGCACTGGGAGAATAATTCTGGTATTAAATGAGCCTATGGGGGTTTATTGCCCCTTAACCACTTTCAGACCGGACCATTTTGCTGGCTTAGGAGTGGCTCCCAAACAAAATTGATGTCCTTTTTTCCCACAAATAGAGCTTTCTATTGGTGGTATTTGATCACCTCTGCGGTTTTTATTTTTTGCGCTTTAAAAAAAAAAAGAGCGACAATTTTGAAAAAAAAACACACATTATTTTTTACTTTTTGCTACAATAAATATCCCCAAAAAATATATAAAAAAACTATTTTTTTCCTCAGTTTAGGCCGATACGTATTCTTCTACATATTTTTGGTAAAAAGAAAATCGCAATAAGCGATTATTGATTGGTTTGTGCAAAAGTTATAGCGTTTACAAAATAGGGGATAGTTTTATGCCATTTTTTTTTACTAGTAATGGCGGCGATCAACGATTTTTATTGTGACTGCGACATTATGGCAGACACATTGGACATTTTTGACACATTTTTGGGACCATTGTCATTTATAAAGAAATCAGTGCTATACAAATGGCAGTGAAGGGGTTAACCAGGAGGTGGTAGTGTAGGGGTTAAGTGTGTCCTAGGGGCGTGTTGCTAACTGTGGGGGGTGGCTGTGTTTTACAGATCAATGATCTCTGCTCCAATCACAGGGAGCAGAGATCAGTGTCACTTGTTGCTAGGCAGAACAGGGAGATGCTGTTTACATCGGCATCTCCCCGTTCTTCCTCCCCGTGAGACGATCGCAGGTATCCCCGCGGCGATCTAGTCCACGGGACCCACGGTCGGACTCCTGGAGGTCCCGACCCGGCGGCGCACACGCAATGGCACAGCGGCAAATTCAAAGGGACGTACCTGTACGCCCTTATGCCTGTCCGTGCCATTATGCCGACATACATCGTTGCGCACCGGTCGGAAAGCGGTTAAAGTGGGTGTAAACCCACTTTAACCTACAGGTAAGTCTAGATTAAGGCTTACCGGTAGGTGCTTGAAATATCTCCCAGACCTGCACGGTCTAGGAGATATCTGCAAATCGCCGTAGGGCATTTTCTTCTGTGCATGCGCCGGAGTTAGAAAGGGCATGCTGTGCCGTTTCTAGCTGAGGTCATGCCGTTAAAGGCAGCTCCTGCGCGCATGCGTGGAAGTGACGTCACGATGTCACGCGACTCTGGACAGTCACAGAGCCGGAGTTTGCAGCCCCGGAAGGAAGAGGTGTGAAGAATGGACGCTCGCTACTAGCGAGGAAGACAGGGACATCGCAAGCTTCTCCTGCAGGTAAGTGTCACATAATGGGCTACTATGCGATGCAGGGAAACAAAGAGGAAGTAACACCCATCAGGCTTTACTTCCTCTTTAAGGTACCACCCTTATCTAACGCTGATATTCTGTGTTTTGTAGTAATAGTAATTTCAAGTCATTTGTGAGGATTAAAGTGATACTTTAATTTGTAGAATAAACATATTTATTCTGCAATTGTGATGTTTTGCATCCAGCATCAGTGGGCACTGTATTATATCAGTGCCTAGATGCTCTTGAAGTCAGTGTTGATATGTAATTGATCTTGCACGCTCTGCTGAGAAGGCTGAAGTTATTGTTTGCTTTCACCATATTTATATGTCACATTTAATAGCTGTGTATTTAAATCTGAGGCCTGCCTTGAAATCTGTTCAAGGTCATTGTAATTACAAGCTTCATACACATCGGCTGAAAGTCACAATTAGTGTGATGTTCGATAAATACAGCCTTCACATGATTGTAACGACCCTGTGAGGTCACAGTGATTAAATTAAGCAAATGATTCTGTAGAGTCAATCATACAACGCTGGTTCTTGATTAGGCCAAAATGTTGTACACCATTGAGCTAAAGAAAGTCACAGCCTTTTTAAACCTGTGGATATCTGTATTTTAAATGCAATTCCCTGTAGCTCTCTATTTTTATTTTTATTATTTAAGTGCCATTTCACACCTTCATGCTATGGTGCACTGTGTTAGAGCACACACATTACTGCAAGGCATTACAGCTGAGAGTTGTGAATGGTTATGAAGACTGGCATATAGAGAGAATGTAGCTCAAACATAAGGGAAATCACTCAACACAAAGGGAAGTGCAGCAAAATGTACCCTCATTACCCCCTTTTTAATTTACAACTTTAAATTGCAACTAAACTCAAAAAGTGAAGATTTTCTATCTTATAGGGAATATCTACAGGTGTTAATTGTGCCCAAGCAGCACCCGGTAAAATCTACCTTTTGTCTTGAGATCTAAGGCACTACTGTCTCTGACTGTCAGTCTCAGGAGATTGGAGGAGATCTGGTGATATCACTATTGTGCTGGTCACTGTTATCCTTGCTGGAGGCTCTAACATAAGGAAGCAAAGTGTTGCCTGTACTAAGATGGCTGCCTTACCAGAACAAAGCCTGGTAAGTCAATAACAGGGGCAATATTAGCTGCAGGGAAACCTCAGACAATACTGGCGAGTATGCCGTCGTTGCCATGCCTTTTTTAGGCAGTTTCTAGAGTTCAGTTCCTCTTTAAAGCTTAGATTAAATATTTTAGGTGTCTGTTTGGCCTGTGACTCCCTCTGCTTTCATATACCTTAAAATATAGTCAAAAAGACTAATTTAAATGAGAGAAATAGGGCAGAGATGTTAGTGTACTTGTACACAGGGCCATAATTCTACATAAGCAACACAGGCCATACCCACACACCATGTTGCTCACGGCCATTCACATATTCTCTTGTATAAATAAAGAGTAAAGACCTGCCTGCTGGTGCAATGGTATGCAATCCTTGCTGTTCCTCCACAACCTGTGTGTTTTAATTGCTGACTGGAACAGTGTGCTCGCAGTTCCCCCTGTCTGGATCCTTCCAGCCAAACCTCTAGCAGTGTTTCTTATTTGGCTCCGATATCTGATCTTATTAGTGTGTTAGGCTCACAGGTTGGACTGGGTAATAGTGAGGTGGTACAAGACATGTGGCCTAGGGGGACAAGAAATCCAGCCCTACTCATATACAACATGTACCCAATCTCCTACTATAAACCTTCCCTTTATGAAGATTTATTTCACATATTTATATCTTATCATTGTGAAATACTGGTTGGTATGTTTTTTTGGATTGAATAAAATACAATTAAATACATTTTTCTGCACACATTTCTTTCACACTGACACACTTATGCTGTTAATTTTACAAAGTGACCGTACAATGCACAGTCCCCAAGGACAACATTTTTTTGGGGAGAATGAAAACATGGCTGACAGATCATCTGAACGATCACTTGTATGATATAAAAAATGATCTCATGAATGTAGCTTGGCATTTCCATGTCATGGTGAAATAACAGACTCACTGATAATTTCAGGAATAGCTAAATTAAACATTTCAAGAATAGACAATGTAAACGAAAGATATACTCAATTTTTATGATGAGTATTCAAATTCAGTATGGCTGAAATCATGATTGGGACATATCTTAATTTTTCATTAAATTACATTACTGTTTCAATTAATATGATTGCCCAGATCTATTTTATTCCTTTAGTTTTTATTTAAATCTGTCTATGAGTACAGGTAGCTATGATTTTCATAATACTCAACAGAACCAATGCCAGATAGGGACAAAAGACATGCCATGCATTCTTTACCAACCCACAACCTAATGAGTGTATGCATAGTCAAAAGTGCAATAATGTTAATGTCTCCTGGCCAGATCAGTGGAAGAAATGATGCCCAGAATGTGCATAGGACGCAATATTCTTTCCTACTTTGTTCAGCTGGGGTAAACTCAAACTTAGCAGCTCATCTGTTTATTACCAGACAGTTTGTTGAGACCTGAACCTTGTATTGACCATTTTCTTCTGGGCACCATACTGAACGTACTCCAATGTCACCATAAACAGCTGTGTGCATGAGCCCTAGCAGGTGGTTTAAGGAATACAGAAATAATTGTTTAAATCTGCTTACCAGTCCGTAGATGTAGGGACTGCATTTGTTTTCTTTTCAGGTCTTTTACTTTATTTTGACCTGGTGATCCTGCAAAAACATACCGTACTTCCTGTCTTATGGTGGCTAAGCTCACTTCTCCACTGTAATTATGGAAATGGCAATGTTTGTCACTAAGACTGGACTTCAAACATGTATGGCTTTGATCATTTCCATTATGCTAGGGCTAAAGAGGAGAGTAGTTTACAGAAGAAGAATAAGGTTGTTTGCGCTTTTTGCTTAGCTCACAGGAAGTGGCAATGATCCTGCATTCTTATTTTATGTACTTGCTAAAATGTTCTTATCCTGAAAAATGACAACTCAATCACCACATCTATAGACTGGTACATACGAAATATTACATTTTTGTTCTGTACTTAGTTATCCTTTAATATATTTCAGACATTATATTCAATATATTTCTTTACATACCCTTATATATTATTTTATATATCTTTAAATGTGTGCTTCTAAAATCCCCTGTGACATATCAAATATTTCTGGATATAGAAATAGCTTTCTACATATAAATGTGCTTAAGGGGGTTGTAAACCCTCATGCTTTTTCACCTTAATGCATTCTATGCATTAAAGTGAAAACCTTCTGTGGTGCTGCAGCCCCCCTGAGCCCCTGTTTTACTCACCTCACCCTCACCTCTTTCTCCAGCCAGGGATGAGCACACAAGCACTAGCTGGTGTCACGTGTCCTGATTGGATAGATGGATAGCAGTGCAGCAATTAGCTCCCGCCGCTGTCAATCAAATCCAATGATGCAGGCGCTGGGGGTGGGGCCGAGTCATACATTCGGCGGCTATGGATGCCTGAATGATGGACTCAGGAGCGTGCCCGCAAGGTAACCCCCCGGGAGAGCACTTCTCCTAGGGGGTTATCTGATGTGGGGTGAAGCCCCGAGAGCCGCTGGGGGACCCCAGAAGACGGTGTTCGGGGCCACCCTGTGCAAAACAAGCTGCACAGTGGAGGTAAGTATGATATGTTTGTTATTTAAAAAAAAAAAAAAAAACCCTTACAATCACTTTAAGAAAAGAATATATGACTCGATAAGATTATCTAATTAAAATCAAATATATAAATGTGTCTAAAAACACCACATGAATGTTATTTCAACATGCCACCTATTTCTCCAAGGATTCAAAAAATAAAGAATATGATACATAATCATTACTGCCATGTATTCTGCTATAGAAAACATATTATTGGAAATAGCAGTACGTTTGGAGTTTTAGTGATGCCTTTTATTGGCTAACTCAAGTTATTAAAGGAGACGTAGGGCCAACCCTCTTTTGGCCCCACTTTTCCTGTAGGTCATAGGTGTGCACTTCGTTCTGCACTCCTGTAACCCATATTCAGCCGACAGTGGGCTCAGTTGATGGCTAACATTGTACAGTACAACACTCTACTTTGGGAACTTGCAGCGTAACCTGGAAAATAGTTGGACATACAGTATATCAATTGTGTTGCATAGCAAGGCAGTACTAAATAAGAAAAGTGAGACAGATTATGGGACATTTGCTAAAAGCGCTCAGGTTTATTTTTTAAATCCTCTCTCTGCCATTATAAAGTAGCACTGCAACAGAATAAAACGTGCCCCTGACTACTTATCGTATGTGCCTGTTTTGAATAAATAAAATGTCCAAACAGAAGCTCCACTCAAACTCATGATGATGGATGCTCGAAGTTAATGCCACAGATACAGTAGTGCCATTCCAGAACCGAACGCAAAGTCACCAGCACTCCAAATAGATACGTTTCACATGTTTATCATGAAGATAGCATCACATAAGGCACATAAGGCATAAGAAAAAACAACATGCCGGTTTCTTATGTCTGTCTTCACAATAAACACATGAAATGTATCTGTTTGGAGTGTTGGTGACTTGGCAGTGGTAAATCTGTCACTGACCTGTGCAAATCTCAGTTTGCTGCCCAAGATTCCAGGTGCAGGGATCACAAATACACAAAAAAGTGTTATATATACCTTGCTAAATTAGAGGAAGCCTGATTTGCATCAAATTTTTGTTACTCGCTTTCTTGATAAATGGCCCATAATTCCCACACAGTTAAGACTTACAGGTGCTGTGTATTGTAATTACTTTTACATTGTCTGTTTCCAAATAAATGAAAGAGTTCATATTGGACCTAATTCTCAAATGAATGGAACATGTATGAGTGAAACCAACTGTAACACATGGTCGAAATCTTATTTGATATTGAATGGGTTGGGAACTAGGTGCATACAGTTTATTTTGTAATAAGTCAGGGGCAATATACAAAATATCAAAAACAACCAATCAAATATCAACTGTTCTATACAAAATCAATATTGGTTGCTGTGGGTCACTGAACTTTGTACTTAGTTTACTGTGTCATTATGTGATTTGGTTACAAATAATTCATTTATGACAGGATCGCAGGGAAAACTTGCCTTAGTCTCTTGTCCCACAGCCAGCATGGAAAAATGATAAACACAATGTAATTGGTTTCCAAGGAAAACTACACAATATCTGAGACAACTCTTCCCTTTAAAGACTTTCATAAATGAGACAATTTTTTTGTGATATGGAAAATAATAACTCTGTATCTAGAATTGTGTGTGTCTTTTGAATTAAAAAACAAAACAAAAAAAATGAAGCCATTGTGACATAAGAAAAACTAACAAGCAATATAATAAAGAGGGCAAAAAAAAAATCAAAGATAAAGTCCCCTATAAAATGGAAATTGAGAAAAAGCAAGAGAAACATGAAAATAAAGTATACAGATATTCAGACTGACTTTCCTTAATTGAATAGTTTGAAATTTTTTCTCCCCTGTAAGTCCAGATTTAGCAGGTGCCTCACTCTAATAAAACCCCTAACATCTGTCAGGAATCAGCGACTTACCAAGCGGGAACTCCTCCTTTAGTAGGTAAGGTGTAAGAAAAAGGTAACATAATTCCATCATTACATATTACAGGTCAACAAAAACAAACATTCACTCTCCCTCACAACTGTCTATGCCTGGAAATGTGTGCAAGTGGAAAGACAGCTGGCCGGGCTCAGCTGGGGTGTACCCTCTGTTTTGTATTGCATTCATTACATTTAAATAAAAAAAAAAAAAAAAAACATAAATAAATTTGGTCAAAGTTGATTAGATATCACTCCAACCCAACTTTTTTTTTTTTTTTTTTTTTACCTTGCTACAGTATTTTGGGTTAACATCAATTTGTGTAATAGCATTTTAGTCATCTCATATCATATCTATAAAGCCACTGAAGCTTAAAATACAGTTGTCAGAGAAGTGGAAGAGAGGAAACGTTTATTTTTTTACCAATCAAATATTTACCAATCAAAAATGTACACATGAAGGTATCAATAGAAAAGAAAACCATGTACTGTAAATATACTACTCTGTTGGTCTACTCAGTACCAATGTTGCATTAAATCCATACAAATATGGATGTCATGGAGTGCAAGTGAATTTAAAAGCCTAGACTGGATGAAACCTATACTGTGTAAACTGTTTTGGTCAGACACTAAAAGCTTTCCACATTCATATGCATTGACTTCACCATAAGATGACATTCAATGTCCTTACTTGCTACTTGAGGTAATTCTAACATGGCTTAATTAAAGTGATCCTGTCACTTGTCATAAAATTCTCCTCTTGCCTCTAAAAGAAGGCAGTAAACACTCGCCCTCCCCGATGCCCATTCCACCAAACTCTGTTCTGATGACAAAGAACAGGTCCTGCAAATTCCAATGGCAAACCAACACATCTGTGTCGATCTCCTAGGTCCTCCACACCTGTCACTCCTAGAAGTGTCAGTTTCCCAGCAGACTTCGGAGGACCAGTTCTACTAATCAGAGAGGTTTCGGCAATGCATCCACCGGGAAAGATAATTATGGCCTTCTTTTACAGCTAAGAGGTATTTTAATTAAATATTTGCATGTCAAAGTAGCTTTATATCCTGACTTCCACTTCTATGTCTGCCTTGTCTATTTAGAATTTATGTAAAGATTTAAATTTGTGTTAAAGGTGTAAAGTTTGTTTTAATTATATGAAGGAGAAAGCTAGTTAATTGTAACTGTAATTTTACCATGCAAATTAGATCGCTGTCTTAAGCATTCTTTGGCTGTACCACGTAGGCTTAGGTGGTATAAATGTGTCTTTAATGTCAGATATAGGGACAATTGAAGTGTCAGCTATGTACAACACATGATTGTTTTCTTCCAGACAGAAGGAAAATAATGTTTAACTATTATGGTCAAGTCACATAGTGGATTGCACAAGTTCTGTTGGGTTCAAGGATGTACAGGCATCCCACTGTCTGTCATTTTTGATGAGACATCTTCCCACCCTAAAGCCTAGTATGCACTATTAGTTTGACACCTCAGGTCAAAGCCTCTGTACTAACTATGCTGTGCTATTGTGAGCTGACAGGGGGATGCAGGGAATGCTGTAGATGTGGGGGATGCGGGGGATGCCCCCCCACACCCCCCACCAGAACACTCAGGTCAACACTCTCAGCCATCAGGAGCCGATAAGCAGACCTTTTTCGGTCATATCCCTTTGACCAGCTTCTGTCGGACTGGCTGCGGTACACATGGGCTGAATGTTACCCGGTTTCTATTGAACCAGCTGATTGGCCCTTGTGTACTAGACTTAACTGTAAGGCCACTTCAAGTCTCAAATCTTATATACGCTAAAATATTTTCCATAAAATACCTTCATTTTTGTTATGCATGCTTCTTACTAGTAACAATGTATAAGAAACAAGTTGCATTTTAGCTTCAGTGTTCCTAGGCAGTTAACATAAATACTATAGGTCTATTGTTTTAAAGAATTCATGTATTACCTGGTATCAGGCTCAATTCATTAAGCTATAATGCATGTGTTCTTTACTATAAAAATCAATTTTTTCAGCCAAGTGACTTCTATGTTCATCTCTTTGTGTTGAAAATAACAGCTAATATGACAAACAATGATCTTCCTAGCTTAGTAAGTTGGGCATCAAGTGTAATAAGCAATCTGTACAGCACAATGAATGGACTAGCCCTGACAGACTGACTTCTGAACTGGAGCTACTCAATTTAAATGTTGCTTTCTATTAGCTGTAACTTGAGCTGCCAATCATTTATCACTAAATCTAAGCTTTCCTACTATTTGATTTCTTATTTGTTTCTTGCCCAAAGTTTTAAATAAAGCATTTATGCTTTAGCATCAAATTATAATAGGCTTCATTCATCAAAGTGCCTGTAATAAAAATTATTTGTACTGTCCAACAGCAACCAATCAAATTAAAGTATTTGTTTTTAAAGTTTCAAATTCTAATGCATTTTTATTTTATGATTGGTTGATTTATGGTATTTAAGGGAATTTACGTCGCTGCGTAATACGTGACTAACGGGCGAGCAGACTCAATGTCCGCTGGTGGCCCCCGATCATGGCACGGAGAGGCAGAACGGGGAGATGCCTATGTAAACAAAGCAACATGACAGGGACCTACTGCTCCCAGTGATCTCTGTTATGTTCTAGTGAGCCCATCCCCCTACAGTTAGAACACGCTGAGGGAACACAGTTAACCCCTTGATCGCCCCCTAGTGTTAAACCCCTTCCCTACCAGTGACATTTACACAGTAATTAGTGCATTTTTATAGCACTGATCGCTATATAGATGGCAATGGTCCCAAAATAGTGTCAGAAGTGTCCGATCTGTCCGCTGCAATGTCTCAGTCACAATAAAAATCGCATAGCGCCGCCATTACTAATAAAAAAAATTATAATAAAAATGCCATAAATCTATCCCCTAATTTGGAGACACGATAACTTTTGCGCAAATCAATCAATATAAGCTTATTGCGGTTTTTTTTTCAAAAATATGAAGAAGAATACATATTGGTCTAAACTGTGGAAGAAATTTTTTTAATATATATTTTTGGGGGATATTTATTCTAGCAAAAAGTAAAAAATATTGCTTTTTTTTTTTTAAATTGTCGCTCTTTTTTTGTTTATAAAAATGTAAAAATAAAAACCGCAGAGGTGATCAAATACCACCAAAAGATAGCTATTAAGGACGTCAATTTTGTTTGGGTACAACGTTGCACGATCGCGCAATTGTCAGTTAAAGTGACGCAGTGCCATATCACAAAAAAGGGCTTGGTCAGGAAGGGGGTAAATCCTTCCGGGGCTGAAGTGGTTAAAGACACTTTGATCAATTAAACCCAGTAGTATTATTTCTTTATTTATGTAAAAACATAATGTCACGTTTGCTATATAGTAATCCTAAACCTAATCATTTGGACAGTCTGTGCTGTTGAAACATGACAATTGTTTGTACTACAAAGAGGTGTCAGTACAAATATAATCGATGAAAGATTAGTATTCATTGTACCGCTTCACCACTCACAATTCAACATGTCCTCCCATAAAATAATGTGCATTGCTTTGTTCAGGTATTCGGACTAAGTGAGGTTCATATGGCTTGAGGGAAATGGCAGATAATGAGTTTTCCAACCGCAGGTAATTAGAAATGAATCAGTCTTTAAAGAGCCATCTGTTCAGGCAAGTTTCTCTGTACAAAACAGCCCATGGCAGTAACTGGTGGAATTCCCAAATAAAAAATGCCTTGGCACAATAGCTACCAAAGTCAACTAAAATATCCAACATAATGAAGTTTGAGGAATTCATCTTCATTCTGCTTTAACGGAAAGGGTTTAGCAATATCACTTTATTGTTATTAATATACAAAGCAGCATATAGGCCATAGCACCCGGTACTGATTTTAGGTATTTTGGCAAAATAGGCACATCCTAGTCCTGCGCTTATTGTCCTGCCTTGTCTTATTCTGTTTAGTATAGCACCTCTTTTTCAGCTACATATTTTTATAATATTAGCTAAATTTTTAAGCAAAGCGGCATATCAAGATTCTGTTGGCCATATGCCAACAACAATGACCTAAACATTGAAAGAGCTCATATTAAAATGACAGCTACCACTTGGCAGTAAGGTCTGAGAAAAAACACAATGAGCTTGATTTACTAAAGGTTTTCACCTAGCCCAGCAAAGTATTCACTGCAATCCTTCAATCAAATGCAAAGGAAATTCCTAGCTTTTTAAAATCGAATTACACACATAATTAGGTGCACACACATTGAAGAGGTTAGGTGAAAAATATATTCCTTAAATAAATCATCCACAGTATTTTAAGGTGTTCCATGCTGGATGGGTCTGAAATTCAGTAAATTTCATATAAAGGCATTACTAAAATACATGACTTACCAATAAAACATTCTGGTTGAAATTACATTGACTTAGGATTCAGTCTGTCAATTATCAGGCCTGGTTACTTTTTTTTTTTAATTTGCACAGATATTACCTACTCTCTTAGTTGATAGCTTAGCTCTATTTTCTTAGCATTACAGTTTAGGTTTAATAATGTTTAATTGTGCTTTAATTGTGTATCCATCTTTGGTACAAACCTTTACACCCTACAAGGTCATTTACATTGTACCATGTCAGTTTAATACTTAATATTGTTTTAAGACCTACTTTATAGTATTTGGATCAGAACTCTTTAGATCATAGAGTTATGACAACTAATAAAAGGAACGTTTGCAGAAAATTGAAAGGGGAACTACAGTCCTTTTCAGTTTGAGATGAGTGAAATGTAAAGGGTTTACGATATCAAAAAGTTCTAAAAATCTTCTTTCATTGTATAGTATGAAACTACACATGTACATGGGGACAGCCATATTTGCCCATGATATATCTGGTCTTTGCTCCCTGCTGGGTAGAACTAAACAATGATTGCACTTCATTGTTTCTCTTTCTCTCTATGAATCTTTAGGTGAGATATGAGTACATGTGCTAATAAATATTCAGAACACACCAAAAACAGGAACGCTCGGCTTGGGCTAATGTTGCTGATTATGTAAATGAGCAGGGGAAGAAAGAGGAGAAATAGAACCATATAGGCAGATGCTTCTGTTGGCGCTTACATCTGGGGGAATAATAGCTATTGGGACAGGTTTTATAAGCTATCCAACTGATGTTCCCCAGACCAGGGGGCATCCGCTTCTTCCCATTGACATAAGATTTTCACGTAATGTGTCCAGAAAAATCTTGATTGGGTAACTGTTTATTTTATGTCTGTGGGCAACTTAAAACTAGTATTCATTAAGAAGGGTCTCTAATCACATTCTATGATTCAAAATAATTATTAGTAGGAGTATCTACAATCTATGTGTAGCGCTGGGCTCCTAACGAGCATGCGCTATGTGTTTTGTAAATTTAATGTTCCTGGAGCCACAGTTGGGTTTTAAGGTTAATTGTACCAAATTATGGTTTCAGTGCCAGTCTGGCTGGATTACTATGGGTTCTGCCTGAACATAGGTGTCGCTGTCACCTTTGGCAGGCATGAGAATGCAGTTTGGCTGGGTGTATTGGGTGCCAATCTCTCTCTGAACCAACCAGTGAGTGTGTCATCTTGCTGTGAATTCTGGAAGAGGGTAGTTAAGGTGCTGAGATCACGTGCTTCTGGGTTCCAGTCCAGAAGATCTTTCTGTCTGTTTGGTCCTGGTCCTCCTGACCAGCCCTCAGGGCCCTCATGGCCTGGGGTGCGGATCCATCCAATTCCGAGTCTCGGGGCTGGCTAGCCTGAGGCAAAGTAACTGGAAGGAGGATTCCAAGGTGGTCTGGTGCTGTCTCATTTGTGGAGAGGCCCAGCAACTGAGAAAGCAACCAGGGGAGGACTCTTCGGAAGAGGGCCACACACAAGGCTGGTTCCTCAGCAAGAGCCTGGATGCTAAGTTGAAAGACACCAAGTGAATCCACACTCTGATACTCTCTACAGATACTGGTACAGTATGAGGGTCATCTAGGTTTGTCTATATCCTTCAGTTACAACCAAGTCTGTGGCAGAGACTTTCATTTACAAGTTCTACAACCAAGTCTGTGGCAGAGACTTTTATCCACAAGTTCTACAACCAATTCTGTAGCAGAGACTTTGCTCTATTTGAATAATCTATCGGCTGCTAAACCTAGTGAGAGGAGGTTTATCCGATAGCTGTGCAAGTCCAGTTGTGAATGGCTATTCTCTGGATTCTATAGTGAGAGGCTTTCAGATTTGAGCAGTTCCAAGAGTACCTGAACTTCCTACCTAAACCCTCTATCCCTATTGAGAGACTGTGTTTTGTCTACCTTTTTCCTTTTGCAAATAAAAATCTCAAAGCTGATTCAGTGTCAGTTTCTACAGTTCTTTGGGCCATCTACCTCGGGGAAACCCCTAGACATATACGAGGTCAAGAAGGTAAGGGTAAGCCCAAATCAAACCAGCAGCTCCTCTGGGGGTTAGTGCTACATATGAAAAAAACATAAAAAATGAGTAAAATTCTTAATAAAAATACATTCAGGTAAAAATTTGAAAACTAAAATTTTAATGTTTACAATTCTCTAAACCTAAGGTTATAGTTTTAGCACTATCATACCTCATACTCCACAGGTTTGAGATATATTGTTTGAAAGGAAAATTAAGCTGGTTATATCAGGGATTGTTGCTAATGTTAGCAACTTGTACATTTTTGTTAGTAGTCAATACACAAATAATGGTCTATACAAGCCAGAGATTTGGGGATGATTAGTACCATTTAACAAAGTGAATGTTAACTTATCTTTTTTCTATTAATTTTAAGTTTAATTTTAAGTTGATGAATAATAAACTTTTTTATTTTTCAGTTGTAGCGGCGTCACTTTGAATATCCAAAAGTAGGAATTAAAAAAAAAAACAGGAAATAGTTTTGTGCATGATTGGATGATTAAAGTGAAAACAGCTTAATTTTGTTAACTGAAAACTCTATACTTCTTTATAGATGAACCCCATGAAAACTGAATTAACACAAGAAGGCAATAATTCCCAAGTTATTTTCGTCTGATACAGTCAGTAGACCGGATCTGCATGTTAAACATCTCTTAATGTATCTAATCAATTCCGAACATGAGTAGTTTGATTTAAATCATGAAACAGCCCACTTCTAATAACATATAAATGTTTATATTGATGTTTGTGATACCTATGGCGTCTGACATGACTGGGGAATATATCTCTCAAAGTCCTAGGGGTTTCAGTAAATTACTTTAGCACAGGCTAAATATGTACAGATAGTACTTCAGTGTTGCACTTTAGGTAGCTTGTATGAATATGCCTCAGGGGGAAATCATATAATGAGATATATTAAAATTAAATCTAAATACAGGAGCATTCTATTAATACGATTGGGAAGTAATTAACACTAATTGCTATACCTGCCAGGTCAGCAAACCTGTGTTTCATTCAAACATGCTGTTGACACAAGAGTTCTCTTTTTCCCCCACCACCAGCAACTTGGTACTATATTATCATTATACGATGATAATGTGCAACAGGACACCCATTCCCTTTTGAAAAATTGCAGCTGACTGCAGAAATGTCTATAGGTGACAATTTGGAAAATGTATAATGCTGATTCTATGTAGTGGTTTTCTAAACAATTTTATGTAGACTTTTGCATGGCTGCATGAATAGAAAAATGATTACTATATATTAGAATTATTGGTGGTTGCTATGATTTTTAGATATTTTGCCTTGGCACCCAATTATTTTGTGAATAGTCTAACATGTTACATATTTTTTCATCAAAGGAACATTTAGGGAGTAAACATATGGGGCTACAGATTAAAGTACAGCTTTAGTGCCAAGAAAGTCTACATGCTTCTGGAATTTTAGGGCACATTGACATTGAATGGGCAAGACTGGTAATGGTGCTATGATAAAAACTAGCTCCGAATGTTGTAAACCCCAGCAGGGAGCTTACACATTTCAGAAAGTACATAAATGTTGCCTCCCTCTAAACATTCAACAGTAAAGAGCCTTAATGTGCACTGTGTAAGACATTGATGGTTACATAGTGTTTAATGAAATAAACCTAATGAAAGCCACTTGGTATTTCATCCAGCTAAATTTACCCTCTGGGGAATTCTTTTATAGACACAGTCTGCAATTCATTTAATCAGGGAGAGGGAAATTGATAACCCACGCTGGCATTTAAAGTGTCATTTATTTTTATCTCTCAAATCACCCCTAACTGCTTGAGAATCCTGCTTAGCATTGTAGGGAGTAGGCAGACACTTTGCCGTCTGTTGATTATACACGTATCACATCAAATAAACCAGGCTGGCTGCTAGTAGTTACAATACATTGTATATAACAATGGTAAGTAATTATGTGCAAAAGCATGTTGCAGCAATCTACAAAATTTGCATAGCAATTAAGGTTAAATGATATGTGTGATTTCTAGCGATGTTACCATTTTCATCACCATTACTTTCAGACTGCTTAATCCGGTAGTGGTCATGATGAAAGATGGCTGACCAGGCTGGCTCACAGTTACGTTTGGTCAGCCTAAGACTCCAACATTTTCTTGGCTATTCTGGAGATTTTCAAGGTTTTCTCAGGCAATTACTAGGGAGTCTCACATGAGGCATTTGTATAACCTTACCTAGCATCTCATAGCAGTTTATTAGACTTAATGTAATCAGGAGAGAACAATGACACTTTCTAGCCCTTAGACACATGCAAACATAAAATGAATCCATACTTAAACTGGAACTTTATTATAACTGGGAATTTATTTATTTCTTAAACTACTTCAGTGTGAGATGCCATGGTCATTTAAATAAGTATGTGGCAGCTGTTCTAACAGCAGCTGTTGCCACTGCCTTCATATTTAATATGATTTTGTCATAAACTCAAAAGCTAGTTTTGCAATATTTATGAGTTTAGTAAAAATGAAGAAGTATACTGTCCTAATGCCTAAAACAAAAATACATTTGTACCACAAAGGGAGAAAGAGGGTATTTATTCCATAACGAACAAATGGTTCCAGCAGATGGCCAGGGTCCCCTGGTAGTACTAGGATGAACAGAATTCTGGCCTGTTTAATTTTTGTGGATATAATGTAACAGGCATACATCAGATGTTCTCAAATTACCTTAGGGCTGAAGTTGAGTACAGTCACCTATTATCTGTCATGAAATGAGTACTCACTCATCAGTCACTCATCATATATCTCTGTATGAACACAGTACCACTAGTGAAACTAAAGTTAATTTACTGTGCTTATTGTAACCTCAACTCCCATATTATTATGTCTATAATATATATTTTTAATGGTATGCTTTCATTTATTCAGATAGTACCTGTGCAGTGACTCTGCGCTGAGCTAAGGGCTATAGGCCCACAACATTACTCTAAGCCACCTTAAAAGCTGTGCAAAATTCCATTGTGATTGTTCAGAACAGAAATTAATGTAAGTGTTGATGACACATTAGGCCATAGTACTGCAGTGGGCAGTATTGCTGCATTTAAATACTTGGTTCAAATCCAAGTAGTACCATAACTACATGGAGTCAGTGTGTGTTCCCCATGTGTTTCTGACCTTTCTCTAGACCAGCCTTTCTCAAACTTTTCAACACAGAGGAACCCTTGCAACAATCTAGAAAATACACTGGTATGTTGATTGGTGAATTATTCTTCCTACTCTGGTTTGAATGTGTATTTGTTTGTGCTTGTATGACTTTGTTAGCAAGAGGTTCAGGGCTTTGGAAGGAAGATGGTTAGGGTCAGGGCTTTGGAAGGAAGAGGGTTAGGGCCAGGGCTGTGGAAGGAAGAGGGTTAGGGTCAGGGCTGTGGAAGGAAGAGTGTTAGGGCTTTGGAAGGAAGAGGGTTAGGGTCAGGGCTTTGGAAGGAAGAGGGTTAGGGTCAGGGCTTTGGAAGGAAGAGGGTTAGGACCAGGGCTGTGCAAGGAAGAGGGTTAGGGTCAGGGCTGTGGAAGGAAGAGTGTTAGGGTCAGGGCTTTGGAAGGAAGAGGGTTAGGGCCAGGGCTGTGGAAGAAAGAGGCTTAGGGTCAGGGCGGTGCATTACACATACAAAAAATAAAAACGTGTTTTGGGGTTTCATGTACTGTTACTCTGGAAGTAAACATTTTATCTGCTTTATATTATCAGTGATCACCTGCTATTTATACTTCTCAAAAATCTGCTAATGCACACAAATGTTTCTCTCTAATCCGAGAATTTTTTTTCATTTCTCAGACACATGTTTTAAAAAATAGTCATTACGATCCTGACAAGACATTGTAAAACAGTGAACTACTTCTTATACAACTGACAAATGATGGTATATGGTTCTATATCTTTAAACTATCCTCTGTCATAGAGATATACTATGCTACTGGACCATATAGTACATATGACAAATGCATTAATTCCAATGAATTGCTGTTTGTTTCAGACCCATCCAACACTAAAAGTGAACAGCTTCAGTAAGCTGCATCCATTCATTTATGTAGCACACAAGTAGAAAGGGACGCTGCTGTTTTGAATTAAAAAGTTGTACTTACTGTCATCTTGGTGGAGTACGTGCTGTTTTTTGCAGACAGAGGGGGGGCTTCTTTCTGCTTCTTATTTACAGACCTAGAATGATGGTATTTGTGTTTTTTTCTTTTTAATTGATGTTTTTTTTCTCTAGACTGCTCCCGTGGTCTGAAATAAAGGAGTAAGAATATCAGTCCTATAACAACAACTGGAAGAGACAATGTTAATAAATCTACAGTTTCTCAAGGAATGTAGGTATAACAAATGAAAACGCTCCTCAAAATACTGAGCTATATCTTTTACAATATCAGATCTAGCTTGCCTGTATGCCAAGTAGTGATTCTACCTGCTTTACTCTCCATTAAGGATGGGCCCGGTGCTCGATGCGAACCCACGTTCGCATCGAGCACCGGGCGTTCGCTCGCTCGGCGAGCCCAGAACTATTTTGGCCGCTCGCATCACGTTCGTGTGATGCGCGCGGCCCCGCAATGCATTGCGGCCGGCGCGGCCGACGCAGTGCATTGCTGGCTGATGATTGGCCAAGCATGCACTGTGACCCCGCATGCTTGGCCAATCACAGCCCCGGAAACTCGAAGAGCCATAATTGGCTACAGGCAGGACGCCTGTAGCCAATTACAGCTCAGGGGCTGTAGTACACGCCCCCCCCCTATAAAACGCCGCCACGCCGTCTGCGCCGTCACATGCTGTTCCGGCGCAGATTGAGCAGGCAGATTCTGTGACACTCTGCTGCATTTAGATAGTTAGAGAGATTCACTTACAGAGATTGAGTTAGATAGATTCAGTTACAAAGATTGATTGAGAAAGAGGGGCTTGTAGTGTGCTCGTGGCAGGCAGGCAGAGCTCCTATATTTTGTTACCAGAAGCACCTATAGGACTTGTAGTGTGTTCGTGGCAGGCAGGCAGAGCTCCTATATTTTGTTACCATAAGCACCTATAGGACTTGTAGTGTGTTCGTGGCAGGCAGGCAGAGCTCCTATATTTTGTTACCAGAAGCACCTATAGGACTTGTAGTGTGTTCGTGGCAGGCAGGCAGAGCTCCTATATTTTGTTACCAGAAGCACCTATAGGACTTGTAGTGTGTTCGTGGCAGGCAGGCAGAGCTCCTATATTTTGTTACCAGAAGCACCTATAGGACTTGTAGTGTGTTCGTGGCAGGCAGGCAGAGCTCCTTCATTTTGTTCCCAGAGGCACCTATAGGACTTGAAGTGTGTTAGTCCCATTACACACACAGAGCTATATTTTCTTCCCAGAAGCACCTATAGGACTTGAAGTGTGTTAGTCCCATTACACACACAGAGCTATATTTTGTTCCCAGAAGCACCTATAGGACTTGAAGTGTGTTAGTCCCATTACACACACAGAGCTATATTTTTCTTCCCAGAAGCACCTATAGGACTTGAAGTGTGTTAGTCCCATTACACACACAGAGCTATATTTTGTTCCCAGAAGCACCTATAGGACTTGAAGTGTGTTAGTCCCATCACACACACAGAGCTATATTTTGTTCCCAGAAGCACCTATAGGACTTGAAGTGTGTTAGTCCCATCACACACACAGAGCTATATTTTCTTCCCAGAAGCACCTATAGGACTTGAAGTGTGTTAGTCCCATTACACACACAGAGCTATATTTTCTTCCCAGAAGCACCTATAGGACTTGAAGTGTGTTAGTCCCATTACACACACAGAGCTATATTTTGTTCCCAGAAGCACCTATAGGACTTGAAGTGTGTTAGTCCCATCACACACACAGAGCTATATTTTGTTCCCAGAAGAACCTATAGGACTTGAAGTGTGTTAGTCCCATCACACACACACAGAGCTATATTTTGTTCCCAGAAGCACCTATAGGACTTGAAGTGTGTTAGTCCCATTACACACACAGAGCTATATTTTCTTCCCAGAAGCACCTATAGGACTTGAAGTGTGTTAGTCCCATTACACACACAGAGCTATATTTTGTTCCCAGAAGCACCTATAGGACTTGAAGTGTGTTAGTCCCATCACACACACAGAGCTATATTTTGTTCCCAGAAGCACCTATAGGACTTGAAGTGTGTTAGTCCCATCACACACACAGAGCTATATTTTGTTCCCAGAAGCACCTATAGGACTTGAAGTGTGTTAGTCCCATCACACACACAGAGCTATATTTTGTTCCCAGAAGCACCTATAGGACTTGAAGTGTGTTAGTCCCATTACACACACAGAGCTATATTTTCTTCCCAGAAGCACCTATAGGACTTGAAGTGTGTTATTCCCATTACACACACAGAGCTATATTTTCTTCCCAGAAGCACCTATAGGACTTGAAGTGTGTTAGTCCCATTACACACACAGAGCTATATTTTGTTCCCAGAAGCACCTATAGGACTTGAAGTGTGTTAGTCCCATCACACACACACAGAGCTATTTTCTTCCCAGAAGCACCTATAGGACTTGAAGTGTGTTAGTCCCATTACACACACAGAGCTATATTTTCTTCCCAGAAGCACCTATAGGACTTGAAGTGTGTTAGTCCCATTACACACACAGAGCTATATTTTGTTCCCAGAAGCACCTATAGGACTTGAAGTGTGTTAGTCCCATCACACACACAGAGCTATATTTTGTTCCCAGAAGAACCTATAGGACTTGAAGTGTGTTTAGTCCCATCACACACACAGAGCTATATTTTGTTCCCAGAAGCACCTATAGGACTTGAAGTGTGTTAGTCCCATTACACACACAGAGCTATATTTTCTTCCCAGAAGCACCTATAGGACTTGAAGTGTGTTAGTCCCATTACACACACAGAGCTATATTTTGTTCCCAGAAGCACCTATAGGACTTGAAGTGTGTTAGTCCCATCACACACACAGAGCTATATTTTGTTCCCAGAAGAACCTATAGGACTTGAAGTGTGTTAGTCCCATCACACACACAGAGCTATATTTTGTTCCCAGAAGCACCTATAGGACTTGAAGTGTGTTAGTCCCATTACACACACAGAGCTATATTTTCTTCCCAGAAGCACCTATAGGACTTGAAGTGTGTTAGTCCCATTACACACACAGAGCTATATTTTGTTCCCAGAAGCACCTATAGGACTTGAAGTGTGTTAGTCCCATCACACACACAGAGCTATATTTTGTTCCCAGAAGCACCTATAGGACTTGAAGTGTGTTAGTCCCATTACACACACAGAGCTATATTTTCTTCCCAGAAGCACCTATAGGACTTGAAGTGTGTTATTCCCATTACACACACAGAGCTATATTTTGTTCCCAGAAGCACCTATAGGACTTGAAGTGTGTTAGTCCCATTACACACACAGAGCTATATTTTGTTCCCAGAAGCACCTATAGGACTTGAAGTGTGTTAGTCCCATCACACACACAGAGCTATATTTTCTTCCCAGAAGCACCTATAGGACTTGAAGTGTGTTAGTCCCATTACACACACAGAGCTATATTTTCTTCCCAGAAGCACCTATAGGACTTGAAGTGTGTTAGTCCCATTACACACACAGAGCTATATTTTGTTCCCAGAAGCACCTACAGGACTTGAAGTGTGTTAGTCCCATCACACACACAGAGCTATATTTTGTTCCCAGAAGCACCTATAGGACTTGAAGTGTGTTAGTCCCATCACACACACACACAGAGCTATATTTTTTTCCCAGAAGCACCTATAGGACTTGAAGTGTGTTAGTCCCATTACACACACACAGAGCTATATTTTGTTCCCAGAAGCACACTATAGGACTTGAAGTGTGTTAGTCCCATTACACACACAGAGCTATATTTTGTTCCCAGAAGCACCTATAGGACTTGAAGTGTGTTAGTCCCATTACACACACAGAGCTATATTTTGTTCCCAGAAGCACCTATAGGACTTGAAGTGTGTTAGTCCCATTACACACACAGAGCTATATTTTGTTCCCAGAAGCACCTATAGGACTTGAAGTGTGTTAGTCCATCACACACACAGAGCTATATTTTCTTCCCAGAAGCACCTATAGGACTTGAAGTGTGTTAGTCCCATTACACACACAGAGCTATATTTTGTTCCCAGAAGCACCTATAGGACTTGAAGTGTGTTAGTCCCATTACACACACAGAGCTATATTTTGTTCCCACAAGCTCCTATAGGACTTGAAGTGTGTTAGTCCCATTAGCACCATCACACAGAGCTCCTCTATTTTCTTTGCAGAAGCACCCACAGGACTTCTAGTGTGTTAGTGGCATCACACAGAGCTCCTATATATTCTTCTCAGCAGCACCCACAGGACTTCTAGTGTGTTTAGTGGCATCACACAGAGCTCCTCTATTTTTCTTTGCATAAGCACCCACAGGACTTCTAGTGTGTTAGTGGCATCACACAGAGCTCCTCTATTTTCTTTGCATAAGCACCCACAGGACTTCTAGTGTGTTAGTGGCATCACACAGAGCTCCTCTATTTTCTTTGCATAAGCACCCACAGGACTTCTAGTGTGTTAGTGGCATCACACAGAGCTCCTCTATTTTCTTTGCAGAAGCACCCATAGGACTTCTAGTGTGTTAGTGGCATCACACAGAGCTCCTCTATTTTCTTCTCATAAGCACCCACAGGACTTCTAGTGTGTTAGTGGCATCACACAGAGCTCCTCTATTTTCTTTGCAGAAGCACCCACAGGACTTCTAGTGTGTTAGTGGCATCACAACAGAGCTCCTCTATTTTCTTTGCATAAGCACCCACAGGACTTCTAGTGTGTTAGTGGCATCACACAGAGCTCCTCTATTTTCTTTGCAGAAGCACCCATAGGACTTCTAGTGTGTTAGTGGCATCACACAGAGCTCCTCTATATTCTTCTCAGAAGCACCCACAGGACTTCTAGTGTGTTAGTGGCATCACACAGAGCTCCTCTATTTTCTTTGCAGAAGCACCCACAGGACTTCTAGTGTGTTAGTGGCATCACACAGAGCTCCTCTATTTTCTTTGTTTCAGAGTACAGTTCCACCAGCTGCAGCTTACCCATCCAACACTAAAAAAGCTGCTCTGAGAGGACTGTGAACAGCTTCAGTAAGCTGCATCCATTCATTTATGTATGGCACCAACACACAGCTCAGTGCATGGCTCAGGGACGCTGCTGTTTTGAATGCTCGGCTGACTGAGCTGCAAAAGGAGCTGAACCTGCCAAGAACCGCCTAAAAAGTTGTACTTACTGTCATCTTGGTGGAGTACGTGCTGTTTTTTCTCAAGGCCCCTTTATCCGCAGACAGAGGGGGGGTGGAGCTTCTTTCTGCTTCTTGTTCTTCGGATCAAGGAGAGGGACCATTATTTACAGACCTAGAATGATGGTATTTGTGTTTTTTTTCTTTTTATGAATTGAGTTTTTTTTTACTGGCCAGAGCTTGCACAGTATGCAATTGAGCTACTGGCCTGTCCTGCCTCCAGCGTTCTTTCCGAACGCACATTCAGTGCTGCTGGAGGATTTGTGACTGATCATAGACTGCTCCCATGCCACCACACCAGTGCCTAAGGCACAATTTTTCAGCCCCTGTTTAACAGGGGCGTGTACTTACAATTTTTTAAAAAAATGCTTCGCAACACGTGTGACTGCTGTGTGCTCCAAGTACAGTCTCTGTGTTGCAGTGTTGTGGCACCAGCACCAGTGCCTAAGGCACAATTTTTCAGCCCCTGTTTAACAGGGGCGTGTACTTACAATTTTTTAAAAAAATGCTTCGCAAAACACGTGTGACTGCTGTGCTCCAAGTACAGTATCTGTGAGGCCGGGTTGCAGTGTTGTGGCACCAGCACCAGTGGCCTAAGGCACAATTTTTCAGCCCCTGTTTAACAGGGGCGTGTACTTACAATTTTTTAAAAAAAATGCTTCGCAACACGTCTGAAATAAAGGAGTAAGATCTATATCAGAGGGCCTCCTATAACAACAACTGGAAGAGACAATGTTAATAAATCTAATAGGGCAAATTTCTACAGTTTTACAAACGACATCTCAAGGAATGTAGGTATAACAAAAAACATTTGTCATTGGGACGGAAAACGCTCCTCAAAATACTGAGCTATATCTTTTACAATATCAGATCTAGCTTGCCTGTATGCCAAGTAGTGATTCTACCTGCTTTACTCTCCATAGTACTATGGAGCAGCAATAAACCTTCTTGGGATGCAGCACCTAGATGTGCCATGGCTGAGAGGAGCCGTTCCCCTCAATAGAATACCCCTCAACATTGGAAAAGACTGAAGACGGAAATTACTGGCTAAAGTTTTCATCACTTGTTTCAAACTTTAACAAACTTTAAACATAGTTCAGCTGGAAGGTCAATAGGCTAAGCTGGGCATTTTGCTCTGTGTAGTAAACCAATCAAATTTCAGTTGCTGTTTCTCTTAAAAACTTTCATTATGTTTCTGTTGGCTATGGAAAATGCATCAGCTTTTCATTTTATTTAGTTTTTGTACAACACCTCCTTGGATTATATACCGAGACAGGAGAATATTACAAAATATTGTTTGCTTCTTTATATGAAATAAAATGCACTATAGCTAGTAATTATAAAATATGAAAGTCTGAAAAGCAACTCTATACCCATTGTACAGGGCACAAAGTTTGGGTCCCGGACAGGTGCTATGTGGCACCAATATCTGGGTTATGGTCCCTTAAAGAGTTTCTCCACTTTTGTTGAGAAAAAAACATTCCCCTCTTTTTACAAGGATTTTAACATACTTTGTTGCAGAGTTCTACCTTTTGTTATTCTGAAGAAATCCCTGTGTGTTTGTCTCCATATGGTAAGTGCATCTAATAGGATGGGGTTTCTTAATTATAAACAAGTTGCTTCACCTGCAGGGCACAAATTAGGAAAATTGAAGGGTCTGCATCCCTTTAGATATGATTTTCTATTGGGAGTATCTCACCAAAAATTAAATTTTTGTTGCAGAGGATGCCTGATATCTGAATTGTATCTTAGTGCAGATTTCTGGGAAAATCAGTGAGCCAATCACTCAAGCAGGAAATTATGTTTCTGGGGGCCTTCTGTACACATTCTGTGTACAGAACACCTCCAGATAGCCATATTGCATTGCATTTTACAGAAAATTGCAGAGCTGCAGATTGAAAAGGAAAGGTAATTCAAATACAATATGACTTGTGTCACAATTGTATATGCTATATTATTTTTTTTATTTGCTATTTCTTTCCACATGAGAGCGGAATTACCCTTTAAAGGAAATGTCTGTGTAGTCAGGGTTCTCACCCATGATGGGTGAGGAATTGCAGGGTAGTCAAGTAAAGGGGAGGACTGACTTGCAGACCTCTTGGTATTAATAGAGATTTATTTGGGATCAGGAATTTTGGAGGTCCGGAGTGATATTCGGGTGGAAAAAGGACCTCCACTCCTGACTACAGGGACTCCAGTCCCTACGGGGTTAAGCAGCCTCCAGGAAGCACCACATAAAACAGGAAACTCTTAGTTTATGGGGTGGGGAGTAGGAGTTTGAGAGAGAGAACTGTTGGAGTGCTGCACATGTGCTGGGAGTACCAAACAACCAGGGTTGGACTGTGTTAACCTTTGGGTAAATTCTGTATATGAACTTTACGTTTCTTTATGTTTCCTTTATGATGTTTGTGCTGATAACTGGTCTTTTCTGTTATGTTTTCTGGAATTAAGTAAACTCTGTGTTGCTGCTGAAAGTCCTGTATTCGTTTGCATTGGGAGAAAAATAAACACCTTTATGCTTAAGACCAACAGCTTTGCACGTGGTCCCGAGGAGCTATACCTCTGAATATTACATCAAGTATATATAGTTTTTCAATGAACAGATAACTGGATTAAATAGTGTTTTTGAACATGCCTGGAGCTCAGCTTTAAAAAACAATATTTTTTAAAGATTCTGAGGTATTAAAATACAGTTCAGCAGCATTGTGGTGTTGTTGTCTTAAACTGCTCTAGTAGTTTCCAAGAAATGACTATCATTATCTTACGGATTGTTGGCAATGTCAGAAGAGGGAGGTGATTTTGATTTAGTGGTCTTGAAAATTTGTGTTCACAGCTTTATATTCTTCTATGTGACAGTTGCCAGACTTATATATAAAACAGGGGTATGGGATCCCGTGTGTAGGTCTGCAAAAACAACTGGACACACGCAGAGAGAGAATCACCTGCCGTCTCCACAGAACAGCCCAACAGCTGTCATAAAACAGAATGTAAACAGAGGAAAGCAAAATCACCAGTGCCACTTAGAGGCTCCTGTTTAGTCTGTGACATTTCCTCTGACAGACAGTGCATTTTATAAAGGCAGTAAAGATTGTACCTGCAACGAGCTGTCCAAAAATGAAAATGATAAAGGCTTAGCTTGATAAACAATGTCCTAATACATAAAAAAAATAACCAAAATAGTTGTTTATGATTTTACATAATACATATTTTAGGTTATAAAAAACTCCTTAGCTTATAATATTTATAAACCTAGTTTTTGTCCTCTACCTTTTATTGCGAGAGATTGCTAAAGGAGTACATTTTTCACTTGCATTCATCTTGTGCCAAGGAACTTTAAAACAGAATATTTCACTGACTGTGAATAAATGATTAAAGTGAAAAAAAAAATGTCTTTGTTGTCACAAAGGGTGGATCTGATCTTTCGCTGCTATATAGCAGATAACACAAAATGTTCTATACCACAGTAATTAGGTTTACAGTTTAGTAGCTAAACAGTCCACTTTAGGATCCCACTTACAGCCCATACAAATAGGTTCCAAAAATATTATGAAAAGTATTTTAAGAAATATGTTATGTGGCACTGTACAGTGCTGAAAATAATGCATGCAACAGCATGGGCTCCCATTGATCTGCTGCCTCCTCTAAGGCCCCTTTTACAGGGCCGGAACTCCCACTAGGCAAACTAGGTGCCCGCTTAGGGCGCACTGCCGCCTAGGGCACACTGCCACCTATGGAGGGTGCAGCCAGCCCGGCTTTCCAACACTCCGCTGGATAGACATCATGTGTATTGTTGTTCGCTTAGCGGCCATGGCGGGTGCCACACGAGTCTCCGTGGCTCCGCCGGCCTGGCATACTGCTGCAGACAGTGCTGCTGAATGTCATTGTGCAGGCCTCACCTATGTGAGAACTGGAGTGTGACCCGGATTGGTTGATGTTCACTGGGCCAGACTCATTCCGCCAATCCGGATTGCGAATAGCCAGAGGCTGCCAGCAGTGCCAGGAGTCCAGGACAGGTGCCTTCCAGGCAACGCTTTCAGCCAATGAGGTGCTGCTTGCTTCATGTCATTTCCTCCTCCCACCAACACAAAAAAGCAGGCCGCAGTTAGTCCCTGACCCTCATGGAGATGAGAAGAAGACAGTAAGACAGTGACTAAGGACGAAAGAAGGGAGAAGACATGGGGTCGGGAACCAGTGTGGTCTCAATATACCAGCAGCAACAGCAGACTAGTAATATAATATACAGTATATAGATTTATATATACAAAAGCAGCAGCAGTCTTTTTATAGAATATATAAAAGTAGAAGTCTTTTATATAATAATATATATTGTATATATATATATATATATATATATATATATATATATATATATATATATATATATATGTTATTATAATAAAAGACTGCTGCTGCTTTTGTATATATATATATATATATATTTATTTATATATATTATAATGTTAGTCTGCTGACAGGTCTGTCTCTACTCACTGTGCAGAGTGGAGACTGAAAGAGTCCCGCTCTCCTCTATGGGGAAATCGGGTGAAAACTGACTGCCTGTCCATTTTCATCCGATCCGCCAGATGGATGGAAAATAGGACCACCATACATCTGGATTTTGCAGACAGTATCAGATCAGATAGTGGCGGATGTCAGTGGACATGTCCCCGATGACATCCTGCTCTCCATAGGGGAGAGTGAAAGGTCCAATCAGGTCTGCCTGAAAAACTGACAGGCGGACCTGATCGTCGGACAGTCTGTGTAAAAAGGGCCTAAGTGTGCATTCACCCTGAAGTACAGAACAACACCGGGACTGTAAAAACAACTGTGATACTATCTCTTCTCAGATACATAAACCCTTACAGAATCAGTGAACAGGTGCTTTCATTAAAACCATTGCTACAATATAATATAAAGTCGCTTTATGTAGGTTTCAACATTAATATAGCCAGAAGGAAGTTGGCTTAAAATTGGGCTCATGAAAACAGATAGTATTATTATTATTTTTTGCTATAAAATCCTGTTTTATCTTAAACATTAATATATCCATATATATGTGGATTTGGTTGTTCATTTGGAGTTGAGAGCTTTCTGATGTAGTTCTTTTCAGCCAAATACTTAGGGCTCTAACCTGATGAGTCTGTTGGCTCAATGGTTAGGCCAAGTCATCCATATAATAACTGCGATCAATGACCGTGAACCACAAAGCATGGCATGCTATGTTATATTGGCCATATGTCCAAAAACATTACATATAAATGTTTAGAAAGTCATATATTGAGCATTACTGTTTCATTACCTGTTTTCAAAGCTTGAAGATCTGGACTCAGAACTTACTGAGCGAGAATGCCGGTGATGATGGTGGTGAGATTTTCGTGACCTCCCGCGAGAGCTTTGCAAAATGCAGAGAAAAACTGAATTATTGTTTCAATCACAAATTAAGTTATTTATAGTCATCTAATGTTTAAACCATTTATTAAATACTTGCAAACTTATAAAATTCAGTAGCGCATTAGTGCATTTTGAAATGAAAGGATGTGGAAAAAATGTAGGTTAACTTGACAAAATACATTTTGTTATTTTTCAAATGACAACACTTTTTTTCTCTTTAAATTCTTATATTGCTGTCTGTAATGGTTTTCAACTGAGTTTCACTTGCAATGCTTTAAAATATCTTTCTTTCTTAGACCTCATGCACACTGGGTGTTTGGCCAACTCTCCTTTTCTCCTTGCAACAGCATCTTGGCAGATAAAAAACTTGCCGCTTGCAAACGCTGTAGCTTGTTTAGGCACATCAAGCACTTAAGCGTTAATTCACTTCATTGGCTAGAATAATAATTTATCAATCGCTACACGCGCCTAGCGTGTACATGCATTTAGACACGTCAAACGTTTTTGCTGCAAAAACACTGCTGCTCCTGGACGCACTGGCAGTGTTTTTTTTTCTGCCTCTAATGTGTGCATGGGTACATAGGCTAACATGCAGGGCATTTAGAGGCAAAAAATTAAATGGCAGATGCCCCTAACAGCAGGCTTAAAAATGTCCAGTGTGCATGAGGCCTTAGTGGAAAGATTCTGCTCTTCTACTCCAGTGCTCTATGTTAGCATAGATGAGTTAAAGACTACACCACTTAGTATTAAAAGCACCTCACACAAAATTGTAGACTTGAAAAAGAGAGGAAGCATTTTTTGACCAGGACTGTTAAATCACATGGTGCACTGAGCACCATGATCAAACTCTGATGCCTATTGACTAAAGCCGGCCATTAGATGTATCGAATCCTGGCCCTTTCAGCACGGACCGCCCAAAATTCGATCTATCTACGGGCAGGCTGATTGTACCCAAGTCGATCGACCAGCAAGATGGATTTTTAATATTACCAGCGGCTATAGCAACATCACCCTCACCCCCCCTTCTTCGCGGGAGGGATTCTCCCATCAACATTGACTGTGTTGATGGGGGAATTGAGCAATTTTTATTTCCTGCAACTAGTGAGGTGCAGGAAAGAAAATTGTATAACCCATTTTCTGCTTAACTAACTAACTTACACAGTCCTATTTAGACACCCTAAACAACTACTATAACAGTGAAAGGTGCACTTAAAAAAGGTATTGTTCAGTCTTCTAATCTATTCATTTGACTTGCATTTCATATTTCATTATCTTTTTGTATTATGAACTGCTTTACATTAGTAAATGCTTATTGGGCACATAGATAATTGCAGCAGAACCCAAAAGTGTGTGCCAGTTTATCTCACAGAAACACTAGAGCATGCATTTATTGTGGGCAGTACTCCATATTTTCAAAGCAACCACATGTATTTTACAGAATTAATAATGTATGCTCTGGTTTTTAGTTTTTTTTTTTGTAATTGATATCAAAAGTAATGTTTAATTTAACAGAGAATGTCTACAGAATCTGTATGAAATCGCAACGTTGTAAATGTATCACAGCAGGAAACATTGCTTTTTCAGCAAAAACACTTGTACCAGCAAAATCATCACAGATTACACTTACAGATTATTTAAAGTAAACCTGCCACAAACCATCAAAATGTGCATACAATAAAACAAAACATAAGCAAATGTCACCTTACTGAAAACCGCATGGCAAAATGAACATTAGATCTAGATAAGATAACTGATCAATACAAATTTCAACAACCTCTTCCCACTTCATTGCCTAAGCTTCTCTACTGGTCAATAAAATGACCCATCATATTAAAGATGTCATGGGGATACAAAGCACTCTCATGCTGGTACCGGGTTGCAGTGCCTCTGCATAAAAATATATCCACAATTCCCAAATATGTGCTGGAGATGCTAGGCCTAACTACATACCTTCTAGCAGTGTCCTCTACTACACTCCTTCTGTTCAGAAGTGCAAACCTAGCCCCCCAATTGACATCAGTAGATTTAGGGACAGACTTCGTCAGTTGCCTTTTACATGTGCAAAATCCCAGTGAAAAGCCATAAGATCTCACTTACCATACACTTGCTAAACAAAGATTGTGTCTGTATTCTAGATATATGGAATCAAATTACACCCCATACATATGTATGTGGTTTTCAAAAAATCTATGAAATTAAAACAATGGTAGATCTGACAGTTACCTTTCATAACAGAGAAGAGCAGCACGGTAACACACCATTTCCATGGACAAATGTTACCTACTCTCCGCTATATAACGCTCTCATACACTATCCAAAATGAAGACAAAACAAAGAAAAGTTGACATTTCACATACAGTAACTTCAGCTATGCCTCTGGATCAGCTGATTATTTTGACGTGAGTTTATCGCTGAAGGTTATCTCTGCTTATATATTTTTCTAATCATCCCCTTCATTTGAATTGTCCTGATTTGTAACCAGTTTAATTATAGAAATTTTCCAGGATCAATTACTTACTTTTTTAATGGATTACATTGTATTTAACTACTTTATTAATCTACAAGTGCTCCTATCTTACTCCTTACATTGGCTTAGTAAAATAAAGTCAAGCAGTGGTATATATTAGGGTTCCAGCTGAGTGGTCAACTGTGATACCAGGTTTCACCTGCAGGTTGCACTATCCCACACTAAAAAATAGCAGCTCCCTGTTTCAGCTAAGCATTTGTGCACCAGAAAAAAGGTTTGTCATTTTATTTAAAAAGCTGGGTTACATGTTCCACTGTCCTTGAAAAACCTCTAAACAATATATACATTTAATCATAAAACTTATTTGGTAAAAAAAAATGTTAAAATACACAATAAATAATAAAAAATGACATACACGCAACAACAGTTTTTGCCTACAGTCTGCATTTAGTTCAGCCAGGCACCGTAATTGTGGAGAACGCGGGAGCCATTTTTAAACAAAATATAATATGTAGAATGGAAAGATCCCTTACACAAACAACCAGTTTACAAAATATATTTAGAAAATATAATTGCTGCACAGTGTGCATTATAACGGGTGCATCCAAGTAACACTTCAGCTGTGAGAATATTGTGGATATTGTGCACCTCCTTTTTTTGTGCAGCTCTTTTGTAGAAAGATATCCTGTCTTTGCTTAGACGAAATGCCACGTAAATGAGGTGTGAGGAATGACAGCTCCTGTAATGGAGATACTTATTTGCATATCTATCACTCAAAACAGAACATAAGAAGCTGCTGGATGTTTGCTATATATTTCAGTTGTGGCACAGCCATTAAATAAATGTCAATCTTTTACAGATAGATTTTTCTATTTTTACACACCATTTACAGTGCTTCCGCCCAATAGCATTAGTGCCGTATTTTTTATTACTCTGCCTAATATCGAAATAACAATCATTGGGGCAGATTTACTAAAACTGGAGCACTCAGAATCTGATGCAGCTGTGCATGGTAGCCAATCACCTTTTAACTTCAGCTTGTTCAATTACGCTTTGACAATAAAACATGGAAGCTGTTTGGTTTCTGTGCAGAGCTGCGCCAGATTTTGCTCTCTCCAACTTTAGTAAATCTCCCCCATTGTGTCATGTAATTGTCATCAGCAGACCCGTACATTATGCCCTTGAAATAGTCTTATATTAGGTTATTGCCATTTCATCAAAAAAATCTAAAAGTCACATTAAAAAAACTTTGTGAAACATACAAATAATGAAACATGAAAAATTCCCCGTTTGGTATTAGAGTGCAAGAACAGACTGGGAGGAAGTCCACAGACCCTACATTTGCAGTTCATAGTCCATAGCTGCATCCATGACCAAACTTCATCTGATGGAGAACACTACCCACATTGCAGTAACATGCATGTGGTAGCACACCGTTCAAGTCTTTTCACATTTTCAGAAGCTATTTTTTTCAATAAAATGTGATCTGAATCTGATCAGAGGGCATGGCTGAACATGGAGGAGTGAGGACACCACAGAAAACCCTGCAGGTGCCAAATACACAGGAAACAATGCAAACGATAAACCAGTCTGGTAACTCCAAAATAGAGTTTTATAAGTAGGACCAACTACAGTGTGTCAAACATAGAACAATCTTTAATAGAAAAATAATTTACTCACAATTTAGAAAAAAAATAATTATCCAAAATGTGGAACCCCCCCCCCCCCCATACAGAAACACCCACAATCTAAAAACAATCAACAATGTTGTTTCACAAAGTGCCAAACAAGCAGGACCCCTTGCATTCACACATGCACACACAGACCTTGGGCACAAGACACAATACAGGTTCGGATTGATATTGTCTGTGCTAAAAACACCAATGTTTAGGGGCATGAATACCCATAGGGTGTCAGTGCATAACCATTGAGGCACTAAATTCAAAGTGCAGTCAGCTAAACCTTGCAGAATAGAGATGTGGAGCTACAGAGGTGGCCACCAAGTATCCAACCTGTCAATAAATCACGGCTGATCGGAAAGTTAGGCAATGGAGGATATGTTGGAAATTGTCAGAGAACTCACGCTTTCCATACCCGTCCTCGTCCAGTAGGAGTGAATCCCCACTCTGCGAGCGCCAATACCCATGCGCAGCCTTCCCAACGGAACCGAACGTGCGGGCGTACCCGCGTACCAACGCTGACTTGTGCGCGCCCTCGTTTGCCAATACGAACGAGGGCACGCACTCCCACGTCAGCACGAACGTGTGTGCGCAATCACGCACGGACCCTCACCTCCACCAATCCCAGCACAAGGCGCCCTATATAAACAGGGCCTTCACATGGTGTCAGTGCTGGATCGTCTTCAGTCTTATCTCCTGAATACCTGCCTGAAGTTCCTGCTACCTTGTTCCTGATTCACCTGGTTTTCCTGTTACCCTTCCTGGATTGACCCTGCTTATTGACTGTTCCCTTTGGTTTGACCTCGGCTTGGATTCCTGGACTACGTCTCTGCTCTCTAATTTGGTACCTCATCACCTGCCTGTTGCCAACCTATTGCCTGCTTTTGACCACGAATTTGCCTTCCGCTTTGTACCTTGTTTGCCAGCCAGTTGCCAACCTTTTGCCTGCTTTTGACCACGAACTTGCCTTCCGCTTTGTACCTTGTTTGCCAGCCAGTTGCCGACCTGTTTCCCGTCTTGATCTCGCAGTGCCTACATCCACCTGTTCGGCCTTTACTGAGTACAGCCTTGGTTACCAACGTATACACCAGCTCTCCAGAGGAACCGGTACTTCCAAGCACCAGTCTACCAGCCGCAGGCACTTGCACCCTTTCGTGCCCCAGCACTCCCTGTTCCCACCACCAGGGGTGTTGGGACCGGAACCGTGCACGAGGCCATCCCCAGCATCCGGACTCCGCTGTAAGGTACGTGATAGTACGATCCAGCCAGAATGGAGTCCGAAGGGGGTGCCTCGCCTTTGGAAGCTCTGTGCCAACAGATGTCGGCCCTTACCCTGGCAGTCCAGGGCCTGCGAGATGGCTATCATCAACTAGAAAAGAGAGTGGAATCCATGTCCCCAGGCTCTGCAACTCATCAGGCCTCCCTGACATCCCGGTTTTCTGGCTCAGCAACCTCTGCATCAGCACCCACAGTAATGATGCCACCCCCAGAACCTCGTGTGCCCCCACCGGAACGGTTTTCGGGGGACCGCAGTAAGTTCCGCTCCTTCAGAAATGCTTGTCGGCTCTACTTCCTGCTACAACCCCGTACCTTCTCCCTGGAGAGCACTAAGGTGGGGTTCATAGTCTCCCTACTCCAAGGGGAGCCTCAAACCTGGGCCCACCGTATGTTGGAACAAGCCAGCCCTCTTCTGGATACCCTGGACTCATTTTTGGATGAAATGGCCAAACTGTATGATGATCCTCAGCGCACCACAACAGCAGAGGCCAGCCTCCATGCCCTCCAACAAGGGCGCCGGCCAGTAGAGGACTGCGTAACAGACTTTAGGCGGTGGAGTTCCGACACCTCTTGGAACGACGCCGCACTCCTCTATCAATACCGCATAGGCCTCTCCGAAGCACTGAAGGATGAGCTAGCCCGAGTGGGAATCCCTAGTTCTTTGGAGGATTTGATTCAGCTGTCTATCCAGATAGACCGTCGTTTGAGAGAGCGGAGGTCCGAGAGGTCCAGCCTGACACGCCCCACATGGGTGTTACCCAAAGGTCCCAACTACCCTCCTACTCCCGTTTCCAACGTGCCTGCTGCCACCTCAGGAGCACCAGAGCCCATGCAAGTCGGCCTACTCCGCTCACCATTATCACCCGAGGAGAAACAGCGGCGTCGCCAGAACAACCTCTGCCTATACTGTGGGGAAGCTGGGCACTACGCCAACACATGCCCTAACAAGATCCGTAAGTTCAATTCATCACCCCGTGTGCCTTTCGCCTTGTCTCTAATAAAAGCCACTCACATCGCTGTTCCTATTTCCTTACAGCTCCCAGGAGAAATACTCTGAGTCCAGGCTATAATTGACTCTGGCGCCTGTAGCTGCTTTGTGGATCATGCCTTCGCTCTACAACATAACATCCCGCTAACACCTAAGCAGCATCAACTCTCCATACGGCTAGCAGATGGGTCAAACATCAAGTCCGGGCCTATTACTCTGGAGACACAACCCCTGTTCACCAGCATCCCACCAGGTCACCAGGAGCTACTCCGTCTAGATGTCATTTCCTCACCTTTGTTTCCTGTCATCCTAGGAATGCCTTGGCTACAGGCCCACAATCCCCAGGTCAATTGGGTCACCGGTGAGGTGACTTTTCAGTCCTCTTACTGTCTACAGAACTGTCTCAAAACCTTCCACCATATTCCACCTGTCATTGGGTGCCTAAGAACGGACTCTGAATTCAAAGAGTTGGTGCCACCAGTGTACCACAACTTCTTGGACGTGTTCGATAAACAGAAAGCAGACACCCTTCCTCCCCATCGGGTCTACGACTGCCCGATTGAGTTACTACCTGGGGCAGAAATTCCGTTCGAACGGATCTTTCCCCTGTCCGAACCCGAACTCCTGGTTCTCAAGGAGTACATCGATGAGAACCTCAAAAAGGGGTTCATCCGACATTCCTCCTCCCCAGCAGGAGCCGGAATATTCTTTGTTGAAAAAAGAGATCACTCGCTCCGCCCATGTGTGGATTACAGGGATCTGAATAAAGTGACAATTAAAAACCGGTACCCGCTTCCACTAGTCCCGGAATTATTTCAGAGACTCCGCTCAGCAAAAATATTCACGAAATTGGACCTACGTGGGGCCTATAACCTGATCAGAATACGCAAAGGGGACGAATGGAAGACAGCATTCCGAACACGTTTTGGCCACTTCGAATATTTAGTCATGCCATTTGGACTATGCAACGCCCCGGCCACTTTTCAACATTTTGTTAATAATATTTTCAGAGACTTTCTAGATTCCTTTGTAATTGTCTACCTGGACGATATCCTGATATTTTCCACCTCTCTAGAAGTTCATCGTGATCATGTCAAACAAGTTCTGGGCAGATTAAGGCAACATGGACTTTACGCAAAGGCCGAAAAATGTGAATTCGAACGCCAGACCATTCACTTCCTCGGCCTGGTGATATCAACTGGGGGTGTAGCCATGGATCCCCAGAAAGTCTCTGCCATCATGTCCTGGCCGCCCCCAAACGACAAGAAAGGGGTACAACGTTTTATCGGGTTCTCTAACTTTTATAGAAAGTTTATCAAGAACTTCTCCAAGATCATCGCACCCATCACTCAGCTCACCAAGAAGCAAAGCCGCTTCCAGTGGACTACAGCGGCCCAAGCCGCTTTCGACCAATTAAAAAGGGCATTTACCTCCGCTCCAGTACTAAAACACCCTGACCCTGCATTACCCTACACTCTGGAGGTTGATGCTTCGGAGAGTGCGGTAGGAGCCATCCTGTCTCAACGCCAAGGACCCAAGTCTCTAATGCATCCGGTGGCCTTCTTTTCCAGAAAACTAGGTGTATCGGAAAGGAACTATGACGTAGGTGACCGAGAACTCCTAGCAATAAAGCTAGCCTTGGAAGAATGGCGGTACCTCCTGGAAGGGGCAGCACATCCGATACTGATCTTCACAGATCACAAAAATTTAGAATACCTCAGAACTGCCAGACGCCTTAGACCCCGACAGGCCAGATGGGCTCTTTTCTTTTCCCGTTTTAATTTTCATATTACTTATCGCCCTGGATCCAAAAACGTTAAACCCGATGCCTTATCCCGAATGTTCACAGAACTTGAAACCCCGTCTCCACCGGATACTATCCTGCAAGCAGGGAATTTTCTCCTGACCCAATCCAGTTTCATGACACAGCTCCGCCAAGCCTCCGTGAGAACACAATTACCTCCGGGCACCAACCTTCAGGAGAGGGATGGGCTTTTTTGGCTAGACAATAAAATTTTCATCCCTCAAGACCTACGCACCACCGTCTTACAGGCCTGCCATGACTATCCTCTGGCGGGTCACTTTGGGGGCCACAAGACTGTGGATCTAATCCAGAGACACTTCTGGTGGCCAAATCTGGCCAAGGACTGCAGGAATTATGTCAACTCTTGTCTGATCTGTCTAAGAAATAAGAGCAGTAAAAATAAATCATGGGGCCTGTTGAAACCACTGCCCATTCCCGAAAGGCCATGGGACAAAATCGCCATGGATTTTATTGTGGAGCTTCCCCCCTCTAAAGGATTCTCTTCCATTTTTGTGGTGGTAGACCGCTTTTCCCAGATGGCACATTTCATTCCCATGAAAGGGACACCTTCAGCGATTGAAACCGCCAGGATCTTCATTAAAGAAGTTGTCAGACTCCATGGAATCCCCAGTGACATCGTCTCTGACCGTGGAGTACAATTCACATCCAAGTTTTGGAGGTCATTATGCAAGGCACTAGGTATTAAATGTAGTCTCTCTTCAGCTTACCATCCACAGACCAACGGGCAGACCGAACGTACCAACCAAACGTTGGAACAATACCTACGTTGCTTCTCCTCGTTTTCCCAAGAGGATTGGGCCTCACTGCTTCCCTTGGCAGAATTTGCATTTAACAATTCCATCCACTCCACCACAAACCAATCACCATTTTTCTCCAACTACGGATTCCATCCCTCCTTTCTACCCGCACTTGTGCCCGAATCCTCTGTACCGGCTGTTCAGGATAGATTGGATTTCCTTTCCTCCAACAACCAGGTGCTCAGGGAAACTATTGCTAAAGCACAGGAGGATGATAAAAAATACTTCGACAAAAAGAGAAGGGGAGAATTAAACTTGGAGGTAGGAGATCGTGTGTGGCTATCTACCACAAATTTAAAACTGGCATGCCCCTCCAAGAAATTGGGACCTAGATACTTGGGCCCTTTTCCTGTCAAGAGAAAGGTCAACCCAGTGGCCTATGAACTTGAACTCCCTGCCTCATTCAGGATACATCCGGTATTTCAAGTTTCCCTACTTAAACCTGATGTTCCAAATTCCTTTCCAGATCGTGAAGTAGGACCTCCGGAAGCTATCCGAGTGAATGGGGAAGAAGAATTTGAAATTGAAGCTATCCTGGATCACAGAAAACGGCAAGGTGAGGACCAATATTTAATTAAATGGAAAGGTTTTGGCCCAGAAGAAAATTCCTGGGAACCAAGAACGAATCTTCATGCCCAGAGACTCATACAGGCTTTTCATCGTTCCCGCTCCCAGGGTCCGTTTCAAAGAGGCATCCGGAGGCTGCCCCTAAGGAGGGGGCAATGTCAGAGAACTCACGCTTTCCATACCCGTCCTCGTCCAGTAGGAGTGAATCCCCACTCTGCGAGCGCCAATACCCATGCGCAGCCTTCCCAACGGAACCGAACGTGCGGGCGTACCCGCGTACCAACGCTGACTTGTGCGCGCCCTCGTTTGCCAATACGAACGAGGGCACGCACTCCCACGTCAGCACGAACGTGTGTGCGCAATCACGCACGGACCCTCACCTCCACCAATCCCAGCACAAGGCGCCCTATATAAACAGGGCCTTCACATGGTGTCAGTGCTGGATCGTCTTCAGTCTTATCTCCTGAATACCTGCCTGAAGTTCCTGCTACCTTGTTCCTGATTCACCTGGTTTTCCTGTTACCCTTCCTGGATTGACCCTGCTTATTGACTGTTCCCTTTGGTTTGACCTCGGCTTGGATTCCTGGACTACGTCTCTGCTCTCTAATTTGGTACCTCATCACCTGCCTGTTGCCAACCTATTGCCTGCTTTTGACCACGAACTTGCCTTCCGCTTTGTACCTTGTTTGCCAGCCAGTTGCCAACCTTTTGCCTGCTTTTGACCACGAACTTGCCTTCCGCTTTGTACCTTGTTTGCCAGCCAGTTGCCGACCTGTTTCCCGTCTTGATCTCGCAGTGCCTACATCCACCTGTTCGGCCTTTACTGAGTACAGCCTTGGTTACCAACGTATACACCAGCTCTCCAGAGGAACCGGTACTTCCAAGCACCAGTCTACCAGCCGCAGGCACTTGCACCCTTTCGTGCCCCAGCACTCCCTGTTCTCACCACCAGGGGTGTTGGGACCGGAACCGTGCACGAGGCCATCCCCAGCATCCGGACTCCGCTGTAAGGTACGTGATAGAAATGGTGTTGAAAGAAAGTTTTACCAACAAGATCAAAATCTCGTCCCTTGCCAGTTCCTGGTGCCCATGATGCCAACTTGAGGGGGGGGGGCAGCAGACCCATCACCATAAGATCGAATTGCTTCAGTTCCCCATTGAGGACTGGAAGAACAACCGCCAACTCAATAACATGTGCCTAGCTACTAATTTCTAGTGCAGAATCTCCACCTGGACTCACCTGGCGCTTGCATATCATCCTAACACACAGGTCTTGGCTTACCTTACATTGATGTACCATCTATCCAGCTATGCTTGAATATCTGACATACAAACCAACAACAGACAATATGAATCTGTCTGCGGTTGAAGACCCCACTTCACTGAACAGAGATCAAATGTGGGAAATGGCAGAGCACTATTCCCCCAGACTGGGGCCTGGTGTGCATTTTGGGGGGGACCCCACACCATTTTTTTTCTTAATTCTGTAATAGGGTTCCCCTTAACCACTTCAATACACTGTATTATATACTCTGCACTGCACTATATACCCTGTACTGTATTATTTATACTACAGTGACTGCGTTATTTACTCTGAACTGTATTATGTATACTACATGGACTGCACTACATACTCTGAACTGTATTATATACAGTATCTCGCAAAAGTAAGTACACCCCTCACATTTTTGTAACTATTTTATTATATTTTTTCATTTGATAACACTGAAGAAATGACACTTTGCTACAATGTAAAGTAGTGAGTGTACAGCTTGTATAACAGTGTAAATTTCCCCCTTTACAGGAAATCTGCCCTCTGTTAGTTGTGGGCAGAGGCCAGCAGCACTTTGTTCCGTTGCCAGCAGTTCAGGTGGGTGTAGGAGCTTCCCTACATCATCTCCTCCAGCTAACTGTTGGGGAGAGAGAGGCCGACTGCCCCGGCTTCCTGGAACTCCACAGTTGTTGCTGGTGCTGGACAGAGGTGGGTAGCACTGCCCTGTTGCCAGCACTTCTGCTGGGGACTCAACATCCTCCGCTCTGGCAAACCATTGGGGCAGGAGGCTGGCTTCCTTTTCCATTCCCTCATCTGGCTGCTGGGACAACATGTCTCTGGTACTGTCTCCCAGGTGCACAAATCTTTGCTGGGGAGGAAAGATCGCTTTCTCCACCCTGGCCAACTGTTGGGGAGGGACGACAAACTCCTCTCCCTTCTCCCCCTGTATCTGCTGCTGGGAAGTGATTGCCACCTTCTCACCCTGAGCCTCCATAACTGCCACCGGTGTGGGGCAGAGGTCTTGGACCCTCTGTCCGGTGACCTGCGCTTCAGCTGGAGAAGTTCCTTGTAACTCCACGGATACTGCCGTTGGTGCTGGGCAGAGCTCAGTGAAGTTTGGCCCTAATACCAGCTCTTCTGATGGAGGCTCATGAGGTTGTTTTTCCTCAGCAGAAAAATCTATTAAATCCCCAGTCTCTACAACTGATGGCTGGGGATAGAGGTTCACCACCTGTCCGTGGAACCTAGAAGATGCCATCGGTGCTGGGCAGAGGTTAGCAGAGCTCTGCCCTGTTGTCAGCACTTCCTGCATCCGCCATAAGACCTCCGCGTCCATAGCTGCGGGGCAGGTGGGCAAAGCACTCTGTTACTATGCCACATCGCCGACTCTTCAGCCAGGATTTCAGAGCTGTCTGCTGGTATTTCCTCATAGTCCCAGGCAAAGGGAGCCCCACCCTGCTGCTGAGCAGTGTCTAGCAGCTGTATGTAGGCGATCTCAAGCTCCCATTCCTGAGTGGCCAGGAACTCCAAATCTTCCTGTGCCCAGAGCACTTCCGAGACGTTCAATCTTTGCTCTCTGTGCTCCATTATTTCCTCCAAACGCCACTCCAGATCACTCCCAAAGTCGGGGTCCTCGGACAGCCTCCAGTACAACAATCCCAGGCCATTATAATCAAAGCCTTCCGTGGGCCTGTCATCCGCTGTCCACGGGCACACTTGGGCTACATACCACCGGAGGGCTCTGTAGCTCTCGTCCAAACGCATTTCTGCCCGGATCAGCCTGCTTAACTCAGCTGTCCACTCCTGCTTCGGTTGTTCCCCAATAACAGCATTCGTACTTCATACTGCGACCAGTACCTTACATGGATGGAGGGGAGAACTTTTCCCTGGTGTCGCTGCTCACAGGCTAGCGCTTCTTTCCAGAGTTGTAGGCGAACAGAATCATACCATCCCAGCAGGACCTGCACCGATACTGATCCTCTGTGCTGTATCCGCATCTCTCGCAACCTCCTTCCGAATTCCTCTTCCATGATGACGTATCTGTACCTCTGCTATCCAGGCCTTGGATCCAGGTGATGGTTTGGATGTGTTCACGACAAGGAAGCACGATCCCACCGCTGCCGGGTACATCACTGAATCCAAGACCCCCTTAGCTACCCAGTCACCAGACAACACCAGTGTAGGGTACATCAGGACTTCTTTATTTGACATGTCACACTTATATACAGTTGACAGATGACTCAAGCCTAACCTAATTAGCATGAGCTAATTATCTTAATCAACACTGGGCTCCTTCATTCAATTGCAGGGTTAATTAGCACACACAACAATAGGTGAAACACTTCTACAAGCCAGACTATACTCAATTACATAACACAGGTGGCTGGAGTTCATGAGTCATGACATTAGCGTCTCTTGCTAATATGCCAAATACACATACAGATTCTATGTGTATTGGGGGGCCAGCATGGACCTGAATCCAAGTATCACCAGCTCAGGGGTCCCAGGCTTGCAGCTCAAAGTGTCAATATTTTGTGTGCCCGTGTCCCGGCTAGGTCCATCACACCCACAAAATATTTTACAGCTGGCAACAAAAGTGAGTACACTCCTAAATGAAAATATCCAAATTGGGTCCCAAGTGTCAATATTTTGTGTGGCCACCATTATTTTACAGCACTGCCTTAACCCTGTTGGGCATGGAGTCACACCTGAGACCTTGTAACACTAACGAGTCACATGACACCTGGAGAGAAAATGGCTAATTTTAATTTTCACTAAGTGATGTACTCACTTTTGTTGCCAGCGGTTTAGACATTAATGGCTGTGTGTTGAGTTATTTTGAGGGGACAGCAAATGTACACTGTTATACAAGCTGTACAATCATTACTTTACATTGTAGCAAAGTGTAATTTATTCAGTGATGTCACATGAAAAGATATAATAAAATATTTACAAAAATGTGAGGAGTGTACTCACTTTTGTGAGATACTGTATACTACACTGACTGACTGAACTATATACTCTGATAGCACAAAAAATAAAAAACGCAGATGTTATCAAATACCACCAAAAGAAAGCTCTATTTGTGGGAAAAAAGAGACATCAATTTCTTTGGGTACAGTGTCGCACGGTCGGGCAATTGTCGGTTAAAATAACGCAGTGCTGTATCGCAAAAAATGGCCTGGTCATTAAGGGGTTAAATCCTTCTGGGGCTGAAGTGGTAAAGGAATGAGGATTAACATGTTTTGTCTTGGTACTACTGCTAATTCAAACAAATTAAAGCACAATCTGAATGTCCACAGGCCATAGTGACAAGGCCTAAAAAGCTTCAAAAGCACCTGACAAATGCCGTAAGATAGTAAGATAGTAAGATAGCTGGTGCGGCCTGTAGGTGAGGTCAGGTACATTTACCTGTCTTAAGGTTTGTAACCCTAAAAAATAAAAAACATTGGATCCTGTTACTTTAAAGCATGTTACACAGCACAGTTCTCGTGCTGTGTATTTTTGCCCCCTGTATCACCTGAAATACCTGGCTGATCCTCCCTGGGTCTGCCCTCCCCCTGTAAACTGACCACGGTTTACCGTGGCTGCTGAGCTCTGACACCATGGTCAGTTTATGTGCCTCCGTCATCTGCAGCTCTGTTCTCTGCTCTCTCCCGTCATCTCCCTCCTCCCCTCCCTGCCTGTCAGCTAGTGACAGTGCCGCCCCTCCCCTGCTGCTGCTGAAATTACAGTGTAGATTACACGCAATCCCTTCTGTTAGAAAGCATCCTATGCTGCAGTGTATGTGCTTTGTAAGAAATATGACCATTTCTACCTTATTTTACAGCACCGTTCGGCGCTCACGTGACACCTCGCTGCTCCCCTGCTCCCCGACTGAGGTCTTGGCTCTCCCCCCCTCTCCTCCCGTCCTCCCTGGCTGATGTCTCGGCCCTCTGCTCCTCTTATCCCCTCTTCCCAACTGACATCACTGGGGGATTCTCAGCTGTTAGATGGAGAGAGGGAGCAGCGAGGAGTTACGTGAGCGCCGAGTGGCGCTGTGAAATAAGGTAGAAATGGGCTTATTTTTTTACAAAGCACAGTCACTGCAGCATAGGATGCTTTCTAACAGAGGGGATTGTGTGTCATTTACTAAGTGTCTTAAAGTGGTTGTACAACCCTTGTTGATCTTAAAGATGACAAAATATCCCAGACTATGCATCAAACCACTAAGCAACTTTGGCTTTCTGATAGGAAATATGAGAAGTTCTAAAACCACACTATGAAATCAAATTCAGAAGAGGACCCACCCACATTACTTTTCAGATTGTAAACGCTAACAAGCAGGGCCCTCTGATTACCCTTAAACTGTCTGCCTATCAAACTGTTTTGTCTGTCTGCACAAACTGTTGGTTCTATATAAATCCTGTATAATAATAATAATAATAATATGGTGAGGACAAAATAATTTTTGCACATCTGAGATTTAAACATTAGTACAGCTAGAACAAATATTACAGTACAAACAACACAAATATACCAAATATGATTATAATTTTTTTCCCCATTATTTTTTATGAATAATTTTCCCAGGCTCGGGCCAATTTTATCACATTTCTTGTCCAGGTAAACTAAGCCAGTTGATTTCTATAATTACTTTTCTATGCAAAATTTAGTTATTTCTTCAGCAATAATCCACCAAAGAATTAAATATTTATAATTACCATCTCTTTATAAATTTGATATCCCTACAGCATTAAAAGAAAGTTTAGCAAGTTAAGCTGTGCTGCAAAGTACATCAAAATCTTTTGTTCACAGAGAATCCGTGTTGTTTCATGTCTGTCTCCCATCTCATGGCAGAACCTAAGTACTGCGATTTTTAGAAATCGGAGCACCTACTGCTATGTCACTGACTTCTAATGTTATTACTGACAGCAATAATAATCACGGTCGCTCTTGAAAAGATAAGAAGGAAGTCCCCTGTAGTTCTTGTCATCCCAATATACTTTGCAATCAGAAAGAAGCAGAAAAAATCAGCATGTATCCTTTTTTTTCAGAGTTGTGATCTACATGAGGAAACAGAAACCGGGCAGCAATAGACAATGAGAATATTATTACTTGCTGCTCCAATTGTCATGATAATGCTAGTTTGCTTTATTTCAAACCATTACCCTGAATACAAAAGGGGTAGATTGGGCTTTGACACTCATCATGTATTTCATCATTTCAAATGCCAGACTCCATAAAGTGATTCATGAAATCTGTAAGTTATCAATTTTCTGAATAATGCCTTTTTAAAGATAATATATAGTCTTAGATAAAAATTGGTATTAATTCTACTATTGATATTATTTTACTGTTATACTGTTATTGTTTAAAAAACCTTATTTATATGTAAAATTTGTTATTATATTTGCACATGGGGGAACTTATATTTCATAATTATAAATGCAGGCATTACTTCTTATTTTTCAGTGTTCACAATGGTTATGCTTTGTATCTGCTTCTCACAATGCTTAGTTGTCTGATTCATTAATAACATGTGTTTCAAAATAGATGTGTTAGTAAGCATTGAACCACTAAGGGCTCCCCCTAGTGAGTAATGTACAGCTCTCCGAATTTAATAAAGCAGAAAATACACAGTACTTTACTTTTAGCTGGTCAGCTTAACCACTCAGAATAGATTTTTGGTGTTTAAGTGTTAAAACAAGAGGGGTAATTACTTTGGCATTGATATGTTATTTAAAGAAGACCTTTTCTCAATAACTCACTATTCATCATTCCAAACCTCTCCTCCATTTAAAAAAAAAAAAATGTACCTTTTTAAAAAATGTTTTTATTCACCTTTCTTAAAAAAAAATGGTTTACTCGCTCCTTTTTCTCTTGCTCTGCGGACCCTGTCATCTATTTCCTCTGCTGCAACCGCCTATATATGGGCTGGACAGTTTGGACAGTCAGGACACGATTTGGCAAGCACAGAGGGCAAAATGGATTATAGTGTCCCCCAACATTTCAAGTCCAATCATAATGGCTCCACGGAGGGTATACAGTTTTCGAAAGATCCCCCCTGTGACTCTGAGGTGGAGAGGTACCATACTCTTTGCGGCAGGGAAACTTCACCATGATGTCTGAATGTGGAGTTGGAGGTGTGGCCCATTCTGTAATTTTTGGTAATTTGTGTATGACTTTTTAAAAAAAATGTTTTAAAATATTTTTTTAAAGCTTTTATTTTATTTTTTTATTTTTTTCTGCTGCCAATGGTTCCTACCCCTCCCCTTTTGTCTTGTCATAGCAGCCATATTTTCTTACTGCACTATAACAGCCCCCCCCCTCTTTTTTGGTAAAACTGTATTAGCTATTCAGCCTTTTAGCGTTTCAGGGGAAAGGAGGTTTAATTTGTTTTGTTTTTCTTACATTAGTTTGGTCATGTCATTTACCATTTTCTTTCCAAAGGTGATGGACTGACCAAGCATGTTTTCAGTCCTAAACCCTATTTAGCATCTGTAGGGCATCCTCAAGTGGAAGGTGGAGGAGCACGAGGTCTCTAACATCCACCAGCTCCATTATGTCGTCATGGAGGAGTGGAAGAGGACTCCAGTGGCAACCAGTGGCAGTATAACAATAGCTCTGGTGAACTCCATGCCCAAGAGGGTTAAGGCAGTGCTGTAAAAAATGGTGGCCACACAAAATATTGACACTTTGGGCCCGATTTGGACATTTTCACTTAGGCCCCTTTCACACTGGGGCGGGAGCCGCGGTGACGGTAAAGCAGCGCTATATTTAGCGCTGCTTTACCGTCGTTTTAACCGCGGTATTCGGCCGCTCGCGGTGCGGTTTTAACCCCCGCGAGCGGCCGAAAAGGGGTTAAACACCCCCCGCAGAGCGCCGCCGTAGCGGCGCTTTGCGGCGGTATTGCCGCGGTTTCACCGCGGTGTCCCATTCTATTCAATGGGAAGGAGCGGTATAGGAGCGGTGAACACACCGCTCCTATCCCGCTCCAAAGATGCTGCTAGCAGGACTTTTTTTGTCATCCTGCTAGCGCACCGCTCCAGTGTGAAAGCCCGCCGGCTTTCACACTGGAGTTAAAGGGGCAGGATTTTTTCATGCGGTGAACAGGCGCTATTTTTAGCGCTGCACCGCATGAAAAACGCCCCGGTGTGAAAGGGGCCTTAGGGGGTGTACTCACTTTTGTTGCCAGCGGTTTAGACATTAATGGCTGTGTGTTGAGTTATTTTCAGGGGACAGCAAATTTACACTGTTATACAAGCTGTACATTCACTTCTTGTAGCAAAGTGTAATTTCTTCAGTGTTGTCACATGAAAAGATATAATAAAATATTTACAAAAATGTGAGGGGTGTACTACTCACTTTTGTGAGGTACTGTATATATATATATATATATATGTCATTTTATCCCTGTTTTCTTTTACAGTATATTTGTCGATGTAGAATGTTCTAGTATTATAGTTTAGAAATGTTACCAGTTTCATGCATATTTCTCCGATTACACTTAGTGCATTGCCTACCATAATGTGCCTGTGTATTGTATTATTGTGAGATTGCCGAGAATGCAGCAGCTCAGTTTCTGGGCTTCCCCTCTACCTCTCCCCCCTTACCTGCCCCATTGGCTATTTAAACCTTTATCTTCTGGCTTTTCCCTATGCATTTGAAAACGAGGGCCATGTCCCATAAAACATGTTATGCTTAACCCCTCCTGACATCACTATAGGATTCTGAAAGTTGTCACCTTCACAGTGCAACTGGAGACGCCGCCAGTTCTTTCTCTCCATACTACCTGCTGGAGCTTTGGAGTCCCTGCTGCTACATATCTGGCAGCCATCCATTGCCTCTGTGTACCTTTAGCTGATCAGCATAAAAATATATTTTTTTATCAAAGAAGTGATATCGCTCACGATTTCTAAATAAAAGTCCTCAGTCAGATGCTTGCTCTTGATACATGCCCAATGTGTTATATAACATGAAAACATTTTTATTTCAATAGTTGAGAGGGCTGGCCTTGAGCTTTAATGAGTTGCTGAGAGGGGCACCATTGTTAAGCTGTGCTTAGGGCATCAGTTGTCCATAATCCAGGCCTGTTGCTCCCCAAGGGTATCATGGAAACAAAGTAATAAAGTTATACTATGCCTGCATTTATCCTATCTCACATAAGCCAATGATAATCAAAGCTACACTTTTGATGTAAAAATGTCCTGTGTTATTGTGGACCAAATAGCAAGGAAGATTAAAGGCACTTAAGCCCCATACACACGCTCGGATTATCCGAGGACCAGGTCCGTCGGATCGTGTCCGTCATACTTTGTCCGATGTTGGTTTTGCGTACACACGGTCGGACAAAGTTGTCGGAAAATCCGATCATTCTGAACGTGGTGACGTTTGTTGCCTACGACGGGACTACGTAGAGGCTAGTAGCCAATAGCTTTGGTCTTGTAATGTGATGAGCATGCGTAGCACTTTGTCCGTCGGACAACGGTACACACGATCGGATTTGGTGTGATCGGACCGTGTTGTCGGAAAATCTATCCAGCAGGAGATAGGACATTGTCCGTCGGACAATCCGACGTACACTGTCCGATGGTGCATACACAGGGTCTGATTTTTCAACAACATTGTCCGATCGGACAGAATCCATGCAAAAATCCGACCGTGTGTATGGGGCTTTACTATGTGGCTACATTTATTTTGGAACCTATATGATCACAGCTCACATTGGAGGATACTGGGTCATCGCTATAACCCAATTCACAATCTAACCAACCAGCAAACCAGCCTTTTTCACCAGAGTTTTGAATAGATGAAATACCCTTCTACTGTGATGAAAGAGCGAATAAAGAAAGAAAATACACATTGATTCTACCTTGTTAGGATAAAATGGAAATACTTACTGCTTTCTGTGCTTCCTGACTTGTTTCCTTTTATTTTTTGGACTGGATGAGCTAGGAAAAGGAGCATTCTGTTAACTACCACATCTGAGACAAGAATGACTGCAACATTAATGATACACTTTAAACAAGAGCTTCTTATAAACATCACTGGATGGTTTTCAAATACAAACACCATACATTACAATATAAACCAATTTAAACCTACAACAAGAAGCTTAGCATATTTAACACATAAAAAGCGATGCTCACAGCAGGTCGGAAAAGCTAATACATATAGAAAATAGATGTAATCTTAAAGCGGAAATAAACCCAATTATTTAACTGTTTCCCAAAACAGTTACACACAAGGTATGCCATCAATGATACCTGACACAGTTGCTTGTGCTCCAAAGCAAAATGTCAAGCCATCAAACGGCTGGTGTCATAACTGATCACGTGTGCAGCACCATGGCAACTGCAAAAAAAAGGCTAATATGGCAGCTTACTTGGCTGTAAAGGATAGAAAGGTTTAGTTCCGCTTTAAGGTAAATTCTGACATAACATGACCTGCTAAGAAAACATAGGTTACACTGGAAAGCCAGGGCAATTTTATCACTATGGAAATTAGCATTTCCTGAGGCTTACTGCATCTAATCCAAATATCCACACATGCTTAGAAACACACCGCTTTATCACTATTACAAAAAACTATGGACAGAAATACAGAGACTTTCATTGCTGTCTCTCTGTCTAAGTGGTATTGCACGAAGGATAACACAGACAGATTCAGGTATGCTGGTTGTATTTTTTTTTATATCTGCCACCAGCAATTGTTCAATAGCCAGCATTCAGTCAACTGTAAAACTGGTTAATAAATTGACACCTTCAATATAGTTTATTGAAAGATCAAATCACAATGGAATCAGAATGGTAAAAAATTCCTCTGTTCCTCTGATTTTTACACTGCGTTCAGTTCAGTCCCATCTCCTTGTAGTCCATCAAAACTACTATTTAACCTCCCTGGCGGTAATCCCGAGTCTGGCTCGGGTTCAGTTTTTTCTGCCAGGAGCGGTAACGCCGAGCCAGACTCGGGCTTGCGTTGCAGGATACAGGGGGGAAGTTACTTACCTTTTCCCCTGGATCCTGCGATGTCTCCCTGCTGTGTGAGCAAGCCGTCTGCTCGCTCGATTCACACAGTGCCCGAGTGCCACTGATCTCTGTTCCCTGCGACGTTCCGACGCACGGGAGCGGAGATCAGCGCCAAATTCAAAAAAGTTTAAAAACACAGTACACATACAGTACTGTAATCTTACATCTTACATCATTACTAATCTGTATACAAAAAATACACATCCCCTTTGTCCCTAGTGGTCTGCCCAGTGCCCTGCATGTCATTTTATATAATAAAAAGATTTTTTTCTGCCTGGAAACTGGAGATTGTCCATAGCAACCAAAAAGTGTCCCTTTATGTCAAAAGTGGTTTTAGACCAGCTAGAAAACACTGATAAAAAATTAGAATCACAATTTATCATCAAACAATAAATTTAATGACAGCGACTATTCTGCAACTGAGCAAATTTCAGTGTTTTTGATTTGATTACATTATTGAATCATTTTTATATATATTTTTATTATATTATAATTTATGATTTTGTGTTTCAAACTTTATCATACCTGGGATGTCTACTAGACTCTGGTTCGGACAGATTTAAGTGAGTTATTCATAAGAATTGCATGCCTACAATATAAAAACGCCAAATTTCCATGCAAAATAATTGTACCGCTTTCAGCACTAAATTCCGGACAGAGTCATACCGCCAGGGAGGTTAATGTCTTATATTACTTTGATATTTGAACAAAAAATTGAATCAAAAGTTTGAAAGTTCTACCAAATCTTCAAGTCTTCAAAATCAAAGAAAAAATTATTCAACCCACCAGTGATTACGCAAAATGAAATAATCGATCTTTGGGTTGACACGGTGTTCTAAAATAGCATGCAAAAATGCTGAATACTGCTGCTCATGAGCTGGACTACGTCTTCTATACAGAGTCTGCATTCAGCTGTGTGTTCTATGTTTAGCATCTCCATGTATGTGAAAATAATAAGTGTTAACTCAAAGTAATATGTGCTATTATTGCTGATCTACTTCTGGAAATTTTAGTTGACTGGCTTTTACACTGACCCATTAGCCTCAATACTGATTCACTGACTTGGAAAAAGTAAGGTCAAGAATCTAGGCGATAAAACAGACATCTGCTTATTTGTTCCGAGCTACTCAAAAGCTACTAAAAGCATTGAACTAAGAGGTTCAGATTGACATTCAGTCAGTTAGCAGTTTCAGAGGGATAGGTAACCATTGGCTACCTTCATAACCCCATATTGACAATTTATTTTACAGCTTTGTGCAAACAGTAGCTTTGACACAAATTATAGGGATTATAAACAGATGCAGCGAATACTAAAATAACAGAACTATATAACCTTCTCCTTTAATGCCCTTTACACACAATAGGATTTTCCGACAACAAAATCCATGAGATTTTTTCCAGTGGATGTTGGCTCAAACTTGTCTTGCATACACACGGTCACACAAAGTTGGTCGAAAATTCTCTGAATGTCAAGAACGCAGTGACGTACAGCACGTACGACGAGCCGAGAAAAATTAAGTTCAATAGCCAGTGCTGCTTTTCTGCTTGATTCTGAGCATGCGTGGCACTTTGTGCATTGGAATTGTGTACACACGATCGGAAATTCCGACAACGAATTTTGTTGCCGGAAAATTTGAGAAGCAGATCTCAAATTTTGTGTGACGGAATGTGTGATGGAGCCTACACACAGTCGGAATTTCCGACAACAAGGTGCTATCACACATTTTCCATCGGAAAATCCTATCGTGTGTACAGGGCATAATGTGTCCATATTTCAGATGGAAACTTTACTTCTCCATCATTGCAGATGATCTCATAAACTTCAATTTGCAATTCTGCATCCATGTTTGCAGTTCTTTCTTCTACTGGTCTGATAGTCAGCTAATCAGTCAACTAGCCATAATTTCCTAAAATACTGAATATAGAACATATTCAAAATAATTGAGAAGTTCATAGGTAGCCTACAGAAGGCCACAGAAAATAAAAGACTCTTTGCTGTCTGCCTATACTTTGTGTTAAAAGATCACACAAGTGATCATTTAACGTTGCATTACCTATATTGCACAAAAGACTGTGGAGACTGGAACCTATGATACAAACATGTTTCATAAACCAGAGAATGGCACGGTGCAGTGCTGCCTCTTAAACAATAATAAGGAAATTGTTTGACATGCACTGAATCCTGGAAGTGCACGTATTATAAAAAAAATATTTTTTTGAGAATCTGATTATTTCAGGTCAGATCTGTGTGTATGATTGACCTATGTTTTATGCTGTCTAAAGATCACTGCAGTATGTGAAGCTGAGTATCTGCATAGTCCTAATCTTAGTTACAGTGCATTTACTATGTTGAGCTTAGCAAAGAAATAAGTGGTATCTCACTGGAATGTGATAATATATCGAGTATATCATAATATATTGTGCATGTAATAAAACCTTCCATAGAAGGCTAGAACTGGATAAGTTTGGATCTACTGTCTGATGTCGTGTAATAATGCACCCCCCATCCTTATGAGCACAATCTATCTATACCCATAAGGAGTTTTTATATTTCAATGAAAGTGAAAGCTGAACAGAGGTGAGAGGTGTGATGAATTATAGGTACCTTCCTCACACTCCAATGCCACCATAATTAGCCACCAGAGTGCTTAAAAATGCTTCTGCAAATAAGTTAAAACCTGATAATGGCTCTGAAAACTCCTGCCCAGCCTTATGTGACAGCATTAGAGTCTGAGGATATGTTGCACAGGTGCCCAATGCTGCATAATTGTGGGTGTGTAACGGTGGGAGAGTATGGCCCCTTTCACACTGGGGCGTTTTTTCAGGCGGTACAGCGCTAAAAAGCGCCTGTATACCGCCTGAAAAAATCCGGCCCCATTCACTCCAGTATGAAAGCCGACGGGCTTTCACACTGGATCGGTGCGCTAGCAGGACGGTAAAAAAAGTCCTGTAGCAGCATCTTTGGAGCGGTATAGGAGCCGCTCCTATACCGCTCCTTCCCATTGATTTGAATGGGACACCACGGTAATACCGCGGCAATACCGCCGCAAAGCGCTCGCGGGGGGTAAAACCGCACTACCGAATACCGCGGCTAAAACGACGGTAAAGCAGCGCTAAATATATCGCTGCTTTACCATCACCGCGGCTCCCGCCCCAATGTGAAAGGAGCCTATCTCTATTTCCTCATACCCAAAGTTCTAGTGTTTCCAGCTGCAGATCAAGCCAGTGGGGAAAACCTGAGAAGGTAAGTAATGCCTGGCTATGAAAAATCGAACCTGTGACTTTGGATAGGATTAATAAAGTTCAAGTAGACCTTTAATTTAATTCTGTAAATATCACAATAATCAACAATACTGATTGTACATGAAAATAAAAAAATAAGATCATTTTATACACTACCTGCAAATGTCAGTCATAGGGGTTTATATATTAAAGGAAAACAAACAGTTCACTTTGCAAGGGAAGTTGCACTTTGCTAGTATAGTGAATAAGGTGACGCTCTGCTGACTTCATTATCCTACCATGTGTAAGCAAAAATTTTGTTTTTTATTTTCCTGGTATGTGTTTTGGTGTCCTTTGCAAAGGAAAAGTCACTGCATTCTCTACGTTTTTGGGGCAAATTTTCTTGCAAAGTGTGACTTTCCTTTGTAAATGGCAACCTCCCTTGCAAAGTTACCAGATCATTTGCCTTTAGTAAATCAACCCCTTAGTTATTACTAAGAATTGTACACTAATGTCTGGTTTCTAAAAAAAAAAATGTTTGGCCTATTTAGCTGCTCTGGATTACTTTTATACACAGCATAGTTTATTTGTATATTGTGTGTTCTAATTGCAACTTGCCTCTATGGCACTCCAAGTGTGTCTTTATAAAAAATGCTTATGTTTTGAGGTTATTCATATTTCATTCAGTATTGGAAATCATTTAAAATATTGATTGTGTACCTTAATATTAGTATTTTTAAAAATGTATTTTCACCATAAACATGTATAGTATATCTAATTTTTGTTGTTTGTTTGTTTTAAACCATGTTAATATATTTTAATATTTTATATTGCCAATGTTTTTTTTTGCTACTGGTGACTTTGTTTTTCTTAGTCTGTAGCTGGTAAATTGTTTTTTTAACAATATATTGTAAATGTGATTGGTACAGGATGCTGTTTAAAGTGGTATATTCTTGAAGCTGGAACAAATAAACCAAAAATGTGAGAAGGAACTTGTGTCATCTATTTCAAAGACAATTTTACCAAATCATATATGACCTAAACAACTGAAGACAGCTTGACACTGGACTGCCCTATATTTACATTCACAATAAGAGACTTGGGAACATGTTGTCATTACATGTAGCCAGAAATGGTGTCAGGAGAGCTCAATGTTCTAAAGAGATCAATCCACTGAAAGGGTATTGGCTTGCCTTGGTACTATAAATATGTGAACAGGCAATATAACAAATAGTAATAAAACAGAAAGCCAGGTCACAATGCACTCATACATCTTTAGTGATTGTTTTTTTTTTTTAATCAAATCAAGCATGATAAATTGCAGATACACCACAAGCCAATGTGTTGATCTAGCGTTGTAATATGTTACAAAATCATTGAAGTGTCACCATTGTGCAGCCTATCCCATTGCTAAGACCTGCCTATCTAACAGAACTGTTAATACATTCATACTTTCTACTTCCATAGCAGATATCTAAAACAAATGTATGTACATTTGTTTTATTCAGAATTATTTGGTAAGGATATTTCTACCTTGATAAAATATTACTGTTTAAAATAATAATATTTTAATTACAAAAATGTGCTGTTTTGACTAGATGCATACTTCAGCTTTTTTTTTTTAAAGAAATGCATAACTGTAAAGCTTGCATATACCAGATAAACTGTACTGTTTAAAGTGGTTGTAAAGGCAGAAGGTTTTTTTTCTATCTTACTGCATTCTATGCAGTAAGCTAAAAAAGCTTCTGCCTGTAGCTTCCCCTTTAGCCCCCCAAATACACACCTGAGCCCAATCTTAATCTAGCGATATGCTCAAAAAGCTCTCGGCTCTTTTGCTCCTCATTTGCTCAAATACAGCAACAGGAGCCAAAATGGCTCCTGCTGCTGTCAACCAGAGCCAGTGACCAGGGGCCAGAGTCTTATGGACACACAGAGCAGGGCTCAGGAGCAAGCATGAACGAGTGCCCCCACTGAAAGCGGCTTGCATGCAATGGCAAGGGACCCCAGAAGAGGAAGATCCGGGCTGCGCTATGTAAAACCATTGCACAGAGCAGGTAAATATGACATGTTTATTATTTTAATAAAATACAAAATAAGTTTTATAATCACTTCAATTTTAAAGGATAGCTAAGCGTTTGACTGTTCTTCCCTCTACAAAGTCTTATATGCGACTGTTCTTGGTCCTGCTGGATCTCGGGTATATGACCTGCTGGGAGCCCTAAAAATCACTGCTGCAGTATCATTACCTTACAGCTTCGTCTTCTGCACATGTGTAGAAAAATCTATTTTCCTTCCTTTAGAGAGGCTTTCTTTTACACATCCCAATAGTGGACAGCCTCTCTTTATTCAAAAATTTACTAAAATAATTAGCCAATGTTATATGTAAAGGCTAGCTCTGGGAAAAGTGGAAGTCTCGCTTTGTAGTGTATAGGGGACATTATTTTTATGTATCTGATCCTCCACTAACAAACAGCACTCCCTTCCACTAACAAACAGCAGTCTGACAGTGGACTGTCCCTCTACATACTTACATCCAATGTAGGGCTATAGTCCCTGCATCAGTCTTGACAATGTCTAAGGGCATCTGACCACCAGAGTGCTGGGGAGAAGAGGTTGCAAGGACAGGTTTTGCAGCATGGAGCAGTCTTGCAGCATATGAGTGGAACATTGGGTAAGAAAAATTGCTTTCGCGAGTCCCCTCGAAACAGAGGAGCACTCAAACTTTTCAGTATCGGCATAGCCCTACTGCAAGGGAAGACTTTAACTTTTCCCAAAGTTCAGCTTTAAATTGCACATCTGGGACAAGCAAGTGCTGCCTTATTTTTTACAAAGGATGCATTCATGGGGCAAGCAGAAAGAATATCAGTTGTCAGTCAGTTTAAAATGTAAATGGGTTGTTCACAGGTGGAAAGGCATTCACAAACAAAATTTCCAGCAATCAGAAAAAAGGACGCATTTACTATTTTTGCTACCTTGTTGATTAACATAGGTCTACACGACACAAAGGTGCCTTTACGCCCTCATGAAGCTTGCACATATATTTGAAAACATTTGAACATCTAAAATAATGTTGTATTTAACACATAACATACATCACAAGACATACAATCATTCAGCAAAGAAAACACTAAATAAACAAAATGAGCACATGCTTGTAAAGAAGACCAGAATGTGACTTACCCATGTCTTCGTTTCTTGGAGGAAGACCTAGAAAGATCAGGAACAACCAGGATTCATTAACTTGTTTTCATGTATGGTAGAGGCATATTTCACATATACTTTTTGTCATGTTTATAATTACACATGCCAAGATATTTATTGCATTGAATGGAAATAACTATGTCAAGTTAATTGGTTTTCCCACTTTCTGCTTCAGGCTCTTTTTTGCAGCCCATTCACAGAATCCCGAATGCACTATTTATATGGCGGTAGCTGGAAGAATTAATCAGTCTAGACATACAAGTGCTATATCTGGTCCTTAGGGGGTGCAGAGAAGGGAACCCATCATTTTAGGTTATGTTGGGAGACCAGTTACTTGCATATACTGTAGACATTTTTTTACATAGCACAATTCAGAGTTACACATCTAAACACCTGAATTTCTCCATGGAAACTGCTGTCAAGTGCTGCTTGAGTATATTTTTCTCATAGTAAATGGAATGATGTCTCACAGCAGTGAGGTCTTATAGACCTTAGTTTTTCAGATCTCTGCTATCAGGTGGCAAATATTCGTTAATAGTCTGTAATTTTCTTTTGTTTTTTGAAGTAGTAAAATATATTTTATAACCAACTTATCATTATTCATGATGACTGTCTGCATGTGTTTATGTTTCCATGAAAGTCTGCTTAGCTAAAAACATTTTGATATCCCACATTGCAACCCATACACATGCATTTGTCCACTGTTGCTCTTACGTTCACATGTATGCTGATCATTGCAAGTACTCAAATCTCAAGTCTCAAGTCTGTATAAAATATCACCATTGTCCTGAATAAACAGTGGTAAACTGGTGACTGCCTCATTGAAATTGGCTGGCAGTGGACAGGGGGCTTTGGGCTTGTGTCAATGGGCAAATGCAGAATGCTTTTAGGTGCAATTAGCTTGTATTTAACATCAGTTTGAGATGCTTCTGCAATCATTAAGAGGCGCACTTGACCTGCACCAGTTGCTTTAGCTTCTTTTTCATTTCCATAGACCTGTGTGGGGTAAGAAGCCCACTGATGATGGCCCATGAAGACAGCCATGATGCAAGGCTTAAAGTGTAAGCTCATCTTTTATCAAAAGATTAAAATGTGACTATCCTACACTTTCCTCACCCCCCTTCCCCCCGCTGCACTTACCTCTACGGGTGATTAACTGTTCCTACCCATGCAGCAATTCTTATTGGTCATGTGCTGGCACATGACCACATTGACCAATTAGAATCGTTCTGACCCGTAATGACAGCTAATCACACCAGAGGTAAGTGCAGGCAGGACTGGGGGGACGGGGAGGGTGTAGGATGTTAGGTCACCTTCTAATTTTTTGTGAAAAGGTGAATTTCCACTATACGGTAGAAAGGAAAGTGATATACAATTGGAAAAAAAGAACGTTACTGGGTTTCCCTGATGAAGTCTTTGAAAACAATTCACGTTGGGTATTATTCAGAGACGAATCTAATGGTTGGTGGTTTTTAAGTTATGGAATGCCTTTGATCCACACCGATGTTATAAACTCAGACCTGGAACTATGTATTGATGTCTCTTCTGCTGCTTTATGGGTAAGTTTACTTTTAGAGAAGACAAGCTCTGTACACTGCACTGCCAGCCTGGTGCCTGAAAGTATCACAATGCTTGCAATGGTCACCTGCCCAGGCTGACCATTGACTGCTCACCATTGCGAGGATTTTGATGCTTACAGAGCTGCTGCTGCAGTGTACAGAGTGTTTTTGTTAAAACTAAACTTACTCTTTAAAGTGGTCAGAATTTCAGTTTTTATTCTGTGATCTTTATCTCTTGCTGCTAAATACAATCCTGTTATTTTACGCTACTTTTCACACATGGAAACCTATCACCTAAGCAAGAGCTATAGGAAATGCTAAAGAATTTACCACTATGATACATATTTACTCTTTGAGTTTGGCATACTGTGGAAAGAAAGAGGATTTCTTTCTTCAGCGGCACATCTATTAAACATGCTGATTCGATTTCCTGGGTCTTAGATGCAGCACTGTTGCCATCTAGAATATCTGTGATGAAATGCAAAACACGCACACATGAGTTTTACCCTTTCTCCAAAGGAAATGCCTATTCTGACCATACAGCCAGGGTGGCTGTGAAATTGCAGGCCAGAAGTCAATTAACAGGTATATGTTTGGATTTGCTGCAGGAAAGGAGAACATATAAACTCCATATACTGTATAAAGAGCTACACCTTACAAATATTTATTGATTTTTATTTAAAAGTGTGGTTTGCAAGTTTGATGAACACTCCTAGCATATTTATAACCTGGAAACGTTTAATACATATTTAGCTGCCTAGCATGGGTGGCAATTAATGACAAACATACATTGCTAAAGCTACTGGCATTACATCTCACCACCAATAGTATATTATACAGTATATTCTATCTATTGGACAGAGTGGTGAAGAGTTAGTATCTTTTCATTTTTGTTACTGCTGTATACTCATTGGGGAGGTTTGTGGAGTGATCATAGGAAGGGAGCAAATATCCTCTCGTTTTTCACCAGTACAGTTTTCTCCTTTAGGAGATTTTTCCTTGCTTTTTGTCCTTGTGACAGCAGCTGCCAAGGCATAAATTGAGAGTGAATCTCCCATATGATAACAGTAGCAAAAACCTAAAAGTGTTTTTAACTCTCTTCCACTCCAAACAAAACTAGAACATGGATTTGGCCACAGTTCCAATTTTAAAGGGCCCCATGACATAGTAAACCAGTGCCATACCTGTTTCTCTTCCGCTTCTTGGAACTCTTCTTTTTCTTTTTTTTCACTGGGCAAGGACTATAGGACTGAGACCTAAAGATCAAGGTATATTAAAAACTACTTATTATTTATGCACTAAAAAAAATCCAGTTTTATCAGTAATTCTATTTTAAATCTTTGTCTACTGCTCATTTAGAAAAACAAAAAAAAACATAACATTCTTTACAAAGTTATAAGCAAAGATGATTGGGTCTAGAATTTACAACCAGCAAAGATTTGTGAGTAAAACCAAATCCAGCACTCCCCTTCCTTTTTTCCATATGGACAACCAAACTTCAGTATATTTCGTACATTTTAGATGCAATATGAATGCTAAGAATTCTAGGAAATGTACCTTGAAGGGGAAAAAAAAAAAAAAAAAGCTCATCAAAAGTGAGGATGAAAAACTGTCCAGTCACTATGCTAATATTTAGGGGGCAGAAGAAAGCAAACTTTGCATCAATTTAGGGAAAACATTCATTAGCAAAGCTTTAAATTGAACTGTAAACTATCTTTTATTGTCCCAGTAGGCAGAAAGGAAAATGATCATGGCATAGGGTAGAGAAGGGAGGGGAAAGACTATTGACCATGAAACAATGACGGAGGCAGAGCTGGCTTTCAATGAAACAGAAAATGCTATAAAATCTCCCTAATGGGGACACAAAGCAGCAACAGCCAGTAGAAGGTTCTAACCCACCCCTACGTGATATAAAGCTGATACAACATATTGGCTGGATATAGTGCTACTAGCAACATATCTCCAAGTTGTGTAGCCTTTATCAACCAGACCACCCCCCTCCCCAGGAAACCAATCTTGTCCCACACCCTTTCCATACTCGCTCAATTATCCCTACCTTTTTATTGATAATCATGGGACAAGCGATTGAATACAAGCACCTACACTTGTGTTCGCCATCTTGCAGGCAAATGTAATATTGTATTAGGTGTGTCTATGTTTTGTAACATCAATGTAGTGTATATGACTGTTACCTTTCAAGGTATGTGCCATCGGTCAGTTGTTTTCTGGTATATTGTAAAATTATTAAAGAATAAAAAGTATTTAACAGAAAAAAAAAATGATTAGCTAGGAATTATTATATAAAAAGAGATCCTTGTAAAACTGACAAACTAACCTTTTTCTCTTTTTGCGATCTGATTTTTTCTTCTTCTTTTTGGCTTTAGGAGGTGGTGATGAGCTAACTTTTCCAGCTTCTGAGAGGCAATCACTAAACAATAAAATAGTTGTCATAAGCACTTGTCACTGAGAGTTGTAGAAGGTCATCTTATGATTACATCATCACAGCACATGAATGAAACTGAACTCCAGTCGGATCCACTCCTGGTAAATGGGCAGACCTTGACATCTTCATATACAATGCGCATTAGTGCTGGTCCTGCTTTGTACGTAATAACATGGAAGAAGTCAAGACTGCAAAACCCTCTCAACTAAACAAGCATTTAACCCTTAGTGTGTCAGTGTAAAGCCCCATACACACGCGCGGATTATCTGAGGACCAGGTCCGTCGGATCCTGTCCGTCGTACTTTGTCCGATGTTGGTTTTGCATACACACGGTCGGACATAGTTGTCGGAAAATCCGATCATTCTGAACGTGGTGACGTTTGTTGCGTACGACGGGACTACGTAGAGGCTAGTAGCCAATAGCTTTGGTCTTGTAATGTGATCTGAGCATGCGTGGCACTTTGTCCGTCAGGAATTCGATACACACGATCGGATTTGGTGTGATCGGACTTTGTTGTCGAAAAATCTAACCAGCAGGAGATAGGACTTTGTCCGTCGGACAATCCGACGTACACTGTCCGATGGTGCCTACACACGGTCGGATTTTTCGACAACATTGTCCGATAGGACAGAATCCATGCGAAAATCCGACCGTGTGTATGGGGCTTAAGACACCACATACTTATTTATTTTTCAGACTGGAGTTAAGCTTTTAAATTATAGACTTTATATTCAAGTTCATTACAGTATTTATCTTATTATCTTATATAAATATCACCAAACAAAGCTTAAAGGAATACTTTCCTAATGCTCCCCTGGTGTACTGTATGTCTATTATATATTGACCTGAATGTGTTTTGTTGGGAAACCACTGATGAGTGTCTTCAAGGAAAGCTATGTCACAAGGAAAGCTGCCTACACTAACAGTGAAGATCTATTTCTATCAATAGCAGGCCCAGAAAATTCCCCCTGGCACCTCCCATACGCACTCAGTGGATCAATATTTTATGTACTTTTTGTAGGCAAACCTATGTATTAGTTGTTGGCTTTTTTTGCTGTGGAGAATTCCAGTAAAATGGAAGCACAGCTGGATGTTTCAACAAAATCTTACAATACCATTTTCACACATCCTGAGGGAAATTTATACCTACAAATCTCTCTGTTAAAATCACAGTTGTCATGTTCCAGGAGTAAATGCTATTCCTTCCTAAAGTTCCATTCATAGCCACTCTTAAAAGTGTCTTGAACAATATAACAACAGAAAAAGCAGTTTTCGTGGTGGTTCTCAGTCTGGTCAGCCTGCAGCAGAGTGCTCACATAGCAGTCTTGATCATGTACAATGAATTCCCCTACCACACTCGACGCGGAGGTCAAAAAATAGCTGACTTTAGAGGCTTATCAAGGAAATTGTTTTATATAACGCTTTCTCAAAAGGTTTTTTGACATTCAGCAATGTCATAAAGATTGATGGGCTTAGAACTCATGTGTTTTCAATACCACTTAAGCTGTAACACTATTTCATGTTTCACTGTCAGGTCATCAAATTGACTTTTTATATAATTAAGCGCATTCAATACAAGACATGTCATAGCTGAGGCAGCTTTTAATTGCTGAATTTGGAAGGGTCAGCGAGTGATTTCAAATGTTATTATTTCCCTGGAGATCTTACGTTCTTACCTATGGTGCTGGCGTGGGCTAAGTGTTCTCCCATGCCGTATTTTTGCATGCCCATTCTCCACATCTCCGTTCTGCTTCTTGTGTTTTTTATCCTCTTGGTCAGCAGATGGTAAACTCTTCACTTCTTCACTGTAATTCAAAAGAAAAAGATCATTGGAATTTCTTATAACATTGTTAATGCTATCATATTAAAGTCCAAAACTTTTTCCATATTTTCTCAAGGATGGCCAGATAGGATAAGGGGTTTTACCCCCACCAGCCACAGTCAGTGCATTTCCTAAGTTTAGTGTGACTGTTTGTTAATCTGTATACTGTCTGGACCTTCCAGCATTTGTCTGTCCTGTATTTGCCCTTTACCCTTCCTGTATTGAATGACCTAACCTGAATAGATATAAAGTAAAAGATAGATATAACGTAAAAGATTGTATCAGCTAAATTCCAGGCAGATAGAAAATACCAGTTTATCCAAGTATGTGTTCATTACCAAAATAAGTGAAGCAGCATTTTACTTTTTTTAGGGTGGGCTCTATACACAGCATCATTTTACATTATGGCTCATTTACACTCTAGTGAGCCCTTTTCTAGTGATGCAATGTTTGCAAGTTCCCCCCTGTCATTATATCACCATTGCTGACATCTTCTGTCAGTCTTCTTCCTGGTGTGGCATCTTCTGGTTCAGCAATTGGGCAGCCACTTATGATGTGACTCCTTAGCATGTAAGGTGGAGTTGCATCCTCCCAATACCTGGCTCCACTTCTGACACCCTAAAGATGCCAGCGGCATACACTGCACTGTAAATGTGCCACAGGCAGTGTACATAAAAAAACACTGCTGGGAGCAAGAAGACGTTTTCTCTCCTTGTAGCTTTTCTGTAAATTTGTAGTCATTTATTTTGGTCCTACTTTAAGAGTATTTTTTCAAAATAACAACTATAAGTACCTGATTTAACCTTGATATCATCCTTTTGCAATCCCCTGTACAGCTAAGCTCAGACTGGGACAGGGAGTGCTAACAATGGACACTCTGACTGCTTTTTCTTTAGAGTCTAATATCACTTGCTGCTGGCAAAGACAAGACCCAGTAGTAATATTTATTTATTTCAGGTACTATTTATTTATTTATTTCAGGTACTTTTCACACAGCGCTTTATATAATATACAGTATATATATATATATATATATATATATATATATATATATATATATATATATAGAGAGAGAGAGAGAGAGAGAAATATAGATCTATCTATCTATCTATATTATATATCTATCTATCTATATATATATCTATATATATATATATATATATATATATATATATATATATATATATATATATATATATATATATATAGATATATATATACATATAGATATAGATATATACATCGATCTATCTATCTATCTATCTATCTATCTATCTATCTATCTATCTATCTATATATATATATATATATACACAAAACTGGTTTAGAGGGCCTCAAGGGTCTTGCAGAGGAGGAAGATTAAAAACAACAGTGTTTTTATTGTCAAAGTTTCGATAAAGCTCAGTCCATCTTTCTCAATACCTTACAACATGGAAGTGAACAGATTAATAAACCCAAAGCCCTACCCACCAACAACATCCCCTAGTGATGACCTTACACAGTGCACGGGTTAAAAGACACATGGAGGGTAGAGGTAAAAAAAAGATCACACTAAGAGCAAATCACAATAGTTGATCAAAAAAGCAAAATATATAAAACCATAGCTTAAATCAAGCTATCAAAAATAGCTCCTACATAAAATTGGCACATTGCAGAAAAAACATGTACTAAATATTCACAAGATGGCCACCGTAGCACATGGCAAACACCAGGCAGGCATGGACCACTCTTAATTAGTACCATGAAAAAGTAATGAACTAACAAGTGATGTTAAACCAGTTTTGGATTTATATTAACTTATTTGTGGGTGAGCACCTGGGCAATTACTTCAAGCATAGAGCGCTGTGGCTACCCTTAAACTGTTATATATTATATATATATATATATATATATATATATATATATATTTAGAATATTTATTGTACATTCACATCAGTCTCTGCCCTCAAGGAGCTTACAGTCTAAGGTCCCCAACTCACATTCATATATACACATACTAGGACCAAATTAGACAGGAGATAATTAGCCTACCAGCATGTCTTTGGCATGTGGGACGAAACTCATGCAGGCACATGAAAAACACATGTAAACTCCAAGCAGGTAGTGCCATGGATGGGATCTGAACCGACAATCTAAGCGGAAGTGTTAACTACTTAGCCACTCTGCTGCCCCACCTTACCTACACTAAAGAAAAACAGATCTCCAGGCTGGTTGTGCTATGTGGCAGGGCTTTGCGACTCTCAGGAATAAATGGAAAGAAATAGAAATGCTTCTTTGGAAGGTAAACCAGCTTTCATTTGTATTTCATCTGCGTATTTAGCCGTTTGTCTGGAGTTCACCTTTTATAACAAGTGTACCCTGAGGAATGCAGCACACCTTTATAAAATGTTATCCAATATGTTCCAATAAGAGAATAAAGCTAAGTCCTAAAGGTATTTGGATAACATTTTGTCTCAACGTTCTACACGGTACTATCTATAAATATGACAAACCACTTTGCTACCCAACTTCTCAGAATTAAAATTAGCATTATCACTAAATACAGTTATATTTTGTCTCTTTCAATAGAGTTTTATTGATTTTTGAGCATAGAATGAACAATCCAGTATATTAATATACGTTGCTAGTATCAAACATCCTATGATTTCAAATGACATATAACCGAGAACAAAAGAGGCAGGTACAGTATTCAAAGGTATCATTAACTTATCCATTCCTGAGAATACAGATAGTGCTCTGATGCGACAGGAGTATGGTACAAATAAGAAAAGAGAAGAGAAACACTCTGCAACATCCTCAGAAATTGTAAACAATTGTTTAAGTATCTTTCATACCAGTTGGACTATGAAATCCATGACTGTTGTTCACGAAGATATTGGGCTTTATTAATAGTAACCAATACAGTTGTATTTTTTAATAGTTTGGGGGTGTTACATGTTTTTTTTTGATTTTTTTTTCACTTTCAAAAGAATGTACAATGCTTCCTGTGGGGTTTATGTTAATTTTCACCTCCAACGTCTGTTGTTTTTTTTATGGGACACTTGAAAAAGCCAAGACTGTATTTGCATTTTGTTAAAAAAAGCCATTTATGTCTTGAATTCTCTAATGTCCTGGAAGTTGCCATTAATGCATATAAAGCCATCAGTAATGGATACATAAATGGCAGAAAAGCTCTAAATACAGAGTTGCTGGTGCTGTTTGTGTTGGTTTTTGAAGAGGTTGTAAACTGCATCTTCACAACGCCCTTCCCCTAGAGGTCTGGCATGGTTGAAGGACACAGACATGGTCAGGACTTTGTTGTCCTTTTCATACTACAATACCAGACAGCGAAATCAGCTGCTCCAGCATTTACTGAAGAAAAGCTATTATCCAACTTTTTGGAAAAAAATGTTCAAACAGTTACTTTCCATGGATGCTTTATAGAATTATTAGAACTGGTGTACTCATTGTTAACAATAATTGTGCTTTGCATTGACTAATTTCAGAGTTGTCTGGAACAAGCAATTACAATGTACCTTAAATGAAAGTTACACAAAAAGCCTTGTTATTCTTTTTCTTATAGGAAAAGACTTAGCCGCAAACCATTTAAAGACAACATATCAGAAATGTTCGATAATATAGAAACCAGCATTAGAAGGATGCCAGAGAACTATCAGTATGTGCCTAGAATTTTAGCAGCCACCCATGAACACATCTTTTCAGCACTCTATTAACAGACATCTTTCTGTTTGACGCTCTCTGATGTTGTTTTCCTAACTGTCAAAACATTGACTAACGGCGTCTGTCACGATTTCATACTGCAGCCAAAAGCCCAGAGAAAAGACAATCATTTTGTATGCCACTTTCCTCTCCAACACTGTAAATATCGACACTTTTATTGTTACTGGGAATACTTCATGCTCAAAACTTACTAAATTGCTTATAGCTTGTGTTGATATACTGTACTTAGAATAAAAAAGATAAATGTCCATTATGCGCAATCTTACAAAAAAAATTGTTTGACTTTTATGCTTCAAGCCCCAGGCAATACAAAGTAACGTAAGAAACCTTTTTAAAAGAATGGTCAGTTTGTCCAAATTGAGAAGAAAACACACTACCTGATAATTAAATGTCTGAACTCGGTTCATTTGAAAGACTATTTCCCCAAATTATGGTTTGTATAGTTATTACTGGTACTTATAATGCCATCAATTTATGCAGCGCTTTATATACAGTGCCTTTCTAAAGTATTAACCCCCTTGGCTTTTTACCTATTTTGTTACATTACAGCCTTTAGTTCAATGTATTTTTAATATGAATTATATGTGATGGATCAGAACAAAATAACTAAGTTGGTGAAGTAAAATTAGAAAATATATATATACATAAAACAATTTTTCAGAAATAAAAACTGTTAATTGGCATGTGTGTATGTATTCACCCCCTTTGTTATGAAGCCCATAAAAAGCTCTGGTGCAACCAATTACCTTCAGAAGTCACATAATTAGTGAAATGATGTCCACCTGTGTGCAATCTAAGTGTCACATGATCTGTCATTACATATAAACACCTTTTTGAAAGGCCCCAGAGGCTGCAACACCTATGCAAGAGGCACCACTAACCAAACACTGCCAAGAAGACCAAAGAGCTCTCCAAACAAGTAAGGTACAATGTTGTTGAGAAGTACAAGTCAGGGTTAGGTTATAAAAAAAATATCCAAATCTTTGATGATCCCTAGGAGCAGCATCAAATCTATCATAACCAAATGGAAAGAACATGGCACAACAGCAAACCTGCCATGAGATGGCCGCCAAAACTCATGAACCGGGCAAGAGGGGCATTATTCAGAGAGGCAGCACAGAGACCTAAGGTAACCCTGGAGGAGCTGAAGAGTTGCACAGCAGAGACTGGAGTATCTGTACATAGGACGACAATAAGCCATATGCTCCATAGAGTTGGGCTTTATGGCATAGTGGCCAGAAGAAAGCCATAAACATAATGGCACATTATGAGTTTGCAAAAGGCATGTGGGAGACTCCCAAAATGTATGGAGGAAGGTGCTCTGGTCTGATGAGACTAAAATTGAACTTTTTGGAATCAAAGAAAACGCTATGTCTGGCACAAACCCAACACATCACATCACCAAAGAACATCATCCCCACAGTGAAACATGGTGGTGTCAGCATCATGCTGTGGGGATGTTTTTCAGCAGTTGGGACTGGGAAACTGGTCAGAGTTGAGGGAAAGATGGATGGTGCTAAATACAGGGATATTCTTGAGCAAAACCTGTACCACTATTTGTGTGATTTGAGGCTAGGATGGAGGTTCACCTTTCAGCAGGACAATGACCCCAAACACAGGCTTTTTTTCCTCTATATTTTTACCTTGTGCCAGTAACACATTCAAGTCCTAGTATGACAACACTAACTCACGGAACCGTATCGGGACAACAGAAACGAAGATAGGATTTTGGAACCCCACCCCTTTCCTATTCTACATAAAATAGAGAAGCACTGTTCTATTCAGAGATACTTGAGAACAATGAGGTTGATTTATCAAAGGCAAATAGACTGTGCACTTTTAAAAGTGCAGTTTCACTCTGCAAGCGCAGGTGCCTCGGAGCTTAATAAATGAGGGAGAGCTCTGCTGACTTCCATCATCCAATTATGTGCAAGTAAAAATGCATTTTTTTTCATTTGCCTTGCATGTGATTGGGTGTTTTGGGTAAAGTGAAGCTTTACCTCATTTACTAAGCTCTGGAGCAACTGCACTTCCTTAAACACACAACCTATAAGACCAGCCCTTCATAATCACTTCACACACTTGATATTCATTCTTTGGAGTGGCGGCCAATGATGCATTTAATCGCCCCCTTCCATCTGGAGACTCCATCCCCATGAGTAAGCTCTGTAGGGCAGACTGCAACTCATGAGGGGGCGTGGCCTGACGGGGGTCCAGGCTGAGACTGCCATTCACCATCACACAGCAGGCTTTGACTTGATGTGTGGCTCCCGGGACACTTATCACTCTCTACCATTGCACTTTCAAAAGTGCACAGTCTATTTGCCTTTAGTAAACCAACCCTGATGTAACTGAGAAGAATCACTGAAGGCAGAGAGCACCGGAAGTTATCAGCTCACAAGATTTCTGGAAAGATCAACAGGTTTTTGTTTTTTGGGGGGTTTTTTTTGCACAACATGCTTTCAATAGTATATTTAAGAGACCAAAAAAGAGTAAATATCAGATTATTGTTTTTAGGTTTAGATATGCATTAAACTTAAAGGATGATCTCTTGCTCACTAGAATTTATTTGTACTGGCTTTTTCCGATTTATGCACACAGATCAAGCTTCCCTTTCAAGACTCGATTAAATAATTGTGGACTTACCCTGTATTAATTTAGTCAATCTTCTCTCCACCTCACCACCTCCACCAGTTTTTATGCTTCCTTTTGTGATTTGGTATTCAGAAGGTTAGTCTTTAAACATCACTCTATTAACTAATAGATTTGTCATATGGATTTGTGAATCGATTAGACTAAGTCTTCAAAAACCAGCATTAGCTAATAGGGTTGTCATATGGATTTAAGTCCCATAACATCTGTTACTCTATATTACTATAAGCAGAAATGCAGTTAAAGTGTCTTGCGTTCAGCATCAGATCTGGATTTGTAACCATTATTATAATACAATTCATTCCAAAGCATGCAGGCATAAATATACTGTATACTTTTTATTCAAAATCAAACCTATTTCTGCATATTGTTGGATAGAAATAATTGTTTCTGCTTTCTTTAACATGGACCTTTTACAAGTGTAAAAATTCAGTAGCTTTTCTAGGCATCTGCTGATGGGTGGATATAGAGTGCTAAATTTATTACAAGCTTGCTAATAATGCTCATGATGCTAATGAACAAATTTTCAGACACAATATTATTTCTAACTATAAAATAAACTGGCCAAGAAAGGGTATTTGGTCTTGTTCACACTAGATGTGTTTTCCTTTGCATGTTAATGCTAATAAACATGTTTACATAAAAATAATCAATCTTCCTTAATGGCCACAAGATATGAGATGTGAAAATTAAAAAATACAGTATTTATGTTCTTTTACCAGCCATTTTTCAGTTCAACTCGCTTCTTTACAATGCACCGAATTTAGACCCTTAATATTAAAAACATGTCAAAACTATATGGACTTTATCATACAAATGCAGGACGTATCTGCTCCTGCATGTTTACTGCCACAAAAAAACATTCAGATATATTGGAGGATAGATATGCAACTTAATTTTTCATGAGTCAAAATCTTTTTGAATGTTTTTAAACCACAGAAATCTTCTATTCAATTTTTCCCTCATACATCCAGTTACCTACCTATAATAGTTTCAACAGTACATTTTAGCCATGTGAGGAAAGTACATGCTATGCTCCAACCAATCCTGAAGCTTTATATTGCAATACATACGTAGGTAGATCTTGTGAGCTAAAATAAATACCAGACTGCAGATCAACAACAGTCTTGACTTAATGACTGCTGTATAACCAGTGACCTCCCTTCCGATTCCCAGTGCCATTCAATGCCTCAGTAGTAATTGGGTAATGCAGGCACTAGTCCAAGACAATATGATATTAAAAAGGAACATTAGGGTAAGGGCAAAGTTCTGGATAGTCCCAAAGTCACTACAGAAGGCAGCTATCTTCTGGCGACTATACCAGCAGCTGATATCATTTGAAGAATATTGCTAACCCCTTAGTGCACATTTTAATAGTTTCTTCTTCTAAGCAGCTGCCAACTTCAGAAGGTGTTCATACAAGTTCCATGGTCTTCTCCAGTATGGAAGAGAGAGCCATCCCAGTCTATCATATAGACTCAACAAACTTTCCTTTAGCAGATCTTTCCCCTAGTTTGACCAGATCACAAAGCAAAACACCTACATTTTAAGTGGAAGTAAACCCTGCTATTGTTTTCAGCCCAGGAAGCTGCCATCTTGGCCTCTGTTTAATCTGCAACTGCCAGGATGCTGCACATGTGATCCATTTTGACACCAGCCATTGGATGGTTTGACGGTTTGATTGAGAGCAAAACCTATGTGACAGCCAGCATTTACGGCATGCCGGGAATGTTAACTGTTTTTTCAAACTATCAAATAGATGGGTTTACTTCAGCTTTAAAGCCAGTGTTTGCCTAAATATAGCCGCTAAAGCCTGTGGTTGTGTCCTTTAATTCCACTTTAAGAGTAGCCTTAGATTCCCTAACCTAATGCACAGAAGTCAATGCTGCAGCACATAACTACGCTGACCAACCTCAGTGCTAAAGTAACTTTGAGTTCCCTAGTCAATATAGTAGATATTTGTCCTCAATTGACTAGGAACCTCAAAGGGGAAATGACAACTGTACAACTGAGACTGGTCATCATGGTTACACACTACAATGTTCCTTTTAAGAACAATCTAACTTGCCATTTAAATGGCCCTTTTTATACCACACTGGTGAAAAGTGATATCTAGACAGTTACCAAAGATGTAATCTGTTCTTCTCAATATGGTATAAAAAAAGAGCAAGTGTTCATAGTCACAGAACAGCTTTTTGTTTGATTTAGTAACATTTAAGAGACGATCACTGTATGGTGGCCATGGATTACTTCACTTTGCACATTCGTACATCTTTTTCAGCTGTCTTGGCTGGAAAGAGACTGAAGGAGTTAAACGCTTCAGTGATGCTTCCACCCAACACCTTCTTTCCAGAGCTAAATTTAGCTAGTAAAGTCTGGGGGCGGAAAGCAAGATGTTTTGATTGCATTTACTTAGAATAAATCCCACCGACAAGGCAGTTTTGAAAGTGCAGATTAAAAGGGGGAGAGGGAAAAAGGAAACCCCTCCACAGAGTTGTGATTATTAATCATGTGGATTCCTGTAGTTTGTTATGGAAAATTATAATAGCAAATCAGGCAGAGGCTTTCTCTGTGATTACACTGATTCACAAGTGGCTCTGATTATGTCAGAAGCTTTTGTACTGCGTTATTGGGATGTTTTAACACCAGCTGCAACATTTTGGCAAGCACAGTTAAAAGGTGCAGTTTCATTCACCCACTCTAATTTGTTTGTGCTAATTTAATTCTGTCATCATTCTGGATACATATATTATGAGCGATTTCCGCAGTGCTGCAGACTTCAGCTGATTCATTTCAACAGCCAGATGGATTACCAAAAATATCATTTCTAAATCTTCAGGTCCCTTTAGCAACATTTTTATAGAACCCCTAAGGTAGGGCTGTCATTGAGCCAGGTTGCACAGAGATGCCTTGGCTCTCTTTGTTTTTACAGGCAAGTGGTGGCAGTTCACTCTCAGAAGAGACCTTCCTAAATATACAAGACTTGGGAGTTGATTTACTAAAGACAAACAGGTTGTTGCACTTTGGAAGGGAATTTTACCCAGAGCTTATTCAATGTGGTGAAATTTCACTTTGCAAAGAATAGCCAGTCACGTGCAAGCGTGAATTTCCCCTTAGTCAATATGTTTTAGGGGAAAATTCCCTTGCAAAATGAACAGCCTATTTGCCTTTAGTAAATGAACCCCTTGCACTCAACATTGAGCGCCTGATTAGTTGTCACAGCTTAGTGTTGAGCATGGTTTGTATTAATGTGAAACTCAGTGCTCACTTTTTTTCCTTAGCTAACTCGTTGGCAAGTCAAACCAAATATGCAGAATACACACGAGATGGGCAAAGATCTCCGGGCTATGTAATGCACTAGCTGCACTACAAACACAAAATTCCTTGCATATTTGTACTGGGTATGTACTGTATACAATGGCTTGTGACTGGTGTTGTGTTGTGTGGGAAGGGCTGGGTGTATACCTTACAACTCTACAAACTAATACATTTGCTATCCATTTAACAATAATTAGGCTCTGAGTTAGAATAGCCATATGTGGCTTAACTTTTTCAAGGGATTTGACAGGTTTAGGCACTTTAAGATAATCAGGCCTTGCAGAGATTACATTTTGAGTAATAATTAGCAATTCTGAACATCAGGATTACACACAGCATCCTACATGTGTCAAAATTTCTGCCAACGATAACAATCTTTTCTTTCTATCCATATAAAAAGAAGTCACATAAATGCTCATGAGCAGCACACTTACTACACCAAGTTGGTAAGAAAAGATCTCTTAGCTCCTGTCAGTTAATTTGTATTTGATCTGGCAATTACATAATTTTTTTCACGACTGTTCTTTAAAGTTCTTTATATAGTCGTCAACACTTTTACAGCTGATTTAGGAATTTTGTAGGTACACAAGCCAAAACGAAAAAAAAAAAGCTTAAAGTGATTGTAAAGTCTATTTTTTTTTTTATAATAACAGACATGTTATACTTACCTGCCCTGTGTAATGGGGTCCCTATCTGGCACTCCTGGCCCCTCCCTTCTGTCAAATGCCCCCACAGCAAGCAGCTTGCTATGGGGGCACCTGAGCCGAGCTGCAGCTCCGTGTGTCCATTAAGACATGGAGCTGCTGTTTGGCCCCACCCCCTCTCTCTCCTGATTGGCTAACTGGCTTTGATTGACAGCAGCGGGAGCCAAAGGTGCAGCTGCTGTGTCTCAGCAAATCAGGAGGAGAGTCCCGGATGGCCAAGGCACTCGTGGTCATCGCTGGATAGAGATGGGGCTCAGGTAAGTATTAGGGCAGCTGCTACACACAGAAGGATTTTTATCTTAATGCATAGGATGCATTAAGATAAAAAAATAAAACACCTTCTGACTTTACAACCCCTTTAAACTGGGTGAAAAAACGCACTAGATGCTAGAACAAAATGAACATGAACAAAAAGTTGTTAAGAAGAATATGGGCAAAACACAACAAAAGAAAGGTATGCCCAACCATGACAACCAAAAACATGAAAAGAAACACTTGAACATGGTTACTCATGGAGGCTAAACTGAAAAAGAAATTTGAGTGTTGATGGAACATGGTTACTCATGGAGGCTAAACTATTTAATAATCACAAACATGTAAATGATTGTGTTGTTGCACAAATAATATATATATATATATATATATATATATATATATATATATATATATATATATATTACACAGTTTACATACTTAGCTAAATGGGGAGCATGCACATTGTGGGGGGAAACACTCCAGAGGCTTTATGAGCCTGCAGAGCGTTGTCACCAGAAATGAGGAACCCCTAGGAATGGCAGTTTAATGCATACTGTGATTAAAAAAAAAGATTTTTGGTTTCACTCTGATTTTATTTGTTTTTCCAAGCAAAATCATAATAACACAAATCTAAATTTGTTAGATCCTTAAAATAGTAATTGATAAAAAAAATATAAAACAATGGTATATGTATATATATAAATTAATATAAATATCACCTAAATATGCTAAAAACCTTATAAGATAGCCACATAAGGATATTTATCGCAAGGACTTAATAAATCAAGTATATAACTTTCCTTAAATGCTTTACTTAAAACATGCAAAAGAAAAAAAAATCCCTTCTCTTCTCTCCAATACAGAGAAGTGGAGAGAAAAATATTTTTTTAACATGCAGTGTAATTTCTATTGTGGGTTCATAAACCTACTAGAGTTAAATGCGTTGCTCTGTAGAAATGTAGCACTACCTGTGGCTTTCCAGCTATCATAAATCCCAGCGTGGTCAGCCTTCCTGGTGTGCACAGCTGGATGCCAACCATCTCTCATTATTTCTAGACTTTTTCAAGGGATTATTTTATTTAATTATATGAATAAACCATTACATTATTTTATATGGTAATACAATAAGAGAGAACATTTTCTGACACTGTGTTCTCAAGTGATTAGTATATTATGTTATATATTTTATATATATATATATATATATATATATATATATATAGGAACATGTAGGCACTCCATTTCCTTCTCTCAGCCTATCATCTGGTGTAAACTAGCCTATTGTCATACTAATGGAAACAATGGGACTTATTTATTGATACAGAGAGCAATACGTAGTGTGGAATCAACATTACCAATCAGAAATAATCTAGATACAGTAAGCTACATAGATATGCCATTCTGCATTGAACTGACTTGTTTAGGTACAAAACCTGCAATTAAGCTCCTGATCAAAGCAATTGTTGCCAAAAAATGAAATAAATAATAATAAAAATACTTATCAAACCATCAGCCTGTGAATGGAATCTACACTCTTTTTCTGAGCTATGCCCTCTGGTAGAATTGTCAGCACCCAACACTTTCATGTATGCTGGATGCCTGTGTCTTCCCTCTGCGGTTTCACTGTGTCACTAGTGTGTCCCTGCAGCTCTGAAAAGACACATTATGTAGCTGGTATGTTGTAAACCTCAGACGTGAAATATGAACAAAGCATATCCTTCTATAGTGTGTACTTGTCTCAATCCAGGCCACTAAGTGTAATTTCTGTCTGCTGCTTCATTACTCTGCTATCAGCATGAATCACTTCTGGCAAGTTTTCCTGATATCAGGAAAATGATGATGACAGGGGAGGGAGCTCCCGCACACAGCTCGTGATAGAGAGCCTCAGCTCTACTCCTGTGGGAAGAGGGTGTGTCCCTTACCTCCAATCAGCTCTCAGAGCTCTCCTAGCTTAGCTCTGCAGCGTGTAACTTCAGCTCACTACCCTCTTTTTCTGACTTCTCAGAAAAGCTTTATAAATTCTGGACTTTGAATGGATGCAGAGAAGCGAAAACTGCAGATAGACAGATACAACTTATGTAGGAGGATTTGTTTCATCTCTGTGTATCACCTGAGGCCAGTCAATTCACTGGGTATATGGGAGGGTTTGCAACCACTTTAATTTTCAAATCTCCTTGGACTTAGCTGAAAAAAAACTGTCAATTTTTTTTTTTTTTTTTAAATAAGTATACTTATCTTGGTGTGTTAGCTTTTTGAAATGCCCAAGCTCTGAAGTAGGATCCAAGTCTGACCATAACGTGGCCCTTATTTTGCCCTTTTTTTTCACCCTTTGCTGTATGCCAGTGCTGCTGATCTCCTCCTACAGCCTATTTACAGCCTTTAGAATAAAAGGGTAACCAGTGCGCTCAACCAAAAAGTTGAAGTAAAGGGAGAGCAGCCAACATATAAGTGGTCTCACACTTGCAAAGAGATAAATTAAGGTATGGGGTATGTGGCGCTAACCCCTAATAGTAAAATCTATAAATCTTCCAATATTAAAATTTTCCAATATTAAAATATCTAAAAGATGGGTGACCTTTGACAAATATGTAAATTATATCGCATAAATAAATGAGAATAAAAAATATAAATATACATTCAATTCCTCAATAATGATAAGATGTGGGTAAAATGGTGAATAAAAAGATAAAAATAAATAAATAAATAGTGTATGGAAGTGACCAATAAGCGTGCTGAAGTAAAATCTTGAATATATAGTAGACGTGCTGAAATATAAATAAAATCTTGAGTATAACGTAGATGTGCTAAAATAAGCGTGCTGAGATAAAAAACAGTATAAGTAATAAAATAAATAAATCCGATAAAATACTAGGTCAAAATCAATAAGCAAAGAATCTTCTATAGACCTAGATAATCAAATAAACACTAAAGTGCACAGTGCAACGTGCAAAATGTGAAAATAAAGAACCGATGAATGGTCCTGAAAGTGCAGAAAAAATATAGAAATAAACGTGCATAAATATCCGCAAAATGTAGCAAAGTGATTAACCAGATGATGTGAATCAAATCACTGTAGGGATAATAAGACAAGTGGCACCAGAATACCAGCAACGAAAAAAATTGGAAAATTTAAAAATAAAAAACTGGTGCACTACAAGTCCCAGCTTGTAATGAACATTGCTCAAATGAACAGAAAAGCAAATAAGTCCACACAATCCGTATATGTACTAAGGAGCTGAGGCTCCTTAACAAGTGCAAAATAAAAAATTCAGGAGTCTTTGTGTTATTCAGAGTGATAATCCGTGCAGAAAGTGCTCCGTGCTGACTTCAGGGGTGCACCCCACTATTTCCCCCAGCCTCTCACCTCAATTATCGGCCCCCTACAGGCCTAGTACTGCAGATAGCCTCTAAGGTGGCAAGCCTGGTATCTCTCCTCGGGAATTCTCCTTCCTATTGACTCCTTACTCCGATCCTCATAAGTTATCCAAAAGACTCTCCAGGGGGAGGGGGTCACTCACAGATCAGGTTGTCATACAGGGGTTCGGGGTATAAGAAGAAAGCGCTCCAATGTGTAATAAGTTTTAAAATATATTTAATAAAGCAAAATATCCACTCACATTTAAAATTCGCTTAGGTCTGCACAGCATAGAGGAACTTCCGGTCGCGGCCGCAAACCGGAAGTAAACAATAGGCACCTGACTTCCTCCCTCACGCGGATCGTCACCGCACACGTGACTTCGAAGTGTTTATTTGATTATCTAGGTCTATAGAAGATTCTTTGCTTATTGATTTTGACCTAGGATTTTATCGGATTTATTTATTTTATTACTTATACTGTTTTTTATCTCAGCACGCTTATTTTAGCACATCTACGTTATACTCAAGATTTTATTTATATTTCAGCACGTCTACTATATATTCAAGATTTTACTTCAGCACGCTTATTGGTCACTTCCATACACTATTTATTTATTTATTTTTATCTTTTTATTCACCATTTTACCCACATCTTATCATTATTGAGGAATTTAATGTATATTTATATTTTTTATTCTCATTTATTTATGCGATATAATTTACATATTTGTCAAAGGTCACCCATCTTTTAGATATTTTAATATTGGAAAATTTTAATATTGGAAGATTTATAGATTTTACTATTAGGGGTTAGCGCCACATACCCCATACCTTAATTTATCTATTTATTTATTTTGCATTCACCCCAGCTTTAGCTGCACGTCATTGCTCTGGACCAGTGACAATGGTCACTCACTACTGGAGAGTTTTCATATAATGACAATGGTCAATCACTACTGGAGTAATGTGTGTTAAAATGACCACTTGTAGTCTCCAATGCAATCCCACATGACAGGGTGACAACACAGTGGCACAACTGGGAGACAAGGAAAGAGTGCTGTCACTAGGGGTGCAACGGATCAAAAAACTCATGGATCGGATCGTTCCTCAGATCAGAGTCATGGATCGGATCATTTTTCAGATCATCAAATAATAATTGAATTTGCAAAAACCTGTGAACATTTCACCACCATATAGTCCCCACTGTAATATCCACATCATCTCCCCCACTATAATATCCACGTCATCTCCCCCACTGTAATGGACATCTCCCCCACTGTAATATTGGCTGAGTATGGCTGGGTACGGCTGGGTACGGCTGAGCATGGCTGGGTATTACCGAGTATTGCAGAGTATGGCTGGGTATTACCAAGTATTGCAGAGTATGGCTGGGTATGGCAGAGAATGGCTGGGTATGGTAGGGTATGGCTGGGTATTGCAGAGTATGGCTGGGTATTGCAGAGTATGGCTGTGTATTGCAGAGTATTGGCAGGGTATTGGCAGAGTATGGCAGGGTATTGGCAGAGTATGGCAGGGTATTGGCAGGGTATGGCAGAGTATGGAGGGATGGCTGAGCAATGAGCATGGATGGATGGATCCATGGATGTGACTGCAATTGTCACAGAGCAGCGCTGTGGACACTACAGATCCAGCCCACAGCGCTGCTGCCATCCGATCTCTCCCCTCCACTGTACAGATCAGTACACAGAGGGAAGAGAGGAACCGGCGTCATGACACGACGCCAGTTTGTTTACAAGTGATCGCTCCATCATTTGACAGAGTGATCACGTGGTAAACGGCCGCTGGGTGTACCAAGATGGCCTCCGGAGCTAGCCCGAAGCCTAAGGCCGAGGCAGCGGAGCGCTCTGCGGATCGCGTGGTGTGCCGATCTGAACAGGTTGACCTGTTCGTTGCACCCCTAGCTGTCACCATATACCAGGTAGTACCTTTACATGGACCTTCATGGCTAGATTTGCAAACCTTATCTGTATAGTGAAATAATATAAAAAATATGTTTAAATTTACTTTAGCATGTAAAAGCTTATATGAGATTTTAGTGATTAGGTTTACGTATATTTTTAAAAATGTCCTGGCACTGTAATGCTACATTAGCGAGAATAAAAGTTAACAAATTGCGCCTTTATACACTGGAATGTTTTTTATTAATTTTCAGATATTGCACAGGGTAAGTTAGAGCTTGCATGAGAATACTTATGTTCAGTTAGGGCTCCTTCACACTTTCTTTGATCTTTGAAGAACTTTGAGCAAAGCATTGTGGCTGTGGCATGTGCACACCCCCAGCCGCTGCCTTTATAACTAAAGGAGAAATGGTTGGGGGGGCAGTAAAAACATTGCTCAGCTAAGGGTTTTTTCTGCCTCTCAACCACCAGTGTGAACGAGCCCTTACTGATTAAAAAATATTGAATGTACCACCTAAAACTTAGATGTACAGGACACTGTGCCACGTCAAGACCCTACCTACGTTTTGTAATTGTACCTTCAGCTCTGTAAAACTGTGTTTTGTTTCATGAGAAATTTGATTCACATTTTGTTTCTATATTCAACTTTCCTAACTTCTTTCAGAGAATGTGTCATATAGGCACAGAAAGGGCAATGTGTTTTATGCACATCATCATGGTTTGTGAACAGTAAATGCTGAGTGCAGCTAGGCAGCCACCGTTCCGAGGATGGCTATAATTTATGTTCTGTCATAGCTGCTGATAGATGGATGATTACCTGTTAAACATTCCTCTGCCATAAAAAAGAACTGTAGTTGCTTGATGTCTTTGGATACACGACCCTGTCACTTGCATTAAGGTCTGAGCTGAAACGCTATGTTCAAGCCTTTGGCTTAAAGCCTACTTGTGCGTACCTTATTGTCATACCTCAATGTGCCTACAAGCTCAGATTGTTGAGCTGCTGACACTAATTAAATGAATTTTTGCTGGTATAAGTGAAACAAAGCTCTGTCACTTAAGAACAAATAGACCAGGAGACATGGCTAAATTTGAACTTAAGTGAAATTTGTCTGCTTGTTATAGCCTTATTCAGAGGATTTTATTATGTGGCTCTTTGGTTTATTTTTTTTGTTGTAAGTGTTCTGCTAGGGAGAGTGATGGGAATTACCATCTAAAATTGTTGTCACCAAAATATTTTTTCCCTTTGGAAGATTTCCCTTCACCTTTATCAGTTTTCATGAAACATTCATAATGTCATCTTGCTTTTTGTCCTGGGAACAATGGTAATCAGGACAAATAGAGGGGCAAATCTCACCAACGCTGTAATAAAAGCTTGGCAGATGGTCTTAACCACTCCCTAGTCTATCCAAACCTAAAAAAAGTCTTTCCTTTTCAATTATTATTATTATTATTTGAGGTACTTATATAGCACCATGAATTTACGCAGCGCTTTACATATATATAGTGTACATTCACATCAGTCCATAAGGTCTGCCTTTGCTTAATCTATAGAGAATCCCTTTAAAGTTTCAGGATTTGGCCTGTCGCTCGTTTCATGGAAGACTCTATGTGCGGAGAACAGTGGTTGTCCAAGAGTGGAATGTGGTGGGGTGGAGGAGACAATGGACCACTTCTTGCTTCAGTGTCCCTTCAATATAGAAGTCTACAAGCGGGTGGGTGGGCTCTGGGTATCCCTTTCCTTTCCCGCTTGAGTTTTGCGGAGTGGTCGTACGGGGCCTTTGAGACCCATCAAGATTTTGATTTTGAGAATTTTTTCTAGTTAGCTTAGTAGTCTGTTTCTTCACATGGAATGCACGGTGTCAGGTTTCCATTCGGAAAAAAGTCCTTCCTGTCGAGGTGGTGGTGCACGACATTCTAAGTGAGGTTGGGAAGATTTGGGGTCTTGAGAAGGACAGGTGGCTGCCGGGGGCCTGGACAAAGGCATGGAGGAATGTCAGGTCTCCGTAGCTGCTTTTTGTCAGTGTCTGGGTGTGAGGCTTTCTTTCTGTCCTTTCATGTCCCCTAGATTTTTATATAAGATTGTATTTTTGGAAAAAGGCTGCATGCATGGGTTACATGTGTAATGGTTTCTTAGCCTGAGGGTGTTTTAGGTGGAGATTATGGCTTTGTTTAGGTTGGTATATTTAGTTTTCTTTATGTTTTTGCTATGCTGATGTAAGCTATTTTTGTTTTTATATATATATATATATATATATATATATATATTTATTTATGTATTTTGCATATATGTAAATATGTTTTTATTATGTTTGTAAGATTTTTAATAAAGATGTAATAAACAAAAAATTACAATCTAAGGTCCCTAACTCACATTCATATACTGGGGCCAATTTAGACAGAAGCCAATTAACCTACCAGCATGTCTTTGGAGTACTATCAAATGCCTATCTGCCACTGTGCCCATTAAACGCTGCCAATGTGCCTATTAAACGCTGCCACTGTGCCATCAAACGCTGCACAGTTTGATGTGGCAGCATCTGATGGGCACAGTGGCAGCGTTTAAGGGCACAGTGGCAGCGTTTGATGGCACAGTGGCTGCAATTGATGATTTTTTTTCAACATTTTTTGTGCCTCCCCAAAAATTTTGAGCACCAGCTGCCACTGATGGATACGGAGTTGCATGAACGAGTAGTTCAGTCAAAGTGTCACAGCACTGAAAACTGACAAATGACCTGATAATGAAGGGTATGAAACATGTTGCTACTGAGGTGGTTAATCAAGCCATAATTACAAATATAAGTCAGTAAGGCAAACACTATTATGCTGAAGGCTGACACACTGTTTAAAAAGCTATACCGCAATGATTTTACATGCCAAAAGGGAAGATTCAAAATAAAATAAAAGGATCAATTCTTTTACTGCTTCAAAATTCACAAAATCTGCATTTAATTGAAGGGAAAGCGGGCTTGGAAACTTTCTAAAAAGGTTTAATTACCACACTGCAGGTGTTCTATCACAGCGATGGAAAAGTCGTTGCGGGTGCCAAAGTTCATACTAACACCTTGAAGGTAATGTTAAGATGAAATTGTCTTAGATAGGATCATTCTAATTACAAAACTATATGTGAGAAATAATAACAGCGCATAATTTCAAATAATTTTCAGTAATAGCTAGGCAAGGAAATAAGAATAGAAGCATTTAAAATACACTTTTTGATCCATTTTAGTGTCATTAGTGCTTTATTGATAAAGTGACGCAACAGACCCAGTGGGTGCTGCATCCCATAATGGCCAATCACAGAAGAGCTTTCAAAAGATTGGTGTTATTGGACTTCTGCAGTTTGTTCCATTATTGGTTCAATGAGGTTACTGTCGTTTTTGTGAACCTCGGTATTAAAGTAATGTAATGTTTACAATTAGGATTTATATGGCAACAAATTGCGTGTGTAAATTTGCATACATCTAAGAGTTAAAAAGCAAACTTTTTTTTAGAAGTGGAGGGGATTGATGGGTGGGTGGGTGGGGGGGGGGGTTAATGTTATTTTATCTTTCCTGGGGGCTGCCAATAGTGTTAAGTACAGAGGGTCTGGCCAAACTAGCACACATTATTGAGCCATTTGCCAATCAATGAAGTGCAGAGGGTTACCTGTAACCCCCCCCCCAAAAAAACCCTAGTTATTGCCAATGGCCCATCAGAAGTGGGGGATTGATGGGGGGTGAGTCATCTGTGAAGGGGAGCCTCTACTTTTCTGTGCAAATACTTTCCAGCCTCCAATTTTATACAATGCTCTTGTTCCAAGATGTTGATTGTCTAATCTGCTTGCAATGTTTAAGTGCAAAGTGACTAATTTTTTTTCTTGTTTCACTCCACAGTTCCCTTCCACGCCACAGGAATGGCAGACTGTGGCCTCCCACTTTGCCAGCCGTTGGGACTTTCCTAACTGCGGAGGGGCAATTGATGGGAAACACGTCCGCATCGTCCCACCGCCCAACTCGGGGTCTTACTATTATAATTATAAAGGGTTTAATAGTGTAGTGATGTTGGCGGTGGTGTCGGCGACATATGAATTTATGTATGTGGACGTGGGGATGAACGGCCGGATCTCGGATGGTGGTGCCATTACGCACACGGAGTTCTACTGGCGTCTCCAAAGTGGCAGTCTGTGCTTGCCACCTCCAGAGGAGAATGCCGAAGGACTCCCCTTCGTCTTTGTCGCAGATGAAGCGTTTGCGTTGACTCCCCATCTGATGAGGCCGTTCCCGATGAGGACCCTCACCCCGGACCAGAGGGTCTTCAACTACAGGCTGTCCAGAGCCAGAAGAGTGGTGGAGAACACTTTTGGCATCCTGGCCAGCAGCTTCCGCCTGTTCCTGACGGCATTTCACTTGGCGGAATACAAACTGAACCACATAGTTCTTGCCTGTTGCATATTGCACAACTTCCTCAAAAGACATAACAGGAACTATGTGGTGCCCGTTGGCCCAGATGTGGAGGGCCCTCCAAATGCGGACCTCACAGCCCTTCAAGTGGCACGTCCAGGCTTGCCCCCTCTAAATGCCCGCGTGGTCCGCAAGCAATATATGGAGTACTTTGTGGGTAGGGGGGCCATTGCTCTGCCTGACGATGTGTGAGAGGCATTTTTTAATAAATCTGATATTTTAACCAACCTCTGATTTCTTGTCATTTCAGTCTTCTTTTTAGCTTATTTTACTTTGACATTTTTTCCCTTTGCCTTCGACAGTGGGAATGCACTTCTGGGCAAAAGGAGGTAACAGTCTCTTCTTCCCAAAAAGATTATTCTCATGTTGTGTGTTTGCTACCTAATCTTTGGTCTAGAGAAGGTTTGTCCTGCATAACTGACAGCCAAAATACTCCTTTTCATCACCAGGTCTGACATGTGTGTATTCTGAAAAATGCTGTGCTCCGTGTTTTCGTACAAAGCACTGTGGGTGTCATTTACATAAGTCAAATCCGCTATGCTCTACAAGTGCATTGAAAAAGTTCCTGGGAAAGGAAATTGCAGTGCAAAGTGGATTTGCCTTTAGTAAATAACACCCATTGCCCCCCATATCCTTTACATTTTACATACATAATGCATTGTGTTTTTTAAATAAGGAAGCCACACATTTACAAGTGCGTTTACAATCTTCACGCCAAAACTGACAACATCTTGGTTATTTACAACATTGTTTACAAAGATTACGCAATTGGTAAAACCAGGCATGGAGCTAAGCAGAACCTATGAAGTAGGAAAGTTCAACTTTGTAAAGTGAAGACAAGATCAGACATGACTATATGTTCAAAGTGTGTTTGATCTTGCCTTCATCACATGGGGGGGTCACCCCCGAAAAGTGGAAATTTGGAACATGCACACAATTTGGGTCTGAAAATGGTCATTAGATGGTAAAACACATGCTAGAAGCTTCAAAAGTGCCATTTTCCATCATGGGGATGAATGGACGTTTTTTGGGGGTGCAACCCCTTCACCACAACCACTTTCGTAGTTCGTAAAGTGTTTGCACCCCCAAAAAAACGTTGGCATTCATCCACCATGATGGGAGCTAGCACATGTGGACACAATGTGTGCATGTTCCAAATTTCACACAGTTTTTAAGTTGCAAATGTGTTCAGAAGCTGGCACAAATGTGTGTTAATTACTTGGTGCGTTTTCATATTTTTTCCTAAAACATCAATGATGTTCTTCAATTTTTGTTGAACATCATTGATGTTTTGCTTTATGTAATCTAGATCTCTATTGCAGACCATTATCTCTCCGATGAGTACGTGGGCACTCTCTGTGGTAAAGTGCGATTTTTCTTCCACAACATCCACGTCACCTAAAAACCACAAACAAACAAAAATGGGTGTTGGAAATGAGGCAGCCATACATGGATTAGCTTACCAGTAGCTGTGTTCTCCAACACTCACCTGTTGTGGTGACAATTTCTCCAAGTTCGATGATCTCTCCTTCCTCCTCCTCCTCCTCTGCTTCTGCTCTTTCCCCTTTTTGGGAGGTGTTGGTTTGGGGGTTTCCTCAGACGGCCCAAGTTTTCGCTCCCCTATGAGAATGTACAAAAGGAAGATTTAGCAACACAATCTATTGAGGGCAGAAATAGGAAATGACAAACATTGCTTGAAAGTGACGGACACTATTTTTAGTTTGGCCAGTTACAAATGTCAACTAAACATGAATGTAGTCACTTTGTAAAGGTGCCCAAACTCTAGACTAGCTTTTTGGTAGAAGTTTGTGTGATGGAGACCCCCCTCTCTAGTATCCACTGGAGCACATGTGTGGAAAAGCCTAATACTAAAAAGGGGGTTTGGGTTGTCCCAGCCCCACTAGTGCTCTAGAGTCCCATACTATCAAGTCGCTCCTGAATAGGTCCACAGATCTCCTTTACATTGAATCCAAATTGTTTACTCGTGAAGAGTTAAAAAGCAAACTATCAGAGTCTCATTTTCTGAAAGACCAGACGGATGTCACGGAGCCAACCTCGACTCCTCCTTCCACTTTTTTGTTCCAGGTATAGTAGTTTTGTTACCATTTATGGGAATAATGAATGATGTTCACTTAATTCAGGATCCCCCAATTGCTTAGTTCCTAACGTGTTTGACATATCAACTGACAGTAGTGTTGGAGACATTTGGGGCCAGAATCTAAACTGCAGGGCTGAGAATTGTATGGTTTTCTATTTGTAAACATTTTGCAACAGTCACTAGATGAGAATTGTGTGTGTTTGATGAACAAATAACTGAAACTATGTCCCTTTTTCATACACAGGAAGACCTCAGCCAGGAGGTGGCTGTGGAAGGTGGCAGTCAGGAGGAGGCAGGGGTTAGTGGCAGCCACCAGCTGGGTAGTGGCAGCCAAGAGGGGGCTAGGCCGCGGAGCCTGACTGACACCCAAACCCCTCCCCTCCGCCTTCCGTACAAAAGGGCGAGAAGGGGGGATTATGCGGCACAGTCAGCGCTCCGCATGATCAGAGAGGCTTCAGACTCCCTACATGCCACACCCGCCGACGAGGAGAACTTTGGCTCCTCCTCCTCCTCCTTCTGCCACCCCACCAGCACGACAGGCACAGCGTGCAAGGAAGCGTGGAAGGAAGACCTGAGAGTGACGACCTGGAATCAGTCTGGGCTGAGAGAAGATGGAGCCTCTTGTAGTACCACAGCCTGGGGACCTAGATGGCATCTGCTCCAGTTCCGGATACTTTGGACTTCACGACCAGATTGCACAGCCACAGCGTGCAAGGAAGGGTGGAAGGAAGACCCCCCAAGAGTTCGACCTCTTACTAGATATTAATGTAAGACTATGAACTGTTAGTAAGTCTTTCTGCTACACTAGTAATAATGGCTGTAAAATTAATACTTACTGACCTCTAGTGGAGGATTGGGTAACTGATTTTTTTTTTTGTATCTTATACAGAATGAACTACTCAGGGTGCACTAGTGACTTGTCTCCGATGTGGTGCAGGAAAAACCTGCAGATACAAATCTGTTTGCAGATCTGCACAAGAATGTGTAGTATATACCTAGTTTTATTTTAATTGATTTACAAAAAAAGGATGTCTGCAGCAGCAACAGTTTTTTAGCGTACCATAGTGTTTAGAGGGAAACTATGCTAGAGCAAAGCTACCAGTATTTTGCCATAAAGAACACACTTAACATAAACCTAATCCTAAACTAGCAGAGATCTTCAGTAGAAACCCAAAACAATCAGTATATCAAGACAGTGGAAGTTTTATGCAAATCTTGATTTATTCCATAGTTTCCAAGTCCAGCATGGTCCTGTGCCATACCACCTTCTAAGCCTACCTACTGGTACTTTAAAGTGTATCTAAACCCAAAACAATACATATTGCAGCTTACTAGTACTTGGTCTGGTGGCTGCATTAATTTTCTTTTTCCAAACTTCAGCACACTTCCTGGCTACATCACTCCTCCACTGTATCTACGGTGGGGGGATATGGTCACCCTAGGCTGCTCGCCTGAAATGCACTACAAGCATGTTTGTGTCTTCTCATCTCCATTACATGGGAGACAAGGCAATGGATAGTTTACAAAAGATAACTCGGAAAGAAGAAAATCCTAGGTGCTGCATACAGGAAGTGACAAGAATACATAATTTCTGGCAAGATCAACAGGGATTTTCTGTTGACAAAAAGAAAACTAAAGCAGCAAGTACATTTCAGAGCTGTAAGCTTCAATATATTACATTTTTGTTCTTGGGTTTAATTATCCTTTAATATAATGGACAAACGAATGGCTTGGGGATGGAGTGGGGGTCTATCCGTGTTTGACTTTTACAGGAAAAGTTGATATTTGTATATAATTTTATCTGCCCATCTCTCGATATCCATTATTCCTATTTAAAAGTATGTAAATAAGGTAACCCCGGCTTGTGCACGGTTCCATCACATGCTCAATGTCAAGTGAACCTGTTTGCAGACTAGGCACACTAAAATATCTAAATGTATTGAGCAAGCAGTAAATAGACTTTAAAATAAGCTCTTATGCCTTCATAGCAGAAGCATTTAAATCTTAATCCCAGTACACACGTACCAAAATTTGGCTGGTTCAATGGGAACATGTATACTGCTGCATGTTCAACAGAAGCCAGTCTAATGACCGTCTTCTGTCGAACAGTTCTGCTGGAAAACCTGCATTCGATCAGTGTATGCAAGCAATGGCTATGTATTGTGTATTCTGGTGTGTGTGTGTGTGGGGGGGGGGGGGTAGTCCCTTAGTCCCCACTGTCAGAATATAATAGCTCTGAGGGAGAGATCCCTGCATTACACATCATTGTGTTTAGGCAATAAAAAACTCAACATATATACCCAGCTTTAGTTTTTTTTTCTATTATTTTTTATTACAATAGAATGTAAACACATAGCAGGTGCTCTTAAGCTATTAAGGGCCATACACATGGCCAGTACGTATGGCAGCCGGTCCGACTGTTGAAGGGGCATGACTGAAAAAGATCTGCCAATCAGCACCCTATCAGCGCAGGGGGGGCATCCCCCTGTCCGTACACAAGCTCAGCAGGGGAGATCGCTGTACTAACATTGGATAGTTGGTACAGCGGCCCTCCCAAGCGCTTCAGTTTTTTTTTCCTTTCAGCCCGCTGGGTTGAATGAAAAAAAAAAAGTTAGTATGTACCAGGCTTAGAAAGCAAACTTCTGATACAGTCTTTGTTATGATTATTAACTGATCGCTTCGTTCTCCTCCTCCGCTCTGAACAGAGAACCAGGGCTGCCACTCTCCAGCTCTCTGCTCTGCCCCTCCACGGTAGAGGGGACAGAAGGGGCTGACTCAGGCTCTCAGCAGATCACTGAGGCAGGTGCTGGTCCAGGCTGCTGGGTGGATCCCAACCACATGGTCAAGATTTTTACCTACAGGTAAGCCTATCATAAGCCCTACCTGTAGGAACAGTAAATGTACACCGTTTAGGAGATATTTACATTAGTAGCAGCCATTGACGTCACCAGTGTATGTGCACTGATCTCTGAGTGCCATCCATTCAAAGCTCTGTACCATGACTCCCGTGTGCATGTGTTTGCTTTAAAGTTCTCTTACTGCTTTTTAAAAAACCTCAGGTTTGCTTTTAAATTTTCATTGGTATGACTACATAGACTTCTAAAACTTCTAAAGCTTTCGTTACGTTATGTCAGCATTTAGTGTCCATATTCTGTGTACCTAATTGTGCATCTGTACCTTGTGGCATGGGTTCATAGTGATAGTGGAAAAATTTAAATTCTGAGAGACAATGGTCAGCATGACCGGCTGAGAAGGTCTAACAAGGACACATGTAATAAGGGGTTTTGTCCATTTAGGGTGGTCTCCACCTTGTCTCCAGCATCTTGAGCTGGGCTTCCTCTCCCTGGTTGAGGATTAAAATGTGGGGGAGGAGGAATGTAGGATAATGTGACCTTCAGTGAACTGTTATGCCCAAAGCTGGATTTTGTAAAGGAACAGCTGTTAGGTAAAGCAATCAAAAAAGCAAGCGCAGGCTATTCCATTTCATTTTTGGGTGAGCTGGGATGTGTAATATGCCTAATCTTTGTAAGCGCTAGTACACCCTGAGGGGCCTGAAGTATGACTTGGACAGGAGACCACTATGAGCTCCTGGTGGCCCTGTGGATGTAAGATGATAAAGATTTGCTCAACAGGTGGCTCCCTGTTTTACAGATTGGGTGCAACAACTGCCTTTTTAAAAAAAAAAAAAAAAGCTTATGCATGCCAGTACTCACACCCCAATATCGAGGTTTACCCCCAGGTGGTATTACGGGCGAGATCTGTTTATATTTGTTTTATACTTTGTAAGTGATTATATTTTGTGATTTTGTTTGCATATTTGACTAGCACAATTTTTGTAGTGTCACAGGAAGCTTAAAGCTTGACTCTGGTAAAAGTAAAAACCTTCCACTGCAGTGGACCCAAACTGCAAGGGTTAAATGCTCATTTATGTTTAGGAGACCAGAAGAAGCACGTGTATTTACTCAATCCTTTGCTCCCCCATGCAGATGGTGCTCCCTTATGCTCCAGCAGTGGACTGTCCCTCACTGTCATCATATTCAAAGGATGGGCTCTGCACTGGTCTTGATGATGCCAGGGGCATCTGACCGCTGGGGCATAGAGGAGAGGAGGCTGAGGGGACCAGCCTAGGTTATGTAGACGCAGAGGATCAGGTAAGTAAAACTGATCTTCCACGTCCCCAAGACATAAACAAGCATTTATTCCTTGCAGTGCAGACAGCCTCACTGCAAGGGATGGTTTTACTTTTCCTTTTTTTTTTATACAGTAGATGCTGTCTATTGCTTTAAACTTAAATCAAGCCTGTTTATATAGCCACAAATGTTTCCATACACCAATATAGTTTGAGGGACTTTCCTGATGGGTGGAGAGCCATCTTAAACCATTGTGTGTTCATTTGTTTTGTGATTAAAAGGAAGTAAGAAGTAAGAAAACTCTTCAAAATACAAAGAAAACATCACAGTCTACATACATTTTCATGTTAGACAGCATAGTTATATTTGCAACAGTACATACAATTTGATATATTCCCATCTTTAAAAGGTATGAAGAAAAAGTGATTAGAGTTGTGGTCTCTCTGGAATTACATTGAATTTAGGTCATATGAGGTCCAAAGGCCTCAGATCGTGTCAAAACTCTTTGGAGATTCTCTAGTAGTGTAGGTAATTTGGTAAAGGAGAGCACAGAATTTTTACAAATTCAGCTTTAAATTGCAAAATAGTTGCTAAACCTCAAATGGACACATACTTTGGCTATCTCCCTTGCTGCACCTTTTCCTGAGTGATACATTGTGATGCAGTATTCAACAGTCGTGTCAAGAAAAACAATGCTGTGGCTAAGAGCAAGAAATCATAACGTAAGCTTAAGAAGTCTATGTAGTCCTACCAATGAAAATTTAAAACAAACATGAGGTTGGGAAAATATATCTAATCCAGTGCTGCCAAGATATAGCAAGTGCTTGCATATCAGTTCCATTTTCGATTGAGCACCACCTGTCTCAGTGCCCTGGGGTGCTCCAGCATACCAATTCACTATTCTGAGTTGAAAGTCTTTCCTACCCCACTCAAACCTACTAAGCTTTACCTATAGACCAGTTAAGCCAACAGTGCATAACAGGAGGCAGAAGGGGGCAGGATAAGCCTTGGCCCAGGAAGCTAGGTCAGTATTTGCATACCAGAGAGCCTAAGCATTCCATTCACAAGGGGTTTACATTGGAAAAAATGAACCTGGATTTCACTATAAAAATAATAATACATAACGATACCAACAACGACAAGAGTACCAACATTAATCCATATATAAGATTGATTTTTCAATTTCAATTTTAACCTCTTCAAATTATTCAAACAAGGTAGTCCTCATGTATGTTAAGGAAAATCACATTTACACATCTTATGTATATTAAAAAATGTTAGCTTTGCAATAATAAAAAAGTAAAATAAGAAAATGAATACTATGTACCTAACCTACCTGCTCAGTACTTTAGATTTGCTTCAATAATTTCTATATTGCTCCAGTCCACCTCATTGCTTTTTGTCAAGTCTTGGAAACTGAGAACACCTTATAGTTATACTTTTTATATATACAGTATATGGTAGAGAGATATTCTCAAACACACCTACTGCAAGCTCCTTACTGTCGTTCACAAAAAGAGAGTCTAATGCATGAAGCCAGATTACAGTGCATAGCTATAGTAGTTCTCTGACCAGTTCCACTGGTTGCCTGGAATGCCTCTTTAAGTCTAAGCAGTACCATTTTTATAGTGAGGTGTTGCCCTAATCACATTTTATTGCAAAGATCGGTGTACCAAAAATTAAGGTTTGTTTCTTTTAGATGAGCAAGTGCATCCTGACAAAGCAATAAGGAACTAAACATTAATAGTGGCACAGTCTTATTACTGAACAGTATGCTAGAGATCAAGTTCTCTTGTTTTTGACACAGAGGTTACTCTTTGTATTCACTGCTGCTATTGTGAAAACTGATTTGACATTCAGGGTCCAGCATACACAGCGCCAGTCAGGTGAAACAGACAATGCATGAAATATCAAAGCACACGCGTATAATGAAAAATGGACCATGCAGACATTCTTCTATTGCCTTTGGTGTAGAAAGGTCCTGTCCCAAAACGTGTCACAGGTTTAAAGCCGAAAAGGAAATATAGGATTTAAAGGTATTGGTGTGCACAAAACTATAACAGCATGCGACTTTCAATTAATATACAAGTACACAACACCCAACTGTACTGAAGCAGTTCAAAAATATTTAGACTTAAAAATGTACTTATACAGTAGGTAGACCCAATAACTAACATGTCATATGAGTTTTAATATGTTAATTTAATGACAAACTTTATTTGGTTATTTTTAAATCTGCAGCTTTCATTGAAATAATACTTGGTAACATTGTCATGAAGGTCCTTGTTTAGGTACTTTCTGTTATATGGTGAAATGATCTGTCCCTATGACCCTATTGTGCTCCCAAATTGTCATTCTGTCACACCAGTGTCTGATGGAGACATGTGGCTGGCTCAACACACATGGTCCACTGTTGTCACCATCAGGAACCCTCCCATGTAGCCAGCTCTTCCTTAATTATCACATGTATTTAGCATTAGTGAAAAAGTATATGCACTAAAAGTTTGTGGACATCCGACCATTACTATTTTGGCAAAAACATGTTAATACCACTCCAATTATGGTCACATATTTGAAGAAAAGGATATTGTTAAAGCTAATGTATCTAAAGACATTTAAGACAATTGTGTGCTTCCAACCTTGTGACAACAGTTTGGGGAAGGCCATTTTCTGTCCTGGGATAACTGTACTACTCTGCACAATGCCAACTCTATAAAGACATAGTTTACTAAGTTTGATGTGGAGGAACTCCAGTGGCCTGCACTGAGCCCTGATCTCAACCTTACTGAACATCTTTGGGAACACTGATTGTGAGCAAAGTTTTCTAATCCAACATTTGTACCTGACCTCACAAATGCTCTTTGGGTGATATTTTGGAGTGTTTGCCCAACAGACACATTCCACAATCTTGCTGGAATCTTTCTCAGAGGAGTCTTGCTATTATAGCCACAAAGGGGAGACCAACCCTATATTTATACCCATGGATTTGTATAGGTATGTCCAACAAGCTCAAATTTTCTATATTTTGTCATGTTACAACCAAAAACGTAAATGTATTTTATTGGGATTGTATGTGATAGACCAACACAAAGTGGCACAATTGTGAGGTGGAAGGAAAATGATAAATGTTTTTTTTATTTTTTCTGAAAAGTGTGGCATGCATTTGTATTCAGCCCCCTTAACTCTAATACCTCTAAAATCTAGTGGAAACAATTGCCTTCAGATGTCCCCTAATAAGTAAATATCCACAGGTGTGTAATTTAATCCCAGTATAAATACAGCTGTTCTGTGATGCCCTTAGATGTTTTTTAGAGAACATTAGTGAACAAACAGCATAATGAAGGCCAGGGAACATGCCAGACAGGTCATGGATAAAGTTGTGGAAAAGTTCAAAGCAGGGTTAGGTTATAAAAAAATATCCCAAGCTTTCAACATCTCATGGAGCACTGTTCAATCCATCATCCAAAAATGGAAAGAGTATGGCACAACTGCAAACCTACCAAGACATGGCCGTCTACCTAAACTGACAGGCCAGGCAAGGCGAGCATTAATCAGAGAAGCAACCAAGAGGCCCATGGTAACTCTGGAGGAGCTGTAGAGATCCACAGCTCAGGTGGGAGAATCTGTCCACAGGACAACTATTAGTTGCGCACGCCACAAATCTGGCTTTTATGTAAGAGTGGCAAGAAGAAAGCCATTGTTAAAAGAAAGCCATAAGAAGTCCCGTTTGCAGTTTGTGAGAAGCCATGTGGGGGACACAGCAAACAGGGAAGACAGTACTCTGGTCAGATGAGACCAAAATTTAACATTTTGGCCTTAAAGCAAAATGCTATGTGTGGCAGAAAACTAACACTGCACATCACCCTAAACACACCATCCCCGCCGTTAAACATGGTGATGGCAGCATTCTGGAATCATTATCAGCAGGGAACTTGATCAGAGTTGATGGGAAGTTGGATGGAGCCAAATACAGGGAAATCTACAGCAAAAGACTTGAGACTGGGGTGGAGGTTCACCTCCCAGCAGGACAACAACCCTAAACATACAGCCAGAGCTACAATGGAATGGTTTATATCAAAGCATATTCATGTTTTAGAATGGCCCAGTCAAAGTCCAGACCTGAATCCAATAGAGAATCTGTGGCAAGACTTGAAAATTGCAGTTCACAGATGCTCTCCATTCAATCTGATAGAGCTTGAGCTTTTTTGCAAAGAAGAATGGAAAAACATTTCACTCTCTAGATGTGCAAAGCTAGTAGAGACATACCCAAAAAGACTTGAAGCTGTGATTGCAGCGAAAGGTGGTTCTACAAAGTATTGACTGGGGGGGGGGGGCTGAATACAAATGCACGCCACATTTTTCACATGTTTATTTGTAAAAGAAATTGAAAACCATTTATCATTTTGCTTCCACTTCACAATTTTGTGCCACTTTGTGGTGATCTATCACATAAAATCCCTATAAAATTAATTTACTTTTTTAGTTGTAACATGACAAAATTTGGAAATTTTCAAGAGGTATGAATCATTTTTCAAGGCACTGTAGGTGTCATGGCAAGCAACAAAGAAGAAGGAAAGCCCCTCTAAGTGTAGCAGCAACGGGTTTAGTATATACAAAACAAGATTAAGAAGATTAAGGTGATGTGTAAAAAGGCTCACCAGTGGAATAAACCACTCAGTGTGTGTCCTTAGCTTGCAGCAGCAGCAAGGGTCCCCAATCTTCAGAGTGGTCCAGCAGCATATGAGTCCAAACACTAGCAAGATGGCTGCCCAGCCATCTTGGTTTGACGAGGAGCTACTGAGCATACTACTAAAAATATTACTGCCCCTTCCTGTGTGACATCACTTCCTGCTTGCACTCCACTCTGGGCCAGGAAGCTGCTGGGCAGACATCTTGCCAGCCTTTGGATTTCTATGCTGCTGGACAGCTCTGAAGATCAGTGACCCTTGCTGCTGCTGCAGGCTGAGGACGAACACTGAGCAGTTTATTCTGCTGATGAGCCTTTATACACAATACCTTTGTCAGTATTCTTAAATTTGTTTTGTATATAACCCCATGCTGCTACACTTAGGACCGCTTTCCTTATCCTTTGTTGTTTGCTTTTAGAGTTTTCTCAACTCTCTGAAAAGCTGCCCAAGTGCCTAGCTGCTCCACCTTTTAGCTGATGATGGCATATTCCTGTATGGCTGTATGAGTGGCACTTCCCTTCAGTGCGCCCTTCTACATTGACTTTCTAGGTGTCATAATAAGGAGTCCACAAATCCTTTGGCCATAACGTTTATACAGAGTCTTTTTTACCATACCTGTTCCTTTGATGGTGGAAAAAACACACCATAAGAGAAATACATATATCAAAAATATCTTGATCATTGGATGATGTAACATTCTATACCCAAATGAAGTTTAGTAGAAACACATCATGGTCGTGGCACATGGATCAGATTTTGAGTAGATGTCTCTTTGTGTGTTATGCCGCGTACACACGATCGGACATTGATCAGACATTCCGACAACAAAATCCATGGATTTTTTGCGACAGATGTTGGCTCAAACTTGTCTTGCATACACACGGTCACACAAATCTTGTCGGAAATTCCGAACATTAAGAACGCGGTGACTTACAACACTTACGACGAGCCGTAGAAAAATGAAGTTCAATAGCCAGTGCGGCTCTTCTGCTTGCTTCTGAGCATGCGTGGCACTTTGTGCGTCGGAATTGTGTACACACGATCGGAATTTACGCAAACCGGTTTTGTTGTGGGAAAATTTGAGAACCAGATCTCAAATTTTGTGTGATGGAAATTCCGATGGAAACTGTCCGATGGAGCCTACATGGTCGGAATTTCCGACAACAAGCTCCGATCGCACATTTTACATCGGAAAGTCCGACCGTGTGTATATATATTCATATTTCAGTTCAATTTCATAATCATCCTTTACAGTTGTCATGGTCATTTCATATTGTATCCTTGGAGATATGACAAAGAGCAGTTAAAAAAATGTAGATTAAGTTATCACTGCTCTGCTCACAGTAACAAATACGCCAAATGTACATTTATTATGCTTTAGACAGCCATTGTCATGTCACCTCATTAGACTTTTCTTCTCTTTATTTCACAGTTGAAATCACATGCTATAGTGGTACATCTGTAAGCAGTGGGAAGCTGAAGAAAAACATCCTCAATCAGCTATCACCTTTAAATCTTGCTGATGCTAATCCTTGGCAATTAGTCAATTAGTGCATTATAAACTATAGACTTGTCTCCCCACTCCACTGAAGACCAATAAGCAATGCCTAGCAACAGGGATCAATAGAATGTATTAACTCTGGGGAAAACCAGCCCAACGGGAGAGATAACTTACACTGACACCAATGATAGATAGTCCTGCAGGGATAACCAATATTGTTTTTCTTTAGGTCACGGATGGTAAAGCAAATGTATTTTCCTTCTTTTGTGTTTTCATGAGTCAAATGAGTTTTAAAGCAATTTGTAGAGTATCGTGTAATAATAAAGTCATAAATAACATAACCTTTCATTGCTCTACTTTGCTTATTATCTTGGTTTGTCAGGTACAGCCAGTCATAAAGGACAGTATGGTAAAAGTTACGCTGACCTTTCCAATTTTCTCAGTGCCATCGTGCCAGCAGTAAATCAGCCCAGCATCCTAAGCATGCTGTTTAAACACAGCTATCTCTTACTGAGACATCCTCCTCTGTGTGCCATTGTTCACTGGTCATGCTGGTATCGCTAATTCTCGCCATATTATTGCACAGGTGACAGATGCATTCATTGTTACTTTTTATACTGCTCTGGACTTTAACCCTTATGCTCCCAGGTTTATTTATCTGTGTACAGTAAAACGTATATTACGACATTGGAAACGGACTATACAGCCCTGAAATCAAATACCTGAAGGCAGACAACCTACTGAATTAAAGGATTATATTCATTATTCTGAACATCTTAGAATATTTGCACAAATGGTTATGGAAGCTGAATTTTCATTAAACAGCACACTAAAACTATGAACCTAGTGAGTGAGTGGTTTTCTACAATGAAAAAAAAAAATCAGGTAATAAAAATTAAACCAAACTTGATATGTGTGAAGCACGTGTTTTGCAATAAAAAGTTAATCTACTACAATATTACAGTACTGCAATACATTTACACTATATTACCAAAAGTATTGGGACACCTGCCTTTACACACACATGAACTTTAATGGCATGCCAGTCTTAGTTTGTAGGGTTCAATATTGAGTTGGCCCACCCTTTGCAGCTATAAAAGCTTTAACTCTTCTGGGACGGCTGTCCACAAGGTTTGTAGTGTGTCTATGGGAATGTTTGACCATTCTTCCAGAAGCAAATTTGTGAGGTTTGGCACTGATGTTGGAGAGAAGGCCTGGCTTGCAGTCTCCGAACAAATTCATCCCAAAGGTGTTCTATTGGGTTGAGATCAGGACTCTGCATAGGCCAGTCAAGTTCCTCCACCCCAAACTCGCTCATCCATGTCTTTATGTACCTTGCTTTGTGCACTGGTGCACAGTCATGTTAGAACAGGAAGGGGCCATCCCCAAACTGTTCTCACAAAGTTGGGAGCATGAAATTGTCCAAAATGCCTTTGTATGCTGATGCCTCAAAAATTCCCTTCGATGACGATGACTGCTGATGCTTTCTTATTTCCCACCTTATCTCCCCTTCCGTGTTTGGGTTATCCCACTACCCCCCCCCCCCCCCCCCTTGTTTTTGTGTTTTTGAGCTTCATTTTTTTGCATTGTAACTTTTAAACCTTAATAAAAATTGTCAATTATTTAAACAAAATAAAAAATAAATTTCCTTCACTGGAACTAAGGGGCCAAGCCCAACCCCTGAAAAACAACCCTGCATCATAATCCCCCCTCCACCAAATGATTTGGACCAGTGCACAAAGCAAGATCCATAAAGACATGGAGTGGAGTAGCTTGACTGGCCTGCACAGAGTCTTGACTTCAACCTGTTAGAACACCTTTGGGATGAATTAGAGCAGAGACTGGGAGCGAGGCCTTCTCTCCAACATCAGTGTCTGACCTCACAAATGCACTCCTGGAAGAATGGTCAAACATTCCCATAGACACACTTCTAAACCTCGTGGACAGCCTTCCCAAAATAGTTGAAGCTTTTAGAGCTGCAACGGGTGGGACAATGCAATATTGAACGCTACTAACCAAGACTGGGATGCCATTAAACGTCATGTGCATGTAGAGGCAGGTCTACCAATACTTTTGACAATATAGTCTATGTATTATATTATGCTATACATACACTTAGTGCTGATGTCTAATGGGCAATTTGGTGCCAGAGATTGTACTTAGCAACTTGCCTCTAAGTTTATCTATAAGCTAAACTTGTGTTACAGGATAGGGTTGGGGTGCTTTGTTAAAAATCAATCTCCTTTAGTGGTATATAGCTAAAACTAGCGATCTGTAGATAATGCCATATCATATCTTGTTGTCGACATGCAAACCCGATCTCTGAGCAACTGAGTTACAAATCATTGGGGAGCGTGGCATGTGAGCAGACACATCTCACAGAGTCCCCTTTATTGCTCCTGCATTGATCTGTTCCCTGCCTCACAGCTGCGATATTACCACACTCCACCGGTCTACACCCCCTGCTGCCGGTACCGGAGCTGTCCCTGGCCCAATAGAGCATCATGATGACCCGCAAGAGCAAGGAGGATGCCTCGTAGAACTAAAAGTTTAGCTGGTTAGCAATTCCAGAGAAGATAACTATACATTTATTTGTGAGAAATCTGATAAAAAGGGGGAAGGAGGAAGGCACTGTGAATAAGTCACCTGTTTGACATCAGCCCTAAGGTAGTCCTGCATTATAGGCATATAAGGCCAAATTGTTTACATGAGGACCACTGCTGCCGGGTACAAGTCATGTTAAGAGACCAGTCAAAAAACAGTTTCTTGAGATTCAGTGTTAACCCTCAAATGCTACATTTTCATTTAGAAAAACACATCTTCCTTTGAAAATGTATGTTTGCTAAGTGCTAATATTAGCCACTACGGTCGGTATAATTAGTTATTTCATTTAGTAGACTTACATATTCCATGTTGCTGTATAGCAGAACATGTTGAGTGCTAGAGGTCTTCTAAGACCACTTTAATATTTTGAGGCCTATTCAGTATGATTCAAGTGGTTCTAAAGCCAAAAAGGATGTTTACCCTAATGCATTACCTGCGTTAAGGTAGAAAAGGTTTTAAACTTTCTGTCCTCCCCTACCTCCTTAAATACTTACTTGAGTCCTCAATCGATCCAGCACTGTGTAAAAGTACATCTCTTCTCTCCCCTCTCTTCCTCTTTGAACAGAGTCCCAGGCAGCAGCAGGAGCCATTGGCTCCTGCTGCTGTCAATCAAATGATGTGAGGAGGAATTGTGGGGTGGACCATTTATGGATGTGTGGCTCTATAGACATGGGAGCTAGCATGCACTGTGTGCCCCTATACCAAGGGGCTTGCTATGGAGGAAAACGGAGAAGAGGGGGAGCCAGGAGAGCCAACGAGGGAACCCCAGAAGAGGAGGTTCAGGCCCACTCTGTGCAAAACCGTATAGATACAGGTGGGCCTTAGCCGCATATTTGCGTACCAATTAGCACACACAGCTGTGCCCTGCACAGTTACTGGAGGCTAACAGAAAGTTCCAGATCGCTTCTTGCGATCAGGAGCTTTCCAATCATGTGAGCGCCATGACAGCCAATCATGTCAGTCACATTATAATAAACCCTGACCCCCGGCATTTGAAACCTCTTAAAGGGCCGGGCAGCACTGGCACAAAGGGTATAATTTAAAAAAAAAAGGCCTTTGGTAACACTTTAAAACGGCCACTGCACTATTTTTAAGACAAACTCCTTCCTAAAATTATAGTCTACGTTTAATAAAAAATAAAAAATAAAACCAGCAGTGGACAGTACTATCTGTCAATTTGATGTGCCTCTTCTGCTGAGGACTCCGGCATTAGTTGAAATATTTTCTTCTTTAACCCCTCCCTCTATCTCTGCTGCCAAAATCTTCTGCTGGTCTTCTGGACCGGGGTTAATAGGGTGGAGGGACCTGTCATATGCCCCACCAAGAGTGCCAACTATTTCCATCCACCTCCATTCATAGAAGCTGTACTACAGTTTCTATAAATAAAAAACTAAGAATGGAGAAGGCAGGCCTTTCATTCATTGGCCCATCCTCCATTCATAAAAGCTATAGTGAAGCTTCTATGAATGGAAGAGGGTGGCAGAAAGGGTGAGCATTTTTGTCATTCTTGGTGGGTGCATATGACAGCTTCCTTGGCTTTATTAACCTCTGGGGGGGGGGGGGGCAGGGGGATTGGAGGAGGAAGATTTCAACTAAACCAGGAGCCAGCAGCACAAGGGACACATCGGACTAATAGTAAGCAATGCCCCTTGTCCCAATGTCCCTCGCAATGTCCTAGAATCCAAAGGCAGGCCATAAACAGTTTGAATTTCAGATGATTCAGCAGGAACCATACATTGGCAGGCTGAATGTACCCAAGTTTATTGATCTATCAACTTGGGTACAACCAGCCTGCTAGATTTTACATGCAATTACTGCTATTATACCCGCTAGCAATAATCACTGTGCTCTCCCAGCGGGAGAACACAATGGTTTCACGGGGGGGATTCCCCTGTCAACACTGTCGGGAATTGAGAGAATTTATTTCCTACAACCCGTTTTTGCAGGAAAGAAATTTGCTCCATCTATGGCCAGCTTTATTCTGAACAATTTGTGGCAAGTACACAAGCATTTCCGAGTTTCATGGGTGCTTTTTTTTTTTTCAAATACTGCTACACCATTTAGCCAAAAGTTAGTTAGAATTTAGTGAAAAGAGATCCAAACCCGCGGTTACGCTAACATGAATAGAGTTAATGAGACATACTTTTCAGAATCTTAGTTTAAACTGCTTTCTATTTTATTTTGACATTTAGTGGTGAGAAATTATGTAAGTTTGAAAGTATGTTCAAACGTTCCACCTGTCTGCACGGCTGATAAGGTGAGAGAGAAGTGAGTAGATAATTAGATCCAATCAAGAGAAATGCTTAGTAAGAATTAAAACTCATTAACCTCATGTTCTATTTCCATAAAACGTCAATGATCACAAGCCATTCGATGGGGAAATGTAAGGTCCGAGTACAGATGCCTGGTAAACAAACTGAGTTTTCATGTCAATAAACTATATTCTGGTTTAATAACACCAGTTCCACAAAATTCAAACTTTACTGTATGAACTATTAAGTATAATTTAATGTATTGTTCTTGGTCTCCCTGCCACACTCCCCCAAAACAATGAAAATGTGAAACACCTCAGATGAACTAAACCTGCAATAAGTCGATGGGAGTAGGGCAACTTGTAGCACCTCAAAGACTCTTAACCAGGTTTCTGGAGGAACATGATCAGGATAAAGAGAGAAATCAAACCACTAGTCAGCCCAGGACTGATATTTCTTTTATAGATAGTGTATGGGGTTAGTTCAGTCAACTGCTCAGTTCTACCTAAATCTTAGATCAATTCTCAACCATGGTTCCTTTATAGGTTGTTAAGGTCTGGGGTGTTTTTGGGCCCACATAATTAGGAAAAGACTGAATTTACTAATTTAAGGAAGGGAGGGAGGATATGGATAGGAAAAGATATGAGTAACCAAACAAATGGAAGGATTATCATTTTAAGAATATTGCAGTGGCCAAACCAGAAAAAGGGGCCAGTGTTGCATTCTTGCAGGAGTTGACCAGTCTTGTGAAGGAGGGGAGGGAAATGTTTCCAAGTCTGCTGGGATGTGAGTGGCAAGATACTTCAGGGCTCTGGAGGCCCAGTGGAATTTGAAATTAGATTTGAGGGTGAGGGTTTGAGCTAGAGCTACGCTAACTCTACTTGTTTTATCCTAATCTGCATTCTGTAATATCCAAAGCAAATCCACTTTGCACTACAGGTGCACTGCAAGTGTTCTTGAAAGTGCACTGAAAGTGCACTTGGAAGTGCAGTCGCTTTAGATCTGAAGGGGACATGCAAGGAAAATAACAAGCAGCATTTTAGCTTGCACATAAATGGATGATAAAATCAGCAGAGCTTCCCCTCATTTCAGATCTTCCCCTCAGATCTACAGTGACTGCACTTCCAAGTGCACTTTTAGAGCACTTTCAAGTGCACTTGTAGTGCAAAGTGGATTTGCCTTTAGTAAATAAACCCCAATGTGTCTGTCAAGTACTGAGAACATACTCTGTTCTCAACATTACCTCTTTGAATGCTAAAGGAGTGAAGCCTACAAAGATGTATTGTGGAGGCTGTTTTTTTAGTACTTTTCCAACACAAACGGACAATAGAGATTATCAATTTATACACCGGTGGAGAAGTACTGGATCAGACAGCAGGGTACAAAATAGTATGTTTACTGTAGAATCAGGAAAATTACCCTTTTCTCACCGATAACATTCAAACTTCTAAGGCCCCTTTCACACTGTCGGACCTTTCAGATCCGCCTGTCAGTTTTGACGGTGGACCTGAACGGGCGCTCCATGCTAGTCTATGGAGCGACGGATGTCAGCGGAGACATGTCCGCTGACATCCGACCCGGTCCAATCTGCCAAAAGCAGACGGATGGCGGACTCCGTGGAAGCGGAGTCTGCCTCGTGTGAAAGGGGCCTAAAGCAAGATGGAAGATGTAAAAAAGCATTCTGTGTGTAAGAGACAGCAAGCAGCATACAGTGGATCTTGCAGATGTATTATGGGAATTCCTGGCAAACTGTAGACTGTGCATTTCAAAGGTAATGATCAATTTTGAAGAACGTGTACCATGAAAATTTTAGTGCAGCTTTAGACTTTTTTGTTAAATTAACTGCCCTGGCATTTGACCTTACTCCATTCACCCATTCACACCATTCACCCACAGACAGATCCGGGGCTGGCACCCATTTGGAGCTGAATGACGCCCAGCATCTTTTACCTCACTTCCTGTGTGCTCAGAGTGTCAAGAACACGCCACCTGGGGGGAGGGGGGGCGGTACATCAAAAAGCTGCCCATTGCTTACAGAAAAATGCAGAATGGACTGAACAAAACAAGGCGATGGTTTTCTGGAAGTTGGACTTTAAACAAAAAAAAACAACAAAACAGCCTTTTCTGTGATGGTAGTACCAGCCCAGATATCTAAGAGATAACTTAAAAAGTCTTCAACACCATAGCTTTGTGTACTGTATGTGGGAAATTCGGATGCTACTATTTTGGATTTATACCACATCCTTGAAAAAAGCTAAGCATATATATTAAAGGTGGGTGTAGCTGCTTTTTTTATAGACTAGGCACAGAAATTGCAGATATCTGACATCTAAACATCCCTATACTTAACAGAAATGTCAAGAGGATGATTCAGTAGAGGAGGCTGACCAAAGACAAAGGACACAGTGTCACTGCCACAATAATTTAAGTACATTAGATCTGCATCAGAGGCTAAATCTATATATACTCCTCTATGAAGGGTGTACTGCTCAATCCTACAGTTGGAAAAAGAATCAAATTTAATATTCTGTTAACCCTTAAAGAACCCACTTGGTCCTGTATTTTAGGATCAATAATTGCACTGTGAAATGTGTAATTTAATTACCTAATGTGCACCACCTGCACCTGTCCTTCCGAAAATGCTGGCTGTCATGCAATATACATAATTAGTCAGGTTGAAAAAAAAATGTAATAAATAAAAACCTGAAAAATACATAACCTTATACCCACAGTTGATTCAGAGGAAACATTTAGGAATGCATCCAGATCTTTTTAAAACAATCTACTGAGCTGGCCAGAACTAACTATGTTGACGCCTTTTTGCATTTTTCTCCATTGTTCTCTGAAAGTGAATAACTCTACACCTCTACATAGTTTACTATAGGGACCACCTATGTACAGCATTATTACATATTGATAATATCCCCTCCTAAATTGCCTCTTTTCAAGGAAGAACACATTCAGTTCAGCTAATCTTTCCTAATAGCTGACCTCCTTTATGCCTCTTATCAATTTGGATGTCCTTCCCTGGACTTTCTCCAGTTCTCCAATATCCTTTTTTTGACACTCTGGTTTAAATTCTTTTGTGCACTAGCTTTTTCACTTTTCAGGCTTTCACTTTTTGCTGTCACTGCATTCACAGTGATGTAGAGGTCAGAAGGACGAAACAGTGAGAGCTACAGAGGAGCAAGGAGATTTCAAGTGATCAAAACTACATAATACAGCATAGGGGGTGTTTTGAAAAGTTTTTAGTCTCTTCTCTACAAGTATGTGATTGTTTGAGAGTATTTAATTATTTGACAGGGCCACTCTAACAATGTGGATTGCTTGAAATGGGTCAAGTTGCTAATAAAACAAGAAACTGAACTTCACACTTTAGGGACCAATGAATGTGATTTTCCTGTAAGAGGATTATTACAAGCCTGCAAATTAAGTTTATTTATTGTTCCTAAAAGTTAATGTCTTTACAGTTTTTTTTTTGGGCACATAGACGGCATTGCTGTGTGCTGGTGTGCTCCTGAAAATGGTGCATTGGGCAGTCTATTCAAATGAATGGCTGCCCTAAAACAACACATTAACAAGCATATGAATGGGTCCTGAAATGAAAAATATAATATATTTTAGTGAGCACAAATTTGACTATGCAATCATTTTTATCTTAAAGTCCAACTCCAAATCATTTTATTTTGTCTTGCCTAGACCAGGGGTTTTCTATACTCTTCAATACAAGGGCCACATCATTGATTCTACAAATATTCGTGAGCCGAAAAAAATCCTGACTGCCTCCTGAACACCTGGCAGCAACTGCTTACCCTCACTCTGAAAAGTGAACCACCGCAGAACACTTTTCAGAGCTTTGGCTAGTGTGAACATAGCTTAATAACAGTTATTGTAATGCCACCCAAATTCCTGTCCTTTTAAGTAAGCTGAGACCTATGCTGCACAAGTGTCAGGTTGCTGTCACCCTGTTAAAAAAGACAGAATAATAGGTGGTATTACAATGACTGTTATTTAAGGGGGGCATAGGCACTTCTAACATCTCCCTGCTCTTCTTTAATTTCTACTAGGGAAAACACTTTTTTGCTCTTTCCCCCTCACCTTAATCACTGCAGGAAGAGCTGGGACAAGGTCATCTGGTGCCCAAGCGAAAATGGCAAACTGTGCCCCCTCATTCCAGGTTCCAGCTACATAAAGTATACAGCACTGTATTCCAGCTCGCATCAATAACCTCTACTTTCTCAAACTTACCCCCACACTTTCTCCTTGCCAGTGGGCAGGCCAAATCAGGCTGCCGATGCAATGCATCAGAGTTCTCTCCCATCACAGTGCCCTATGAGCAGGGCCACAATTAGATATCATGGGGCCCTGTACAAACTACCTGACAGGGCCCATCTTGGGTACCCAGAGGAGAATTATGAGGCATGTGGGAGTGGCAAAATTGCATTAAAAGTTATAGGGGCTTAAAACTTAAGCCTACGTATAGAGTACAGGGATTAGAAGTATGTAATGTACAGAGTGAAGGTGTCAAGCCTTAGTAATGTACAGACTGCTGGGCTCATCATGAGTGGGTAATGCACAGAGTGTAGAGGTCAGAAATATGTAATAAACAGAGCACAGGGGTTGGGACAATATAAAGCCCAAATGAATGGTCATCTACTCGTTTTTAAAAGGTCAGCGCTTGTAGACAGATAATTTTGTCCCCTTTAAGGGCTCTTTCACACGGACTATCAGGGGCAGTAAAAACAGGTGACTGAGCCCCACAGTTTTACTGCCTCCTAGCCAACCACCTAAAGTCTAAAATACAGCTGCTCACATGCAGTGGTTGCGATGCTTTGCATCACAGGCATGACATTTTTTAACGTGACATATCAAGTTGGTCAAACAAAGCCAAGTCAATGTGGCCATGCCACAACTGCAAGCCAAACACTTGGCTCACAGTTCTGGCACATTAGCACCATTATAATCTGCAATTTGGAAGAAAAAAAACAGGCATCAGTGTTCCTTTTCCATCAGAGTATCCCCTTACATTAGGGTCCCAATCAGTTACCACCTACATCAGAATCCCCCCACCACATTAGAGTCCCCTCTTAGATCAGGAGCGGAGACCACGGGCAGCCTCTGCTGACGTTAAAGTGTTACTAAACCCACAACAGTAAAATCAGTCTGTATATGCAGCATAGCATGCTTGTTATACTCACTGTGGAACTTAAGGGGTTAATCCTCTGCATTGTGTAAAATTGCTGTTTTCTCCTGTATGCACAGATCCTTCCCTCCCTGCACTGTCTATCTGGGGAAGGCCAGCTAACACAGGCAGGGTAGCCAACCTGCACATGCTCAGTCAGTTGTGTTTTTTAGGCTGGAGAGAACATGTACTTGTTCTCAGAGCTAGCCAGGTCACATGATATTGGCAATATTTTAATGTAAAAAGAAGATTTATAAGCTGTGGGCACTGTGTTTGGGCGGCAGATGAACTTTTTTTCATATTACTGGGTTTAATAACACTTTATTCTTCAATCTGTGCACATTAAGGATACACCACTGACCTGAGCTGCAGGCTGGATAAAATCTTGAAGTGGGCCGGATGTGTCATGTGGGCCATAGTTTGGAGATCCCTGGGACAGGCGGGGAAGAGTTAGAGCCTAAGTTAGGTTTTAATTGTCATCTGTGCTCTCACAGAGGTGATTTCCTCATCATTTTCTTTCAAGGTAGTCATGTAAAATCCTTTCATTAGAGACACAGAAAAAGGAAAAAAAAACATCTAGCACCCTTGTCTCAAACAGGGGCTACTCATAAATTTTGCTGTGCTGGATGGTAAATAACCTAGCTGATTTATAGTCTTTGTGATCATTTGGGTTTGGTCCTAAGCCTGGTTTAACTATGGTTCCTCCCTTCTGTCAATAGGTGGCACTGTTGCCTTTGGTATTAGTGTAAGGAGCTGCATTGAGTTATGAACATGCACACCTTTTTCTGCCAATCAGTGGGAGTTTCAGGCCACTGATCATGCTGGGAAAGAGTATACATTTGGAGGAAGTAAGCTGATTGGGGTCCTCCCACCCAAACCTCTGTCTGATGTGGGTGTGTGAGAAACAGCTGTGTTGGGTTAGGCGTGGGGTGTAAGACCTGGCCATGTGAAGAGGCTAGGAAAGCATCAAGATGGACCCATCCAAGGAAACCCTGCATGGTGTTGTGGGCCCATGTTCTATATTACTGTCTACCTGGCTGTTTTGTTTTTTGGAGTCTGCTGATCTGTCTGCCTATGGTCCTAGGGTGTCCTGCAGTGGCAAACTAACGCCATCCACCCCCCAATGGACGGAAAGGTGGCGAATGCCGCAAGCAACCCCCCTCCCCGGCGGGAGACGAACAGCATAAGGGAAGGCGGCATCGCCGCAAGCACACCAATGACCCCCCCCCAAGCGCTAGACAGACGAGAAGGCAGAGGCGGAGACAAACATAGGAGGCAGGGGGAATTAAGAGCCGGGCCATTCTCCTCTCTGTTCTCCTCGGGGCTTTACAGGAAGTGTGTCCTGAGACATGATTGGGAGTCCTAAAACTCCTTGAATTACTTTTTCCTTTAATTCTGAAGCTCTGGATCACTTACAAATGAACAGAAGTGGACCTGAAAGCATTCATCCACAGCACATGTATACTGCCATGTTAAATAAACAAGCAAGCGTGAACTGACATTTAGATACACTGTTCAAGGACAGAGGGATTTTGTTAGAAGTGGATGCTGCTACTATTTCTTCAAATATGTCAGTGTTTTAACATTAGCATTAGTAGACATAATATAATGCTTGACATATGGTAATTAAAGACATAGGTATAATCAACTGCTTAACCATTAGCACACCCGAAAGTAAAAAAAAAAATGTAATAACATAACTGACATAACAATACTGAAGCAATGCATGTTAATGAAAATAAATTGCAGCATTCCATTATACATAGAGCATAAGATATTAAAAAAAACAAAAAAAAAACAGAACACAATGCGTTCAGCCTCAAGGCTGGTACATCATAGCGTAAAATGAAAGCTACATAAGGAGTTATTTAATTTGTGGCTGCTGAATGGTATACGGTTGAAGGACCTAGTCAGCTCATACTTTATTGTAGGCAGCCTTAAAGGTTCGGCTTTAGCATGGATTTATGTGCCACTTAGGGGTCCATCACTCTATCCTAAATTCATAATAAAATGTGCTTCACAAATTGCTGACTGCCTATTAACCAAATGCATGTCACTTTCTTGCTTAATTTTTCTAACGGTGTGCTCTATTTGTATATTATAAATGTGGCTTTTTTTTAAGGTTAAATATTTTGTCCAAACTTATTTTTTTAGGTTAATCAATTGAGTCCCAGCATCTTTAACCTATATAAACCCCTCTAAGTACCAGGGCTTTTTTCAGGTTTTGGACATCTGATCATTTGTCTTACAATTTCTGCTTTGTTTTGCAGTCAACCAAGCCAATCTTGAAACTTCTTTTTGGGGACAAAAAAGTACTTTCTTTTGATACCATACATTAAATGATATAGAAATGAGAAAACAAAATTGTGAAAAAAAAACAATTTTCTGTTGATTTCGACCACATTAAAAAAATGTAAAGATGAGGTACAGTGTATTCTTTATTAAAAAAAAAGGTATTTGCCTTGAATTAAACAGTTGGTCACATCCAATGGTTCCAACGCTTACCTCTGCCCAAACCTATGGGAGACGCCAATCCCTGCCAATAAATAGCTGCTACCCCAGTGCCATTTTAAAAAGTGTTTTATATCTGATTTTTGAGAATAATAACAAAATCTTTGTTTTAAATAAAAATGGAATACAGAAACAGCTTTGACCAAGGATTCCCAGAGTACAGTGGGTTAGCTAAAGCTAAATCTCTACATAGATGACAGCATATGTCAGCTCCCACCACTTGGTGCTAGCCTCTCATTTGAAACACAATACTCAGCCTCTCCCTCCCTGGTTCATATTGAGCATGAGAATGATTTCTCTTGTTTTTCTGTAATGGTAAATGCTCCTTGATACAAACCTGCCTTCCCCCTGCCTTTCCCCTCCTTTTTTTTCCTCTGTTCTCTTGTCTATGGAACCCCTTTTCCTCCAGAAAATTTGATACTGCATTATATACTTATTCGACATTTGTATTGTACTTTCTATTATTCTGTTAATACATAGCTGTTTTCATATCTGTAACATTATTGGATGAATAACCTATGGTAATGACCAATAATTGGCATTATCTCCTCAAAACACTGAGCAACTTTCATTCATTTTTTCATTTTCTATATATCTGCAGCAGATTGGTGTTTGACAGGCATTTGATTAAGGTTTTGTTCTTGGAGTAAGGAACAGGTTGGGTTAAAGGCCATGTCTGTGCCTTGACAATGACACAAAGGGATTTGCCAGAAAACCTTGCTGAAATCCATGCGTCAAGTCCTTGTGACATTCAATAAGTTACTTTGTCCCTTTGCCTCACTAATATCTACATTTTAAGCTTGGCTGGGCAGAAAAAACTGTCTAAACTATCTTGAGATCTAAAAATTATATTTTTTGTACAGAAAATACTGTAATATAGCAACCTAAGCCCACGTTTTCATTTTACATTTCTTTGAAGCTGGTAATGTATTTTACATTTTGTATAATGAAATGGAAAATGAATGTCCCATAGATTAGAGATAAAATAATTCAGTGGATGTAATTTCACATTGTTTTGGATGGAGGACTGGATGCAATGGTATGCCTGCAGTTGAACAATATCCCTGCAGCAGGAGCTGCTATGGGGGAGAAGCCATGGCCCAAACATTACAGTGAAGATTATGACCACTGACACATGTACTAAGCTGACAGTTAGCCCAGTCAGAGGACAGAACAGTCTACTAAGTCCTTATATGCAGCCACATTGTGAACAAGGCTATCAGTAATCTGAGTTACCATGGATTACTGTACTTCCTACATTTCCACTGCTTTTTGCATAAAAGTTTTAATGACCAGGAAGAAGAGCCGGAAATCTTCCCCAATGAAGGCAAAGATGGCAGTTTTTTGGGGTTAAACTCGATGGACTTGTGTCTTTTTTCAACTTAACTACTGTATGTCAAAACTTTACCTTTTCCCAAGCATAAAGCTTTGACTGGAAGTCCACTGGAGACTAAAGCTGGCCATACACTATACAAAAAATCGGCCGAAAAATCGGTCAAAAAACGTTCTTTCGATTTTTCGGCCAGTTAATGGACACAAAATCGATAATCGTTTGGACGTTTTTGAGCCGAAAAAACGAAGGACAAGTTTGGAATTTTTCTGCCGACCGAACGATAAATTGAAAGGTTAATGTGTTTCCCGTCCGACCTGTCTGCACTAGGTATATGTAAAAAAACGAACATAATTTTTTTTTTTTATGTTCACTGAACAATTTATATGATGGCACCATCGTTTGCGAACGTTCGTTTTTCGAAAATGGGTTCGGCCGATTTTTTGTATAGTGTATGGCCAGCTTTACTTGAGTGTACAAAAAATCAGGATTGATATTTTTTATATTCTGACTACTTTAAAATGCTGAAATTAGATTGACTTATAAAACATCTGGACGGCCTCTTTTTGAAAAAAAATCTATGAGTGAGGGTGGATTACAGTATTATATGACCTTGCTCTCTCATTAGCCTAGTACAGCAATGGTAGACTACTTTCTGGTACTTGGCTGTTTAAAGGGGATCTTTGCCACCTCCAAAATGTTATCCCTCCGCTTTTTTCCTTTTTTTAAGAAATTTGTCCAGCCCCTTCCCCCTTGCATGTCATTCAGACTACGCTTTAATATTCACTTGACCCAGTAAAAAAAGTACTGAATATAAAAAAATATTCAATTGACCCAAGAAATATGATAGAATGATATAAATAAAAATGACATTAGTGAGATTAGATAAATTACAACTGTCACAGGTATGCTTTAGGGCAGCCCTTCTAAACCAGAGTTCCTTGGAACCCTAGGAATTCCTTCCAATGTTGCTAGGGGTTCCTTAACGAGTGAGCAATGGTGAATTAATCTCCTACCTACACTGACTACTAACACAAGGGGGGATTTCTACACTGATCATTAATGTTGGAGAACATCACACTTTTTGCCATTTGTGTTTCTTTTCTAGTATTATCAGGAAAAGTAGCTACAGTGGGTCACAATTGTGACCTGGCCCCATGCTTCAGAGAGCCTGTGTAGCCCCTCTGTACATCTGGATAGGAGGGGCGGTGTTGATCCCCTCCATTTTACCCCTGACACTTCTCCTCCTCACCCTCCCATAGAGAGGTCATGCTCCTAGCCCACCTTGCGCCCAACACCGTGCACTGCACTCGCTGTCTGAGTTGGTAAGTGTGTTTGGTTAACCATCTATACACACTACATGTTCATTCACCTTGATACTCTCTTAATATTAAGAGTATGGTAAGAGTATGGTTCATTATATTTCCCTATACATTCCATAGGAACCTTGGCCACATCAGCTCCTGATGAGTGGACACATCCACGAAATGCGTCAAGCTCTGTTTTGATGCCCCAGCTACATCTTACATGGAACCATATTTATCCAACTACTCTCTTATATACTCAATTATGCTACTTTTATACTATTTAGTGGATGCATACTTACTGTGTGGGTGCACTTGTCGGTATCGGGCATGTTGCCGTTGGCATTTGTATGCTATACTATTCAATCCACTTATCATCAGAATCATATGCTGCTATATGTGTACTATATGTGTTGATGCCATGTGCACGTTTTTTATATGTATATGAAATGAATACTTTTTACTGTCTGTATATCTATGTTAATAATTAAACATTCCATGGTGAAATTTAAACGTGGTGAAATTTACCTCCACTATCCAATTGCTTCATCCAAAGTCCCAATGTCCCTTTTGTATCCTCCCATAGGCATTCAGTGGCTGCAGGAGGAAATAGGAGGGGATTGGTTTATCTATATGCCACCCCTCCTATCCAAGTCCTGCTTCCCCCCTGTGTGCTCCCCCCTCCCATTCCTGGCTGCTGCTGGGGATGGGTTAGGATAAAGAGCGGGGAAGGGGGCCCAAAATATGTATTTTTCCAGGCTTTTTATTTTCTGAATGGACAGTGATTGGTACTGATCACTGACTCTGTCCATTCATAACTGAAGCATAGAAAACTATGTTTAATATACTTCAGGTTGTTAATGAACAAGAATCTCTGTACAGAGCTTGTCCTGTCCATTCATACTGTGCAGCCGAGGCTGCAGAGATGGAGATTGAGAGCTGTGTCCTCAATATACTGTTTCAAAGGTAAAACATCAGAGATCTGTTTAGACCCCTGATATTTCAGCAAAGCCACCAGTGGGGCTCCTAAAAAATAGTGAAAAAACAAATAAATAAAATTGTAAAAAAAACAAAAAATAGTAAAAAATTATTTAAAAATTAAATAACGAAAAAAAAATAAAAAATACTGACACTAGTGGCAGAACTACCGGGATCTCAAAGGTCGCACTTGCAACTGAGCCCTAGCGTTCCACCACGGGGCTCAGAGGGAAGGGCCCCAGCTGGGGGTCAGGGTGGCCCTTTATGTTTTTTTTGCACCAGAGCCCTGAAGGTTCTAGTTACACCTATGGGTATTATTATTATTCATGCAATTTTACAACTATTACTAAGGATGTTGTAGCGAGCAGGAGGGTGCAAAAAATCTGCCATGGGTGCCAAATGTGCTAAGTATGCCATATCATTTGATCCTATATTTTAAAGCTTTCTACAATTTAGTGATCATACTAATGTACAGCAAACTTTAGGTAAAATTTATTTTAACAGGGGTTCCCCATTACCAGAATTTTTTTTTAAGGTTTGCTCTGGGGTACCAAAATTGAGAAAACTGTAAATTATTACTGTCAATTCTGCCAAATGGATTGGATTATCAATATCTGCAGTATAAACTCCTAGTGATGTAAAGGCAGCTTGCTGGTAGAGTAGACACAGACCCAAACTTATATAATGTAACAGTCTACAGGTAGGAGAGAATGAAATACAATTGTCTATCAGTAGATATTATACCCGCATGAGAAAAAACGAATAATGTTATCTATTTTGCACAAGGAAAACAGTCACTTCTGCCAATGCTTGAATGAGTTAATAGAGATTTGCTGCACAACAGATTATTAGACTTATTTTCAGTTTCTAAGTACAGATGAACACAAAGTAGGACATAGAGAATCATTGAGCATTCACCAAGTACCTGCTCTAAGGAATACTCCGGTCTATTCATTATTGTGTGCGCATTATGTTCTGCAGCAGGTGTACAGCCATATCATTGATTTTGATGCAGACAACTGAAGGACAAGTGAATGTTACAGTAATTTTTATGCAGAGAGCATGCAGGGGTCACCTGAAGGTCAGCGAACAGCCGCAAAGCTAATGCCCTTGGCAGGACCATACATTATGTGGCTTCAAGCAAAGGCAAGATATGCAGGACATGGATCAAAATCTTTTTTATCACTTTACTACGAATCCTGCAATGCAGAGACCTGATATAGGTGTCCTGTGCATGCCTATTAAATATAAAACATGAATTTAAACATATTTTGCTCTATAAACCTAAGTGATGTCATTAAGACAAGTATTGATGCTACGGGTTAAAGGGTAAATCCAGGCAGTTCTATTATTATGATTTTGGGATGTCCTAGTAGGCTTGATCACTTCTACTTTTCTAACCTTTTCTAAACAGTAAATACAATAGAGTGACTGACTCAAAAATTCAACCAAATGTAAAGCCAACACTTTTACCACTGCAGGTGCAGAGTCAAGAATCCGTAGACTGGTGAGGTCATCTCTCTGACTTTGACTTCTGTTAGCATGTTCCTTGTAGCTAATGTGGATGCAGGATATCTGAAAGATCCCAAGTGCTGTTCAACCCTTCATAATCTGAGTCCAGCTTTACAAGAGATTAAAAGAGGCTGAAATCAAGGAAAAATCTGGTATGTATGCTAATTGCATTAGGCATCTACTAAGATGGCCACCTCTACACAGTGATACGGTGCAGGACAAGACATGGTAAGTCAATAATGGTGGAAAGATTCAGCAGCAGGGAGCCCATAGGAAATACAGAGGACTTGTCCTTTGCCCAAACCCATTTGTTGCTGCAGCGCAATGAAAAACATACAGTATCTCACAAAAATGAGTACACCCCTCACATTTTTGTAAATATTTTATTATATCTTTTCATGTGACAACACTGAAGAAATAACACTTTGCTACAATGTAAAGTAGTGAGTGTACAGCTTATATAACAGTGTAAATTTGCTGTCCCCTCAAAATAACTCAACACACAGCCATTAATGTCTAAACTGCTGGCAACAAAAGTGAGTAAACCCCTAAGTGAAAATGTCCAAATTGGGCCCGAATTGTCAATATTTTTGTGGCCACCATTATTTTCCAGCACTGCCTTAACCCTCTTGGGCATGAAGTTCACCAGAGCTTCATAGGTTGCCACTGGAGTCCTCTTCCACTCCTCCATGACGACATCACAGAGCTGGTGGATGTTAGAGACCTTGCCCTCCTCCACCTTCTGTTTGAAGATGCCCCACAGATGCTCAATAGGGTTTAGGTCTGGAGACATGCTTGGCCAGTCCTTCACCTTTACCCTCAGCTTCTTTAGCATGGCAGTGGTCATCTTGGAGATGTGTTTGGGGTCATTATGTTGGAATACTGCCCTGCGGCCCAGTCTCTGAAGGGAGGGGATCATGCTCTGCTTCAGTATGTCACAGTACATGTTGGCATTCATGGTTCCCTCAATGAACTGTAGCTCCCCAGTGTCAGCAGCACTCATGCAGCCCCAGACCATGACACTCCCACCACCATGCTTGACTGTAGGCAAGACACACTTGTCTTTGTACTCCTCACCTGATTGTGGCCACACACGCTTGACACCATCTGAACCAAATAAGTTTATCTTGGTCCAATCAGACCACAGGACATAGTTCCAGCAATCCATGTCCTTAGTCTGCTTGTCTTCAGCAAACTGTCTGTGGGCTTTCTTATGCATCATCTTTAGAAGAGGATTGCTTCTGGGATGACAGCCATGCAGACCAATTTGATGCAGTGTGCAGCGTATGGTCTGAGCACTGACAGGCTGACCCCCCCCCCCCTTCAACCTCTGCAGCAATACTGACAGCACTCATATGTCTATTTTCAAAAGACAACCTCTGGACCTGACGCTGAGCACGTGCACTCAACTTCTTTGGTCGAACATGGCGAGGCCTGTTCTGAGTGGAACCTGTCCTGGTAAACCCCTGTATGGTCTTCGCCACCATGCTGCAGCTCAGTTTTAGGGTCTTGGCAATCCTCTTATAGCCTAAGCCATCTTTATGTAAAGCAACAATTCTTTATTTCAGATCCTCAGAGAGTTCTTTGCCATGAAGTGCCATGTTGAACTTCCAGTGACCAGTATAAGAGAGTGAGAGCGATAACACCAAATTTAACACACCTGATCCCCATTCACGCCTGAGACCTTGTAACACTAACGAGTCACATGGCACCAGGGAAAGAAAATGACTAATTGGGCCCAATTTGGACATTTTCACTTAGGGGTGTACTCACTTTTGTTTCCGGTGTTTTAGACATTAATGGCTGTGTGTTGAGTTATTTTGAGGGAATAGCACATTTACACTGTTATACAAGCTGTACACTACTTTACATTGTAGCGAAGTGTAATTTCTTCAGTATTGTCACATGAAGAGATATAATAAAATATTTACAAAAATGTGAGGGGTGCACTCACTTTTGTGAGATACTGTATATAAGGAAATTACATTTATCGTAAACAAACCATCTTGTCTTTGGCATTTTTACATATTCCAATATCTGGCAGGATGGTAGAGAAGATTAGTTCCCTGTCCTTTTCTTAGAGATACAGTTCCTAAGTTTGTCTCATCATGCTTCACTTATCATTTAAACCTACAAGGGAATGTGCCAATAAAATCCAACTGTCCATCTGTTTGTGTAACAATAAGCTTGTATTGTATAGCATTTAAGACCTTATGTTACCACTATACCACTGTGAGGGCACTTGGATTATTCCAGCTGGCTATTACGCAGTACATGAACTTTTTCTGTACAAGTCCATTGATGTGTTGTCTATTGTCAAACTTAGAAATGTCCTTATATGCTCTGACCCAATACAAGGCATGTCAAATTCAAACTTGATTATAATGTTCATCCCAACAAGTACATTTTCATTTACTGAAAGCTCAGTGTAGGACTATAGTAGTTTATAAGTGTCAGAACAATTTTCAAAGAACTAAGATACTTCCATTCTAAAATCCCACAGCTGTCAACAAACTGGAAATCTCAAAGTCTATCTGCAAAATCTCCCTTTCATTTTCTGTACAATCTTTTTTCTAAATAATGAAATCAATATTTATCATATGTTAAGACACAGACAGATGTAGCTATCCTCCATAAAGAGATGAGGAGCATGGGAATGGGAAATTTACAATTGCCAGTGGAACCACCTGGAGATCCTAATTAGGGGCTCCGCCAGCCAAGTTACCTGGCAAGTCAAATTGGCCCTTTTGCCAGGCCACCTGGATGTGAGGGGCTGGATTTTTCTCTGGCTCATGTTAATGTCCAACATAATGGAATAAAGCATCATAGCTCTGAAAATTTAAGAGACGGAAAGCTACTGTACACAATATTTCCTTCTACGGATCCATATTGATAAAATTATCTCTCGCTGGGAGAGATAAGTACATCTACTGCACCACAAATTGTTTGTGGTTTAATTTTCGTGATTGCCTCTTTGTGCTTTTGCAGACTATATACATTCTAAACAACACAAAATATAAAGAACATAAAGTCCTTTGAAAAAAAAAAAAAAAAAAAAGGATCTCTAGCTCCAAGAAATCTTGAAGCTTTGAAAGCTTATGTAGAGTACTGCAGACACACACCAGAACAATTTATATTGACGGCACATAGCCTTCAAGGGTTTTCCAAGGTAAACTACAGTGGGAACATTGATTCTTTATATCTATATTTTCCCACACCACTAATTTTAAAGCAATGGTTGGGCCTTTGTCACATTCTTTTTACGTTGTACATATATGCTGGTACAGATCCTCCTAATACAATAAGGCATTAAGGCAAGCTATTAGGATATGCCTAACATAGTAGGAACCATCTTATAAATAAGCTGATCACGATAGTCTAGAATCTGATGGATTGCCACTGGTTACTGCACTTTGAACCATCATACAGAATAGACATGACATCATAAAAAAAATATAAGGGAAACAATGTGCTTTAAAAGACTGTTGTTGGCTTGGATAAAAGCACTGTAGAGTTGCTATTGTAGCCCCACCACCATGAAATGGCTAAAGCCTAGAACACAGGCCCAATGTCCGGCGGCATCAGCCGGTTCAATAAAAAACGGCCGGCATTTGGACCGGCTGCCCGTTTGTATGGCAGCGGGTCCAACCGGAGCTGGAAAATCAGCATCGGACCAGCTCCCGATCAACACTGGAGTGTGTTCTTGCAGGGGGGCCGTCCCCTTGTCAAAACACAATAGCACAGCAGGGGAGATCGCTTTACTAACACCGGTTTGTTAGTACAGTTCCCTCGAAATTAGGGAGCGCCCATCTGACCTGTTTCACTGCAGTTCATAGAAGACCCAAAGCTCCCTTAGGTCGGGCCACACTGGTGCATGTGTGTTTTAATTGCATTTTTAGCTGTGGTTCCATTGAATTCTTTTAGGTTGCCAGTTTCTTCAGCATTTTCTGAAAGTACACCAAAAGTCACCAAAAGTCTTTGGTACGCTTTCAGAAAATGTGGCAAAAACGTGACCTAATAGCAGTCAATGCGACCGTGGCGAACAATGTGGTTAAAATGCACAGAAACCGCACATACACCTCCGTTCTGCAGCCAAACCGCAGCTCACCAGACTTAGTGCTGGAAGTTCAGCACAAGAATTAGGACCAGGCATGCCTGCAGTAAAGATTTGTACAGGATCCGACTGCCAGCACAATCTGGCACATCTTTCAAAAGGGATGTGACTGCAGCCACAGGAGAAAAATAAACTTCAGCTTAAAGGGTTTTTACTTTAAACTTTTTTTCTTCTGCTTATGAATATGAACTAAGACATACTCTACTGCCTACATTTTTGACCTATTTAAATTATTTGTCTACTAAAAGCTTTAAGATGTTAAAGTGGTTCTAAATGCAGAAGTTTTTTACCTTAATGCATTCTGTGCATTAAGGTAAAAAACACACCCCGAGAAATGCTATGAAATCCCTGCTGGAGTGCACACGTGCTTGTGAAGTGGATGCAAAAAGGCTACAGTGGATCAGCAGCACTGAGATACATCAAAGGATTAAAAAAAGTTGAAAACAAGAATTCTGATAACTATATAAGACAGGGGCGTTGCTAGGTCTACAAAAGATCTGGGGCTAGAGCCCATAGCAGTATAGTAAAGAAAGTCATATGCTTGGGCGGGCATACACATGTATATACAGTAATATACGTGTGTGTGTATATATCCCCAGAGAGCCCCCCACTTACATCAGGAGCAGTATAGTAAAGAAAGTCATATGCTTGGGCGGGCATACACATGTATATACAGTAATATACGTGTGTGTGTATATATCCCCAGAGAGCCCCCCACTTACATCAGGGTCCGCCGCGAGCCCCGCTTACATCAGTGTCCCCAGAGATCCCCCCTTACATCAGGGTCCCCAGAGAGCCCCCCACATACATCAGGGTCCCCAGAGAGCCCCCCTTACATCAGGGTCCCCAGTTAGCCCCCCACATACATCAGGGTCCCCAGAGAGCCCCCCTTACATCAGGGTCCCCAGAGAGCCTCCCCCTTAAATCAGGGTCCCCAGAGAGCCCCCCACATACATCAGAGTCCCCAGAGAGCCTCCCCTTGCATCATGGTCCCCAGAGAGCCCCCCACATACATCAGGGTCCCCAGAGAGCCTCCCCCTTAATATCAGGGTGCCCAGAGAGCCCCCCACTTACATCAGGGTCCCCAGAGAGCATCCCCTCCCCTTGGGGACCCCTGCAGAGACTCGGGGGTATAGGCCCCAGATTTGGGGCTATAGCCCCAAAAGCCACCCCCTAGAGATGCCACTGACTATGTTTTAGCAACCTAGATGTCACGCAGTCAGGAATAAGATATACATTAAAACTGCATGTAACATGGTCTGTAGAAAGGGGAGGAAATTCTGTGACTCAGCTGACTTTTTCCCCATTCAGAGATATTACATGCAAACATCTTTTCCCAATGGAGGAGAAAAATGGGAGTTTGTTCACTGCAGCTTTACAGAAGACTTAGGCCTTTTATACTGAAACGCAACAAAAATATTTCCCTTTAAATCCTATGGAACTCTTCACACCAGTGCACTGCGGGTGCAGCGCATTTTCGAGAGTCCTGCATGCTGCATCCTTAATGCTCTGTTTAAAAACCGCACCAAAAATGCATCTCCTATTGAAATCAATAGAAAAAGCATGAACAGTGCATCCTGTATTTTTGGTGTGCTTTTATAGTCACTTGTCCATGTTTCACAGTTGCATGGCAACCAGCAAACGCACAAAAAAAATGCATCAGAAATGCATATGTGTTTTTACCACGTTTTTTATACAGAGCCTTGTGAGAGGGCCCTTAGTGCTATTAACCAGTGCAGCGCTGGGAGTTCAGAGACAGGAAGAGGACAGGACATCTCTCCAGAGAAGATTTCTACAGGATCCAGCTGCCTACACAACGTGTCACATACTTCATTACACATAAGTTAGGTCACTAAAGCTATAGAGAATTTTTTATTTTTTTTTAAGCAAAGTAGAAAGGCTTTTAACTATGTTCTATTGTCCCTTCAATGCAACAGAGCAAGAAAGGGGTTAACTGCAGGACAGAACTATTTCAGTAGACTCTACCATCTGTCACATTGTGTGCCCAAGTGAAAGGACATGAAAGGGACACTGATAATGTAATGACTGCTATTGGTAATGAGGCTGCGTGGGAGGTGGCTGTATTCTTGGCTTTGTCCCTCAGCCATTAATTAGTTACTTAATTTAGATTTTTGGGGAATAAACGATCAACAGATCCTATATTCATGTAAGCACTAAGTGGATTATAAGAGTAGTTGTAGGGCAGCTGTGTTCTTTTTGAGTCATTTTCTGTGTATAATTTAAAGTAAAAAAGTACCGTAGTACAGGGCTGACTGCCTGAAATGCTAGTTGACCTGCTGATCTTGTCCTCAGAACTTATGAGTCACGAACTAGCACATATATTAATCAAGTGAAGATAGAACTCCTGATCTGCTTGCTTGATCTATGACCCATAGGGGTTGATTTACTACAGGCAAACAGACTGTTCACTTTGCAAGGGAAGTTGCACTTTGCAAAGTATTTTTCCCCAGAGCTTAGCGAATGTGGTGAAGCTCTGCTATGTTTTTATTTTTCTTGCAAGTGATCGGGTACTGTTTTCAATATGAAATTTCAACACATTCACTAAGACAAATTTCTTTGAAAAGTGCAACTTCACTTGCAAAGTGAATATCCTATTTGCCTTTGGTAAACTGATCCCATAGTATGATGTCAGAGGATTAGAATGACAGCCAAGCCAGTATTTGTAATGCGGCGTACACACGGCCGGAATTTCTGATGGATACAGTCCGATGGGAGCTTTTCATCGGATTTTCCAACCGTGTGTATGCCCATCAGTCTTTTTCTGTCGGCATTTCCGACGGACTTTAGATTGAGAGCCTGTTCTTAATTTTTCTGACGGACAAACTTTCTATCGGAAATTCCGATCGTGTGTATGCAATTCCGACACACAAAATTCTGACGCATGCTTGGAAACAATTCGGCATTTATAGTGCCGTCAAAGGTGTTGTATGTCGCAGTGTTATTGACCGTCGGAATTTGGTATGACTGTGTGTAGGCAAGACAGTTTGAGCGGAATTCCATCGGAATTCCGACGGGAAAACCATCAGAGCTTTACCGACGAGAATTCCGATCGTGTGTACGCGGCGGCATAAAGTAAAGTAGGTCAGGATCACTAACCTGGAACAATTAGGCAGAAGCTCTGAACCTCCTACTTTTTCTTTCTCTAGGAATTAGAAACTAGGGCTTCCAGACAATCAGCATGACAGCCAGATAGCCAGCATTTTTAGATACAGGTTAGCAGTACTTTGCATCCCTTGTATTTCTCTCATGGCCGGTTTCCCTTAAAGGGCTGCACCCTTTGGAGGTTCATTTTAAAGCAGTTGTATGTGTTCAATGACCATCATAACAAAGCACTTGTGCTATTGGTACAGCAAAATCAATATTTCATACTAGTTGAGGATTTACAACAATTAGTCACAACTGAAAAGGAGACATTTTAAAGGGATTTTAACCATTACATTATTATTTTTTTTTACGTGTATATTTTTTACATGTACGTGTATATTTTTTAAAATCCTGTTTATAATTCATAATAACTGTAAAATAGGATAATATGGCATATTCATGGCTTTTTTTCCTCAGAGAATAGGTGCAGGAACTCCACCTTTCGGAGTTAGCCCTTATCTCTGCCCCTACCTACCTCCGAGCACCGTTACTTGGTTCCACCCCCTATCCACCTCCCATTACTGCCCCTTTTAGAGAATACAAAACCAAGTAACATTTGTGGTACTAAGTAATTTGTATGGAATTTGTTAATGATAACAAGAAAAGCAGTAAAAAAGATCCCCTGCAGCCAACAATAGACCCCTCAGCCCCTAGCAACAATGGACCACCCGCAAAAAAGACCCCCTCCAGAAACAATAGACCCCAGGCAGCAACAACAGATCTCCCCACATACAGCATCAATAGACCCTCCAGCAGCCAGCTACAATGCTCCCTCAACAGTAAATCCCTCCCAACAACAACTGACCCCCCAGCAACATAAGAACAACCCCAGCAAACAATAGATCCCCACCAGCAATAAAAGACATCGAAAGCAACAATAGAGCTCCCAACTACAAAAATAGATTGCTTCCGGAGACAATGGGTCCCCCAGCAGCAACGACAGACCTCCCCAGCAACAATAAACCCCTGCAAAAAAATATCCCCCCCCCCAGAAACAATAAATCCCCCCAGCAGCCAGCATCAATAGACACTGTAGCACAACCCAGTACCCCTTGCAATTACATACATTCAGTGCGGTAGGTGCCAGAACTGCGTTCCCCCACATTCTTGCTGAAAAAAAGCACTGGGCATATGTCTGTGTTACCCCAAAGCACTTGTCTTTACCTTCTCACTGTCACCGTGTTATATTAGTTGCATTAGCCTCCTAGGTGTATAGCAGTGTTCAAGAAAGTATCAAATGACAAATGATGAGGCTGATACATTGTGATTGGTTGACATGAAAGCTGGAATAAGGAGTAGGGAATGCTACAATCTTCATTTTGAAAAAGATTTATTACAAATTAGCTAGTTTGCATTCAAGAGTTATGACACTGATTGGGGTACACTATAGAATATAGTGATGCCCTTTCAGAGTATAAAGGCAATATAAAAGACTACAAGAATTAAATATTGGGAAAGGAATGCATAATGCATTGTTTTTGGAGAATACAACATCGTAGTTACAGAATGAACATGGAAATGTACAGACCACACTACCAGATGAATTTCATATTACCAAAATTATTGCCCCAAGTTTATTTGCTCCAAGTCCCTAAAATTTGACTTTCTTATAGAATAAATACAGCAGTGCTATTATTTAATATGCAAATAATACAATCGTATTTATTATAATAGATTTGAACAATTATTAACACTTGCATACTGAGCTAAGATTAAGAAAATACAGGAACTATTCTGAATAAATCCATTTTCTCTTGTACAAGTAAACATTAGAACCTTTCTTAGCTCGGGCTGTGGAAGGGTTATACCGCGTACACATGATCGGAAATTCGACCAGCAAAAGACTGATGAGAGCTTTTGGTCGGAAAATGCGACCGTGTGTATGCTCCATTGGACTTTTGCTGGCCGAATTCCAGCCAGCAAAAGATTGAGAGCAGGTTCTCAATTTTTCGGTCGGAAAAAGTTCCGATCGGAAATTCCAATCGTCACGCAAAATTCCTACGCATGCTTGGAAACAATTCAACGCATGCTCGGAAGCATTGAACTTCATTTTTTTTGGCTCGTCCTAGTGTTGTACGTCACCCCGTCCTTGATGGTTGAAAGTTCAGCGAACTTTTGTGTGTCCGTGTGTATGCAAAACAAGCTTGAGCAGAATTCCGTCGGAAAAACCATCCAAGATTTTTCTGATGGAAAATACGCTCGTGTGTACGCGGCATTACAACCTCAGCAGATTTTAATTGCTGCCTATGATCGAGTTGGGGAAATTCGCACTCACATTTTTTTTCTGGTGGTTGCCCAGGACACTAAAATGAGAGGAAATAAAAAACCTTGAAGTTATCACCATTGTAGGAGATAAGGAAAACGGGGCCTGTTCTAGTGGTAGCTCTTATGCCCCATACACATGGTCGGATATTCCGATGGAAAAAGTCAGATTATGTTGTCGGAAAATCCGATCGTGTGTGGGTTCTAGCGGGATCTCAAATTTTCCGACAACAATAATCCGATCTGACTTTTTACGATCGTGTGTAGGGAATTTCTGTGGACCGTGTGCATGCAACACCAGTTTCGGACAAAATCCGTCAGAAAAAATCGGATGGATTTTGTGGTCGGCATTTCCGACCGTGTGTACGGGGGCTTAAAGATGGAATTAATACTTAGATTGGGGAGACTTACTCTTCATTCACATAGTGTTTCCTGAAAGTGAAGGGTCCAATCTTTCCCCATGCAATCCATATAACATTTTGACTATAGTGCCATGCTAGTCTTTAGCCAGATAAATCTACGTTATTATATCACTATATATGCAAACAATTAGACAGGTATTTATTTTTTCCAAGACATAAGACCTTAAAATCTAGCTTGATGCTTGAAGAATCTACTGTTAATACATTATTTAACTATTAGTTATCTGCTTCTATCCTTCGAAAGAATTCTTTATACCGTAATCATCCTAATGCTGACAATGACAGATGCTCCTTAGGCTTCTCTGCAGATTATTGATTGCTAACCCTGCAACAAACTATCTTCCCATAGCCCATATGTTTATGTTTATATGACACCTTCAATTTTAAAGAATAGATTACTCTGAGAACATAGCACTGTCAAATATTCAGTGCTGTGGGTCTAATCTTTTTTTCCTGTGTAAAGAATGTAGCCATGTCTTATGGACAACACAATAGATAGGCTGCTTTTAGAGAATGTCTATTACAGTAAGGTTGGGGTCAGCTAGCAATGCTGCGGCTAAAGGCTCCCATTGATGACCAGAATTTCCACTGATCCCTGCTGCATTCCTGCTTGATTCCCTGTAAGCAACACCTGGCTCAAACATAATTTAATTTAAAAAAACAGCCAAGCCGAGTGGAAAATTATTGGCTAAAAATTGACTACATTCTATCAGATACCATGGCTGCCCGAATACAAGAGCTGGCATTGGAGAATCCTCCTACTATGCTGTTAGATAAATGAGAGATAATCAAGTTGTTCATAGCAGCTTTTAGCCCCTCTTCTGAACCCCTAATGTAATATGTGTTCCATGTCAGCAAGATCTCCTCACACAACACATGAGAGTTATTGGCGTGTTAATTGCACCCAATATATACATTGTGATGTTGCATACATTCTGGAATCAGATTTGCCACGCCTCGCCCCCCCCCCCCCCATACACACACACACACGCACAACACCTTCCAAGTAACATTTGCAGTCAATGCTACTCCTGTTGCTACACCATTAAAAAAAAAAAACATTTATTGGTTTTATTGGTGGCCTCTCTCACATGGAGCGGCGCCTGCTCCGATCAGCAGTGGATTTGTGAGCAGAATACCTTGTTGATCAGGGCACAGCGGAGCTTGCTCGGTTTATGGAGAGAGGACATGGACAGACCCTGACCTCTTTTTATGTGACAACACTGAAGAAATTACACTTTGCTACAATGTAAAGTAGTGAGTGTACAGCTTGTATAACAGTGTAAATTTGTTGTCCCCTCAAAATAACTCAACACACAGACATTAATGTCTACACCGCTGGCAACAAAAGTGAGTACACCCCTAAGTGAAAATGTCCAAATTGGGCCCAAATTATCCAACTCCCCCCCCCCCCAGTGTCAGATGACTTGTGTTACAAGGTTTCATGTTTGAATGGGAAGCAGGTGTGTTAAATTTGGTGTTATCGCTCTCACTCTCTCATACTGGTCACTGGAAGTTCAACATGGCACCACATGGCAAAGAACTCTCATGGCAAAGAACTCTTGCTCTACATAAAGATGACCTAGGCTATAAGAAGATGGCCAAGAGCCTGCAACGGAGCTGCAGCACGGTGACCAAGACCATACAGTGGTTTAACAGGACAGGTTCCACTCAGAACAGCCCTCGCTATGGTCGCTCAAAGAAGGTGAGTGCACGTGCTCATACTGAAGCAGAGCATGATCCCCTACCTTTGGAGACTGGGCCACAGGGCAGTATTCCAACATGATAATGACCCCAAACACACCTCCAAGACGACCACTGCCTTGCTAAAGAGGCTGAGGGTAAAGGTAATGGACTGGCCAAGCATGTCTCCAGACCTAAATATTTACAAAATATTTACCTAGTTTTGACAGGTACCCAGCCCGACTTCCGCTCGACTGCCTAGGCTGCTCCTCCTCTTTCCCTCCCTCCCTGAAATCTCCTCGGACATTTAGAAATTACATTTCTAAAGAGAAAAATGTGATTTAAAGCTGATTGCAGCTGTAATGAATTGTTGGGTCTCGTTAATATAGATAAAACTAATTACCAGGCCCTTTGGGTCTAGTGTGGATATTAAGGGAAACCCTGCATCAAATAAAAAATATGGCGTAGGGTTCCCCCAAAATCCATACCAGACCTGAGTCTGGTATGGATTTTAAGGGAAACCCTGTGCCAAAATTAAAAAAAATGGCGTAGGGTTCCCCCAAAATCCATACCAGACCCTTATCCGAGCACGCACCCCTGGCAGGCCGCAGAAAAAGAGGGGGGACGAGAGAGCGCAAGGGCCTCATCCCCACAATACTTGCCCGGTGGATGTGGATTATGACAATAACTTGCATATAAGCCTTTAAAATAGGGGGGGGGGGCGCTATTTAAAGGAATATTTCACTTTATGCATTATTAAAATCATTGCTCTCGAAAAAACGTCAGTTTTTAAAATGAGCACTTTTGTTTTTTTTATGTTAGTGTCCCATAGACTATAACGAGGTTCTGCGGCTTTCGAATTTGCTGGGTACACCGCATAATGCTGAACGTCCAAACAACCAAAGTTTGGCCTGAACTTATGCTCGGGCCGGACCGTTCGCCCATCCCTACTTTTAAAGTAAAAATGTATGCTGTGAGCATAGAACTCTTTTAACAACTTTTTTTTCTCAATTCACGACAGACCATAGATAATTACTGCAGGTGAATCTTTCGCTGCAATTTACACATAACAAAAACACACGCCAGGAAAATTGAACTGAAGTAAATGACTGATAAATGCCACCTTTACTGCTTTTTTAGATATTTCTCTTGTACTTGTTCCTTGTGAGGTGCTTGAAAAGGGTATTCAAGATTAATCTGACTACTTGACTCAATGAATACGACTTCCATTCACAACCTCCAAATAACAATAATCAAATAACTTTGGTCTTGTAATGTGATCTGAGCATGCGTAGCACTTTGTCCGATCAGACCACACTAAGAGTGGAGTTTTATGGCCTTTTATTATAAATAAAAGCAAAACAAAGTCCGTATGAAAGACAAATACAAATAAATACAATTTGAATTGGGTTTTAGGTCCTTTTAAGGCACTTCCTCATAAAGATCTTTGTATCTACATAAACTTGTAATGTTGGGCCCCCAGCTGCACCACGTCAGAGGCTACTGCACAGTTAACTGCAGATATAGCCCATGGTATAAACTACCTTGTCACTGTCACTTAATTGCACAAAAGAAGGGGCACCACACATAAGAAGGGTCAATGTCCAATTTACATTCTGACCCAAATGACCAATGTCAAAGAACTTACAGCATAAAAAACACTTAAAGGGGGCAAGTAGGTATAAAGTCCCCACAAACAACCTCTGAAGCTCATGCAGCATTTTTCCTATTTATCCAGATTTATAAACCATTTAAACAGTTAGAAATGTCTGCATTCTATGTGCATCAGCAACAGGTCCAATAAAAACTTTATTTTTATGGCGTGTTCACCTCAGAAGCCCTGCAATCTGAGGTAATTTCAGGTAAATTGTAAAGCGAAATGCGCTTGTCTATTTCAATAACAAAACATGTCAGCCTGTTCTCTACCAACATAAAGTGAAATAAGATCTAGTTTAATTAGTACCCAGAGTGTAATGACTGCTTTTGCTACAGGATTCATTCATTTCCTTTATTCATCTGTCTTGCTTTGTGTACAGGCCACATGTCTCCTATTCGCATTCCCTGCTATTGTCTTCCTATTGTATAGATTCTCTATCCTTTGGTTAAAAGATCATTGTAAAAGCATTTGAAGGGGGTCATAAGTTTCAGACTTTGCAAAGGGTCTGACATTAGTTCAGTAAATTCGTAGCTTCCAAATTTCCCTCATTTGCAGGAACTGCTCCTCATATGGAACTAAATCGTTTCATCCCTCTTTCCTTCTTATCTTTCCTTCTTTTTGGTCTAAATATTGTTGAAAAAAAGCACTGTTTCCTTTGCCTACGTACAGTACTTTGTGTTGAAGCTCTCCTTTCTTATATCATAAACGATATAATTATAATATATATATATATATATATATATATATATATATATATATATATATATATATACATACACAGTATCTCACAAAAGTGTATATTTGTAAACATTTTTGTAAATATTTTATTATACCTTTTCATGTGACAACACTGAAGAAATTATTCTTTGATACAATGTAAAGTAGTGAGTGTACAGCTCGTATAACAGTGTAAATGTGCTGTCCCCTCAAAATAACTCAACACACAGCCATTAATGTCTAAACTGCTGGCAACAAAAGTGTGTGCACCCCTAAGTGAAAATGTCCAAATTGGGCCCAAAGTGTCAATTATTTATGTGGCCACCATTATTTTCCAGCACTGCCTTAACTCTCTTGGGCATGGATCATCACAGGTTGCCACTGGAGTCCTCTTCAACTCCTCCATGTGACTCGTTAGTGTTACAAGGTCTCAGGTGTGAATGGGGAGCAGGTGTGTTAAATTTGGTGCTAGTGCTCTCACTCTCTACTGGTCACTGGAAGTTCAACATGGCACCTCATGGCAAAGAACTCTCTGAGGATCTGAAAAAAATAATTGCTGCTCTACATAAAGATGGCCTAGGCTATAAGAAGATTGCCAAGACCCCGAAACTGATCTGCAGTGCGGTGGCCAACCCCATACAGTATTTTAACAGGACAGGTTCCACTCAGAAAAGGCCTCGCCATGGTCGACCAAGGAAGTTGAGTGCACATGCTCAGCGTCATATTCAGATGTTTTCTTTGGGAAATAGAAGTATGAGTGCTGCCAGCATTGCTGCAGGGGTTGAACGGGTGGGGGGTAAGCCTGTCAGTGCTCAGACCATATCCTGCACACTGCATCAAATTGGTCTGCATGGCTGTCATCCCAGAAGGAAGCCCCTTCTAAAGATTATACACAAGAGCCCGCAAACAGTTTGCTGAAGACAAGCAGACCAAGGACATGGATTACTCGAAACATGTCCCGTGGTCTGATAAGACAAAGATAAAAGTATTTGGTTCAAATGGTGTCAAGCGTGTGTGGGGGCAACCAAGTGAGGAGTACAAAGACAAGTGTGTCTTTCTACAGTCAAGCATGGTGGTGGGAGTGTCATGGTCTGGGACTGCATGAGTGCTGCCGGCACTGGGGAGCTACAGTTCATTGAGGGAACCATGAATGCCAACATGTACTGTGACATACTGAAGCAGAGCATGATCCCCTCACTTCAGCAGGGCAGTATTCCAACATGATAATGACCCCTAACACCTCCAAGATGACCACTGCCTTGCTAAAGAAGCTGAGGGCCAAGCATGTCTCCAGACCTAAACCCTATTGAGCGTCTGTGGGGCATCCTCAAACGGAAGGTGGATGTCTCTAACATCCACCAGCTCCATGATGTCATCATGGAGGAGTTGAAGAGGACTCCAGTGGCAACCTGTGATGCTCCATGCCCAAGAGGGTTAAGGCAGTGCTAGAAAATAATGGTGGCCACACAAATAATTGACACTTTGGGCCCAATTTGGACATTTTCACTTAGGGGTGTACTCAATTTTGTTGGCAGTGGTTTAGACATTGGCTGTGTGTTGAGGTATGTGTAAGGGGACAGCAGATGTACACTGTTATAAAAGCTGTATATATATATATTTCTTAGCCATTTTTCAGAGAATATGAATATGATAACACAAAAACTTTACTTTCACTCATGGTTAGTGTTTGACTGAAGCCATTTATTATCTATCAACTGTGTTTACTCTTTTTAAATCATAATGTCAACAGAAACTACCCAAATGACCCTGATTAAAAGTTTACAAACAGGGCCGCCATCAGGGGGGTACAGGCATTACACCTGTAAGGGGCCCGCATGTCTCCAGGGGCCCGGCCTTCGCCAACAGCCCCCCCCCCGACAATAACAATCAGCGTGTTGCCGGTGAGAGGAGAGAAAATGACATGATTCATTTCGCCACCACCCACCCCCACGCTTATCAGCTGGCAACTGAAGAGGAGGAGAGAAAACATGAAGAGGTCACACACAGGGCCGCCATCAGGGGGGGGGGCACAGCCCATACACCTGTAAGGGGCCCCGGCGCTGCAATGAAGCTCTCTGTGACAGGAGTCGGCTGCTTGCTTATCACAACAGTACACAGACCTAGCTGATGGAGTCTAGGCTCCTTCTCCATTCTGACCAGGGGCGGACTGAGGGCGCAGGGTAAGTGGAGGGGGGTACACTTGCCACTATGAGTACAGCAGCAGTGCCATTGCTTCTAAATATGTACACTGTGCCGGTGGTGTATGTATTTAGAATCTCCAAAGCTCCTTTCTGCCCTCCCCCCCCGGAACTGTGAAATATCTCTGACTCAAACCCCCCACTTCCTCCGATCACCAGTGCAGTGTGCTGAGGGGGCGGAGCTCACTGTAGCTACTGCTGGCCGGGGTGGCTGCTCACACTACAGGGAGGAGGTAAGATTTTTTTTTTTTTTGAGTAAAGTCTCCTTGAAAGAAAAGCTGCCAAAGTTTCTGTAGGATTTGTCTTGTAGGTTTTGCAGTGATAAGGAGACACGTAGAATGAAGTGTGACAGATATCTCCCAAGCTGGCACAGAGCCCTATCTATAAAAACATCCCCAATCACTCTGTCCACATAATGTGAACGTAATTTATGACCCTTAATGTAACTCAGTATCTAACCACATCTCAGCCCCCTACTCACCCCAGCTTGCATCACCCCCAGACCACTTCATATATCCAGCTGATGGACATAACTCGGACCCTTATCTACCCAACATCACTCCCTGGTCACCCCACAGAATGCCATTAAAGTAAATCCTTCCCCATTCTGCAACTGTCATACCCTCCACACTCCTCGCCTCTAAATACTGGAGGGATTGCACTGGACTGGATCTGGGCTGTACTGAGGGCACAGAATGGATAGAAGGACTACAGAGGGAGGACACTGCGAGAGAGGACTGACAGAGGGGAGATGAGACTGGAGAAGGATGACATGGGATGGAGGAGGAGAACATGGGATAGTGAAGATGGGACTTCAAAAGAAGGATGATGTGGGATGGAGGAGATGGGATTGGAGGGGGGAAAGGACATGGGATGGGGGACAATGGACTGGACGAGAAGCACATGGGATGAAGGAGGACATGGAATAGAGGATATGGGAGTGGAAGAGGACATGGGATGGAGGAGATGGGACTGGAGAAGGAAGAGGACATGGGATTCAGGAGATGGGACTGGAGAAGGAAAAGGACAGGGGATGGAGAAGGAGGAGGATATGGGATGGAGGAGATGGACGTGGAGAAGGAAGAGGACATGGGATGGAGAAGATGGGACTGGAAGAGGAAGAGGGGCACATGGGATGAAGGATATGGGAGTGGAGGGTGAAGAGGACATGGGATGGAGCATATTTTGGTTTGTAAGAGTACTGTACTAAAATAAAAGTGGATGCACTGAAAGACTTGGTGGGATGGCCAGTGGGTGGATTTGGTGGGACAGCCAGTGGGCGGGCCTTGAGAAATTTTGTAGCTGTGTAAGGGGCCCCAATATTTCTGATGGCTGCCTTGTTTACATACCCCAGTTCTTAATACCGTGTATTGCCCCCTTTAACATCAATGACAGCTTGAAGTCTTTTGTGGTATTTGTGGATGAGGCTCTTTATCTTCTCAGAAGGGAAAGCTCCCCATTCCTCTTGGCAATAAGCCTCCAGTTCCTGTAAATTCTTTGGCTGTCTTGCATGAACTGCACGTTTGAGATCTCCCCAGAGTGCTTCCTGGCTGTTAAATGGAAATTCCTCCTGTATTTTTTCCTCCTGTATGTTCCTCCTGTATTTTTTGATAACATACTGCATTCATCTTGCCATCAATTTTGACCAAATTTCCTGTGCCTTTGTAGCTCACACATCCCCAAAATATCATCGATCCACCTCCGTGTTTCACAGTAGGTGATGAAAGGTGTACCATAAGCCTTGTTGACTCCTCTCCAAATGAAGCGTTGTGGCCAAAAAGCTAAATTTTGGTCTCATCACTCCAAATTACTTTGTACCAGAAGGTTTGAGGCTTGTCTCTGTGCTGTTTGGCGTATTGTAAGCAGGATACTTTGTGGCATTTGCGTAGTAATGGCTTTCTTCTGGGGACTCGACCATGCAGCCCATCTTTCGTCAAGTGCCTCCCTATTGTGCATCTTAAAACAGCCACACCACATGTTTTGTGGGGGCTTATCGGAAATCTGGAAGCCCCCTTTAATAAGGCGACCCCCAGATCCAGGCTTCCCCTATGTAAATGGGTATTGGGTACATTGTACCCCTACACATTCACCTAAAAAAGTGTCAAAATTTAAAAAATTACAATTACAATTTGGAACAAATCCTTAAAAAATATTTAAAAAAACTGTCCCACGATGTCCATTCATCTTCGATCACAGCATCCATCGACCCAATAAAAACAAACAAAAAAAAACCCTGCCTCTATGGACTGAAGCCTCTTTGCGATGACAGCTGTTATATAGCTGAGGGCGGGGCCAACCGGTGACCTAAACAGGTGACCCTGCCCCCCTGTGACATTATGTGACTTCACGTAACGTCAGAAGGGGGCAGGTTTTTTCTGTTTTTTTTTTTTTCTCTGGTCGTCGGATGCTGTGATCGAAGATGAATGGGCATCGAGGGACAGTTTTTATTTTTTTAATTTTTAATAAAGGACTTGTCCCAAATTGTCTACTGTAATTTTTTTAACATTTTGACACTTTTTTTGGTGAATGTGTAGGGGTACAATGTATCTGATATCCATTCACATGGGGGGGGCCAGGATCTGGGGGTCCCCTTGTTCCTGCTCCCGAAAAAAACAACAGTTTTTAAAACTTTCTTTGCATTGATACATGTCCCCTGGGGCAGGACCCAGGTCCCCAAAGACTTTTTATGGCAATAAAATGCATATAAGCCTGTTTTTTAATGTTAGTGTCCCATAGACTTTACCAGCCTTTCGCGGTTTTCGAATTTGCCACGAACGCCTCATAATGTTCGCTGTTCGACTCGAACATCCGGCTCATCCCTAATTACAAGCAATTCAAACCCCTTTGTGTCAACTTTTGTGCATGTTATCAGGCCAAAATCACCTGGGTATGTAAACTTTTGATCAGGGCAATTTGGGTAGTTTCTGTTGCCATTATGATTTAAAAGGAGTAAACACAGTTGATTGATAATAAATGGCTTCCGCCAAACACTAACCATGAGTGAAAGAAATGTTTTTGGGTTATCATTCATATTCTCTGAAAAATGGCCAAGAAATCATAAATTCTGCCAAGGTATGTAAAATTATGAGCACAGCTATATATATATATATATATAATATATATATATATTTATGATCATAAAAATTCTACAGTAAACAAATATGTGGTGCAATAGCTACTATCTCAGAGTACCGTATATACTCGAGCTGAGCTGAGCCAAGATTTTCAGCCCTTTTTTTAGGGCTGAAGTGCCCCCCTCGGCTTATACTCGAGTCACCGCCGTCTGCCTACATGAACAGCGTGTCATGCAGACAGACGGCAGTGTTCAAAAGCCGCGCCTCCTCCTCGTCCGTGATAGGAGGAACACTAATTTTCCCAGCAGTAAGTCAGTGTGCAGTGTTCCGCCTATCACGGACGTCCTGTCATTCTCATCTCATGGACGAGGATGAGAGGACGTCCATGATAGGCGGAACACTGCACACTGACTGCTGGGAAAACAGTGTTCCTCCTATCATGGAGGAGGTGTGGCTTTTGTATCTTGGAATGGCGCCTTACACACTGTGGGGGGACACAGATCGAGACTGCATCGGCTGCAATGGTGGACACTGGTGGCAGGCAGATCACACAGGGAGGGATACTACACACTACACAGGACCCAGGACATGCAGATCGGCGCAGATCGGCACAGGTAGGCTGCAATGGGGACACAGGGGGGTTTGTACAGGACACAGGGGACATGCAGCTGCAGATGGGCATTTGCTGACCCTCTTTTCCACTTACAGTAGCTGCTGCATTTTTCACCCTCGGCTTATACTCGGGTCAATATACGTTTTTCCCATTTTTTTGTGGTAAATTAGGGGCCTCGGCTTATATTCGGGTCGGCCTATACTCGAGTATATACGGTATTTAAAATTTACAGAGTTTATTCATAGTGGAGCTTCACTCAAAAAGTGACATACTGCTGTTTTTTTTAAGGGGGCGAGTCTAAATTTTTATTGGTACCCGTTTTCATGTCTCCAATCTTCATGTAGGCGAGGGTGATGCCCCTTTCCCTGCACCCTCCCACAGATGATTTCCAGTAGGCTGCAGTACCATTCACAAAGTGCTATGTGAGGTCATGCTGAACTCCAGGTACTGGTGGTAAGTAACTGATTTTAAAAAGTCAGCAGCTACAGTATTTGTGTAAAAATTAAATACCCCTTTAAAGATGGTTAGTAAATTTTACTGGTGCTGTTTTAACACTAAACACAATTTCACAGACACTATGCCAATGCAAGCAAGCTTTGTGTTACAAAATGTTTTCATGCAGAGGCGTATCTAGTGAAAATGGCGCCTATGGCAAGCACTGAAACTGTGCCCCTGTCAAAACATTTGAAACCCATCTTTCAGATAACCTTAACAAAAAAACAGCTAACAAAACTACAAGTCAAGCTCTTTAACATAACATAACTGCCAGCATGTCCTGCCGGCCTCTGGGGAGAACTATAACCCCCAGCATGTCCTGCCAGTCTCTGGGGGAGAACTATAACCCCCAGCATGTCCAGCCAGTCTTTGGGGGAGAACTATAACCCCTAACATATATTGTGTTGGCTTCCAGTCCAAACCATGAATAAGGGGCTGATATAATTTACATAATGGCTTCCTTTAAAAGTAGAGAAGTCAGCAGATTTAAGGGGAACATGTTTTACCCATGCAAAGCACCAGGTTAACTGTAATGGTGGCACATACTTTCATTTCCCTGCTTCCTAATTGCTCCAAAGGAATAAAAAATACCTGGACCTTCTGGGTATGGGAAGCATGTGACACCAATCACTTGAAAAGCTAAATCTGTATTTTAATGATCTCCCTGTACATAACTGGGTGTTAAAATTGAATGCAGCTTTATTCTTGCTGCAGCTACAGTCTTACCGCTAGGGGGCTGAGGTGGGCATCCTAATCATGTGACACCTGTGATTTGCCTGTTACAGGGGCTACATGATCATGAGCTCCTCATCGTAAAAATGACCCAGAGATGTCCATGACAGCTCAGTCAATTCGCCGGAAACACGCAGTAACCACAAGCTCAGCACAGAAGAAGGTTTCCCATGGATGCATATGTGCAATGGCCCCATAAGTGAGTAGAAATATCTAAAGTAAAAAGGACTGCTCCTCTTAGACCAGGGATCTCCAAACTACGGCCCTCCAGCTAGAACTACACATCCCATGAGGCATTGTTAAACTCTGACATTCAAAGACATGACTAGGAATAATGGGAATTGTAGTTCCTGAACAACTGGAGGGCCGTAGTTTGGAGACCCCTGTCTTAGACAGTTGTCAGTAGAACAGGTGCTACTAATGGAAGAATGCCCCCTGTATTTTAGTTCCAGTAAAAACGGTAATATTTTTCATCTCCCATAATCTTCTGTCCCAGTTACAGTGATCACCAGGACAAATAAAGAGGGCAAATCTACCCAGTGGGGACAGCAATAAAAACGTGTCAATGCATCTGACCTTTTCCCTTATCTATGGAAACAAGCTCATTCACTAAGGGATCATGTTCCCCTCCTTTATTAAATTAACCCCACTGACAATTTCTTGCTCTAAAAATTAATGGACAGAAGTAATTTTCACACGGGCTGAAATTTCTGTAGAAATTAGTGAACAATTATATACTTGCTGTATGTATTTTGAGGTTTGTATATACCTAAACTCATTATCAATAGTATATCAAACCTGTTTTTACAAATATGGGTAATGCCCATAGGTTCTTGGAAGATTGTCCTCTACTACATATGGGAAATAGGTATTGTAATAAATCAGCATTGTCTACTAAAGTTCATTCTAAACATTTGCCGGAATTAAAACCTTTCTGTTCTTTACTTGCTTAATCTCCACTTCTTTCAATGACTTGATCCTTTCTCTTAGTCACCACAGGGGTTTCCATTAAAGTGAGACACTGTATAGAGCAAGACATTAATCCCACGAGTCGGAGTTTCTGTGTTGAAAACTCTTGTACTGTGAACCCTATGACTCTGTCTGTCACTACCGATCTACCTTGTCCTCATGAGCTTTTGTATTAATTAATTGCTTTCTTTCTTTCTATTTCATGTTGATTTTCATTCCTCATCCTACAGCACCTGGCCCTTATACCTATGGTGTCACTCCTGTCTCTGCGACATTCATCGCACTCCCAGCCCCCTCCCTGGAGTAGAGAACTCTGTGCAGCTGGAGTAGCTGTGGGAGAGAGGGGGTGGATATAAAGTATTCCTTTGTTATCAGGGCGGATGGTGGTTAGTTATATAGAAGATGTTCCCTCTTATGGGAGCAGGAAGAGGACACAGATAGAGCAGATGGCGAGCAAGGGACCTGCTCAATGAAGAGAGGGTGGGAACACGAGATTAACAATTCCAGTTCTGGCAGATGTTAAAGTGACTTTACGCTGAGTAATGGGATGCCTGTTAATAAAAAGAGGCATGCTGCAAATAAATGTAAGGTAACAATAGATGAAACAACATAAAACCAACACAAGTAAGTTTTTGGACTTAAATTGTGAAAATAAGTCAAAAGTGAAAATAACATAAGATAATAAATAACATAAAGTATGATTCTGTTGTCAGGATATTGTTTAAGTGTATGTATATAGCCAGAACTTTTTTTGTAGTTTTGGATAGAGTGGGAAAGGGTTAAAGTTTTGGATAGAGTGGGAAATGGTTAAAATCAATCAGTTTGTTTTCTGCTGTTTGTGTATGATTGGGAAAAGTTAATTTTACTTTCTATTCTAGAGATGCAAGGACGTTAGCGGTACTCTCCCAAAATGAGGGGAATGTCCCCGGGATATGTGTCCCCATTTGAAGATTTCCCCTCTCTTTTGGAAGCAACTCTAAAATGTTGAATTTTCTCTTATTTTTTTTTCTCTTTGACAATGGTCACGAATACAAGAAGATGGGTGAACCTTCCCAACGGGGACACAGACACCAATAAAAAAATGACAATGGGTCTAATCCTCCCCCAATCTATCTAAAACTAAAAAAATGGGCTTAGCTAGACATACAATTTAATGACTATAGACAGTTGTATTCAAATAAACCAAATAAGCTGTATTCACATCCAAGTGGTTCACTAGTGGTAAAATGCAGATAAATAATGTTGGTTTCCCTGGTACATGAAGTCTATGGGGCATCATTCAAGAATGAGACGATAAAGGTGGCTTCATGGTTCATATATATATACAGACCTAAAAAAATCCACTCGCCTGCTCGCATTTTGCGAGTGGATTTTGAGGTCTCGCGAGTGTAGGAGAGCCGCCGCCGCTGCCTGTCTGATTAGAGCGGCAGGGGAACATAACAGCTTTCGTTTCAATAGCTGTTTGTTCCCTGCCACGTGCCGTCATATACAGCCCCTCCCCCTTGTCCGGGGAACTTTGATAGACAGATCACCTGACCCAGGATTGGACAGGTGATCTGTCTATCAAAGTGACTCGGACAAGGGGGAGGGGCTGTATATGACGGCGCGGGAACAAACAACTATGTAATTAAAAGCTGTTATGTTCCCCTGGCGCTCTAATCAGACAGGCGGCAGCGGCTCTCCTCCCCTGCACAGGTAGGCTGCATTGGGGACACAAGCTGCACTGGGGGACACAGGGGAAACAGGCTGCACTGGGGGGGACACAGGCTGCACTGGGGGGGACACAGGCTGCACTGGGGGGGACACATGCGGCACTGGGGGGGGTCACATGCGGCACTGGGGGGACACATGCAGCACTGGGGACAAATGCGGCACTGGGGGGGACACATGCAGCACTGGGGGGGACTCATGCGGCACTGGGGGGGACACATGTGGCACTGGGGGACACATGCGGCACTGGGGGGGTGTCACATGCTGCACTGGGGGGACACATGCTGCACTGGGGGACAAATGCAGCACTGGGGGGGGGGACACATGCGGCACTGGGGGGGACACATGCGGCACTGGGGGGGGGGACACATGCTGCACTGGGGGGACACAGGCTGCACAGGCGATAGTGAATCGTGTAAATAAAAAAAATTAAAACAATAGTGAATCGTGGGGAAATTAATTTTATTATTATTATATTATTATTTTTTATAATTATTATATAATTTATGATTTTGTGTTTCAAACTTCATCATACCCGGGATATCTACTAGTCTCTTGGTGGACAGATTTAAGTGTGTTATTGCTAAGAATTACAGCCCTACAATATACAACGCCAACATTTCTATGCATTTCTATCCTTTGAGACGCAAAAATCGGACATAATCATACCGCCAGGGATGCTACAACTGGATTGTCTGATATAGCCTGCACCTAGTGTGAGGGGTAATAAAGCTCACAGATGTGAGTACTGAATGGTCTATTGATCTGGTAAGCAGATATTTTTGCCCTATCTTTCTGAGCACTGGGTGGCACAACGAATAAGAATTGGAGGACATTGCACCTTTTTCATATCACTCTATAGACTTTTGGCATCTCTATATACTAATTCATTTTGGTGTTATGTCAATTTGTCTCATGTTATGTTAATTATTGCACTATTTGTTTAACAGTGCAACATTTTTTGTTTTATATTTATACTTTAACACTAGATTGGTGTCTTCTTTGGCAGATGCGGTATTATCGTCTATGTTGGGTCTTTAGCCTTGTTTTTTAATATACAACATTCCAGGCCTTATCCTTTGAACACAAACCCCCCTATCCCAATGTTGTATCAGTATTATACAATAGAAGAGATTATTTCTACAAACGACAAACTATATATCATTTTTGTACCCTGCATCCCAGTAATGTCATTCAATTTATCAGTAAAACTCAGCAAAATGTAATTTTCTTTTGCCCTGTTTTGTTGAATAATAAATCCAGAGCTGATTTAGCGCAAGTGTGGGGGATTAAGGGTTAATACTAATCCTGCTCATAGTATTGTTTGCTGACCCATTTAGACCTCCATCTGCTGTGGATTGAGTGCACCGGGAGGTGAGATACAAAACTGTGACTGTGATGGGTACGCCACACATGCATGTCGAAACTCAGACCATGTTATGATTTGAATGTACCAGTAATGAAAACTCATCCTAAAAGACCACCATCACAAACAATATTGTATTCAGATACCTGTATGTGATCAGTATATGAATTACATGACATGTATTAGCTGGCCACAGTTTCCAGAATATATATTATTTTTGCTAAGCACGTTGGGGCTTCACTTAAAATTTGATCGTTGTATATAATATTGCATGTTTTTAAACAAAATGTCAATGTTGTTGGCGCCTGCATCAGATTTTAATTGAAATCACTCTTGCCTCTAAAGTACACATGAGTAGGGGGGGGGGGGGGGGACCAATTTTCTCTAGAAAGCAATGCATGTAATAATTAACCAAGAAAAAATGAGAGCGTCAAAAATGGCCCCTTGTTATTTCCTGAAGGCTAATGCGGATTTTCCGTCAGAAAAATCTTGGATAGTTTTTCCAACGGAATTCCGCTCAAGCTTGGCTTGCACACACACGGTCACACAAAAGTTCTCTGAACTTTCGACCGTCAAGAACGCGGTGACTTACAACACTAAGACGAGCCGAGAAAATTAAGTTCAATGCTTCCGAGCATGTGTCTAATTGTTTCTGAGCATGGGTAGGAATTTTGCGCGTCGGAATTGCTACAGACGATCAAAATTTCCGATTCTGACTGAAAAATTGAGAACATGCTCTCAAACATTTGCTGGCAGAAATTTGGCCAGCAAAAGTCCGATGGAGCATACACACGGTCGCATTTTCCGACCAAAAGCTCTCATCTGTCTTCTGCTGGCCGAATTTCCGGTCGTGTGTACGCGGCATTAGACTTTGCAGCAGTAATCCACCCAACATCACTACTACCTGCAGCTTGATAGAGACAGGTTTAAATGCAAATGGAAACATTTGCTGGGTTCAATCCTTGTGACTTTTTATCCCACACAATCTTGGTGCAAATATCTGCAGATGATTGCATGCATGGCTTGATCCTACCTGCTGATTAAACACAGATTCTGTGGACCGTTGAACAGTTTTTACTAAAACATTTTTAGCATGTATCTCCAGGATCAATCTTATAAAATGAATGTAGCGAAAAAAATCGAAATCTCATAAAAATGGCACCAGATGTGGGTTATTTTGATAATCTCTGTTATTCAAGCCAAACTAAACATAATATTCAGAATTCAGTACCCCAGTCTTGCCCTAAACTAGTGTATATTAGAGCCACGGGTTTAGTTCTCATTAGTTAAAATGCACAGGGAGTACCAGAGTTAACCTCTGCCAAAGTATCATAATGGGGTTGATTTACTAAAGGTAACTCCACTTTGCACAACAAGTGGACTTGTAAGTGCAGTCGCTTTAGATCTGAGGGGAAGATCTGAAATGAGGGGAAGCTCAGCTGATGTTATCATCCAATCATGTGCAAGCAAAAATGCTGTTTTTTATTTTTCTTGCATGTCCCCCTCAGATCTACAGCGACTGCACTTCCAAGTGCACTTGTAGTGCAAAGTGGATTTGCCTTTAGGAAATAACCCCCAATATCTACTAAAACATTTTTTTAAAATACATTCTTTATTCAAATGCATTTTAATACATACAAAAATAAGAAATGATTAACATTAAATGAAATATTAAAATATTTTAAAAAAGAAGTATGACCAAAAATATCTCTTGTGGTTCACAGAAACCCTCTTACTTTTGCTCTCCTGTGACCCTCAGCTGATACTGGGGTATTGCCCAGTATCAGCTGACAAGGCAAAGTCACTCCAAGCTTGGAAAGGAACCAGACAATTTTGTTGGGATCTACCCAGCTGCCTGATTGACAGCTGGCTTTACCTCTCAGCATATAGCTGAGATCCAAAGCCAGCTGTACCCATCCCCTCCCCTGTCCAGAGTTCCAGTGAGCACTTGAGGGGCAAAACAGAGAGCAATGACTGGCGATCACCGCTCTCCACTTCAAGCAGACCGAGAACTGAGCAATCAGCGGTCATGTGATCACTTAGAGCTGATGTAGGACAACTGCGTCATCACACAAAAGTTTACATACCCCAGTTCTTAATACCGTGTATTGCCCCCTTTAACATCAATGACACCTTGAAGTCTTTTGTGGTATTTGTGAATGAGGCTCTTTATCTTCTCAGATGGGTAAGCTGCCCATTCTTCTTGGCAAAAAGCCTCTTGAGATCTCCCCAGTGTGGCTCAGTCAGGAGACTGAGATGGCCACTCCAGAACCTTCATTAATTCTGATGTAGCCAATGACAGGTCAACTTGGCCTTGTGTTTAGGATCATTGTCATGTTGGAATGTCCAAGTACATCCCAGCCTTAAAGTCAGCACACAGAAAGTTGAACTCCAGGCTCCGGGAACTTTGTTAAAAAACAAAACGAATTCAGCTTCCTCTAATATACTGCATGGCAGTTCTAAGACTGTAATAAGATGGACAGCATTATGAACCAATGGGACATTAGCTGACAGGAGGAGACAACAGTGAGCTGCTCCTGCTTGCAAGGTGAAACAGTTCCCATATATGTATTTTAAGTGTGTGTTTAAATGCTAGCCTGCCATTCAGCTTTAATGGTTTCCAGACATTAAAGGGAAAGAAAGTCCTTAAATCAACTTACATTAACTATTCTGGTGCCAAACCCTAGAAATATAATGACCGGTGTGAGTCAGTGTACAGATATTTAAAAAGTAAAAATTATATATTTAGTTCTTCCTGCTGTGCTTTTTAGTACCAAGTTTCATACTCTATTTTTTCATTTCTTTGATCATTCCAGCATTCCAGGTACTGTTTTTTAATGGCAGCTCATTAATGCACCTCTACTTCCTTTTGCTGTAAACCCTTTTATCTGGTGAACTGAAAAAACTCAACCTTTGCTAAATAGCGATGTGTGTATTTATGTAACATTAATGGAATTGCTGTTCTTCTCGGTCTATTCAATTACATTTCAATTGAACTGGCAAGAGATGTGATGCACGCTGACTTAGCAGATTGTGCAGCAGGATAAATCTAAGCCCCATGGTACAATGTGATTACTCTGCCATCTTCATCTTGGAGTTCCATATAGACTTAAAGAGTAAGTCCACATTTGTTGAGAAAAAAAGTATTTTAACAAACTTTTTTGCATATTCCAACCTTTTGTTATTCCATAGAAATAGCGGCTTGTCTTAGTCCATGTGCAAAGTGAATGTGAATGGGAGTGACTTTATAATTATCAATCTGCCGCTTCATATGCAGGGTTCTAATGAGGAAAGTTTCAGGGTCTGCATCCCTTTAGATGTGACTTCCCATTAGATGTGACTACCAAAAATTACATTTATGTTGCCGGAGATGCCCAAAATCTGACTTGCATCTTAGTGCAGATTTCTGGCAAAATAAGTGAGCCAATCACCCAAGCAGAAAATTACATTTTTGGGGGACGTTCTATACACCATCTGTGTACAAAATGCCCCCAAGTTGCCATAAAAGAATGCATTTTACAGAAATTTACAGATTGAAACGCAAAGGTCCTTTTTAATAACATTTAGGGTTCATGAACACTGCAACTCAAAGGAGCTCAAAGAACTGTCTCCTACAGACCTTTGAGCTCTTTGGAGCTCTTATTTGTTCTGTCTGAAAACTCCCCTCCATGTTAGCCAATGTTTCCATGCACACTATGGGCGTTATTTACGAAAGGCAAATCCACTTTGCATTTAAGTGCAAACTACAAGTGCAAAGTGCACTTGAAATTGCACTACATTGGTTTTATCTTCACTGTCATTCTTGGTGACATTGATAATCAGGGCAATTAGAGAAAGTAAAACCCAACAGGAATACAGAGAGCACTGACAATATAAAAGTGGATCTAACCCCTCACCATTTTATTTAAATATAAAACAAAAAGTTTTGCCCTTAAAGCGGTTCTGCACTCGTTTTTTTTTTTTTTGGGGCTATATGCCAAGGCCATATAGCTCAATTGGGGGACTTACCTGTTCCATCTTCCATCTCGATCGCCGCCGGTTTTCCTCCGATAAAATTCTTCATCTTCTTCTTGTCTGCTGGGGTCCATCTTGCCTGTGGGCATGTGAAACCCCACAGGCACTTTAGATGGCCCAGCATGCACCGCCGTTACTCGTGCGTGCGCAGTAATGGCACATCTGCCGACATCTCACGAGATTTCGGAAGATGTGGCCGAAATCTCGCGAGATTTCGGAAGATGTGCCGAAATCTCGCGAGATTTCGGAAGATGCCCGCACTGACTCCTGGATCAATGACACCAGATCCCAGGAGACAGTGCGGCGTGACAAGGATCCCCGCACAGACCCCGCCCACCCCCGAAGAGACAGAAGGCAGGAAGTCATCAATTACAAGGTAAGTAAAAAAAAAAAAAAAAAACACATTTCATTTAGTACTCTTTGCCTGATTTGGAAGGCAAAGAGATTTACTAAATGAAATGTGTGCCGAACCGCTTTAATTATACTTTACCTATTAACATTAGTTTGAATTAGTATTTACTAATAAATTAGCCTTAATCCCATTTTGGGTGCTTGGAAATAACATGTATGTGCTCCAACATGGCGTTTCTCAGGAAGGGCTTCCAAATGGTGACAACTGTGGACCATGCCTGAGCACATGGCAATTAAAATGTAGTTCTAATAATTCTAGGTAGCTTTCTTTGCTTTGCGTGAGGTTGTATAATCAAACACAGATGTATTTAAACCTAAGTGGATAGGCTGTTCCTGCTGTACAGTAATAGTAATATGGTTTAATGTATTGAAGTATATCTTATTAAATTGACTTGTATCTTATTAAAGAGTCTTGCTACACCTTTCCCTTGGTGGATATTAGACTCCCACAGGCTAGTATTGACATATATTACAGTCATGAAGAATAATGAGACTGTAAAAGGCTAAAACAACCAATCATATAAACTTTGGCACTCTGTCAATGACTAGACATTGGAGTAGAGCCCTAAAGTGTATGTTACTCCAACATTCATATTCCTGATACGTGTCCGTGTTACCATGTACTTTACATTGCTTTCTTTGTGAGGGATACCTGGTGATCCTGCTAGTCCCATACTTTACTACTGTATTTCAGATTGACCACACCAGGACTCCAAAAGTCCCCCCTGCACAGCTAATCACTAAGAAGATCACTGTCCAGCTGTTTCTCTTCCTCCTGACAAAGCTCCAAGCAGTCCCCATCCTCATCGCTCTAAGCATGCAGTTGAGAACAGAGGTCATGTGATCACATATACAACAAAAAGATATTTAGGTATTTTTTTTATATAGATATACAAATTATTTGCCTTGCATTTCTGTTTTAAATGGAAAGGGCTGTTTTACATGGTAAGGGTTCACATATACTTTAAATCACACCTGTCATGAGAAAAAACTTGGGGGGCTGACCTTACTGGCTTTTTCTGAAAACACCAGTTGCTTGGTTGTGGCGCTTCAAGTATAACTAAAGGCAAAACTTTTTTTTTTCCTTTTGGATAGAGTGGAGATGGATTACAACCCCTGTCAGTTTTAATTGCTGTCTGTGCCCCCCGTAACGGAGATTCACCCTCTGTATTTGTCTTGTTTGCCATTATCATTGAATGTGAAAGTAAAAGAAAATCACTCATTTTGGGTCGTCCCCAGAAGAGTTATAGAGGGGATATCTTCCAATGGGGACACTAGTTCTAGTGTTTATCCTCTGAACAGGCTAATCAATTGATTAGTATTTTGTGGATGTCCTGGTGCAATTTTGGGGTGAAGCAGTCCCCTATTGGTGTCAAGAAGACATTATTTATATAAATTTTTGTATCACAATATTTTGTATTATAATTAACTCTTGCCTAATTGGAGTTTAATTGCACTGAGCACTTTGAAAGATAGGAGTTCCTTGTTACCACTAATATTAGATTTATTATTTGAAGATAATTTCTGTGCTTTAATAGAAGGTTGATTGCAGCGCACTATTGTTTGTAACACTTATCACATATTCACGGTGTCACCTAAAATGGTTGCGGCTTAATCATTTGGGTATCTTTTATTTCATTTTAATTTATTGGAATATTCATATCAGCACTTTAGTATATCTTTTTCACTAGTTCTAGCGAGCTGTTCCTATAATATGCTGGAATTTCCTCTCACTTCACTTACTGTTTGGCTATGGGAAGTGAAGGGAAATCTCCCCAATGAGACATAGATGTCGAAAAAAAATCTGACAGGGTATATAATCCTCCCTTGCTCTATGCAAAACAACAACAAAAAAAGTTTTGCATATACAGGGGGTCCCCGGGTTACAAACAAGATAGGGACTGTAGGTTTGTTCTTAAGTTGAATCTGTTTGTAAGTCGGAACAGGTACATTTTTTAGCTCCAGCCAAAAAAATCTATTTTTAATTTTTTTTAGATAACATAGAGAAGGGTTATCACCCCTGTAACATTTGTTTTTGCTGTCTGTGCCCCTGTTCAGAAGATTTCACCTCACCTTATGTCCCAATGACAATTGGATTTTGAAAATTTTGGGTTGTTAGGGAAACATGGACTGGTGATAAAGCATCAGTGGAGACACCTTTTTCCCATATTAACTCTTACAGGAGTGAATTTCCCTTCCTAGGGTGGATTTCCTCTCACTTCCTGTTGTCTCCTTCTGTTTGTAAGTAGGAGTCGTTTGTAAGTCGGATGTTTGTAAGTAGGGGATCCCCTGTAGTTTTACTTTCTAAGCCACAGACCACTGGAAAGCAAGTTTCATAGTTTCATAGTTAGTAAGGTTGAATAAAGACATCAGTCCATCCAGTTCAACCTGAGTGAGCGTCTACAGTTGTCCCTATCCCCATACATTGCACACTCACATCAGTCCCTACCCTCAAGGAGCCCACAATCCAAGGTCCCCATTCATATACTAGGGCCAATTTTTGGACAGAAGCCAATTAACCTACCTGCATGTCTTTGGATTGTGGGAGGAAACCGGAGTACCCGGAGGAAATCCACGCAGACACAGGGAGAACATGAAAACTCCAGGCAGGTAGTGTCGTGGTTGGAATTTGAACCAGCGACCCTTCTTACTGCTAGGTGAGAGTGCTAACCACTACACCACTGTGTCGCCCAAGTAGAGTGACTCAAAAAATATCGGGGACAAGCATCAGCCTGACAGCTAGTCAAATGGCATATTCAAATATAGATTTCCTCAATGGTAGCCTAGTGGCATTTTTAAGGATTTGTCTTTATACATCTACATGCTGTTGACATTTCTAAAGAATTAAGTGGAAGACAAGATAATTAGATACCATAATTGCTTGTAAAATGACTATAATGCCAAAACACATATATGACCATTGTAATATGTATTATGCAACCCATCGTTGCAATTCAAAGTAGATTTATTTTGGACAGAATAGCAGATTTTTTTTTTCTCCATTAAAAAAAACAGATAATCAACATGCTAGGTCTAAAACGGTCTAACTTAATTGTTAATAAAGGCCTTGCATGATCGCTTTATGTTAGAATGGTTCAGGTTCAACTCAACTAAAACATCTACAATGAATAAAGCTAATAAACATCATTACTGCCTTGAAAGACAATACCATTTTTTTCCAAGACTAAAATATATATATATATATATAAAAAAAAGTCAGATTGTGATATGTAAAGTACAGTATTAATAAACAAAGAATCAATTTTCTCTGAGGAATAGCCAAATTAGTGAAAGAAGTATTCTGATTGGTTGTTATAAGTTACTGGCTATTTCTGTTATCCTTACCGAGTAAGCCCATACATGTTATAGGTACAGGTGCGTGCTGACAATTACCAGGTGTAAAAAACTGTCTATTCAGGTTTGCAGACTTCGACATTAAAAAAATGCTGAAAACAACATATAGATTACATCGTTTTCATTCGCTAGAATTTCTGGCAGCTGGCAGATATTCATTGTTGAGTTACCATATGGACTAGGGTGAGCAGGCTGCAAGGGGCCATATGCTACTTGTGTAATTCTATTCCTGTGTTACATTGTGGGTTAGGGTTACAGGCTGCCGGGCTTGGTCTCTTTTCTGGATGTTGCTGTGTTAGGACATGTGGGGTTAACTCTGCAAGCTGGACGGGGAGCTCTGCTTATGCTTTGCACTTTTACTGGAGTAAATTGGCTCCCACCTTATGTATGATTTATTCACTGCTGACACCTTGCTTTCCTTTTACAGATGTGATCTT